>JAIFGZ020000640.1:0-600000 GCA_019925245.2 Oryza australiensis | reverse complement strand
ACCAAACACGGATAGCAAATGGGTTGCACAACTGGTTGTGATAAACTTTCAGCACGTGCATATAAACAAACCGATCTTTCAATAACTTTCTCAACTTTTATTTTTTTTAAAACTTTTCTTTCTTCTCCTTTTTTTGACACACTTTTTTTATATAGAACTAAACACAGGGATCAGCTATAACACTTGCACACTTATGATATAAACAAAGCACAACCAAGAGCAATAACTTGATAGGATCAAAGGTAACGCGAAGGACGATAATGGCTATAGAGATTTTTTTAGCAATTTTCAGATATATAAAGAGGCTCAAAGGACACACAAAGGAGATATGATCAGCAACTAAAACAAAGACTCTAATGGACTGAGACCTAACCGAACTCACAAGAATTACAGATTGAACAAAAGGGTTATGGCAAATATTTTTATGGTTTTTTCAGTGGATAGGACGAACAAGAATATATATGTAGCTAAGGGTAAAGAATCCTACCGTGGCAACTGAAGCTCTGATACCAGATGATACGATATGATGTCCCGATCTTCACGGCGTAGGATCAAACTCTGGATAACTTTGCTGCAAGCAGCGATAACTAGTGCAACCTAACGAATAAAACTCGAAGCCAACCACCGTCTTTAACCGGCAACCTGAATCGAGGATTCGCCCAACCACACTCTCAAGGAACCAACCAACACAGCCTACAATCAATCGAGGAAACCTCGAAGGGAGTAGGAGCACCAATTGGGAGCGGATGAAGCCGCCGCTTCGTAAATCCCGCGAAGGAAATCACAAGAGCAAAGGGGTAGAGATCACTCTTTAGGGTTTGTTAGCACACAGCTGAACAAAGGGGTTCTGTATTTTAATTATCAATCGTCTGTGATTACAATGAGTTTAGGGGATATTTATACTAGCAACAGCCCTGCTAGATAGGTGGAAACATGAATTAAACAAAATAACACGCACTATATGAACGGGCCTCCTCGAGATGCCTTCTGGAGAGTTTCCGCGTGGCTGTTTGACTTCTGCGCAGTCCTCAATGTTTTGGCAATAACTCCATCATGGAATCTCCAAATGACATGCGGTTTGTTGCGTTCGAAAGTTAACTTGCTAAGATTTCACACCATGTGCAGCATGTACCACAACATATTTTAGATTGGTACAGTTTATTATACAAAATTGACCATCAGGCTGACTGCTGACTCTCTGACCAGTCTGCACTAAAACTGGTCGGCAGGAAAAACGATGCATCCAAACTGGCTGGCACTTGAAGCATTGGAAACTAGACTCAATAAGCTTTCCAACAAGTCCTCATGGACCTTCATAGCTTTTGTGGATCAAAAGTTATGGCAGTTTCTTTTCGACGGTTCTGTCGTGCTGGATTGGCTCGAGCTCGGTTCTTCTCTGTAGTCCATCCTTGGTGCATCCTTGGCATCATCTTTGGTGAACCTAAGCATTAGCAACATATACGACTTAGGTAGTATATAATTCTCATTAATATTAAAATGAATTTCACAAAGTAGCGCGTGCACCTCTTGTTGTAGCTTCTTAGCTCGACTACGAGTAATTGGTCCGTCAAAGGCGTGAGTGGTCGGCAGAGTGGTCGGTGTAGGCTTATCAAAGGTTTGAGTGGTCGGCATGCTGGTCGGAGTGGTCGGTGTAGGCATATTACCCTGGGCAACATGTGTGCGAGCAAGGCAAGTCAACACTTCCCTTTGAACATATTGATCCTACTTTGCGAAATGATGTTGATTTACACTTCAAATATGCATGCTTTACACAAATGAGTACCTATGCTTGATATACCATGCCTTGATATTGATTACCCTTAGATATAATATTTGTAACCTTCGATGTGATATAACCGGAGGATAACTTCGGTAAAATGCTTAGCCCTGCTTATTTTAGATTCGTGCATACTCATGATTTTAATAAGAAGCTTCGTGCTTGGGCAACTATCTTTGGGAGGATAGTTAGAATACGACATGTGGAGACATGAGCGCCACATTGCCGTGATCGTGATGAAAATAGTTTTGATGAAAAAATAAAACGTAAAAAACCAATGTTTTAGACTAGGGCGTATGGATGGATTTGGGTGGATTCCTGTAAAGGCAAGAACCGTGCCTGGTCAATTAAGGACCGAGCCATGAGACTTATAACCTGGAACGAGCCAGTACAACCGTACTTCTCGAATGGGTATAGACCTAGCGGAGTAGATAGTCGAGGGGAGGCAGTATCCCTGCATAGTGGTTCTTGAGTGAAGAGGTGGTTCTGGTTATTGAGATAAGGCTGCGGCCTAAGTGTTGCATAATGAATGAGAATGTTGTGAAGTTTTTCCCTTACCTCGGGAGCACTAGAACTCCTCTCACTGCTAGGAGAGGACGGCTAGAGTGCAAGAGGATTTAAGTTCATGGAGCGGGTACTACCGAAGCAAAGTTATTGAAAGTCTTTGCCGTGACCATCCCATATGAAGGGATGAAAGCTCATTCAATGAGTAGTTGTGCAGTACGGGTAAAGTATACATCCACTGCAGTGTGAGTAAATCAATCTATTCAAATAGCCATGCTCACGGTTAATGAGCGACGTGACAAGTTTCTCCCGTGGCTAGACTCATAAATTTTAAAATGATGGGTTGGGAATGCATAATGATTTTGTGTGCTGGTGGACTCAACTTCTTGAACTGCGAGGAGGGGTGGACTCCCCAGAAAATCATGACGAACCCGTGGCGGGAAGCCATCCTTGGAAATCACGATGGATCGTAGACAGAACCGTCACCGTTTTAATATACTCTGAAACTAAAACTTGACATGGCTAGATATTAGGTTTGTGAAATGATTTGTGAAAATTGGCTTTGTGCAAATGAACCATAGCCATCCTTTGAATGACCCTATCATGTGCATCATTCCGTGTCGGTTTGCTGAGTACGTTGGGTACTCACCCTTGCTATAAGCACAAACCTTCAGATGGAGGAAGCGAAGAATTGGAGGACCCCTATGCTTACTGCCAGATGGGCGATGGAGGAGAAGGCGTCTACTAGGTCTTAGTCCCCGGTCGTTGCATGTGGCAATCAACATGCCGCTGCCTTCCGACTGCTATCTTATCTAAATTCTGCTTTTGGTTGTATCCGAACCAGTAGGTCCTATATGTATGGTATTGCCTTCGGGCCTATTACTGTAGTAATTTCGATGTAAGACTATTCGTGCACTTTGCACCTGGTATTTCAGAACTATATTCGTGGGTACCAAACTACTCGATCCAGGGATATGGTACTATGAACACGAATGATTCTCGTCCTCAAAAACAGGGGTCGATGGAGCTGGTATCAGAGCAGTGCAACTGTAGGATAAGACCAACCGGTGCCCTACCCTGGAATAGCTGGTTAAAGGGAAATATCCCTACATAGGATTATTTTGAAAATACAAACTATTTTCACAAAACAAATATGTTTTCCCTCATACTCTTACCCCCATTCCTCTACTAAAATTGTTTGCTATTACCCCTCTCTGACCCTAAGTTACCTTCAAAACAGATGTCAGACCCTGTTGGAGTTTGGGAAATCAAGGTTCCGCGGGAGGAAGGATTCGTGTCACAACTACAGCTGTTGCTATGGTGCCTAAGATACCTGGACGCACCCACCTACCGGATCAGAAGACATGGCACTGAGAGACACCCAGTATGGGAAGCTGCGGTTTCAGTTGAGGCCCGTATTGGGAGCGAGACACCCTATTGCTAGAGATTTGATAGAGGCAGCCCTTCAGGACGCAGCCCGCGAGGCATTCCTACGCCTCAATGCCATCCACCGTGATGAGCTTACAGTAACCGAGTTCGTACACCATCCCTACCGGGAGGAAGGCAACCCAGTTTGCACGGTGGAGGCCACCCCTTGCTGCTATAACCCCATGGTTACCCGTTTGTCCCGCTGGGCGGAAACAGCTGATGATTGCTATGAAGAGGCATTACTCGAGATAGATGAGCAATAGCGATGCCAGAATGATCTGGAGGAAAAACACCAAAACTGTGGAGACCAGATTGATTCGCTGAAGACCCAGCTGCAACCAAACGGCGCCCAATACGAGTAGCTCTCTAATCGTTATGTGGCTCATGGAGAAGCTTTGGTTGAGTTGGAGGAACAGCTTCGAAAGAGCCAGCAACAGGTTGGCTAGCTGGAAGAACAGCTTCGCTTCAACCCTGTCCCCGCCGCTGGTACTTCTACTTCAGCTACACCAACACCCCCTGCTCCTGTGCCCGACCGCTACTACTTCATGAGTCGAGCATGCTTGGCCACCTTTCAAGACATGATGGAGCAAGCCTTCATGCTAAGCACTGAGTCAGGACCAAACCCGATTGACCCTACTGCTGCTACCTCATCGGAGCCCACCCCGATTTCCACGGCTATACCATCCGAGCTTGGTTCGGGAGAGGATAACCCCATCCAGATCAACAATAACTCCAAATCCGAGACAGAACCCATGGAGATCAAGTGGGAGCTCAACGACACAGATCCATCAGAGGAGGAAGCTCCTACCAGCCGCATGACACTCAGCGGAGGTCCTATCACCCTTAGGACTACCCGGAAGAGCACCATGCCACCAAGCAGGAGGATCGGACATGACTCTGAGGCCACTACCTCCGAGCCATGGGGACTTCGATTAGCTTCGGCCAAGGATCACCCTCTGTCAGTACCTGGATCATGCGGATGGCTGGATGACTAGTTTGGATACCAGCAACAGCTCTGGTCTTGCTTTGGATGGAGTTAAGACAGCAATGATCATGCCCCTACCCCTTTATGTATGAGACCCTAGATCGATGTTAGTGTTGTCGTATTGTGTTGTACGGACTAGACATGTCCAAGGTATCCCCTGATGTAACATCTATGAACTGATATGAAGTTCCATGTTATGTCATAAATGAGTTTATTCCACCAAGCTTGCTTTGAAAGATCACCTTGAACAACTCAAAGAAAAATTCCTTACTATTGTGACGGTAGCAAATCAAGTCTCTTACCTTATCCACGTTGTTCAGATGGTGCATCGTCGCAGAGCCCCAGCAGCTGCTGAGAACTCGCCAGAGCCTAACCCCTCCACCCTAGCGAAAGTCATGGCTTTGCAGACCCAACTACTGCAAGCTATTGCCAACAACGAAGGACAACGCGGAGGATCAAACCTCAGCGAATTTATGAGGGCAAAGTCGCCGACATTCTCCTCGGCAGATGAACCCATGGATGCTAAAGATTGGCTGAGGGTAATAGAGAAGAAGTTGACTCTCTTCCGAGTACGGGAAGCTGACAGAGTCGTCTTCACCACCAATCAGCTAGAAGGACCGGCAAGTGACTGGTGGGACACGTACAAGGAAACCCGAGCTGAAGATGCCGGTGAACCCACTTGGGAAGAATTCACGGCTGCCTTCCGTGAAAACTTCGTACCTGCTGCAGTCATGAGGATGGAGAAGAATGAGTTCCGTAGGCTACGCCAAGGCAACACCACGGTACAAGAGTACCTTAACAGGTTCACGCAGCTTGCACGTTACGCCACGAGCGACCTGGCAGACGAAGAAGAGAAGATGGATAAGTTTATCGAAGGACTGGACGACGAGCTGAGAGGACCGATGATCGGTCAGGACCACGCCAGCTTCCAGAGCCTCATCAACAAGGTCATGGGGCTTGAGCATGACCAAAGGACAGTTGAAAACAACTGAAAGAGAAGGCTTGCAATGGCCCGTCCAATTCGAGGAACACCCCAGCGACCCAAAGGAGCAACCCCGACAGGTTGGAAGCAAGCCATAGTGGCAACCAATCGCCCTGCCGCACCCGGCAACGTCAGCAGGCGACCTGCAACACCTTCTCATACTCCGACGCCTACTTTGGCAGCCCCAGGAACCAGGAATGTCAATTCCTTCAACTGCGGAGAATTCGGGGATTACGCCAACAGCTGCCCTAAGCCGCACAACACACCCAACCGTACCGGAGCCAACGCCATCTCAGTACAAGAAACCCCGCTCCGGCACCTGGACACAGTTTGTTCAGAACGCCCTAACCAAAGGAAGCTGCAACCGGATTTTGCCGTGGTCAGGTTAACCATGTGCGTGCCAAGGAAGCTCAGGAGGACCAAAGCGTGCTAATGGGTATGTTTTCTGTCCATTCTGCACCAGTTAAAGTTTTGTTTGATTCTGGAGCTTCGCATTCATTTATATCGTCAAGAATAAGCAAAGAGCACAACTTGCACCGAGTAGACCTTAAGAGACCAATGGTAGTACATTCACCCGGGGGAGATATGACCATACCCGATGCGTGCATTAATGTGCCCATTCGGATCAAGGATGTGGTATTCCTGTCCAACCTTATGGTTTTGCCACCCCAAACCCTGGACATAATATTAGGAATGGATTGGTTAACCAGGAACCAAGGGGTATTAGACTATTGACGAAGAGAAGTTACCTTATGTACCCCATGGGGATCACCGATGACAGTAGCCATGGATCAAGACCCTATGCTCTGTGACCGAGCTACGGGAATATTCACCATGCTACCCATAGCTGAAATGCCAGTAATCCAGGATTATCCGGATGTGTTTCCTGAGGAACTACTGGGAATGCCCCCAGACCGAGACATAGAGTTCATCATAGACCTCATGCGTGGCACCGCCCCCATAGCTAAGAGACCCTACCGGATGCCGGTGAACGAATTGGAGCAGCTTAAGAAGCAGATAAGAGAACTGCAAGAGAAAGGCTTTGTACGCCCTAGTTCTTCACCGTGGGCAGCCCTAGTACTGTTTGTTAAGAAAAAGGACGGAAGCATGAGAATGTGCATAGACTATCGATCATTGAATGAGGTTATCATTAAGAACAAGTACCCGTTACCTCGAATCGACGACCTGTTCGATCAGCTCAAGGGAGCCCGAGTGTTCTCAAAGATCGATCTTCGATCTGGATACCATCAGCTGAAGATTAGAACCGAGGATACACCCAAGACTGCGTTCTCTACACGCTACGGCTTGTACGAGTTCACAGTAATGTCTTTTGGACTGACCAATGCCCTGGCCTACTTCATGAACCTCATGAACAAAGTATTTATGGAATATCTGGACAAGTTCATGGTAGTGTTCATTGATGATATCCTCATCTATTCCAAGGATGATGAAGAATACGCAGAACATTTGTTCCTGGTACTAGAGAAGTTGCGAGAGCATCAACTATATGTCAAATTCAGCAAGTGTGAATTCTGGCTTAAGGAAGTAGCTTTCCTCGGACATGTAATCTCAGCAGGAGGCGTAGCAGTAGAGCCTGCAAAGGTCGAAGCTGTTACCAAGTGGAAAGCACCCCAGTCGGTAACAGAGATTAGAAGTTTCTTGGGATTGGCTGGATATTATCGGAGGTTTATTGAAGGATTTTCTAAGATTGCTCGACCCAACTATTAAAGAAGGAGAAGAAGTATGCATGGACTAAGTAGTGTCAAGAGGCATTTGACCAGCTCAAAGAAAAGTTAACCACCGCCCCGATCTTAGTCCTACTGGACAACCGGAAAGACTTTGTCATATACTGTGATGCATCCCGACAAGGATTAGGAGGCGTGTTGATGCAAGATGGAAAGGTTGTGGCCTATGCCTAAAGACAATTGCGACCACAAGAGGAGAGTTATCCCACCCATGACTTAGAATTGGCCGAAGTGGTGCATGCCTTGAAAATTTGGAGGCACTACCTGATCAAAAACCACTGTGATATATACACGGACCACAAGAGCTTGAAGTATTTCTTTACCCAGACAGATCTTAACCTGCGCCAGAGAAGATGGCTGGAGCTAATCAAGGACTATGACCTGGGAATCCATTACCACCCTGGTAAGGCCAATGTTGTAGCTGACGCTTTGAGCCGCAAAGCCCAGTGCAACCAACTGAGGATGGAATGCATGGCCAACGAGCTTCAAGAAGAAATGGCTTGGCTTAACCTACAGTTGATTCCTCATGGACAACTGAGTTCGCTGGAGATACAACCTCTCCTACGAAGTCAGATTAAGGAAGCCCAGAAGGATTGTGAGGAAATCCGACTAATCAAGGAGCGTATGGCTGAAGGACTGCCCAAAGAATTCTCAGTCAACAACGATGGAGTCCTATGGTATCGGAAAAGGATTTACGTACCGAAGAAAGGCAGATTAAGAAGGTTAATCTTAAAATAAGCCCATGAGTCAGCTTACTCGCTACACCCAGGCAACACCTAAATGTACCAGGATTTGAAAATGGAGTACTGGTGGCCCAACATGAAAAGAGACGTAGCGAAATATGTGGCCATATGTGATGTATGCCAACGAGTTAACGCTGAGCTTCAGCGACCAGCAGGATTGCTTCAACCACTCAAGATCCCTGAGTGGAAGTGGGATGAAATAGGTATGGACTTTATAGTGGGACTACCCAAAACTGCTACCGGATACGATTCCATTTGGGTGATCGTGGATAGACTGACAAAGACTGCCTGATTTATCCCGTTCAAGACTACATTGGCAGAGCTATACATGTCCAGAGTTGGCAGAGCTATACATGTCCAGAATTGTGTGCCTACATGGAGTACCCAAAAGGATTGTGTCAGATCGTGGTACTCAATTCACATCTCATTTCTGGGATAAGTTTCACGAGGCGTTGGAAACTCACCTCACCTTCAGTACTGCTTATCACCCTCATACTGATGGACAGACCGAGAGGACAAACCAAGTCCTGGAGGACATGCTAAGAGCATGTGCATTGGATTTTACTAAGGACTCGGAGAAATGCCTGCCCTATGCAGAGTTCTCCTATAACAACAGCTACCAGGCTAGTTTGAAGATGTCACCGAACGAGGCTTTGTTTGGACGAAGATGCCGAACTCCGTTGAAGTGGTCGGAGACCGATGGGCGAGCCATATTTGGACCAAACATCATTAGGGAAGCCGAAGAGAAAGTTTGTCTGATAAGAGATCGGCTTAAGGTAGCCCAGTCCCGGCAAAAGAGCTACGGGGATACTCGCCGAAGAGAGTTGAATTCAAAATAGGCGACTTTGTGTACCTAAAAGTTTCGACGCTAAGAGGGACCAAGACGTTCAAGGTCAAAGGAAAGCTGGCACCAAGATATGTTGGACCTTTCCCGATAAGTGCCAGGAGAGGCGATGTGGCCTATCAGCTGGATCTACCAAAAAATCTTTCCGATGTACACCCTGTCTTTCACGTGTCACAACTGAAGAAATGTTTGCGAGTACCGGAAGAACAAATCTCCTCGAAAGACGTCCTTATCAGCGAAGACCTCACATACCCCGAACATCCCGTGAAGATTTTGGATGAGGCCGAGAAAAAGACTAGGACCAAGACGTGGCGAATGTACAAGGTGCAATGGAGCAACCACACTGAAGATGAAGCCACTTGGGAAAAAGAAGACTTTTTGAAGACTGAGTACCGGAACCTATTCCGCGAACGGTAGGAAATCTCGGGGACGAGAATTATTGTTAGAGGGGTAGGTTTGTAACGCCCTGAAAATTCGAGAATTTAAAATCGGGAATTAAAAATCGAAACTCACAAAAACTTTTGGCTCACCAAACGATTTGAATTTCCATCTGCAGAGAAAAATTTCGGAGTTTAGAGTTGGAAATTTTAATATAAAGTAGGAAAAGGGTTGTGGATTTAGAAAACTATATATTTGGGATCAAAACATTATTTTGGTGGTTGAGTAATATTAATTAGTGAGTAAAATGAGTGATAAAATATTTTAAAGGATATATATGAAGTGTAGGAATTATTTGGTATCAAAATTTTGGCACCACCTCCCCTCTAGCTAGAGCAAAAGTTTGAAGACAAGTGGAACTGGCTCGGGCTGGAGGAGGAAGAGAGTATAAAAAGGAACCCCATCTTTCGTCCTGGTTGGTGTTACCAACTAGCACTAAAGATCAAAATTACCTTTTGTCCCGGTTAGTAACACCAACCGGGACAAAATATAGCATCTTTAGTCCCGGTTGGTGTTACTAACCAGGAATAAAGATCCCCAATGGTCAGATAGGTTCTGACAGGATTTGAACCAGGACTAAAGATGATCTTTAGTCCCGGTTCATAACACGAACCGGGACTAAAGGTCCTAGAGAGCCGTTGCATTTTTAAACCGGGACTAAAAATATTTTTTAGTCCCTGGTACAACTCCAACCGAGACTATTGTGGATTTTTGCACTTCAAACGAAAATGGTTTCTCCAGTAGTGATGGCACCTCCGTCGGCCCCAAGAACCGTGGCACCGGCAACGCCAAGACCCGCAGCAGGAGTAGCACCAAGACCCCTGTAACGCCCTGAAAATTTGAGAATTTAAAATCGGGAATTAAAACTCAGAACTCACAAAAACTTTTGGCTCATTGCTTCTCATCGTGTTTATTGCTTCTTATTTGCCAGCTTTGTTGCATGAATTTATATGTGAGCGATTCATCTCGATGTTTGAGAAAAACCAAACGATTTGAATTTCCATCAGGGCAGAAAAATTTCGAAGTTTAGAGTTGGAAATTTTAATATAAAGTAGGAAAAGGGTTGTGGATTTATAAAAATATATATTTGGGATCAAAACATTATTTTGATGGTTGAGTAATATTAATTAGTGAATAAAATGAGTGATAAAATATTTTAAAGGATATATATGAAGTGTAGGAATTATTTGGGATCAAAATTGCATTTTCTAGAATTTAGGGAAAAGGATTAAATTAAATATGTGAAATATATTTTTAAAATAATAAAAGTGGGTGAAAAGGTTGAAAATATATTTTATAACTTAATTTTTGTGTGTACTATATTTAATTTCAAATTTTAGGGGTGAAAGGAAATAGAATTTGGAAATTAGAAATTAAATCGGGAAATTCGGAAAGTGCACTATTCATTATGCGCCACGTGCTCGACGCCATACTGGCCGTACCGCCCCGCCGCGCGCGACATGCGCCATGCCACGCTCGCCCGCTCCCGGCCCCTGCCCTCGCGCCGCGCCGCCGCCCGGCCTCCACTCCCGCTCGCGCCACGTGCCGTGCCGCGCGCGCGCCCGCCCCGCGCCGGGCCCCACGCCCGTGCCTCGACCCCATGCCCAGACCCCGCCCCGCGCCGCGCCACGCGTTGCCCCACGCCGGACCCCGCCGTCCTCGCGCGCGTGCCCCGCATTCGCCGCGCCCGGCGCCGCCACGTGCCATTTGCCGCGCTGGACCCCTCCCCTCTTCTCCCTCTCCGTCGCCTATAAAAGGGCCAAGCCCTCTCCAATCCTCCCCAAACCGCCGTGCCTCACCCTCCCATTCCCGCTCTTCCCCACGTCGCCGCCGTCGCGTGCCGAAGCCGCAAGCCGTCGCGCCGTGCGCCGCAAGCCGCCGCCGTCGTCCACCGCGCGCCGGAGCACCGCCGCATTCCTCGCCATCGCCGTTGCCGCCGGTAAGCCCCAGGCCGCCATCCTTGCGTTTGCGCCGGCCTCCGGCCAAAACAGAGAAGGGAGAGCGCGGAAAGAAAAACGAGGGGAAGGAAAGGGAGAGAACAAAAAGAGAGAAAAGAAAGAAAAAGAAAAGAAAAAGGAAAAAGAAAAAATGGGAAAAATATGGAAAAATTCAGAAAAATTAGGAAAAATATTTGGAAAAAATTTGGGAAAAAATTTGGGCAAAAATATAATGTTTTCTTGTGTATTTTCTCTGGTAATCTTGAAATTAAAAAATCAGATTTTGGGGGATTTCGTTCTCGTGTCGTTTTTAATCCGAAGTTTATCTATTTTCTTTCGGCCATTAAAAAAATAATCTTTTGGTACTCAGGACTCCAAAACTTTGGGTACCCATTTCTTTTGATTAACGCTTTTTAAATTCATTCCCTTAATTAAATTGGATCGACGTTTTGCGAAAACCCTAAAATCCCGAACTCGCTTTTTAAATCGGATTTCATCCCGAAACTCTCGCCCAAAATCGAGTAGAATTTTAGGCTAAACATTTGGAGTCGTTTTTATGGTTCTTTCGATCTCTTGGTATTTTATTGAATTCTGATCGAATTCAATTGATTTTTCACACGTACGGATAGCAACCGAGGAAGCAGGCACTGACTACGTTGAAGACCCCGACCAACAAGTGTGCGAGCAAGGAAAGTCAACACTTTCCTTTGAACATATTGATCCTACTTTGTGAAATGATGTTGATTTACACTTCAAATATGCATGCTATACACAAATGAGTACCTATGCTTGATATACCATGCCTTGATATTGATTACCCTTAGATATAATCTTTGTAACTTTCAATGTGATATAACCGGAGGATAACTTTGATAAAATGTTTAGCCCTACTTATTTTAGATTCGTGCATACTCATGATTTTGCAAAGAAGCTTCGTGCTTGGGCAACTATCTTGAGTGAAGAGGTGGTTCTGGTTATTGAGATAAGGCTGCGGCCTAAGTGTTGCATAATGAATGAGAATGTTGTGAAGTTTTCCCCTTACCCCGGGAGCGCCAGAACTCCACTCACTGCTAGGACAGGACGACTAGAATGCAAGAGGATTTAAGTTCATGGAGCGGTTACTATCGAAGCAAAGTTATCGAAAGGCTTTGCCGTGACCATCCCATATGAAGGGATGAAAGCTCATTCAATGAGTAGTTGTGCAGTACGGGTAAAGTGTACATCCACTACAGTGTGAGTAAATCAATCTATTCGAATAGCCGTGCTCACGATTAATGAGCGACGTGACAAGTTTCTCCCATGCCTAGACTCATAAATTTTAAAATGATGGGTTGGGAATGCATAATGATTTTGTGTGCTGGTGGACTCAACTTCTCGAACTGCGAGGAGGGATGGACTCCCTAGAAAACCATGACAAACCGGAGGCGGGAAGCCATCCTTCGAAATCACGATGGATGGTAGATAGAACCGTCACCGTTTTAATATACTCTGAAACTAAAACTTGACCTGGCTAGATATTAGGTTTGTGAAATGTTATGAAAATTGGCTTTGTGCAAATGAAACATGGCCATCCTTTGAATGACCCTATCATGTGCATCATTCTGTGTCAGCTTGCAGAGTACGTTGGGTACTCACCCTTGCTATATGCACAAACCTTCAGATGAAGGAAGCGAAGAACTGGAGGACCCCTATGCTTACTGCCAGATGGGCGATGGAGGAGAAGGCGTCTACTAGGTCTCAGTCCCGGGTCGTTGCCTGTGGCAATCGACATGCCGCTGCCTTCCAACTGCTATCTTATCTAAATTATACTTTTGTTTGTATCCGGACCAGTAGGTCCTATTAAAGGGTTACGCGGAGGCTACGCTAGCCAAAAACAAAAACTTTTCTACCGCGCAAAACCAGGAACACTTGCAAGTAAGGGCCGATAAATCGTTACCGATTGGATTATGCAGCGGAAATAGCCAATCAGGACTACCGATCTGGAACTGTGCTGGCCGATGACGGCCGATTCCCGGGGACAGCTGATTCACCAATCCGCTGATTCGCCGATGCCGCAGCCGATCCGAATCGTCCGACCGCGCTCTCGTCGCTGATCTACCGCAGTCGCCTCACTCCGATTGCAGCCGATTCATAGCCGATCAACAGCACGCAACGTAGTAGCGCCTCTACCGGTATCCACACGTCCGGAAACAGAATGCCGAACACCCGTGTGCTAGCACGTGATGCAAGGCTAGGGTTTGGCTCAATAGTGGGGAGGTTTTCCGTGGAAATTGATCTCGGCGTAATGCAATTCGATTGACGTTCAGCATCTCTCCACCCCTCGCCCCTTTATATAGAGTTGGCCTACTGGGACTAGTGGCCGATCAAGACTCTATTTTGAATCGGATCTCATCCGTGTCTCATAGAGTTGGCCGCCCATGCGTCATAAGCCCATAGGACTCTATTCGATCGGATCCCTATCCGATCGAGCCGTATCCGAGTCCAACTCGAATGCCTGTTCTTATCCCCTTAAGCGTGTGACCCTGTAGGTTCAGGTATACTCGGTTTCGGCTATAGTCTAACTTAGCCGATCGTCGGCTCGAGTCCAACTCAACCGACCTGTCAACAGCGGCGCCTGGTAGCACATATTGACACCATAGTATACAAGAATGTAATATCGGTTCTGAACCTGTAATATGTACACAAATCCCTTTGCCTCACGATACCAATTAAGCTATAGGCAAGATGTGTGCCATCCCTTCAATAGCTTAACCATTCACTCGAACCGTATTGGATTATCTGTCTGTTGATTGACTCCTCAATCAACTTAGCATGGCCATGCATTTCCATAATCCATTACCTCGAGGGACCCAGAGATATCTCTCCAAAGGAGGGGCAAATTCCATCTTGATCACTCACATCCCACTCCGTGTTTCATAGCAAACCCAAAGACTACTTTTATAACTACCCAGTTACGGAATAGCGTTTGGTACTCCCAAAGTAGACTACTACACATGTTGGAATCCATGGTGATCTCAGGTCTAAGGACTTTGTACCAACACTACCTGAGACCAACTAATGGCACATTAATTCCTGTAGTGTCTCATGGTGGTTCTATCCAACAATGTGTTCTCTAACATATATGTCCATCTTTCTTGATTTGGTATCTCCATACCCATGATCTATGAGACATGATCATCAATCAATAAACATGCCGATCTTAGAATCATATTAGTTCCAATAATATGATATATGATCAGGGATCATTTAGAAATATATTCATACATATAGAGTCTCATAAATAAGACACGTACTTATTGATCAATACAAGATGTCTATTTCATGGAACTAAATAACTCTTTATTCATAAATACATAAACATTGACCATGATATCCAACATCTCCATGTTGCCTCTAGGGCATATCACTAACACCTATATGTATTGGATATTGCCTTCGGGCCTATTATTGTAATAATTTCGATGTAAGACTATTCGTGCACTTTGCACCTGGTAATTCAGAACTGTATTCGTGGATACCAAACTACTCGATCCAGGGATATGGTACTATGAACACGAATGATTTCCATCCTCAAAAACGGGGGTCGACAACCCCCAATGCCAACTGCCTCAAGACATGCGGCGCCAACCACACCAAGACCCGCGGCGGCCTTCAACCCAACACTGACGGTGCCCTTCACCCCTGCATCGGCGGTGCCCTTTGTAGGATCTCAGCCTCAGCCTCACATGGTTCCACCTCCACTGTTCTCCACCACTCCTTTCCATGGGACGATTCCTCTAGGTACAAGTAGCATACCAGGGGCTGTCACCGGCATAGTTGACGGCTAGCCTCGGCTCCCAGGAAGCCTCCTAGGTTAGGGGATATGAAAACAGCTACTCTCAGAAAGATTCAGTGATCAACAATAGTGATTTGTTTGGTAATTTGATTCATGAGAGACTTAAATTTTAGTACTGCTCCATAAAATGATGTTTATAAATCTTCGCTATCAGTCATATGTGTTAATAGCTTGGAGTTGGGTTCTCTTGGTGGAGTTGGGTAGCGTATCATAGTTATCAAGCATCTGAATTATGATACATAGGACATGAAACTGCTATATCTATCTCTGTAATGTATCAATAGGTGTCTCTTGTTGATATGGTTGTAAACACAACCTTACGATTGCTCAGATGTGTTTTGTCGTTAGCTTGAGCCACTTTGCTCTTTCTCGTTACTTTTATATTATAATTTCATGACTTGTTTCAAACATAAACTTCTAATTATCCTACAAGTATCACTTCATTCGACAGTTAAGTACTAGTGTTGCACTATGTGGCAGCTTTTGAATATTTACTGGACTTTATACAGTGCTAAAAACATGCATAGGTGTCAGCCTAATAGGTGTCGGTTCAACAAAATCCAACACATATTAAAAATAGGTACCGGCTCTAAAGAAAAACCGGCACCTATACTATAGGTGCCGGTTTTTTAAAAAAATTGGCACCTATAATTTGTTATAGGTGCTGGGTCTAATGAAAAAATAGACACCTATACTATTAGTATGGTTTTTTTAAAAAAACACGTATAATATATTATAGATGTGTTAACGGCTAAGTTTGGTAACAAAATCCCTAAGTCTGAGCCGAGATTGAAGCGGAATCAGATCGGAAGATTGGCGGAGAAACAGAGGTCGAGTCGGCTGCGATGCGATCGGCTACGAGGCCAGTCGGCTGAGGTTGAGTCGGACAAGAACAGCCGATAGCCGATTCCGTGTCAGAGAAGGAGATGGAACCGTTTCCAGTAAAGGTGCTTAAAGATAAATAGAAGATTCGGTTTTCAAATTGCGCGTTAAAGATATTGCCATCTATGGATAGAGTCCTATAACGGCAAGTGTATCTGTAAACTAGGAATTTGTTTAGATCTCCTATTGTAATGCGGCATGGGACCACATCCTGGGATATTGTCATATCGTGTATAGTAGATTAGTTAGCAACCGTGTTCGGCATGGACTCTGTTGTACTTGGGTATAAATAGGACCCGAGACCCCTGTAAAAAAATAGTACACAATCCATCAACTTTCGGCGCATCGCCTCCTACTTTCTTCAGACGAGCACTTGATCCTGCTTTGGGCTGCATCGTTTCGATCCCCAATTAAGGTAAATGTTTGTCATTAGTGGTGTATCTCATCGAATTTAGTGCTTCCATCGCTATGATACTCAAGATTCAATGATTTACGCTGTGCTAGTTATCATATATCGCATATAATCTAGAACAATGTCTAGATCTATCTTGACATCGGCCTATTTCTGTCAAAAATCAACAGCCGATAGAGCTAGATATAGGGGTTGGCCTAGGTTATATGCGGTATCCACCGTTTCGAGGGGTTTACATCAGCTATAATAGATCTGATTGTTCTTTTTATACTTAATGCTGCATCAAGTTGACCTATTAAGTCATTTTTAGAGCTCTTATGATCTATTCGGCTAGATGTATATGCTTAGAGACAGTGCCGGGGTTTCAGTCGGCCTTATTTGTTTTAGTATTCTTTTAGTATGTTTACAATAAGATTTATTAAAGCCGCCTCTTATATTAAGAGCTTACTCTGGTTAAATGCCCTAAGCCAGAACTGTCACCACAGACACGTAGCGATCTAGGCTTAACGCATTTGGTTTAGATCAATATCTTTTCATAAGATGTATCGGAGTACTAGCCGATCCACACTTAGTCCTAGGGTATCGGCTAGGCTATTAAAGCATCCATCTATTATCCTTTTGTATATTTAGATTAAGTGTTAAATACTGTCTCGGCATAGCCGATCTATCCCAATCACTTAGTTTAAATGCACTTTGGGATAGCATATATATGTGAATTGATTCGCTCAGCCGATCCAGTGGGATCTAATCTAACGTTTAACGCATACATCTTTGTTTTTCTTGTTGGTTAACAGATCAAACCAACTGGCACGCCCTGCATTTCACAGGAAGCCGAGAAGGACCTGCACTGGAGCTAAGCAGATCTTCTAGGCCAGCGCGTGAGAGAAATTTCTCATCAACACGTTTCTTGGCACGCCCGGTGGGACTATCTCTGTCAACTCGGCTAGGACGCATCGACGCAGCTGACAAGATGGTCAACATCAAGAGCCCCAATGTTTCTCAGGAGAACGTCATGCTTGTGAAGATGGAAAAATTGTTGGCTGAACAACAAGCCGACTACAAGAGGATGGTAGAAGAGCTCCAAGCCAACTACCTACAGTCGTTCACCCAGACGAGTTATGGGGCTGTGCACCAGAAATATAAATTCAGCATGGACGAATTCAAGGCGTCCTCCTCGAGCGGATCAAAGGAAAAACAAAAGGTGGAGGAGTCAACTCAGGAGCAAGGTGATTCGGATTTGCATACTTTGCAAGATTGAATTGATTCGACCGTGCACCATGCACTGGTCAACCAAAGTTACATTCTTGTTAACACCCTCAACAATATGATTGCCACTGTGGTCGACGCCAAAATAGTCGACCAACTACAGCGGGGGCCGACGTACTTCACAGATGGCCAGTTTCCTGGTTACAAGACATTGGCCACCCACAATCGGCCGATCCCACCTCCAGCACAGCCAGGGCCGCCAGGAGGGATCCTCAACCAGCCGAATCCATCTGGATCGGCTTCGAGACCGGTGGTCACCATGCTGAACTGACAACAACCACTACCCCAGGACCAGATTGCCAACATGTTCAACAACAATAGGCAATTAGAGCCTGTTGCCCAGATCGGCCTTGCAGGACAATACAACACCGGTGGCCACCAACTTTTCCCTGATCTGCCGACGCCGCCACCAGGGAATCGGCCGTCTCCCGCTAGCCATCCGCTCCAGTACCAGTACCAGGGATGCCATCAGGATTAGCACTACCGGCCCCAGACTCCACCACCTTTGTATTCGCCAGTGCCCGCGCCTTATGATCAGTATGAGCCGATACAACAAGACAACCGGACATGGGCTGATTTGATCGTAGACATCATGTGCGATCAATTCGGCCTTAAGCCGAAAGATTTGGGAAATATGTATCGGTACCCCTATCCGGAGCACTTCGAGCGGGTTCCACTGCCCAACTGATACAAAGTCCCAGACTTTTCGAAATTCTCAGGGCAAGACAACGTGTCAACCTACGAGCATCTCAGCCGATTCTTGGCGTAGTGCGGCGAAGCGCCGTCTACAGACGCCTTGAGGGTTCATTTATTTCCCTTGTCACTTTCGGGATCGGCCTTAACCTAGTTCTCCTCATCGCCCTACAACTCGATTCAGAGCTGGGCCAATCTCGAAAAGCAATTCCACAGCTACTTCTACATTGGCAACCGTGAAATGAAGTTGTCGGACCTCACCAGCATAAGGCAGAGGCACAATGAATTGGTCCAAGACTACATTCAACACTTCAGAGAGATGAGGAACCGATGCTACAGCCTGGTGCTGTCGGACGCCCAGCCGTCCGATTTTGCCTTCCATGGCCTGATTGCGTCGATCCGCGAGCGCTTCTCCGCTCAACACTTCGACAGCTTGGTGCATCTTGCGTAGAAGGTGACGGCCCATGAGCAAAGGTTTCAGGACACCAGGAAGGCCGTCAAGAACGTAGCTCAAGTCATCATCGAATCAGGCTCCGATTCCAGCGACGATGACGCAGAGGTTGCGACAGCCAAATGGGCCAAGAATACAAAGTTCATCGTCTGTCAATGGCTGCTGAAAACGGCCAAGGAGGAGAAATACGATTTCGACATCACCAAGGCCGATAGGATCTTCGATTTATTACTCAAGGAGAAGCAGATCTAGCTTCCCAAGAACCATGTGATCCCATCGGCTGACGAACTGAAGAAGAAGAAGTACTGTAAGTGGCAAAACACTACATCCCATGCCACTAATGATTGTAATGTCTTATGGCAGCAGATCCAGTCGACAATAGAGGCCGATGAAAGTAGACGGCAACCCCTTCCCGGTCAACATGGTTCAAGCCGGCCCAAGGCAAGCTGATCGATAGCGCAGAATGACGTACAGCTTAGCCAAGACATTAGAAGGGGTCAAGGAAGAGAGCAAGCTGACTGTAGATCAAGACGCGCCAATCAACATGGTGCGCCCCGTTGCCCGATCGGCTGACCGATGGCCGATCAACACAGACAGCCGACGCCGCTTCCGACAGCAATCTTGGTGGGAAGAATAGGTCCGGTTTGAAGGATTTCGTCGACAGGAGCCAGAGACGCGAGGCCGCCGGTACGACGGGGATCACAGCGGTGCCGATCCTCATTGGCATTGTGAATTTTTTAGGCACTGCTGGGAAACTGGGATGAGGCTGTCGGTGTTAGACAATATCCCAGCCTGCAGCAATTACCGTGAGGACGAACGCAGGAGCCCACCAATCACCAGCCCAACTCAGTTCGTCCCAAGGGCCATATAGCTCAACCAGCGCCGGTAGTCCGTCCATGATCGGCTAGGGCCGATCCATCAAGATTTCTTCGACGAAGAGGACGTAAACAATGACTACTACGATGAAGAGGAAGTCGATGACAAAGAATCGGCCAACCCCCAATGGTGCCCTTATGACCTCTTCATGAAGACGCAGAAACAAAGAATTCAGAAGCTGAAGCGTGAAGGAAGGGAAGAAGAAGTTCGGCAGATGATACAAGAACAACGCCGTTGGCAAGGCAAAAGAAAAAAGCAATGGAGGCCCAAAAAAAACTACGCTAGCCGACGAAGAACAAATCGGAGAGACCTCAGCCGATCAAGCCAGGAGGGCAGCCAAGAGGAAAGGAAAAGCTTCTGCATCAGTCAATATGGTATTCATATTGCCAGCCGAATTCAGCGCCCCTGAGGCCGATGCAGACAACATTGAAGACGCCTTGGCCAAACTAGCACTGTTCCCGGATCAAGCAATTTTTGACAAGCCAGAGGGGACCGAAAATCGGCATCTCAAGCCACTGTGCGTAAAAGGCTTCGTCAACGGCAAGCCGATGTCAAAGATGCTAGTAGATGGGGGAGCTGCAGTGAACCTGATGTCCTGTGCAACATTCAGAAAATTGGGTAAGGGAGCCGAAGACCTCATCAAGTCTAACATGGTACTCAAGGACTTCGGCGGCAACCCATCGAGACCAAGGGGGTGTTAAATGTCGAGCGACCGTCGGCAACAAGACCGTGCCCACAACCTTTTTGTCATTGACGGAAGGGGTCTTACGCTCCCGCTTCTCGGGAGGGACTGGATACATGCCAACTGTTGTGCCCCTTCCACCATGCACCAGTGTCTGCTTCAGTTGGATGGCGACAAGATAGAGATTGTACCAGCCGACAGCCGATTGAAGACGACGAGTCATAGCTGCTGCTTTGAACAAGACATCGTGGAGGGCTCAAGTGTCTACAGCATGGACACCGCGGAAGAAGACGATGGCAAGCTTGGGCAAGGTTTTACGTTGGCCGACGAATTAGAGGAAATAGACATAGGCTCTGGAGACAGGCCTAGGCCGACGTATATTAGCAAAAGTTTATCTTCTCATTGTAGATCCCAACTCATTGCTTTTTTAATGGAATATAAGGATTTTTTTGCTTGGGAGTATTTTGAGATGTCTGGTCTTAGCCAATCTATCGTTGTTCATCAACTGCCAATCAAGGCAGGCTATCAGCCATTCAAACAGCCTCCCAGGAGGTACAAGGCCGACATGTACGATGCGGTCAAAGCCGAAATCACTCGGCTATACGATGTTGATTCATTCGGCCTTGCCGATACGCCGAGTGGGTCTCAAATATTGTCCCAGTGTTGAAAAAGGATGGTAAACTTAGGGTGTGCATCAATTTCAGATACCTAAATAAGGCTACCCCAAAGACGAATACCCGATGCCTATAGCCGATTTGCTCGTAGATGCTGCTTCAGGCCACAAGATCATCAGTTTTATGGATGGCAATGCAGGTTACAATCAAGTATTTATGGCCGAAGAAGACATTTACAAGAATGCTTTTCGATGTCCTGGGACAATCGGATTATATGAATTGGTTGTTATGACATTTGGGTGAAGAATGCTGGGGCAACATATCAACGAGCCATGAATTATATCTTCCACGACATGATCGGCTCTCTGGTGGAGATCTAGATTGATGATGTTGTTGTCAAGTCCAGGGAGATAGAGAACCACATAGCCGATCTGAAGCAGGTTTTGGACCGGACAAGAAAATATGGCCTGAAGATGAATCCATTGAAGTGTGTGTTCGGCGTGTCGGCCAAACAGTTCCTGGGGTTTCTTTTTCATGAAAGAGGAATTGAGGTTACACCAAGGAGCATCAACGCTATCAAGACGATACAGCCTCCGAAGGACAAGAAGCAACTTCAATCGTTGATTGGCAAAATCAACTTTATCAGGCGGTTTATAGCCAATCTTTCAGAGAAGATGGAGCCGTTCACACCACTGCTTCGGCTGAAAGCCGATCAAGCATTCACATGGGGGGCAGAACAGTGAAAGGCTTTGGACAACATCAAAGATTATTTAAGCTCGCCTCCAGTTTTAATGTCTCCACAAAAAGGGATACCGTTCAAGCTGTACCAGTCAGCCGACGACAAGTCAATCGGCTCAGCCCTAATCCAAGAGGTTGAGGGCAAGGAAAAAGCTATCTTTTATCTCAGCCGGTTGTTGGACGCAAAAACAAGGTATTCACCAGTGGAGAAGCTATGTCTGTGCCTATATTTTTTATGTACAAAGTTAAGGCATTATCTGCTATCCAATGAGTGCACAATAATATGTAAAGCCGATGTCGTCAAATACATGCTATCGGCTCTGGTATTAAAAGGGCGAATTGGAAAATGGATTTTTCCTTTGATAGAGTTTGATATGAGGTATCAGGCACCCAGAGCAGTTAAAGGACAAGCTATAGCCGATTTTATCATGGAACACAGAGATGACTCAATCAGCTCAGTTGAAATTATGCCTTGGACATTGACATTTGATGGCTCGGTGTGCACCAACAGCTACGATATCAGATTGGTCATTATTTCGCCTAGGGGCAACCTTTGAATTTTCTTTTTCTATCAACCACGATGCTACAAACAACCAAGCCGAGTACGAGGCCGTGCTCAAAGGGTTACATCTGCTCAAAGAAGTTGAAGCCAACGCCATCAAAATAATGGAAGATTCACTGTTGGTCATCAGCCAGTTGTCAGGAGAATATGAATGCAAAAATGATGCGTTGATGGTCTACTATCAACAATGCCGATAATTGATGGATGGTTTTCGGCTAGTTACTCAGAAACATATCCCCAGGGAGCAGAACACAGAAGCCAACGATTTAGCCCAAGGGGCATCGGGCTATAGGCCGATGATAAAAGAAATTGAAATGGAAGTTGCTGCCATCACAACTGATGATTGGAGGTTTGAAGTCTGCAGCTATCTACAGAATCCTTCTCAATCGGCTTCAAGGAAGTTGTGATGCAAGGCTTTAAGATATGTCTTGCTTGACAAAGATCTTTATTATTGGATGATTGATGGGGTGCTGCTCAAGTGTTTGGGAGCCGATCAAGCCAAACCGGCTATCGGAGAAGTTCATGAAGTGATTTGCGGCACGCATCAATCGGCTCATCAGATAAAGTGGTTACTTCGGGGAGCAGGGTATTTCTGGCCGACAATGCTAGAGGACTGTTTCAAATATTATAAGGGTTGCCAGGATTTTTAGAAATTCGGCTCCATACAAAGAGCACCTGCATCGGCTATAAACCCAATCGTAAAACCTTGGCCATTCAGAGGATGGGGCATCGACATGATCGGCCAGGTCAATCCATCCTCAAGCAAAGGACATAAATTCATTCTGGTGGCGATAGATTAGTTTACAAAGTGGGTGGAGGCAATTCCTTTGAAGAAAGTTGATTCCAAGGACGCAATCGAGTTTGTTAAAGAGCATATCATCTACCGATTTGGCGTCTCACAAACAATTACAACAGACCAAGGATCTATCATCATATCAGATGAGTTTGTTCTGTTTGCCGACGGCATGGGGATCAAGTTACTTAATTATTCGCTGTATTACGCACAGGCCAACGGGCAAGGAGAAGCTTCAAATAAAAGTTTGATTAAGCTGACTAAGAGGAATATTTTTGAGTACCTAAAGCAATGGCACAACCGATTAAAAAAGTTAGTTTGGCCTAAGCTATTACAATCGGCTCACTGCTTTAGGAAGTTAGCTATGGCCGACAATGCCTTGCGCCTGATTTGATCCACTTCTTTAATTGCCCTACCATCGTCGGCATCGGACCAAGTCACCGGCCTCACCGCCCTGGTCAGATCCTTCAGATAAGACACAGCCGCCTTGATGCTTGATCGCTTATCTTCAATCTCTTTAGGCAGGCCGACCATGTATTCTTCTTGCATCTAGATCTCTGTGGTGATTTGGACTAGGTCGGCTATCATTTGATCCCTTCGTGTATGAAGCTGCTCAAGTCTGGCGGCCGACTCCGTCTTCAGGATGTCAAAATCGGCTTTCTTGGCCTTGATCTCTTCCTTGCTTGATTTGATCGCGGCCATCAGCGACTGGTTCTCCCGGCGATCGGCAAGGTGCTGCTGGGCTCGCTCGTACTTCACTTGGTGTGGCTCCAGGAAAGTGGCCGGGACGATCGCGTCGACCACGGCGTCTGGCAGCCGGCTCTAGATTTCCTTAAACCGAGAGTGGATTGGGCCGCAGTCGACTACCAATGCGTCTAAGGAACTCTCTAGCCGATTGCCGATATCGGCCCGAGCCGCTCTGAGGTCTGCATCGAGCGGGACCAGCGCCCTCTCGCCTCCTTCATCAGGGTCTTCAAACTCTGACAAGTCAAAGCCCAAGAGATCGGCTATGTTCTGCAAAAAGAAAGCAACAAGTTAGAAAATTAACAAACTTATCAAGCCGGTTGACGAAGATGAACGAGGCTACTATGGGCATCGGAGCCGGAGTGGGTTTCGCGTCGGCTTGGTCACCACTTACAGCCAAAGTGACTTCCTTGTCAACGTGGCCACTGCCTGCAGCCGACTGGGTGCGCTCACTTGACACCTGGGGGCAGGAGTCGGCTCGCATGGTGGCTGCAGAGAGAGTTAGTTGAGAATCGGCTAAACAACAAAAGGAGTGTGATGATAGGAACTTACTGATCGCAGGGGAGCCAATTTCTTCCAGGTCACGCGCTTTGTTCTCTGCCGATTGAAAGATACAGCGAAGGCATGAGTAAATGCAGATGAGTGGTTTAAAAAGGGGTGATGTGTGAAGTCTCTTACTGTTACCGGGCGAGCAAGGTGCCTCGGAGGACTTGGAGTTTTCTGGACGCTGCTCTTGTCGGCGTATGGAGTTGTGGCGTACTTCTGTGAGTTGGAATCGTCCGTGGCTTCGTCAACAGCGTCTGCAGCCTCTTCATCCTCCACTTCTAGATTATAGAAGGCCTCCACGGCCGAGTCGATTGGAGATAAGTTGTCATCGGCTAGGGCTCCCTTTTCCTTCTTGGCCGCCCTCTTCCTCGCTTCGGCGGCTGGAGTAGCAGCATGACTGGGCCCTCTTCGTCCAACGGAGCGGCTCACGTGTTTGGCCGTGAGCAGCGTGCCCACCTTCGTCGCGTTGAAGCCGATTGGAGATGGCGCCAGTCCGCACCCGTTCCACAGAGCACGTAATTGATCACCACCCCGCTTTGGCTCACCGGAGGAGGGGAATCATTGATCGTCTACAACAGAAGAGGATTATGGTTAGCCGATGGTACAAGTAATAACTGATGAATAAATAAGAGCTGGGAGACGTGCTTACCGACGGAACTCTGTCGGGGTCGACGATGGTCAGATACATTGTAGCCGATTGGTGAAACAAGTGTTGTTTCCACTCGCCCCACCACTGGTTTAAGATCGGTAATTTGGTTATCGCCAAGTTAATTCTGTCCATACTGCCGAGAGGAGTTGGGAGTTGAAGTAGCCGAAGCATCATTGTACTGCCTTCGATTCTTCCCATCGGCTGGATCTTATTGGCAAACCACAAGCCGATCGGCAGCTGGCTCATTCCAAACTACCTCGCCGCCACCATTGGATGATAGAACTCATAAGTCTTGGTGACGTTGCGCTTGATGGATGCCGACGGGGAGGATGCAGGGGGTGATAGCGGTGACAAAGGTTTCCCTCGGCGCTATGTATTCTTCTGAATCGAGCTCATCTAGCTGAAGACTGTCTGGCTGCTCGAATTTCATGAAGTCTTCGTATGCAAACCATATCTTGGAGGTGTTTGGAAGGCCGTTGTACAGCCGATCAAACCACTCTATGAAATCTTCGGTTGTTAGTCTTGAGCCCGGATAGGTCGAAGCAGCCTCACCATACGACGTCGGCCGCCGAGTGGTTTTTTCTTCATCGTCCACAATCCTCGGCTCTATGAACGGGAAATTGGCTTGAAGGGGAGCCGGCTGTTCGGCTATCTTGTACAAATGCAGGTTAAGCCAGAGCTGTAATAGCTACTATGGACCTCCGGTGCCGACGGACTGCTTGGAGGCCAGCCGAGCCGAAGCCGAACCCAGGACATGGTATAGACCCAATAGGTACTTGCCTAAGGGAATTTTCTTTTTCTCCACCAGGGCTTCGGCTACGTGTCGCCGCTTCTTGGTTGGACCGCACTGGATCCACAAAACACAAACTTCTCCAACCACATGAGGAGGAAGGCGGTGTGCTCCTGTCCGAAATCGGCTCATCCCTCATGTTCATAGAGATTAAGCCACTCCAACCATAAATGCTTTTGGTCTTGAAGACGTGTTAGCACTTGCGCTGAAGATCACTTGGGCGGACCATGGAAGCGCTGTCCAGGCTAGTCATCATCACTACATCCATCAGAGTGTGGGTCATCGGCCCTTGTCTAAACAAGAAAGCATTGAGTGTATCGGACCAGAAGTAGTGAGCAGCCGATAGAAGGGACTCGTTCTTGGGCATGTCGGCTATCGTCAGTTCTAAGCACTGATCTATTCCAAGCTCGGTCCAGTGAGTCCTTTCCTAGCCGACATCCTTAGATACCAGGCTGGCCAGGATTTGTCAGTTGATGGCCACGACTTGAATGCGCCAGTCCAATATGACAGATTAGGGGTTGAAAACCTAAAGGGTATCCGATCGGTTTCTCCGTTTATCATTTCGCTTGGATCCAAATTGCCGATCGGCCCTAAGAAATATTGATTCTGATGGACTAAGTTGGGGATTGCGATTTGGTGGGCTAAGTGCCACAGAATGAGGAAAGAAACAGGAAATCATGAAGAGGCAGAAACTAAATCGCGAAAAGGAGAAGGGGATGAAGCCGGTGAGCTTACCTCGGGGTACAATGGCTGCTGCGACGCGTCGGCAGGAATGCTTGAGGAAGCCATTGCCGGGGATCGTCGCCTCTTGGGGTTCGCGAGAGGGATGCGGGCTTCGGTCGCCGAGATTGCCTGGGAGGTCGCCGGAGGAGAAGAAAGGGTTTGTTGCTTGGGTTGAGTGCGCGAAAGTGACAGCGTGGCATGTTTCAAATGCTGGACGAGGGGTATTTAAAGAGTGTTTTTTTGGCAGCCGAAACGGTTTAGGTCGAAAAGAGTGGAAGTTTGAAAAAGCAGCAAATCCGTGATATTATCTTATCACGGACTTGGGGGCATGTGTTAACGGCTAAGTTTGGTAACCAAATCCCTAAGTCCCAGCCGAGATTGAAGCGGAATCGGATCGGCAGATTGGCGGAGAAACAAAGGTCGAGTCGGCTGCGATGCGATCGGCTACGAGGCCAGTTGGCTGAGGTTGAGTCTGACAAGGACAGCCGATAGCCTATTCCGAGTCAGAGAAGGAGATGGAACCATTTCTGGTAAAGGTGCTTAAAGATAAATAGAAGATTCGGTTCCCAAATTACACTTTAAAGATATTGCCATCTATGGATATAGTCCTATAATTGCAAGTGTATCTGTAAACTAGGAATTTGTTTAGATATCCTATTGTAATGTGGCATGGGACCACGTCTCGGGATATTTTCGTACCATGTACAGTAGATAGTTAGCAACCGTGTTCGGCACAGACTGTGTTGTACTTGGGTATAAACAGGACCCGAGACCCCTGTAGAAAAATAATACACAATCAGTCAACTTTCGACGCATCGCCTCCTACTTTCTTCAGACGAGCACTTGATACTGCTTTGGGCTCCATCGTTTCAATTCCCAATTAAGGTAAATGTTTGTCATTAGTGGTGTATCTCGTCGAATTTAGTGCTTCCATCGCTATGATACTCTAGATTCAATGATTTACGTTGCGCTAGTTATCATATATCGCACATAATCCAGAACAATGTCTAGATCTATCTTGACATCGGCCTCTTTCTGTCAAAAACCAACAGCCGATAGAGCTAGATCTAGGGGTTGGCCGAGGTTATATGCGGTATCCACCGTTTCGAGGGGTTTACATCAGCTATAATAGATCTGATTGATCTTTTTATACTTAATGTTGCATCAAGTTGACCTATTAAGTCGTTTTTAGAGCTCTTACGATCTATTCGGCTAGATGTATATGCTTAGAGATAGTGCCGGGGTTTCAGCCGGCCTTATTTGTTTTAATATTCTTTTAGTATGTTTACTATAAGATTTATAAAGCCGCCTCTTATATTAAGATCTTACTCTAGTTAAATGCCCTAAGCCGAATCGGCGTGTCGCCCACAAATGACAGACTCGATCTAGGCTTAACGCATTTGGTTTAGATTAATATCTTTTCATAAGATGTATTGGAGTACTAGCCGATCCATAGTTAGTCCTACGGTGTCGGCTGTGCTATTAAAGCATATATCTTTTATCCTTTTGTATATTTAGATTAAGTGGTTAATACTGTCTCGGCATAGCCAATCTATGCCAATCACTTAGTTTAAATGCACTTTGGGATAGCATATATATGTGAATTGATTCCCTCAGTCGATCCGGTGGGATCTAACGTAACCTTTAACGCATACATCTTTATTTTTCTTGTTGGTTAACAGATCAAACCAACTGGCACGCTCTACATTTCACAAGAAGCCGAGAAGGACATGCACTGGAGCTAAGCAGATCTCCCAGGCCAGCGCGTGAGAGAAATTTCTCAGCAACAAGGTGCCGGTTTTTTAAAAAAACGACACCTAAAAAATGAGGTGAGTTGGGTGGCACAGCCGGCGACATATTTTATATGCGCTCCATCGCTCTTATCTCTTCTCATCCTTATCTCTTCATTGTGTCTCTTCCCTCTCCTCCGTCGATGCCAGATCCGCCATTGGACTGTTGCCGCCGATGTCGCCCTGTCCGCCGCCGATGTCGCCCTGCCCACCACTGACACTGACCCATCCGTGGGAGAAGCCGCCACCATCACCGCCGATGCCGGATGCGGCTGTGCCCGTCGTCACCTTTGTCTCAGCTGGCGGAGAGGGAAGAAGGAGGGGAGGAGGCGGTTGTAGGGGCGGCGGGAAGGGTGGCGGTGGCGGGGAGGGAGGCGGCGGCAAGGAAGGAAGGCCGCGGGAGGGATGGGAGGCGGTGGCACGGGTGGTGGGAGGGGAGGCGCGGAAAGGAGGGGTGGAGGGCGGCGCAGGGATGGGGACGGAGGGGCCGAGGGGCGACGCGGGGAGGCATTGGCATCGCATCGGCATGGGCGGATCCGGCGGTGGGGCTTGCGGATCGGCACCGAGGGAAGCTGCGGCGTGCGATGGCTCAAAGACGACGACTACAGGCAGCCTACCCAGAGGTGTGGATTTTTTCAAAAATTGTGTTGTGGACGGAATCTATGGATTGGATTGTTGATGTGGATGAACTTGTTATGGATGATTTGTGGATGTGGATGAACTTGTTTGCTATGGGTTTCAAAATTTGTGTGGTGGATTGGAGGGACTGCTCGACCGATTCATCGGCTTGACAAGCCGATGCATCTAGCCAGGATATTTTTTTATTCCTAGAACCTAAAAGGTGTCGGTTCTTAAACCGGCACCTATTCCTTTTCATATTAGTGCTGACCAATAGGTGTTGGTTGAAAAAACCGACACCTAAAGGGGTTTCCCAACCGGCACCTAAGGGTGTTTGTGAAGTAGTGATAGTAACTCCATTTGGACCTGAATATATAGAGAAATAATATATATTATTATATCGTATGTTATTTTCTAGGTTAGGATTAGTTATGTATGATTTATTGTTCGCTCAATCTTGGCCAAGTTCAAAATTTACCATGTCTTATGTCTTGCTTGACACTTAACAAAGTTGCTCTGTTGAGATGATTAACCTTAGACTGCTTCTGCTTGTATCATGTTGATACATTTATGGTAGAAGTTGTTTAGTTCAATCGGATGTTGGTACAACCTGTCCAAATCGATTAATCACTAAATTACTTCAAGATTGTGGTATATTGTCAAATCTTTAAAGAATCTGATGCATGTATGCATGTGTGCCAACATCAGAAGATGGTAATGGATACTACACGAGGATGATGCAAGTACGCAAGACACAATCAGAAAATAAAGAGACGAGTCCACAAACGGTGCAGCCAGAAGCATAGGAAAATGTTTCATCCTCAAAAAGGCCTAACAAGAAAAGATCTAAAACCTTTAGTGAGGTGGAGGATAATCTTTTGGTATCCGCATGGCTAAATATTAGCATTGATGCAGTCCGGGGTACTGATCAAACAAAAGATACATACTGGCAGAGGATTGTAAAATCAAAGTGTATGTTTGATTCTTCTTTGGATGATGAACAATTGGTTATTTGGGATTTATTGATTTGAGTGTTTTGTTTTTGAAAGAGTTGAATTTTCGGACGATGAACAGTGTTCATCGGCTGCCACTGCCTGTCGACCGGGTCTATCCTGTCGGTCTGACTGGAGGTGTTTCGGCGGTCAGACCGGGCAGTTGCCTGCGGTTAGACCGGCCGAGCCAGTTCGACTGGTTGCCGATTTTGTTTCGGTCTTGGTTTCGGTTTGTTTCCTTATACATACATGGAAGTTTCGTGTTCCTATGCACGTGTCTGGTTGTTTATGCTAACAATGAGTCAAGTTTGGATAGCTTGTGCTCGGATATGGTATTCTTTATTTAATTGTGTGCAGGTATTCTTTACGCCTCGGGAAAGTATCGCCGGTGATCGAGTCGGAGTCAACTTGGAGATAAGGTGACATTCAAGATGGGGATCATGCGGGATGCTGAAGGGTAGAGATTAGTGCACATGATTGAAAAGTTTCCATATGGCATACAATGGAGATATTGTTGCATATGGAAAGCGGAATTTCGGTTTTAGGAAAATCGAGATTGTTACGGTTGGTTTATGTATAGTTTGTTTCTTGTACGAGAAGGTTTCCTAGTGGATTAGGGCTTCTTGTATGAGTTGGATTCGTGGCTCTTGGCTGCGTATTTTGTGTATAAATAGTGAGGGGAGGCGTGACCTCTCGGTATCGCTTATATCGCTTTTGAGTTCAAGTTTTAGAGTTTCTCAAGTTAGGGTTTCAAGTTTAGATTGAGATTTTGTGAGGAGTGCTTTGTTCGCACTTTGTAAACACAGAGAGTTTCAATAAAGATCAATTTTCTTGATAGTTCTTTGTGTCTACTTTTTCTTCGGTGCGGCGGCGTTTTTCGGATCTGCTAACCGGTCAGACCACAGTCGATACGACGGTCAGACCGCGCCTTCTTTCCGGTTAGACCGCGAGTACATTGGCGGTCAGACTGGCGGGCATTGGTCTTCATCGGCATCGGCTACATCGCTCAATCGGTTGAGGTGATCAGCTAGGGCGGTCGACCGGAGTTTACTTGGCGGTCGACCGGTCGAACGGCCTGGCCGAGCCGGCAAAGCACCTGCGGTCGAGCCGGCTTCGAAAACAGAGGTAAAGTTTAATTTCCGCTAAAAGTTTTTTTTGGGGTAATCAACCATTCACCCTCCCCTCTGGTTGGCTTTTCGTTGGGCATTCGATCCTACAAGTGGTATCAGAGCCACGTTTTTCTGCTTTGGATTTTCTTTGATCTAAAGTCTTTCATCATGTCGGATAAATTTTCAACAAAACCGCATGTTTTTGATGGCACCGATTTTGCGTATTGGTGTAGTAAGATGCAATCTTATATCATGGCTCAAGACTATGATGTGTGGCAAAAGGTTGCGCTTCCCTACACCATACCCGATGCCATTAATACTGACGCTTTGAAAACCGAGTTTAATAACAATTGCAAAGCTCGCAATATTTTGTTGAATGGAATTTCGCGTTCTGATTTTGATCGTGTTTCTCATCTTCAAACCGCTAATGAAATTTGGAACGCTTTGAAAAACTTTCATCAAGGAACTACAAACATAAAAGAACTTCGTCGAGATCTTTTTAAAAAGGAATATATAAAATTTGAGATGAACCCTGCTGAAGCTTTGGACGACTATCTTGGTAGGTTTAATAAAATCTTGAGCAATCTTAGATCTGTTGATTCTTCTTATGACACTAATTATCCACAGTTTGAGATTTCTTGCCACTTTTTAAATGGTCTTGATATGTCTGTTTGGGAGATGAAAGTAACTTCTATTCAAGAATCTGTTGACATGGCAAATTTGACTTTGGATTCGCTTTATACAAAACTCAAAACTCATGAGATGAATATTCTTTCTCGAAAAACGGATTCTAAGTCAAGTGCTTTGATTTCTCCTTCGACTTCTTCAGATGTTGCTTCTTCATCATCTTCAAATGCTCTTGCTTTGATTAACGCCATGTCCGATGAACAACTCGAGCAATTCGAGGAGGAGGACTTGGCTCTTGCTACTGACAAGCTTTCCAGAGTTATGAACAGAGTTAGGTTTAGGAAGAAAGGAAGACCAATGCGTTGCTTTGAATGCGGCGCCTTGGATCACATCCGCTCCAACTGCCCCAAGCTTGGGAGGAGCAAGAAGGAGGACAAGAGCGCTGAGAAGACAAAGGATGACAAACCCAAGGGTAGGCGCTCCAAGGAGATGATCAAGAAGGTGCTGAGTCAATTCTATGCCGCTTTTGAGCCACTTAGCGACATAGACTCTGATAGTGAGGAGGAGAAGGGCAAGAACATCTCCGGCGTTTGTCTCATGACGCATGGAGATGAAGAAAATGAGGTAAGCTCACTTGAAGATGCAATTCTTGTTTTAAGTGCTAAGAATAAAAAATGTGAGAAAATGTTTAAAAAACAAGAATTTGTAATTGAATCTTTAAATGCTGAAATTGCTAGATTGAAATCTCTTATTCCCAATGATGATAATTGCAAAAATTGTGAGGTTTTAATGCTAGAAATTTCAAAGATTAGAGATGTCAATCATTCTCAAGTTTTGGCTTCTAAATCTTGTTTAACTTGTGATGCTAATGAATTGAAACTAAAAGATGCTTTAGCTCGTGTTAAGCACATGGAAGTAGTTAAACAAGATGAGGTAGCTTCTTGCTCTAGATGTCGCAAAGGCAAAGATGTTTTAATTGATTGTGAAAATTGTGTTAATCTTGGAAAAGAAGTTTCTTACTTTAAAAGTTCTTTGCAAAAATTTTCTGATGGTAAGAAACAACTTAACATGATTTTGGACAAATCAAAAGTGTGTAGCGACAATAAAGGAATTGGTTTTGATGCTCATGATTATTTCACCAAAAATCCTCCAAATGTTTTTGGAATGACTGAAAACGGTGAAATCTTGACAAAACCTAACACCATGAAAACAGTTTTCAAGTCTGCTGGAAATTTGCCATTTCTTTCTGTTTATCTAAAAGAAACTAAACCTAATTCTTCAAAACCATCTGTGACTAAAGAAAAGTTTTCTTGCTCTTTTTGTGGTAAAGATGGTCATCTTGTTGGTTTTTGTTTCAGATTAGCACGAAAACAGAAAAAGGAAAGAGAAAATAATTTTGCAAAATCGAGTGGCAAAAATCTGGTTTTCCCTCGGGAAGACCGGTCGACCGCAGCTTGATCCACCGGTCCGACCGGCCATGGCACCCGGTCAGACCGACGGCACTGCCTCGGTCAGACCGGCGATGGCGCCCGGTCAGACTAGCAGTACCGCAGCGGTCAGACCGGCCCCGAAGGAATTTTTCTAAAAATTCCAAAACTGTTTTCTCTCGTGGTTTTGTGCCTATTGGATCTACTGGTCGTGTGTCTCAGTACTGGGTTCCTAAGTTTCTTTTAACTAACCCCAGTACTGAGGCCTCGACATCCGTTGTTTTGTAGGCTTTCGTGGTGAGGAAGGAGAACGTGTGGATCGTTGACTCCGGTTGTTCGCGGCACATGACCGGTGATAAGAAGTGGTTCTCCTCCCTCAAGTTGGCATCCAAGACGGAATCAATAATCTTTGGCGATGCTTCAACAAGTGCCGTTATTGCTACCGGATCCGTCAAGGTAAGTGACAAGTTCGAATTAAAAGGGGTAGCTTTGGTAGAAGATTTAAAATACAATTTACTTTCAGTTTCACAAATTGTTGATGAAAACTTTGAAGTTCATTTCAAGAAAACTGGAAGTAAAATATTTGATTCTTGTGGTGATCCTGTTTTGAACATTTCTCGTTATGGGAGAGTTTTTAAAGCTGATTTTGAAAACCCTGTTTCTCCTATTGTTACTTGTTTAGTTGCAAAATTCAACAAAGATTTGATGTTCTGGCATCGTAGACTTGGTCATGTTTGATTTGATCATTTGACTCGTTTAAGTGGTTTGGATCTTGTTCGTGGTTTGCCAAAACTCAAAAAGGATCTTGATTTGGTTTGTGCACCATGTCGTCATGGTAAAATGGTTGCTTCTTCTCACACACCAATTCTTTCTGCGATAACGGATGCACCGGGACAACTTTTACACATGGACACTGTTGGTCCAGCTAGAGTGCAATCTGTTGGAGGAAAGTGGTATGTGTTAGTTATTGTTGACGATTTTTCTCGATATTCTTGGGTTTTCTTCATGGCAACTAAGGATGAGGCCTTTGGACACTTTCGAAGTCTTTTCCTTCGCTTGAATTGTGAAATTCCCAACTCTTTGAAAACAATTAGAAGTGATAATGGTGGTGAATTTAAAAATGCATCTTTTGAACATTTTTGTGTTGAAAAAGGAATTTAACATCAATTTTCTTCTCCACGTGTTCCTCAACAAAATGGTGTTGTCGAAAGAAAAAATCGTTCTTTGGTTGAAATGGCTAGGACAATGCTAGATGAATATCACACACCTAGAAAATTTTGGGCCGAAGCTATTAACACTGCTTGCTATGTTTCTAATCGCATTTTCTTGCGTTCTAAACTTGGCAAAACTCCTTATGAGCTTCGTTTTGGTCGTCAGCCTAAAGTTTCACATTTGCGTGTTTTTGGTTGCAAGTGCTTTGTGTTAAAATCTGGAAATTTGGATAAGTTTGAATCACGTTCAATTGATGGTTTATTTCTTGGTTATCCCGCACACACTCGTGGCTATCGTGTACTTCTTTTGGAGACTAACAAAATTGTCGAGACTTGCGAAGTCACTTTTGATGAGGCTAGTCCTGGTACTAGACCAGATTTTTCAGGTACACAGCCACAGGATCAGGGGGAGTTTGGTCGAATCTTTGAAGACGAAAGCGACGACGATGACGATGAGGTCGACTGCCCTGGCCGACCGGCCAGTGCCGTCGGCCGACAGAGGAGGCTGCCGTGGCCGACCGACTGAGACCCGGCGACCGGCAGGGGCCAACATCTTCGGACTCCGTCGATTCCAATCAAGAAGATTCTTCGGGGACCACGACCGAGTGCTGAACCGTAACGTGAATCAACTTCGAGATCACCGCACCCTTGCACATTCAGCGACGACATCCGCCGGTACAAATAATAGGTAATTTAAATGAGCGGACAACGAGATCTAAGGTAACTGCGCATGACTTTGCGAATTATGCTTTTGTTGCTTCTTTTGAACCCAAATATGTTACTCATGCATTAACTGATGAATCACGGATTAACGCCATGCATGAAGAACTTGAAAATTTTGAAAGAAATAAAGTTTGGTCTTTAGTTGAACCTTCTTCTGGACATAATGTTATTGGAACCAAGTGGGTTTTCAAAAATAAACAAAATGAGGATGGTTTGATTGTTCGCAATAAGGCTAGACTAGTTGCTCAGGGTTATACTCAGGTGGAGGGTTTGGATTTTGATGAAACTTTTGCTCCTGTTGCTAGGATTGAGGCAATTAGGCTTTTGCTAGCTTTTGCTGCTTCTAAAGGTTTTAAATTGTTTCAAATGGATGTTAAAAGTGCTTTTTTAAATGGCTTTATTCAGGAGGAAGTTTATGTTAAACAACCACCGGGTTTTGAAAATCATGATTTTCCCAACCATGTTTTTAAACTTTCAAAAGCTTTATATGGTTTGAAACAAGCACCTAGAGCATGGTATCACAGACTTAAGAACTTTTTGCTTGAAAAAGGTTTTCAAATGGGAAAAATTGATAAAAATGCTTTTTGTTCTTAAGCATGGTGAAAATCAACTTTTCGTTCAGATATATGTTGATGATATCATCTTTGGTTGTTCAACTCACTCTTTGGTTGTAGAATTTGCTGAGACTATGCGTAGGGAGTTTGAGATGAGTATGATGGGTGAGCTGTCGTACTTCTTGGGTTTACAAATCAAGCAAACACCTCAAGGTATGTTTATTCATCAAACAAAGTACACCAAAGAACTTTTGCGCAGGTTCAAGATGGAGAGTTGCAAGCCAATCTCTACACCCATTGGATCTACTGCTGTTCTTGATCCCGATGAAGATGGTGAAGCTGTGGATCAAAAAGAGTATAGAAGCATGATAGGATCGTTGTTGTATCTAACTGCTTCTAGACCAGACATACAATTTGTTGTGTGTTTGTGTGCGCGCTTTCAAGCTTCTCCACGTGCTTCTCATCGTCAAGCGGTCAAGCGCATCATGAGGTATTTGAGTCATACACTTGAGTTTGGTATTTGGTATTCAACTTGATCTTCTCTTTGCTTAAGTGGTTATTTAGATGCTGATTTTGCGGGTTGTAGAATTGATAGAAAAAGTACTAGTGGAACATGTCATTTTCTTGGAACTTCATCGATTGCATGGTCTTCTAGGAAACAATCTAGTGTAGCTCAATCCACTGCTGAATCTGAATATGTTGCTGCTGCTAGTTGTTGTTCACAGATTCTTTGGCTGATTTCTACTTTAAAAGATTATGGACTTGTTTTTAAAAATGTGCCTCTTTATTGTGATAATACAAGTGTCATTAACATTGCTAAGAATCCTGTTCAACACTCACGCACCAAACACATTGATATTCGTTTTCACTTCTTGCGAGATCATGATGAGAAAAAAGATGTTGAATTGAAATTTTTGGATACAAAATTGCAACTTGCTGATATCTTTACAAAGCCATTGGATTCTTCTCGCTTTGCTTTTCTTCGAGGGGAATTGGGAATCATTCATCCTTTTGGCTTGTTTTGAGGGGGAGTTTTTGTGCTCTTTGATTTATCAAGCTACATGATTGAACTAAATTAAAAATGAGAGCTTTATCCAAACATATTGTTGATCATGTGCATGCTAGCAATATTACAAAGATTTATTTGTCACTAGCATAGCTTATATGTATTCTAGTATTTTTATGTGATCTAGATTTTATATTTAAGAGAAATAATGCATGACACTTTAACACAATACTTGAATTAAAGAAATATGCAATGTTGATACTCGTACTTGTGTTGGATTTTAAATGCTTATATATATATTATGTTGCTTTAATATTCCTCAAATTACTTAAAATTGCTCATTGTGAAAAGAGAATAAAAAATTATCTATGAGAGAAAAATGAATACGAATCCTTGGAAACAGTCTTGACGACAAGGACATATTCGATGTGAGCAAAAATAATGAATACCGAATCCTTGGAAACAGTCTTGACGACAAGGACGTACTCGGAATAATTGAGAGAAAAATATGAGCAACAAATATGGCTCAAATCAATATGAAAAAGTTTTTCTCTTGAATTATATGTGCAAAAAGGTATATTTGAGAAAGAATAAAGATTGCAATAGGTATATATATTTGGGTTTATCTTTCAACCTATGTGCTTGTAAAGATGTTGCATTATAAATCATTGAAATTCATGAATTCTTATTGTGTTGTTGCTCTTAATTATAAACTATTTGATTCATGATTATACTTTAATGCATATTTGATATCTAATTGATAAATTTATCTTCTTATTATTGCAACACATGACTTGACTTGCCTTATGTATGGTGCTAAGCTCTTGACAATCAAATAAACATAATTCCTATGCTTGATGAATTCATTGTCAAAAGGGGAGAACATAATGTTGTTTGGGAGAAAACATTTGCATGGGAGAACATTTGCATACAAAGTGCAAAAAGTGCAAGTTTTTTTGGCGTCCAAGGATTTTCTTTCTTTTAAAAAGGGGGAGAAATTTTCTTTGATTTTTGAGCATTCAAATGCTTTTTACTATTTTTGTTTTTAACTTTTCAAACACCAAAACAACTCTATTATTTTGTTTGCCAATGTGTTCATTAAGGGGGAGATTGTAAAATCAAAGTGTGTGTTTGATTCTTCTTTGGATGATGAACAATTGGTTATTTGGGATTTATTGATTTGAGTGTTTTGTTTTTGAAAGAGTTGAATTTTCGGACGATGAACAATGTTCACTCGGCTCCCACAGCCGGTCTGACTGGGTGTATCTTGTCGGTCGACCGGAGGTGTTTCGCCGGTCGACCGGCAGTTGCCTACGGTCGAGCCGGCCGAGCCCCGACCGGTTGCCGATTTCGTTTCGGTTTTGGTTTCGGTTTGTTTCCGTATACATACATGGAAGTTTCGTGTTCCTATGCACGTGTCTGGTTGTTTATGCTAACAATGAGTCAAGTTTGGATAGCTTGTGCTCGGATATGGTATTCTTTATTTTAATTGTGTGCGTATTCTTTACGCCTCGGGAAAGTATCGCCCGTGATCGAGTCGGAGTCAACTTGGAGATAAGGTGACGTTCGAGATGGGGATCATGCGGGATGCTGAAGGGTAGAGATTAGTGCACATGATTGGAAAGTTTCCATATGGCATACAATGGAGATATTGTTGCGTATGGAAAGCGGAATTTCGGTTTTAGGAAAATCGAGATTGTTACGGTTGGTTTATGTATAGTTTGTTTCTTGTACGAGAAGGTTTCCTAGTGGATTAGGGCTTCTTGTATGAGTTGGATTCGTGGCTCTTGGCTGCGGATTTTGTGTATAAATAGTGAGGGGAGGCGTGGTCTCTCGGTATCGCTTATATCGCTTTTGAGTTCAAGTTTTAGAGTTTCTCAAGTTAGGGTTTCAAGTTTGGATTGAGATTTTATAAGGAGTGCTTTGTTCGCACTTTGTAAACACATAGAGTTTCAATAAAGATCAATTTTCTTGATAGTTCTTTGTGTCTACTTTTTCTTCAGTGCAGCGGTGTTTTTTGGATCTGCTAACCGGTCAGACTGCAGTCGATACGGAGGTCAGACCGCGTCTTCTTTCCGGTTAGACCGCGAGTACATTGGCGGTCAGACCGGCGAGCATTGGTCTTCATCGGCATCGGCTACATCCCTCAATCGGTTGAGGTGATCAGCTAGGGTGGTCAGACCGGAGTTTACTTGGTGGTCAGACCGGTCGAACAGTTTGGTCAGACCGGCAAAGCACCTGCGATCAGACCGGCTTCAGAAAACAGAGGTAAAGTTTAATTTCCGCTAAAAGTTTTTTTTGAGGTAATCAACCATTCACCCCCCCTCTGGTTGGCTTTTCGTTGGGCATTCGATCCTACAAGGATCACCAATTACTATCATGCAAACAAGGATTTTGTCACAGATTACACTAAAGGCTCCCTCACTAACCGATGGTCATTCATCCAAGAAAGTGTGAATAGGTTCTATGCATACCTAAGCCAGATCGAGAGGAGAAACCAAAGCGGTGTTACTGAACAGGACAAGGTTTGTTTAGTGTATAAACTTCAACTTACAGCTCTTTGCATCTGACATTCCCATTTTTGTTTTTAATCATATGAAATATTTGAACAGATCATGCAAGCATGCACAATGTACAAGGCGAAAGATAAGAGAACAATGCATTCATGCTTCTGCATTGTTAGAATCTCCTTCGTCACCACCATAAATGATGTGATAGGAATGGTAATGGGGGGACCAAAAATAGCAACAAAGGACATGTGGTACAACAACTCCTATAGAGCAATTGTCTGCTGATACAGATGCAATTGATCCAACTTCTCCACAGTACAATGTGGAAAGGCCCCAAGGCAGGAAGTATGAGAAAAGAGTTGAAACAAGCAAAAGGTACACAAACCATGGATAAATATTGGGAGAAGAAGGATGAGTCTGATACGAAAAAACAAGAGGTCAAGGAGAGCAGGATCCAACAATTCTTCATAATACAACATGAGAAGATGACGAGAAAAAGGGATTACCAACTAATAAGAAGGGAAGCTCCTGCTGTTAAAAAGGAAGCGCAGATTGTGAAGAAAATGCTAGAAGAAGAGAGGATCATGAACATGGATACCAGCTCCATGGATGAGGCCTGGCAAATGCACTACAAATGTATTGCGTGTGTGTGTATATATATATATGTACTAGCAACTGTTCCCGTGTGTTGCAGCGGGTGAAGTCGGGACGCGAGTAGTTAATTAAGCGCAGAAAATTAAAGTTGAAGGACGTGCTAGCTTGGCTCAGCCATGAATTATGACAAATCATACATATAATTATAGGGGCACATAAAGCCACCTCCCCTCAAATGCATATATATTAATTGCACCCCCTTGTCGATCTGCGAGCGATCTAGACCGTACAAATATAAACGAACGGCTCAGACGCACGCACGTGGCAATGTGATTCATAGAGGACGTACATACATACATATGTATATCCATAGGGTATATTCACAATGTACGCATGCAGACATACGTATGTATACATACGTTATACCATACGTGTGTCTCTTCTTCTCTACCGAGGGAGCGGGATGTCGGCCAGGTCCTCGCGGTACGGCAAGGGCTCGTCGTCGGTGGCACCATTGACGTCGCTGGCGTCGGAGACGGTGGCCTTCTCGGTGTCGACGACGGAGAGGGAGGAGTCGGGGATGAAGGTGACGACAGAGTCCTTCCTAACGGTGAGGTAGATGACGACGACGATGTAGACGAGCATGAGCGGGAAGACGGCGACGCCGACGGGCACTTTGGCATACATGGGGAGGTCGTTGTGGATGAGCCAACCGACGAAGCTCGTGCTCAGAAAATACATATGTTGATGTCGATGGTGCGGTGTGTTGGGCTCGGTCGGTCCAACCTGGTGAAGTGGGTTTTTGACGTGATAGATAGATGGGCGCACGGAACTACGGGTTAATTTTATAAAAACTCAAGGGGATTTCTGCAAAATAGCCAGACACATGAAAATTTTGAGTGGAAACACTACTTGCTTTATAGATAGTTAGTTATAGATATAGATATATGTATATGTATATATATATATGTGTATACGTACATATGTATAAGTATATATGTACGTATGTATGTATATTGTGATATGTCTCACAGAAGTAATAATGCCTAATTAACTAGAACCATCCAATGCTTTGAGGTGCTTGCTGATGCTAAGCGATGAAGGCAATAATATTAATATGCTTGTAAATGTACGTAACGGATGCTAGGTAGGTATAAATATCAAAAGATACTAACGGATTCTACGCGTTAAGGGAGAAAATCTTCGTAATATGTTACACTACATTTGAAAAAACATCATTGAAACCACCTATCGATGAATGAAACGTCGATAGTTTCAAGAGATGAGGGACCAATAATGAACATTTTTTAAATTTTTTTAGGTACCACTTTTTGTAATTAATAGACCAAAAATAAGACAAAACCAGTAGGGGGAAATGTGAGCTTACCTCATTAATCATACACAATGTCAGGTTCTTTATCAAGTTCACAAGGTATGGTAGGTAAGTTTAATGATCCGGTGATCAACGTCGCTCCAGATCTAACGTTTCAACAAGAAATGGCTGACCGGCCAACTCGCTTAATCATCAGACGCACAGCACACGGGAAAATAAAAATACTGCATGTTTAGGCTTGCACGGCTCATTCCCGGAGAATCAATCGAACAAATTGTGAATATAGATATATGGCACTAAAAATTTGTGTGTCATTTCCAATAAAAATACTTCTAAAAAAATTGTGAGTGGTCACTAGAAATCTGATGGCCTATCCTTCGTGTCTATATGCAGCATTTTGGAGAACTCTACTAGTGATATATGTATGTATGTATGTCACTTAAACTCTCTCTCGCAAATTATAAATTTACTTATTTCTCTTGATTGATTTGATTAAAATAAGTAAGTTTATTTAAAATAATTCAAATGATATTCCTATTTTTACTGCTGAAAAACTACTTTTAGTGCTGAATTCGCTGTTTTTAGTGCTGATTTTACTATTCATAGTGCTGTATTTACTGTTTATAGTGCTGAATTACTCTTCACAGTCGCTTTTTAGGGTTATTGTTCACTCGAAAATTTATATAAATTTTTTTTTTGCAGGGTGACGAATCATAAACAGTCAACGCTTGATTCAGAAGTTTTAAAGTCCTACTCGATACTCGTCGTATGCCTCACCTACTTATCTTTTTAGAAGCAACTTTACACAGATATTCCTAGTCAAAAATAATCTAGCTAAAAATTTATCGTCTCCCAGATAGTTCCACCCAAAGGAAACACTTATCTACGGATACAGAGTTCTCGAGATGCCTATGCAAGATGTCGGCTAAAGACGAGAACACTCGAAAGGTTTCTCCTATAGGGTCCTTAGCATAAACGTTTGACTAGAACAAATAGGCATGGATATTTAAGAAAAGTTACTTCATATTTAACATATAAGCTTAGATACGGTTTTCCCTTTCGAGAACCTCGAAATAAATACAAATAAGTTATTCTTATCTTACATTGATTATATTACATTCTTTGCTCAACTATGCTAGCAAGATGGATTCTAAAATACTACTATGACACGAGTGAGTTACTTGAAGGCTCTGGCTAAGAGGCTGCTTCTTGCGGTGTCTCCTCCTCATTTGGGCATGCTCCTCCTTTTATAGGAGCTGGAGAAGGAAGCTCTTAAGTGCTTCATGCTTATCTTCACAATACTATGAATTCATGAGCTGGCTTGCACCACGGAGTAGAACTTCTTTTTGATTCACTTCGTCCTTTATTTATTTGAGGTGGAGACACTTTTGTACTTGTGTCTCTCCTTTTCATCCAAATGTTATACTCTCTATAGTGAAATGTCTCTTAACCGAAAGTATTTTTGGATTAATTTAGAATTATTATTAGGGTTGGGCTTACCCCACCCAAAAAATTGATAATTATTATCAATTTTATATATTTAGCATTTTAGCTCTATTGCTCATTGGTCTGGCTGCCCATGACCACCCATATCCATAGTATCTGTTGGCAACTTTTTTGGCAAGAAGACAAACACGATCGAAACACTTAAACGCCTTGCGGTGATATGGAGTCGGCAACCACCTCAATCTAGCAACAAAAAACTAAACCAAGAGGGGTTTTGTAGTTTAAACTGTCTAGTGGAGCCGATTTGACTAGAACGATGAATAACTACCTGTCTCGTGGGCAAACGGATGGTTTCCAGGACAAACCTACAAAGAGATGTCGCACTCCCGCAGCGGCGGCAGATGGTTTACAGCGCAAATCGACAAAGATGGATGAACTGCTTGGAATTAATATGAAAGAAGTAAAAAAATGATTCAATTGGCTAAAAACTTGAGACTAGATTGTGTGTATTGTGTGTCCAATTGAAGCGGTCTTGGCCCTTAAATAGGGTTTGGTCTTGCCTCCCGCGGTTCCTCCTCCACGTCCAACTCGAGGTAGAAACCAATAGAAACAAGAAGCATACCTTCCCGAGAAAGGAAACCTGAGACCCGACGAAATTTGCTTCGGACTCGGACTCTGACGGCCTGACCGGCCACATACCTATGGTCAGACCGGCCCTACTAGCCGGTCAGACCGACCATATACCTGCGGTTTGACCGGCCCTGTGAAGGAAACCCGATGCTTTCCAAACTTTGGCAATTTTTCTCTATTTCGTCGATAGGTGCCAAATTTGGGTGTAAACACATGCCCCCTACCTTTTGATGAACATCGTGAATCTAAAAGCATAGAACATGTTGTCTTAGGGCCATAATCTAATTACCGGCTATAGAACTTCCTAAGCACCTTGCCAAACGCTTGGGAAGTATTTCTTCAGGTATTTCCCGTTGATAGCTCGCTGAAAACGCTCTCCATGAAGTGTCTCCAAAAAGTATGCATTCCCTAGAACGATTCTGCGTATTCAATAAGGCCCTTCCCAACTTGGTGACCACTTACCGAATTCTTTAGATCGAGAACACAAAGGCAAAATTGTCTTCCATACCAAATCTCCCACTTGGAATGTCTTTGCCTTCACCCTTTTGTTCTATGTCTTAGCCACTCTCTTCTTCTCTTTCTCTATTTCTTCCAAAGCCTTCAACCGCTTGTCGATCACCTCATCAAGATTGTCTCCCATCAAGGACTTGTAGTCTTCAACTGACAAATCATCTTGCTTTATATATTGAAGAGAGCAATGATTCACCTCAACCGATAAAATGGCTTCTTGTCCATAGACCAACTCAAAAGGGGTCACTTTGGTAGCACCATGTTTAGATATCCTATGTGCCCATAATGCTTCAGAAAGCACCTCATGCCACCTCCTCGGATGTTCTTCAATCTTCTTATTGATTAGTTTAACATAGATTTATTACTTGACTCGGCTTGTCCATTACCCTGAGCGTAGTAAGGAGAAAAACTTAACAATTTGATACCATAAGATTTGGCAAAATTTTTCACCTCTTTGGACATAAAGGAAGCTCCTTGATCCGTAGTCAATGTTTGAAGAATACCGAATCTATGTATAATATGCTTCAAAACAAAGTCAATTACCTCCGTATGAGTCATATTCTTGAGCGGCACGGCTTCGGTCCACTTGGTGAAGTAATCCGTCGCAACTAGCACAAAATGATGCCCCTTGATGACGAAGGATAAATTTGACCAATGAAATCCAAAGCCCAACCTCGAAACGTCCATGGTTTAATAATAGGATTCAACACTCCGACTGGTGCCAATTGAACATTGCCGAACCGTTGACAAGCTTAGCATCCTCTATAATATTTGAAACAATCATCAACCATCTTCGGCTAATAGAACCCCATTCTCCTGAGCAACCAATTCATTTTATGGGCCGATTGATGAGTTCCACAAATACCTTCATGCACCTCTCCCATAACAACTTTAGATTGATCATCATCTAAGCACTTTTTTTTGACCGTAAAACACTGGGGGGAGGTCCCCACAGTTTCGAGCCAGATTTTATAGATGAGGAAAGAGAGGAAGTTTAGAGTACAACCTGTTTGGAAAAGGGCGAAGATGCCTGAACAGAGATGCTAACAGAAGCCACTAGCTTAACTGAGGCCGCGAAAAGAAACTAAAACTAACACTAACTGTAAGCATCAAGCCAGGCGCAAAAGGAACTCTTATCTTCTATCCTAAGTCTAGGAACTTGTAAAGAGCACTGAACTTTGAAATTCCTTTTCGAGAGAGACATATTTGGATTTACTCTCTGGAACACCTTGTCCTTCAAAATCTTCCATATTTCCCAAGCTGCTAAGAGGATTATCTCTGTGGCACAAGGAAGCGTTGAAGTGGAAATCAAATGCAGCAATCCGTCCATGATGGGTAGGGAGGTGTCCCATTGAAGCTGAAGGGTTGACCAGCAGAAGAAAAGATGGTCAGCAGTTTCTTCCTCTCCCAGGTCACACATTATGCATAGACTGTCATCCTGAATGTTGATGTGTCTTCTTTGTAGCATTGATTTCGTATTCAATCTGTCCAATAGCAGCAGCCACGCAAAGAACTTGATTCTTGGAAGGGACTTGGACTTCCAAATCAACTTAAAGCTTTGGTGACCCGCAACGGAGTAAAAGACATAATTGTAGAATCCTCTTGAGGTGTATTTCCTTCCCCAGACCATCGACCAGTTGTCAAGAGATTCCTCCTCATAAGGCAGTTCCTAAAGGAGGGGTTGAAGCTGAAGCAGTTCCAGGTAGGCTTGGTCAAAGAGCGGTAGGTGCAGAACTGAATCCAGGTCTTCAGCTTGCATGATTTCGGTTACCAAGGCCTTGCTTTTCTTGGCAGACGAGGCAAGGTGGGGGAAGTTGGATTGGATATTTAGGTTATTCCAGTTGTCTGCCCAGAAGCTTACCAAGTAACCTTTACCTATTTGACATGAGGCCACCATCTTGAAAAGGTCATTTAGTCTAAAAATGTCTTTCCACCAGAAGGAACCCATTTCTCTACAGTGGCGGGGGACCTTGTCTTGATAGTATCTAAACCAAATGAGTTCCACCCAGGGGATGTCTTCACGGTTGTAAAATTTTGAGAGTTGATTGATGAGTAGAGCATCGTTTTGGAGGCGCAGATTTAGCACCCCTAGACCCTCTTTTGCTTTTGGTCTGGTTACTAGATTCCAAGCTGCTAGGTTGCCTCCTTTTTTTCCAGATTGTTTCCCCTCCAGAGACACTGTTTTCTTTCCCTGTCGATGGCTTCTATAATACTTTTAGAGAACTTGAGGGTGCACATGGCGTAGGTGTTAGTGATATGCCCTAGAGGCAACATGGAGATGTTGGATATCACGTCAATGTTTATGTATTTATGAATAAAGTGTTATTCAGTTTCATGAAATAGACATCTTATATTGATCAATAAGTACGTGACTCTTTATGTATGACTCTATTTATGAGACTCTTTATGTATGTCTATTTCTAAACGATCTCTGATCATATGTCATATTGTTGGAACAAATATGATTCTAAGATCGGCATGTTTATTGATTGATGATCATGTCTCATAGATCATGGGTATGGAGATACCAAATCAATAAATATGGACACATGTGTTGGAGAACACATTGTTGGATAGACCCACCATGAGACACTACAGGAATTAATGTGCCATTAGTTGGTCTCGTAGTGTTGGTACAAAGTCCTTAGACCTGAGATCACCATGGATTCCAACATGTGTAGTAGCCTACTTTGGGACTACCAAACGCTATTCCGTAACGGGTAGTTATAAAGGTATTTTTCGGGTTTGCTATGAAACATGGAGTGGGATGTGAGTGATCAAGATGGAATTTGCCCCTCCTTTGGAGAGATATCTGTAGGCACCTCGAGGTAATGGATTATGGAAATGCATGGCCATGCTAAGTTGATTGAGGAGTCAATCAACAGATAGATAATCCAATACGGTTCGAGTGAATGGTTAAGCTATTGAAGGGATGGCACACATCTTGCCTATAGCTTAACTGGTATCGTGAGGCAAAGGGATTTGTGTACACATTACAGGTTCAGAGCTGATATTATTCTTGTATACTATGGTGTCAATATGTGCTGCTAGGCGCCGCTGTTGACGGGTCGGCTGAGTTGGACTCGAGGCGACGATCGGCTAAGTTAGACTATAGCCGAAACCGAGTATACCTGAACCTACAGGGTCACACGCTTAAGGGGGTAGAATAGATATTCGAGTTGGACTTGGATACGGCTCGATCGGATAGGGATCCGATCGGATAGAGTCCTATGGGCTTACGACGTGTGAGCGGCCAACTCTATGAGATACAGATGAGATCCGATTCAAAATAGAGTCCTGATCGGCCACTAGTCCTAGTCGGCCAACTCTATACAAAGGGGCGAGGGGTGGAGAGCTGCGACACATTAGTTGGATCGCATTGAACCGAATCCGCAACAGAAGTCGCCGAGATCGCAGCCGTAAGTCGCCGAGAACTGCAATGTGTCGCCAACTCTATACAAAGGGGCGAGGGTGAGAGCCGCGACACATTAGTTGGATTGCATTGAACCGAATCCGCAATGTAAGTCGCCAACTCTATACAAAGGGGCGAGGGTGGAGAGGCTGCGACACATTAGTTGGATCGCATTGAACCGAATCGGGGACGTAACGCCGTACACCCGTGTGCTAGCACGCGATGCAAGGCTAGGGTTTGGCTCGAAAGTGGGGAGGGTTTCCGTGGAGATTGATCTCGGCGACTTCTGTTGCACGCGATGCAATTGACGTATTGTAGCTCTCCACCCTCCCTCCTTTATATAGAGTTGGCCGACGGGACTAGTGGCCGATCAGACTCTATTTTTGAACCGGATCTCATCCGTATCTCATAGAGTTGGCCGCCCATACGTCGTAAGCCTATAGGACTCTATCCGATCGGATCCCTATCCGATCGAGCCGTATCCGAGTCCAACTCAAATGCCTGTTCTTATCCCCTTAAGCGTGCGACCAGTAGGTTCAGGTATACCCGGTTTCGGCTATAGTCTAACTTAGCCGATCGTCGGCCCGAGTCTAACTCGGTCGACTGTCACGCGGCGCCTAGCAGCACATATTGACACCATAGTATACAAGAATAATATCGGCTCGAACCTGCAATGTGTACACAAATCCCTTTGCCTCACGATACCGCTTAAGCTATAGGCAAGATGTGTGCCATCCCTTCAATAGCTTAACCATTCACTCGAACCGTATTGGATTATCCGTCCGTTGATTGACTCCTCAATCAACATAGCATGGCCATGCATTTCCATAATCCATTACCTCGAGGGGCCCAGAGATATCTCTCCAAAGGAGGGGCAAATTCCATCTTGATCACTCACATCCCACTCCATGTTTCATAGCAAACCCGAAAACTACCTTTATAACTACCCACTATTAATAGCGTTTGGTAGTCCCAAAGTAGGCTACTACACATGTTGGAATCCATGGTGATCTCAGGTCTAAGGACTTTGTACCAACACTACCCGAGACCAACTAATGGCACATTAATTCTGTAGTGTCTCATGGTGGGTCTATCCAACAATGTGTTCTCCAACACATATGTCCTTGTTTATTGATTTGGTATCTCCATACCCATGATCTATGAGACATGATCATCAATCAATAAACATGCTGATCTTAGAATCATATTTGTTCCAACAATATGACATATGATCGGGATCGTCTAGAAATAGATTCATACATAAAGAGTCTCATAAATAAGTCACGTACTTATCGATCAATACAAGATGTCTATTTCATGGAACTGAATAACACTTTATTCATAAATACATAAACATTGACGTGATATCCAACATCTCCATGTTGCCTCTAGGGCATATCACTAACAATCTCCCACTTGCACTAGAGTCAATCATGTAAGTATCTAATACCCATTGCTCTTGTGTGCGCCTCATGCTTCGGCTGAGGGAGAGGTTTTGTCAGCGGATCGGCTATGTTGAGATCCGTGTGCACTTTGCATATCTTGACATCACCTCTGTCCACAATCTCGCGGATGAGATGATATCGCCGAAGTATGTGTTTGGACTTCTGATGTGACCTCGGCTCCTTGGCTTGCGCAATGGCTCCACTATTGTCACAATAGAGAGACATTGGACAAGTCGTACTAGTCATCACACCAAGCTCAGAAACGAATTTCTTGATCCAAACAGCCTCCTTTGCAGCTTCCGAAGCAGCAATGTACTCGGCCTCCGTTGTAGAATCAGCAACAGTATCTTGCTTGGAACTCTTCCCACTGACTGCGCCTCCGTTCGGCGGAACACGAACCCGCATTGCGATCTATAATCATCCTTGTCCGTTTGGAAGCTAGCATCGGTGTAACCACTTACAACGAGCTCTTCTTCACCTCCATAGACTAGGAACATATCCTTAGTTCTTCTCAAGTACTTAAGGATATTCTTTACACATCCAGTGACCTTCACCTGGATCTCGATCGGTATCTGCTCGTAGCACTCAAAGCGTACGAGACATCCGGGCGTGTACAAAGCATGGCATACATGATGGATCCAATTGCCGAAGCATATGGAACCATACCCATCTTATTCCGCTCATCATGTGTCCGAGGACACCGATTCTTGCTAAGATTAATGCCATGTGACATGGGCAAAAAACCTTTCTTGGAATCATGCATGTTGAACCTTTTCAACACCTTATCAATGTATGTACTTTGGCTTAATCCAATTAGCCTCTTGGATCTATCTCTATAGATCCGAATGCCTAATATGTACGCTGCCTCCCTAAGTCTTTCATGGAAAAACTATTTTTCAATGAAGACTTGACGGATTCAAGCATAGGGATATCATTTCCAATCGTAATATGTCATCCACATATAAGATTAGAAATACAATTGCGCTCCCACTGACCTTTTTGTAAACACAGGCCTCTTCTTCATTTTTGATGAAACCAAACCCTTTGATTACTTCATCAAAACGAATATTCCAACTCCGAGATGCTTGCTTTAATCCATAAATGGATTTCGTAGCTTGCATATCTTTCCACGTGATTCTGGATCGACAAAACCCCGAGGTTGTATCATGTATACATCCTCGCTTAGGTTTCCATTTAGGAAAGCCGTTTTGACATCCATCCGCCATATCTCATAATCAAAATATGCAGCAATCGCTAGGATAATCCGAATAGATTTAAGCATTGCGACGGGCGAGAAGGTTTCATCATAATCAACTCCTTGAATCTGTTTAAAACCTTTCGCCACCAATCGCGCCTTATAGATGTGAACATTTCCATCCATATCGGCCTTTTTCTTAAAAACCCGTTTACACTCAATGGTTTTGACACCATCAGTGGATCAACCAAGTTCCAAACTTGATTGTCGTACATGGATTCTATTTCGGATTTCATGGCTCCAAGCCACTTGTTGGAATCGGGTCCCACCATCGCTTCCTCATAGGTCTTAGGTTCATCGTTGTCCAACAACAATATATCACGTTGTTCCGCACTGTACTGTCGGTGCACGACGTGATCTTTCGACCTCCGTGGGGGTGTATCTACAACCGTGGCGCAACACTTTGCTCCTCCGTTATGGTTCCGTGGTCGCCGAAACGTTTTCGGTGTTTCTTGAACTTCTTCAAGATGCACCCTGCTCCCACTAACCCTTCTTGAAAGAAACTCTTTCTCCAAGAAGACACCGTGTCGGGCGACAAACACTTTGCCTTGTTCCCGATTATAAAAGTAATATCCCTTAGTTTCCTTAGGATATCTCACAAAGAAGCACTTGTCGATTTGGGTGTGAGCTTGTCGATCGTAAACGTTTTACATAAGCTTCGCATCCCCAAATTTTGAGAAAAGACAAACTAGGGGTTGCCCCGTCCATATCTCATATGGTGTCTTTTCAACCGACTTAGATGGAACTCTATTTAGTGTGAGCGCAATGTTTTCAAGAGCATATCCCGAAGGATAACGGAAGATCACTTTGGCTCATCATCGACCGCACCATGTCCAACAAGGTGCGATTTCTCCGTTCGGACACCCCATTCCATTGTGGAGTTCTGGCGGAGTCAACGTGGAACAATTCCACAATTTTTCGATGATTACCAAACTCTTGGGTCAAGTATTCCCCTCCACGATCGATCGTAGAAACTTGATTGTTTTCCCTAAATGATTTTGTACTTCATTCTGGAATTCTTTGAACTTTTCAAAGGATTCGGACTTATGCCTCATTAAGTAGATATAACCATATCTACTAAAGTCATCGTAAAGGTAATGAAGTACCGATAACCACCTCGGCCGTTGAGCTCATTGGTCCACATACATCGATGTACGAGTGCCAACAAGTCACTTGCTCTTTCACCGTGTCCCGTGAAAGGTGCCTTTGTCATCTTACCAAGTAAACAAGACTCACATGTCTCAAATGATTCAAAATCAAAAGAGTGAAGCAATCCATCCTTATGGAGCTTCTCCATGCGTTTCTTATTTATATGGCCTAAGCGACAATGCCGGATAAACGTGGGGTTTATATCATTAGAGAGTTGCCTTTCTGTATTAATGTTATAGATGGGGACGCTTCAAGATTCAAAACGTACAATCCATTCACCAATGGAGCATGAAAATAGAACATATCTCGAGATATATTGAACAACCATTGTTCATTGATCTAAAATCATATCCTTCCGCTTGCAAACATGAAGCGGAAATAACGTTTTGACATAGTGTTGGAACACAATAACAATTATTTAATTCCAAAACTAATCCCGAAGGTAGATGAAGTGGTATCGTGCCGACAAGAATCGTAGCAACGCTTGCTCCATTGTCGACGCGCAGTTCACCTCGCCCCTTCTCAATCCTCTACTTCTTCTCATTCCCTGCAACGATTTGCAAATATGAGCTACGATCCGGTATCAAATACCCAAGAGTCGTGAGGTGAAGTAGCAAGATTAATGTCTATAATATTAATACCTGAAGCGTAAGTCGTACTTTGCTTCTTTTTGAGATCCTCCATGTACTTCTTGCAGTTCCTCTTCCAATGGCCTGTCTCCTTGCAATAGAAGCAAACGGCATCCGATGCCGCCGACCCCTTCTTGCCCTTCTTTGCATTGGAGGCACTCGCGATCTCATCGGGAGTTAACTTCCTCTTGGTGCAAAGTTTCTTGACAGTGGTTTGCGCTTTGCCTTCGCATCATCATCACATGATGACCGTTTTTCCGGATACTCTCCTTAGCGTCTTTAGCATCCCATGCAATTCAGCCAAGGTTCTATCCATATTGTTCATGTGATAGTTTAATATGAATGGCTCGAAGCTCGGAGGGAGCGACGGAGAATCACATCGTAGCCAACTCTTGGCTAAGGGGAAAACCTAGTTTTTCCGGACTCTCGATATAGCCAATCATCTTTATCACATGCGGATCGACGGGATTCCCTCAACAAGCCTCGCACGCAAACAAGGACTTTGAGGTGTTGAACCTCTCGGCCCGAGCTTGGTTCTCAAACATGCCACGCAGTCCCCGAATAATAGTGTGAGCATCGTTGCTCTCATATTGCTTCGAAGCTCGGGGACATTGTAGCAAGCATGAGACAGCTTATATCTAGGGCATCATTAGTGTGCTTCTCGTAAGCTCTCCGTGCGTTGCGGTGGCATTATTTGGCAAATCCTCGGGATAGGGTACTTCAAGAACGTACTCCTTACGCTCTTGCTTGAGAACAATTCTCAAGTTGCGATACCAATCCATAAAGTTTGTTCCATTTAATTTTTCTTTTCGAGAATAGATTGCAAATTAAAGGTACTGGGTGTAGTATTAGCCGCCATTTATTCTACAACGAAAAGCAAAGTTTAGCACAATGTTTATGCTATGTCTATTGTTAAACAATTTAACATTAGACTCCCATTACGTATTTTCCACCTTCCCTCTAGGTTACGTATTGGGTCAAGATCCACATGTTAATTAATTTTCTAGTGAGCTTTGGCATCACGCTAGAAGATTAATAACATCGGTAAGCAACTCCTTGCTAATCACATCTCTATGTGACTTGTTGTTGGTGTGGCATCTCCATGCCCCGGCCCCAACCTATGCCCCAAGGCCCAAAACTGTTTTGATAGCCTTGTTAAGTAAACCAAATGCTTCTGCTGTATATGTCCGACATATACCCCTCGTGTTATGATAGAGAATGGCACTCTGCTTTGCTGGACCCACCATTGACGAGCATAACGGTGACGGGTGCAACATTTGGAAGGGCATCATTACTACTTAATTTTGAGAGGGATGCTATCCTATCAAACAAACATATCACATATGAAAGCAAGAAGAATAGCATATAATGAAATGGTATGGCCCCCTTCACATGGTGATCTCCATCTCCATGTCGTGAGGATCTCCATCTTCGGCACCATCTTCCAAGTGCCGAATGCTTGATATCTTCAAACTAAGCTACTACTATAGAAGCTCTAATTGAAGATTACATCGACTCGTAGGTCGTGAAAGAATATTACAAGCATTGCACGTATGAAAGAATATTACAGGGATTGCACATAGAAAGAATATTACATGCATCACATGCATCTCATACATCTCATACATACAATGGGGCCATACCATCTCAAAGCATTCTCTGCAAAAACAAGTTAGGTGTAGAAACGTTTTCTACTTATCGCGAGCTACGGCATCGAGACGACCTATAAGGGGGTACGCACACGGCGGTCCCGCTATATGGTTCGGTATAAACACGACCTATATGGTTTGCGTAGGTGCGAGGCAGCAAAGTCGGACTACGAGATAGCTTCGGTATAATCGCTTACGAAATTCATAGATCCAATCTATAAAATCGCTTACGGAAACAACACAAATTCATAGATCCAATCTATGAAATCGCTTACGGAAACCATGTCGGCATAATCATATTATGCCGTCCCGATACACTATCAAGGGAGATGGTTTGCGTAGGCGTGAGGCAGCTAATAAGATCGGACTACGAGATAGCTTCGGCATAATCACATTATACCGTTCCGATACACTATCAAGGAACGCTATCTCGAACCCAACTCAAACCGAGTTATATGGAAATTGCTTCGACGTAATCACATTACGCCGTTCCGATACACTATCAAGGAACGCAATTACCATGAACTCTCCTCAACAAATCCCGTAAAACCGATTGATCTAATCAACCCGTGCGCAAAACTTGTTCCGATCCAATCTAAAACCCGAACTAAGCAAGATTAGCTCGATACCACGAAGGATTACGCGGAGGCTACGCTAGCCGAAAACAAAAACTTTTAACCGCGCAAACCAGGAACACTTGCAAGTAAGGGCCGATAGATCGTTACCGATTGGAGTAGAGTGCAGCGGAATAGCCAATCGGGGCAATCCGATCCGAACAGGTGTAGCCGATTCCCGGAGACAGCGATTCGCAATCGGCGATTCGAGTCGTCGGCGCGTTCTCACGCCTCGCTCCGATGCGTCCGACCGCAGCCGATTCCACCACGGCCGATCGCTCCGATTGCAGCCGATCCGAAGCCGATCAAGAGCGCGCAACATAGCAGCGCCTCTACCGGTATCCACACGTCCGGGGACGAACGCCGTACACCCGTGTGCTAGCACGCGATGCAAGGCTAGGGTTTGGCTCGAAAGTGGGGAGGGTTTCCGTGGAGATTGATCTCGGCGACTTCGTTGCACGCGATGCAATTGACGTATTGTAGCTCTCCACCCCTCCCTCCTTTATATAGAGTTGGCCGACGGGACTAGTGGCCGATCGGGACTCTATTTTTGAACCGGATCTCATCCGTATCTCATAGAGTTGGCCGCCCATACGTCGTAAGCCTATAGGACTCTATCCGATCGGATCCCTATCCGATCGAGCCGTATCCGAGTCCAACTCGAATGCCTGTTCTTATCCCCTTAAGCGTGCGACCACGTAGGTTCAGGTATACTCGGTTTCGGCTATAGTCTAACTTAGCCGATCGTCGGCCCGAGTCTAACTCAGCCGACTTGTCAACGGCGCCTAGCAGCACATATTGACACCATAGTATACAAGAATAATATCGGCTCGAACTCGTAATGTGTACACAAATCCCTTTGCCTCACGATACCGCTTAAGCTATAGGCAAGATGTGTGCCATCCCTTCAATAGCTTAACCATTCACTCGAACCGTATTGGATCATCGTCCGTTGATTGACTCCTCAATCAACTTAGCATGGCCATGCATTTCCATAATCCATTACCTCGAGGGGCCCGAGATATCTCTCCAAAGGAGGGGCAAATTCCATCTTGATCACTCACATCCCACTCCATGTTTCATAGCAAACCCGAAAACTACCTTTATAACTACCCGATTACGGAATAGTGTTTGGTAGTCCCAAAGTAGGCTACTACACATGTTGGAATCCATGGTGATCTCGGTCTAAGGACTTTGTACCAACACTACCCGAGACCAACTAATGGCACATTAATTCCCGTAGTGTCTCATGGTGGGTCTATCCAACAATGTGTTCTCCAACACATATGTCCATGTTTATTGATTTGGTATCTCCATACCCATGATCTATGAGACATGATCATCAATCAATAAACATGCCGATCTTAGAATCATATTTGTTCCAACAATATGACATATGATCGAGGATCGTTTAGAAATAGATTCATACATAAAGAGTCTCATAAATAAGTCACGTACTTATCGATCAATACAAGATGTCTATTTCATGGAACGAATAACACTTTATTCATAAATACATAAATATTGACGTGATATCCAACATCTCCATGTTGCCTCTAGGACATATCACTAACAATGGATACCAGTAGAGGCGCTGCTACGTTGCACGCTGTTGATCAGCTGCGGTCGAGCGCATCGGAGTGAGGCGCGAGACACGGTCGGACAACTCGGATCGGCTATGGCATCTGCGAATCGGCTGATTGGCGAATCGGTGTCCCGAGTATCGAGTGTCGGCTTGCGGGAATCGGCTACACTGTTCCGGATCGGATAGCCCCGATTGGTTTCCACCGCACACTCCAATCGGTAACGATCTATCGGCCCTTACTTGCAAGTGTTCCTGGTTTGCGCGGTAGAAAAGTTTTTGTTTTCGGCTAGCGTAGCCTCCGCGTAACCCTTCAGTAGGTTGTTATAGGAGTGATTGCTGAGTTGATCATCTCGAGCCTTCCTGAGAAGGATAACCAGGACGCACATGAAGACAACTTCCTTTCAATTTTGTTCAGAAGCGGCATTAGATCCTCAAATTTTGGCTTAGTTGTCCCCAGTGGTAACCCCAAATAGGTGAACGGGAAGGAGCCCGCATCGCATCCAAAAGTGTTGGCCAGATGACTAAGCTTGTCATTGCTGATATTAATTGGGTACATGCTTGATTTTTTGTAGTTCACTTTCAGTCCAGTCGTCGTTTGGATTGTGTTCAGAAGGCTTCTGAGAAAGAGAAGCTGTCTGGCATCTGCTTGAAGGATGATAATGGTATAATCCGCATATTGTACTACTGGAAAATCCTCTGTTGGCTGCGTTATTGGCAAGTGAAGAAGGCCCTCTTGTCTGGCTTTATTGATTAAGACCTGAATCAGCTCAGCCGCCAACACAAAGAGCAGGGGCGAAAGTGGATCTCCTTGTCTAACCCCTCTCTTGCAGCGAAAAGTTTTTCCAGGGATTCCATTTAGCAGGACAACGGATGTTCCAGAGGATAAGATTTCTTGGACCCATTGCAGCCATCTATCCGGGAACCCAAGACTTTGCATCATAAGGAGGATGGTTGAGTGTTCTATGGTATCAAATGCCTTTTCAAAGTCCAATTTAAGGATGATCACTTCTTCTCTGGAGCGTTGACATTGATGCATGTATTCAAAGGCCCAGGCAAGGCAGTCTTGGATTGTTCTTGATCGGATAAAGCCATATTGGTTCTTGTGCACTACTGATTTTATGACTCCCTGTAGCCGATCTGCTAATACTTTTGTTATTATTTTCAGGGAGGAGTTGAGCAAGGAGATAGGCCGATAGTCATTCACTGTTTTAGGGTTATCTTTTTTCAGGGTTATCTTTTTTCGGGATCATCTAGGCACTTTAATAGAGCCCCATATATATTTCGGCGATATAAAGCTCCATCAAGCAAAGTATATTTGAATGCTTGCCACTGAATTTTTGGTTCAACCTTAACACTAGGATCTTTCAAATACTGAATCAAAGGAATTCTTCAGTCTTCTGCTGCCTCCAGGGCACAAATGTCCTAATTTAAAATTAACTCGTCCTCTGTATCAGATGAATTATACCCCCAGCACTTTTTGTGTACCCGGTTTGACCGGCCAAGGAATGTCGGTCAGACCACTCCTCCTGTCCGATCAGACCGGCCATACAAGGCCGGTCAGATCACCGACCACCTGTGGTCAGACCGGCAGTGATGCGCCGGTCAGACCACCCGCGATCTGCGTACTCACCAACCTCGCCCAAAGAATTATAATCAAGCACCAATTTTTCCAGTATTACAAATACTTCTTTTTTGACATTATAACCGGATGCTTATTGAGCCAAATCATTTGCTCTAGAATTCTCACTTCTAGCAATATGTTTAATGGCAAAATCATCGGAATTGGCAATAATATCGAAGCATTGATCAAGATACCTATTTAGCGACCCATCAAGGCCTTGTACACTCCGGCAGCTTGTTGCAACACCAATTCTGAGTCACCAAACGCCTCCACGTGTGTAGCTCCAATGATCTCCATCACTTGTGAGCCGAATAATAAAGCATTATATTCGGCTTGATTGTGTGTACAAAAACACTCCAAACGAAGCATTATATTCGGCTTGATTGTTTGTACAAAAACACTCCAAACGAACTGATGCTTCAAAACATTTACCATTGGGCAAAATTAAAACTACACCTATACCTTGACCCTCTTTGCATGAAGAGCCATCAAATAAATTTTCCAAGGTGTAACATTAAGCAAGAAAACCTCATCTTCATAAGCAATATCCACATGATGGTCATCTACTACAATTTGGCCTTTCATAGATTTCAAAGGTTCATAAGCCAGATCATATTCAATCAATGCATACGCCCACTCGCAAATTCTCCCACTTAGAATTGGCATTTTTAACATATATTTAATAACATCGATTTGATAAGCAACTATGCAAGTACAAGATAACAAGTAATGACGCAACTTGGTACAAGCATAGTATGAGCACAGACAAAGTCTCTCCGCAAAAACATACCTCGTCTCAGCATCCAAAAGACGATGACTCAAATACGTGATTTTGTATTCCTTGCCATCTTCCTCTTGTGTCAAATGGCTCCAATGACTTAGTCTTCGACAACAATATATAACCGAAATGAAATTCCGGCTTTAGGCGCACGCACCACGTGTGGAGTAGATAAATACTTCTTCAATCCCTCAAATGCCTCTTGTTGTGCTGCCTCCAAGTAAAATTGGCTTCTTTTTTCAAAAGCAAGATAGGAACAAAAGCATCGATTTTACCTGCTAGGTTAGATATAAATCTCCTCAAGTAATTCACTTTACCTAGCAACTTTTAAACTTCTTTCTTGCATGTCGGCACCTTGAAATCTTGAATATTCTCAATCCTCTTAGGATCAATCTGAACTCCTCTCTCGTGCACCATGAATCATAAGAACTTTCCCGCCGACACACCAAAAGCACACTTGAGTGGATTCATCTTTAAACCATACCGGCGCATCCTCTCAAATGCTAACCTCAACTCGGCTATATGACCATCCATGCCATCCGATTTGATAACAATATCATCAATGTAGACATCCATGATAAAACCTAACAAATCATGGAAGATCAAATTCATCGCTCTTTGATATGTTGCACCGGCGTTCTTCAACCCAAATGTCATAACAACCCGCTCAAATAATCCAACAAATCCCGGACACCTAAAAGCCGTCTTGTACATATCCTCTTCCGCCATAAAGATTTGATTGTAGCCGGGATTGCCATCGAAAAAACTAATCACCTTATGACTCGAAGCATCATTTATCAACATGTCGGCTATATGCATAGGATATTCATCTTTAGGAGTAGCTTTGTTCAAATCTCTAAAATCTATGCATACTCTAATCTTGCCACTCCCCTTCTTCTCCACCGGAACAATGTTGGACACCCACTCCGCATAACAACATGGCCTAATAAACCCCGCTTTTAATAATCGGTCTATATCTTCTTTGACACAATAATATATGACAGGATTGAAGTGACGAGGAGGTTGTTTATGAGGCCTAAATCCTGATTTTATAGGAAGTCGATGCTCAACAAGATCACGGCTAAGTCCCGGCATCTAATGATACTCCCATGCAAAACAATCAACATATTCTTTAAGCAACTAAATCGGCTTTCATATTTTTGTTCACAAAAGTCGGCCTTGGAACACTTCCATCTCCTATATCCACTTCTTCTAATGGATCGGCCAATATAAACTATTCACCAAGCTTCTCTACTTCATCAAAATCTTCAATAGTTTCTCCAATACCATTGTTGGTAGATCGATATTCTTGCACCCTCCTTTGCAACCACTCTAAATTGGCTTCTTTACACATTACACAAAGTAATATCACCTAGCCGTGCTAAGTTAGCCGGCTTTATAGAGATAGGTACAACGCCATCTTTGCAAACACTAATAAAATCAAAGCTAGAAAGATCTAACCCTGATAAGCATTGCATATTCCCGTGTTGCCACCCCATTGAAACATCAGCCATTGCAAGCTCGGCCGATGTATCCGCTTGAAAAATCTCCACATCATTGCTGTTTCATTGAATTAAGCATTGGTGCAAGGTAGAAGGAACAGAACAATTGGCATGAATCCAACAACGCTCCAAAATAACACTATAGTTACCTTGCACATCGACGATGAAGAAAGCGACAGGCAACGTCTTATTTCCCGCGGTAAGCTCCACGGACAAGATTCCCTTGGCCTCCATTGATTCACCACTAAAGCCGTTGAGTATCATATGGGTCTTCTTCAACTCATCTTCTCCACGACCCAACTTTCTGAATAGCGAGTACGACATCAAGTTCACGGGGGCTCCTCCATCCACTAGCATCCTAGAAACCGGCTTCCCGTCAATATGACCTTTGAGATAAAGAAGCTTCATATGACGGTTAGACTCATCGGGCTTTTCAAAAACCGCATCGCTTGGACCTAGTGACAGCTGAGCAACCTCGGTCTCCGCTAGGCACAAAATTCCATAGGCAACATGCACACCATGTTGATGTCCATGTCTTCACTTGGCGAGGACTTAACAACTAGTTGCTCAATCCTCAATGGCTTGGGTCTCCACTCCTTCATTGGCGGTGGCCGCAACTCATCAAATCTTCTATTTTTCCACTCTTCAGCATTCTTTTCTATCAACTCATATGCCCGACAACGTTGCAACCTTCTTTTTTGTGTAGCTGTCAAGTTCTTAAGCATCCACCTTGACTTCGGCTGTGTTCGAGGAGGTATATAGTGTCCCCTATTATTTTCTCACGAAGAAGAAGCAAATCCCGAACCACTTCCAGAACATCGACGGTCAGACCTGCGTTAGTAACCGGTCGGACCGGCTCTGTACCTATGGTCAGACCGGCCAGAAGGCCTTCGGTCAAACCGGCCAACAGGCCCGGTCAGACCAGCGGTAATTCTTCGGTCAGACCGACCAACAGACCCGATCTGAATATTCTCCTGCACAGAACTTGTCCCGGCTTTGGTTTGATCACTTGAAATTGTCTTAGCTTCATCTCCAGTAGGTATTGGCACATCATGAGACCCCACTTTGATATTAATCACCTCCGAAGTCTTCTCTTCCGCCTTAATACGCTTATGGGCCCTCCTTTCTTTCTCAAACCGATTTCTTGGAGGAAACCGGTCTTCGTTTGATGAAGATAAACTCTCATGTGCTGATCTCCTCGGACTTCCCCATCCTTGATGAAATTGCATTGGAGGCATATGATCATACATTGGTGGTGGTGCCCCCCATGGCATGAAGTAAGGAAAAGGACAACCCGGCGGCGGCATTGGGCAGTCTTGGTGAATGACCAAATCTTCTTCTCTTGCCCTTGCTACGCTCCTTCTCAATGCTTCTCTTCTCATACTTGTTCAAGACCATATCAAAAGACACTTTTGGTTTCCGTGGAGTTCTTGAACTTGAAGCTCAATTTTTTTCTCCTTCCAAACACCAACTTCTGGATTCTCGGGCACACACGTCTTGGGTCTAGCATCTCCAATCACAACTTCCTTCCCCATAGTAGATTTGGCTTTCTCCGGCCGAATCAACACCTTCTTGTCATTGAAATCAATGACATTGACAGGAAAAGGCTCATTGTAAGGCTTCATCTTGGAGCCCTTAGTAAATTTCAATCGTTCTTTCTCTATGGCCAATTGAACCTGTCGACGGAACATATTACACTCATTAGTGGAATGAGAATAAGAATCATGCCACTTGCAATAAGATTGACGCTTCAATTATTCTAATGAGGGTATGACATGGCCTTTAGGTAACCTAATTTGTTTCTCTTGCAAGAGATAATCAAAATTTTATCACACTTGACCACATCAAAACTATACTTAATCTCACTTTGTCGATCCTTGTGAGGAATCGACATCATGCTAGAACAAACAAAAGGCTTATTCTTCTTAGTCCAAGACCACTCAACAACATATATATCATGATCACCCTCATCATTGTCAGAATCACTATCATTAGAGTAATCAACCATACCAACATTATGCTTTTTATCATTAAATCTAACAAATCTCATATTATCCCTAGCCCGACTTTCTTGAGCCAGAGCCTTTTGCATGACATTACTAACATCAAGAAATTGTTGGTCATCTAATATTTCTTTAATAGGAACAAGTAAACCACTAAAAGTAAGATTAGCCAAATCTCTTTCAGTTATAGTCAAACTAAAACACCGGTTTCTAGCATCTCTAAATCTCTTAATATAATTAGTGACAAACTCATTATGCTTTTGCCTAACCAATGTAAAATCACATAACCTATGCTCAGTTTCACCAGTGTAGAAATAATCATAATATTTCTGTTCTAATTGAGCCCAAGTATGAATAGAATTTGCCGGTAAAGAAGTAAATCATATAAAAGCAGTACCGAACAAAGATAAAGAAAACAAACGCAATTTAAAAGCATCGAAGGTACTAGCTTCACCACATTGTGCTAACAATTGGCCTATGGTTCCCATGTAGTCCTATTATCCTGACCACTAAATTTAGTGAACTCAGGAACTCTATAACCACAAGGATATGGGATATTATCAAAATAATCAAGATACAGCTTTTGGTAAACCTTAGCACGATTCCTTGGCTCAATTCCAAATGATTCTCTAATTATGTTTCTAATCCGTTCCTCCATATTTTCAAGCCTTGGTGGATTGGGTAAGTTTGGTTTCCTAAAAAGTGGTTGTTGTCGAGCAATATTGCCATATTGGCCATACCTAATATCATGTGGATAACCTCTATCAGGATCATTGTATTGATTAGTTATATGTGGAGGAATTTGTGGATGAACAGAAGCTACAGGAGGATCGTGTACAGGAACGTGATATAAAACTGAATTACCCATGATTGGGTCAATGTCCTGTACCGGCACCAATGCATCGGTCTGACTGGCCCAGGGCTCGGTCTGACCGGCAATGTGGGGTGCGGTCTGACCAGCCATTTAGCCACAGGTCAGACCAGTGAAGGGGGTGGTCAGACCAGCTTGTCGGCCGGTCTGACCGATATAGGGTGTGCCGGTCAGACCGACAGGAGCGGCAAAACTATCCCCCCCGGCTTGTTGCATGGTCGCCCCCATCGGTTTTGCTAAATATTTCATGAACAGCGGCTTGGCTAGAACTTGCAGTAGAGGTAGATGGTAAATCGGCCATGAGAGAGCCAAATTTAAAACTCATATGAGCATTAATCATCTTATTAAAGCAAGATTCCGTAGCAGTTTCAAGTTTATTATTGACAGCAGCAGTAACGGACTCAACTACTGAACTTGCTACGAGTTTTTGAATAGGAAGTGCAACATTGTCAATAATTACCTCATCATGGACAACTTTGAGCGGCGTATCGGACTTGAGAGTCACACCTTGACGAGTCTTAGTGCATGACTTGTCCAACACCTCCTGCGTGATCACCTTGATCCACTCCTCCATGATCTTGTGTGTTTCTCCATCAAGATCATCCAATGAGACGTGGATGACCTTGGATGGATCCACCTCCTGTCCGGCTTGCTTTGACATGGCGGCGTCGAAGTTGAGATGATGTTGAGCGGATTTCCCCAGCGGAGTTGCCAAAACTTATGTTGGCAACTTTTTTGGCAAGAAGACAAACACGATCGAAACATCTAAACGCCTTGAGGTGATATGGAGTCGCCAACCACCTCAATCTAAAGAAAAACTAAACCAGTAGGGGGTTTGTAGATTAAACTGGCTAGTGGAGCCAATTTAAGTAGAATGATGAATAATTATCCGTCTCATGGGCAAACGGAAGGTTTCCAGGACAAAACTACAAAGAGATGTCGTACTCTCACAGCGGCGGCGGATGATTTACAATGCAAGTCAATAGAGATGCATGAACTACATGGAATTAATATGAAAGAAGTACAAGAACAATTCAATTGGCTAAAAACTTGAGAGTAGATTGTGTGTATTGTGTGTCCAATTGAACCAGCCTTGGCCCTTAAATAGGGGTTGGTCTTGCCTCCCATAGGTCCTCCTCCACGTCCAACTAGGGGTAGAAACCAATAGAAACACGAAACATACCTTCCCGAGCGAGGAAACCCGAGACCCGACGAAATTTGCTTCGGTCGACCGGCCACATACCTACGGTCGGGCGGCCCTACTAGCGGTCGGGCGGCAATATACTCTTGATCGACCAGCCCCATGAAGGAAACCCGATGCTTTCCAAACTTTGGCAAATTTTCTCTATTTCGTCCATAGGTGCCAAATTTGGGTGTAAATAGTATCAACATCAGAAAAAGAAACATCAAAATTTTCATTATATGCTTTTTTTCATTTCTCGAAATTTGTTATTCATTTCTTGTTTTAATTCTTTAAGTATTTATTCTTTTAATTTTTTTTTCAATTGAGGCGATGTTTCTTCAAATTTTTTGATTATTTTCCAATCAATGTATTCTCCAGCAAAGGAATCTACTCCCTTAGTTAAGTATTCTTTATATGTAGGTTTTCTAGATGACCCTTCGCTCTTAATATTTGCGTAATATGGGGTTTATGGGGCCTTCTTATTTTTGTCATTTTTTTAGTTTTTGTATGTATTTTTTTGCGGCTAGCTCCAAATAGTAGTTTATTCCTAATATTTTTTGGTTTGGCTTAATGCTTCATCTATATCTATATTTTTTCCATGATAAACCCCCATTAATTTTGCATCTATTTTTTGAGCTACTATATCTTCAAAAGATATGTAAACTCTAGGTAGTTTTCCATCAAATACTACATATATAGGCTTTTGTTGTATTATTTCATTATTTTCTGAGGTTGGCATTAGCTTATTTATTAGGGGAAAATATTCAGCAAGACTGCTTAACATTAATAGCATACAACCATTTTCTTCCCTCTTACTATTATATTGATACCAAAAATTATCTAATATGCATTCTTGAACTTCATCTAATATTATATGAGTGTTTGGTTTAAATTTGTAGGTATTCGGTGGAAATACTTTGAGTTTATAGTCTTCTCCAAATGTGAAGAATTCAACCTCATTGTAGTTCATGGATTTCTTAATTCCTGTAAACAAAGGTAAACAAGAGAGCAGGGTAGGTAAATGATTATTTCTCCCCTTAATATGTTTGAATATAACTTTGTATCCATTTCCAATAATGATATCTTCAAATAAGATCCACCTCCTAGTAGAGCTTTTCTTGCTACTAAGTTGATTATAATATCTACATATTGCTTTGCAATCCGTTCTAACTGTAAATTCTTTGAACCTAGATATAACTTAAAAGCATTTATCGCATTAATTATTGCTAGAATCTCTTGATCTGTGTTATTCACAGTTTTTAATTTATAGCCTCCAGAGGCGTACCTACATATTTTTTCTTATGATTTAGGTGAGTATTTAGTAGGTCTTTGTTTTAATACAGCATCCCAACCTTGTTGCGATGCGTCTGTGTCAATAATGAAATAATTTTCTTCTAGAGGCAAATCTAGAGGCTTTAGTTCTTTCACCTTTTCATTTATTAATCTTACTAATTTATTATGTTGAAAATTAAAATATCTCGACCATTTTTCTTAATTTAGCATATAAAGGTACGCTAGTTTTGCTAGATTATTAATGTGACTTCTAGAATAGTTTACAATTGCTAAGAATTATTGTAATTGCTTTTTATCGTTCATAGCGTCAGGAAATTCTAAGATTTTTCTTAGAAATATGTTCTTGTAAATGTATTTTGCCTTCTCCTATTTCATGACCAAGGAAGCTGATTTTCTCCTTCCATATTTTCATTTTCTTTTTGGATAATATTAACCCATTTTGTTCTACCTTTCTAAAAAATGTCTCTAGATGAGAGATATGTTCTTTATAAGATTTTGAAAAGACTAGTAAGTCATCTATATAGACTAATATAAATTAATGGTTTTCGTTAAAAATATTATGTATTTGTCTTTGGAATATGGCAGGTGTGTTTTTTAGGCCTAGTGGCATTACAAGCCATTCATTATGCAGTCAATTCTATAGAATCTTTTGTCATCTCTACTTCCCAGAATCCGGCTTTTAAATCAAATTTAGAGAAATATCTACTACCTTGTATTTTATTAATCAATTCTTGTTTATTAGGAATGTTATAAGAATCCTCAATTGTATTATCATTTAAACTTTGGTAATTTATGACCATCCTGAATTTGCCTCTAACTTCTTCGGCATGATTTCTTACTATAAATACAGCCGATCTGTGAAGGTTCTTGCTTTCCCTTGTTCCTCCTAATTTTAATAGCTCTTTTATATGCATTTTAAATTCTTCTATATCATTTGCGGTTGCCTCTATTGGACACGTTGTTTTGATTATATAGTTAGGATTTATCATATTGATTTTACAAATAATTGAAATTTTCTCCCAATATTTCATTGGGATTTATCCTATTATTTGGATGTCATCTAATCTTTGATCAATTCTTTTTATATCTTTTTAGATTTAATATCTCCATACCAATTTTGTGCAAATGACTGTAGTCCTATACATTCTATATTAGAATTTTCAATGTAATGTTCATCTATATTTTCACTAAGCTCATAATCTATACATGTTTCCTTAGGCTCAAATTTGGGCATATGATATAAATGTAATTTCTTGCTAATGTATTATTGTGGTTTGTACTGATTGTTGAAGAAACCTTAAGCCAATTATCATGTCATAATTTATCATTGATAAATCTCTTATTGTAATTTCATATATTATGTATTTAGTTCTATTAATGTATACATCAATATTACATGCTAACTGGTTATGAATTTTCTTTATTTTGGACATGCCTATAGAAATTTCTGCCTTATTATCACCAATTGTACGTACTATCTCTCGACATTTTATGAAATACTTATCATGAATAATATTTTTTGTACACCCAGTGTCCACTAGTGCTAATATTTTGTAAGATATTTTGGGTGAACCCTTTACTTTAACAGGAATACTTATCCCTAAAATTTCTTTGAAAGGTAACTTTACTATATATTTATTCCAAAATGGTTATAGCATCTTTTAGTTGAATTAATTTAGAAGTATTATTGTCTGTTGTTGTTATCAATTGTTCTTTAAATTCAGTGTTTTGTATGTCCTCATTTTTTGGTAATGCTTTATTTCAAAGTTGGTTTTTATGTTTTCTATCTCTACTTCTAGTTTATTTAATCTATTTTCTAAAACTCGCACTCTACTAGATAAAATCCTTTTATCCGATTCTAATTCTAATTTCTTTCTCCATTTCTACTTATTTGCTTTTATACATTCAGCACAAGCTATTTTTAGGCATATACTGCAGGTTACCCCATTGTCTTGGCTTGGGTAATATATGTAAAATGCACACCTAACATTATAGTCGCCTTACATTTTTATCATAAGTTTTCTTTGGGTTATATCTTCTTACATTTCTTTTAAGTAGGAAGGGTTAGGAAGGGTTCTCTATTATCTGATCTTCTTAAGAAAAAATCTTTTCTTAGTCCTAGTATTATTGCTATTGCTATTTTATTTTGATGTTTATAATTTCTTTTACTTCTAGGCCTATCCACACCATATGACAAGGGTATTTGTAATATTTTGTTGCAAAAATTATAATCTGAATACTTCATAGACCTTTGGCTTGTATACCAGTGAATATTTTTCTTAGTTGTTTAAGCACAAAAGTTATAGCATGTGAAATATTGATTTTAGCTCTTTCAGTTTCCTTTTTATATTCTTCAAATATCATGCTTCTTAATGGGTCAAGTAATTTATTTAAATAACGTTCAACTATTCCCTTGTTATATCCTTGTTTAGCAGTTGTAGCATTATATAATTAATATTGAGAAAATTATTTTATGCCTTCCCAACTTGTTAATGTCAATTTTTCTATTTCTTTTAACCTTTCATTTTGTAATGTTGTATAACCTAATTTTGGATCTTTAGCCATAATAATGTTGGATATTACATTTGCAAAATTATGCAGATTACTACCAGCTCTTTTTAATTCTTCGTAATTGTTAGGATTTTTTTCAACCCATTGTTCCTATAAGACCATAATAGATTCACCTAGAAATCATTCTAAATAAGTATCTTCAACTTTATTTCCTATACTGTGTTGATTCTCTATATATTTTTGAACTATTAACCCTTTTTAAATGCTAATAATATTGGGTCAGTCAATGGGGTCATATGCAACAAAATTTAATATAGCACCATCACTCCTTTGATTTTGAAATTTAACAGAGTTCTCAAAGTATCTTCTTTTAGTACCCATGTGCCTATATTGTTCTGGAATATAATTATATAAAAAATCTTCTCTATCTAGAGCCATTTTCCTACTACCCTAGCTGATCTTTCTTTTTCCCTTCATTTTTCACAGAACCTTCCCCATATCTTTTCCTCTTTCCTATTCCTAATTCTACTTCTATGGCTTCCATTGCATTATCAAGATTATGCAAACCTACTTCATCTACAAAGTTTATAAAATCATTGTATTGTTATGCATTATCTATTTCATTTTCTATATCTTCTATTTCTTTTACTAGATTTATTTCTTCTTCATAATATTCGATAAATAACTTTTCATTTTCTTCTCATTGCTCTTATTCACTTAAACCTTTATCGAGTTATGCTTTCCTTTGTCATGTATATATATTTGTATGTATATATATGTATATATATATGTATGTCTATATATATGCATATATGTATATGTATATATGTATGTTGTGATATCTCTCACACAAATAATAATGCCCAATTAACTAGTACCATCCAATGCTTTGAGGTCCTTGCTGATGCTAAGCAGTCAATGTTTGTAGATGTACGTAACAGATGCTAGGTAGGTATGAATCACTACTGGAGAAACCATTTCCGATTGAAGTGCCAAAATCCATAATAGTCCCGGTTGAAGTTGTACCTGTGACTAAAAAATAATTTTAGTCCCGATTTAAAAAGGCAACGGCTCTCTAGGACCTTTAGTCTCGGTTCGTGTCACGAACCGGGACTAAAGATCATCTTTAGTCCACGTTTAAATCTTGCAAGAACCTGTCAGAGCACTGGGGATCTTTAGTACCGGTTGGTGTTACCAACCGGGACTAAAGATAGGGTTCCTTTTTATAATCCTTCTTCCTCCTCCAGTATATAATTATTGTCTGATTACATATATATATAATTATTGTAATAATATTTAAATGGTTTGAATTTCATGTATTTTTCTTACAATTTTTGAGCATTCCATGTAGATGGATCGGCAATGGATGTACAATGCGGATCAATGGTCGACAGATTTTATTCAAGGCGTGCATTATTTTTTGGGTGTGGCCGATGCCAACAAGCGAAGGGTTTCATACGTTTTCCATGCAAAAAGTGAAAAAACGAGAAGAAGTATTCTACATCAAGAATTATTCATGCCCACTTATTTCAGTCGGGATTCATGCCTCACTACAATTGCTGGAGATCGCACGGAGAGGCGGGGGTTGCAATGGAAGAAGATGAAAAAGACGACGACAATATTCCGGACTGTGGTCAATACGGTGGGTTTGAAGAGAATATAGCAGGCGAGGTGGGCGGGGATGCTGAAGAAAACGACGGGTCTGATGACCTTGGTCAGATGTTGCGCGAAGTACGGGGGGACTACGAAGGTAAAAAGGAGGTGCAGAAATTGGAGCATATGTTGGCGGACCACAAAACGTCCTTGTACCCAGGCTGTGAACAAGGGCACAAAAAGTTGGGTACCACGCTGGAATTCTTGCAATGCAAGGCCAAAAATGGTGTCAGTGACAAGGCATTTGGCGAGTTACTAAAACTCGTGAAGAACATTCTTCCAGAGGGAAACGAATTGCCGAAATCAATGTACGAGGCTAATAAGTTAGCCTGCCCTCTAGAACTGGAGGTACAGAAGATACACGCATGTCCTAACGATTGTATCCTCTACCGTGGTGAGGAGTACGAGAACCTAGAAGCATGTCCGGTTTGTAAAGTACTTCGATACAAGATCAGACGAGATGATCCAGGCGAAGTTGACGAACGGCCTTCGAAGAAAGGGGTTCCTGCTAAGGTGATGTGGTATTTTCCTATAATACCACGGCTGAAGCGTCTGTTCAGGAACAAGGATCATGCAAGGATGATGCGCTAGCACGTAGAAGAACACCTACAAGACGGTATGCTAAGACATCTCGCCGATGGGTCATAGTGGCGAAACATCGATAGAACATTTAAAGACTTCGGTGAAGATGCAAGAAACCTAAGATTCGGCTTAAGCACAGATGGCATGAATCCTTTTGGAGAGATGAGCAGCGAGCATAGCACTTGGCCTGTAACGATGTGTATCTACAACCTCCCGCCTTGGCTATGCATGAAGCGGAAGTACATTAAGATGCCGGTTATTATTCAAGGCCCGAAGCAACCTGGTAACGACATTGATGTCTACCTGAGACCGCTAATCGAAGATCTAAAACTGCTATGAAAGAAAGAAGGTGTCCCCATGTAGGATGAGGATAAACAGGAGCAGTTTAACCTACGAGGGTTGTTGTTCGTTACCATCAACAATTTGCCTGTACTTGGCAACCAATCCTGATAGTCAAACAAGAGGTACAATGCTTGCACCCACTGTATGGATGAGACCGAGTGTACGTATCGAAACACTGTAAGAAGGTAGTGTACATGGGCCATCGTCACTTTCTTGTTGCAAGCCACCTTGTCCGGAGAAGAGGCAAACATTTTGATCAAAAGGCAGACCATCGTACTAAGCCAGAGCATCGCAACGGAAAGGCCATGTTTGCCATGGTGAAAGACCTCAAAGTAGTATTTGGAAAGGGACCAGACAGCCAACCTATAGCAAGTGAAGGTGGTCACGCGGCGACGTGGACGAAGAAGTCCATTTTTTGGGAGTTACCCAATTGGGAAGTCTTGGACGTCCGCCACGCAATCGACGTGATGCACCTCACTAAGAACCGTTGTGTAAATCTGCTAGGCTTCCTAGGTGTATATGGAAAATCAAAAGATACACTTGAAGCACGTAATGATCGGAAGCATATCGCACAATGCGACGACCTTTACCCGCAACCAAAGAAGAAAGGAGCCCACTACCTAAGTCCAGCCAACTACACACTGAGCAAGGCAGAGAAGGAAATCATGTTTGAATTCCTAGAAAGCATCAAGGTACCGTCTGGATACTCCTCGAATATAAAGGGAATAATAAGCATGAAGGATAAGAAGTTCACAAACCTAAAGTCCCATGACTGTCACGTGATGATGACACAGATGCTTCCCATTATAATTTGGGGTATCCTTCCCGATAATGTCCGGACAACAATAACAAATCTATGTGCTTTCCTGAACGCAATTTCAAAGAAGATCATCATCCAGACAGACTAGAAGATTTTCAAAATGATGTGGTCCAATGTCTTGTCAGCTTTGAGATGATCTTAATATCATGACGCATCTCCTATGCAACCTTGTCAAAGAGATCCGTATCCTCGGTCTGGTATTCCTACACAACATGTTCCCTTTTGAGAGGTATATGGGCGTTCTAAAGAAGTACGTCCGCAACCGTTCTCGTCCGAAGGCCAGTATCGCCAAGGGATATGGAACAGAGGAGGTCATTCAGTTATGCATCGGGGTGCCTAAATCAAGCATGAAGATAGACCATGGCGGAAGGGAACTCTTGGAAGGAAGGCAATAATGACCATAAACAATGACTTGTTCAGGAAAGCACATTGGACTATGTTGCAACAATCTTCCTTTGTGGCTCCTTACATCGAGGAGCACTTGGCGATTGTTCGCTCGAAAAACATTGGTAAGACGGATGCCTGTATTACACGCCATCACATTGATGCATTCCCTGCTTGGCGGTGACAATGTCTCATGGGCAACACGAACATCGACCAACAACTAGCATTCTCGACGAGGGGACCACCTTGCTCGATCACCACATTCTAGGCATATGAAATCAATGGGTACACATTCTACACACGGGCCCAAGACATAAAGAGCACGAATCAGAACAACGCTGTTCGCATCGATGCCGTGGGATATGATGGTACGGCTAGCATATATTACGACTAGCACATATGGGAGCTTGACTATGGACCTCTCAAGATCCCTCTGTTTCGGTGCCACTGGGTTAGGCTTAGTGGTGGAGGCGTGTAACACTCTAAAAATCAAAGACTTAAAAATAAAAAATTTAAAATTTGGAGTTTACAAAAACTTTTGAATTGTTGCATCTTGTCGTATTTATTTGCCTCTTATTTACAAGTTTTATTGAGTGTTATAAATAAAGAAATATTTATTTAAAAGATGAAAAAGTCGGGAAGATTTCGGAACCCTAAGGGAAACGAAAACTACAAATGAATATTAGAAATAAAAATTATAAAAATATATAATTGGAAAAAGCTAAGGTTGATAAAAATTTATTTTTGGATCAAGACTTTATTTTTTGAAAATATAAAAAATTATTTAATTATAAATAAAGAAAGAAAAATATATAAATATGTATATATCAATAACAATAATAAAGTTGAGCAAAGATTTAAAATTAAATTAAACTCAAATTTGGGGCCAAATTATATTTTAATATAGGTGGAACACAAGGAAAAAAAATTAAACACAAAAAAGAAAAAAATTAGGAAAAGGAAAAATTTCACGCTTCATCGTCGCCACGTGTTCGACGCCGCCGCGCCCCCCCCCGCGCGGCCGCGCCACGCGCGCTGCCTTGCCGCCTCGCGCCGCGCGCCCGCCGTCCACGCCCACGCCTCGTCCCCGTCCCGTGCCACGCGCCGACCGCGTGGCCCACGTCGCGGCGCCCCGCGCAGCCCCCCCTCTCCCGGTGCGCCCACGCCGCGCCGCACGTCGCCGTCCCGCGTCCCCCCCCCTTTTCCCCGCGCTCTCGTCGCCGCCTATAAGAGGGATGCCGGCCCCCTCCCCCACTCCTCACCGTGCCTCTCCTCTCTCTTCTCCCGATCTAGGATTACTTTGAAAATATAAACATTATGTCTACAAAACAAAATGTGTTTTGCCTTATACTCTTGTCCCCTTGTCTCTCTTCAAAACTTATTTTACTCCCACTTCTTTCTAACTCTGGTTGTTCTAGAAACAGATGCTGGGACAAGGTCAGATCGGAGCATGGGATCTTGAGGTTCCACGAGAGGATGGATACGTTTCACAGCTTTGGCAACTGATGTGGTGCTTGAGATACCCGGAGTTACCCACTTACAGGAGCAGGAGGTTCGCTACCGAAGACCATCCCGAGTGGGAGGCTACCATATCGATCGAGTCTCGCGTTGGTAGCGAGCCACGGTTCTGCTTCAGGACGCGCTACCAGCGTGACTCGGTGGAGGCCGCACTTCAGGACGCTGCCTGTGAGGCATTCCTTCATCTTAACGCCATCCATAGGGTTGAGTTGACAAGGACTGAGTTTGCGCATCACCCGTATCGGGAGGAGGGCAACTCCGTTTGCACTGTGGAGGCTACCCCGTGCTGCTACAACCCCATGGTTACCCGTCTGTCCTGCTGGGCTAAGGCAACAGACGACTGCTATGAGGAGGCACTACTGGAGATCGACGAGCAATAGAGACGCATGAGTGAGCTCGAGGAGGAGCACCATGCCCGTGGAAAAAAGGTCGACTCGCTGAAGGTCCAGCTCCAGTCTACCAGCGCACAGTACGATCAGCTCTCGGACCGGTACGTCGCCCGTGCTGAGGCCATGGTCACCCTCGAGGAAAAGCTGAGGAAGAGCCAGAGGCAAGTCAGTCATCTGGAGGAGCAGCTCCATACAGTCTCGGTTACCACTACGACAGCCTCTACTTCCACCGCACCACCACCACCCCCTGCATCGGCCCACGACCACTACTACTTCCTCACTCCGTCGTGCCTGGCGACTTTCCATGCGTTACTGGAGGAGGTGGACATGCTGAGCACTAAGTCCGGACCCTACCTGGTGGATCCTGCTACGACTCAGCCTGTTGCTACACAGTCAGAGCCCACACCGATAGCCACAACTGTTCCATCCGAACCCGGTTCTGGAGTGGAGATCCCGATCCAGATTGACACCGACCCAGAGACTGAGTCAGATCCATAGGACGTCGAGAGAGAGCCCAGCATCACAGACCCGACGGAGGACGAGGCCCCTGCTTACCGCATCACCTTTGCAGGAGGACCTATCACTCGCAGGACTGCCCGCAAGAGCACCCGACCCAGGGGCAAGAAGCCCAAGACTGACTCTGAGGCGACCACTTCTGAGCCATGGGGACTTCGGTTCGCCTCCACCAGGGACTACCCACTTCCTACACCCGGTTCCTGCGGCTGGCTGGACGACAAGACGAGAGGTCTGCACTATCATTGGTCTTGCTTTGGATGGTTTTCGGACAGCAAGGACCATACCCTTTCCCCCTTAGTAGTTGATGGCGATAGCTCGATGTTAGCTTTTGTGTTGTGTGGGACTGCATATGTGCAGTCTATTGTACCTGCTGATGATGTGTTGACTTAAGACCTATGTAATGTTCCATGGTATGTTATGAATGAGTTTATTCCACCATGCTTGCCCCATAGAAGATCAGCTAAAACCTAAATAACAGATCACCTTAACCAACCCAAAATAAAATGAATAGGATCGAGACCTTAGTAGGTCAAGTCTCTTACTCATCTACGCTCTACAGATGGTTCACCCGACGTCGAGCATCTGCCGCCAACGAGAACCCACCAGAGCCCAATCCCACCACTTTGGCTCGAGTCATGGCTGTACAAACCCAGTTGCTACAGACCATCGCCAACAATCAAGGAGGTCGTGGAAGCTCAAGCCTTGGTGAGTTTATGAGAGCCAAGCCACCCACCTTCGCTATGGCAGAGGAACAACCTATGGATGCAGAGGATTGCCTGCGTATCATAGAGAAGAAGCTAACTCTTGTGCGTGTGCGCGAAGCCGACAAAGTGATATTTGCCACAAACCAACTGGAAGGACCTGCTAGTGACTGGTGGGATACCTATAAGGAAACTCGAGCAGAGGATGCTGCAGAGCCAACATGGGAGGAATTCACCGCCGCCTTTCGCGAGAACTTCATACCTGCGGCAGTGATGCGCATGAAGAAGAATGAGTTCAGGAGATTGCATCAAGGAAACACCATTGTGCAGGAATACCTGAACCGGTTCACCCAGCTTGCCCGCTATGCAACCAGTGACTTAGTGGATGAAGAAGAGAAGATCGACAAGTTCATCGAGGGGCTGAATGATGAGTTGCGAGGGCCTATGATTGGACAGAATCATACTAACTTCCAGAGTTTGATCAACAAGGTTGTGAGTTGGAGCATGACCAGAAGATGGTGGAGAACAACCGCAAGAAGAGACTCACTATGACCCGCCCACTTCAGGGAGCGTCTCAGCGTCCCAAGGGAGCCACCCCATCTGGATGGAAGCCAACCGTCGTGGCAACTAGTCGACCTGCTGCACCTAGCAATGTCAACAGGCCGACTGTGACCCAATTTCACACTCCGACACCTTCCCTGGCTGCTCCGGGAAATAGGAATGTGAACTGCTTCAACTGTGGATGATTTGGGCACTACGCCAACAGCTGCCCCAAGCCATGCAGTACCCCTATTCGTACTAGTGCCATTACAACGGATATACATGGGACTACTACCCCTGCTGCTGGACGCGGTCTGTTCAGGACGCCGCAACCCAATGAGTTTGCTATCGGATTTCGTCGTGGACAAGTGAACCATGTGCATGCCGAAGAGGCACACGAAGATCAGAGCGTGCTAGGTGGGTATGTTCTCTATCAACTCTGCCCCAATTAAAGTCTTATTTGATTCCGGAGCATCGCATTCATTCATATAATCATGAATAATCAAACAACACAACCTAAACTGGGTAGAACTTAAGAGACCCATGTTAATGCATTCACCCGGGGGAGATATAACCATACCGCATGCTTGCATCAATGTGCCCATCTGGATAAGAGATGTGGTATTTCTTTCAAACCTTATGGTACTACCACCACAAACTCTTGATATCATACTGGGAATGGATTGGTTGACTAAGAACAAGGGAGTCATAGACTGTGGCCGAAGGGAAGTCACTGTATCCACCCCATGGGGATCACCGATGAACATAGCCATGAATCGAGACCCGATGCTATGTGAGCGAGCTGCGGGAGTATTTACCATGCTACCTATGAGCGGGATGCCAGTAGTGCAGGATTACCCGGACGTATTCCCTAAGGAAGAGACCCTACTGAATGTCGGCTAACGAACTGTAGAAGAACTCAAGAAGCAAATTGAAGAACTACAAGAAAAGGGATTTGTACGCCCTAGTTCTTCTTCCTGGGAAGCCCTGGTATTGTTCGTCAAGAAGAAGGACGAAAGTATGAGGATGTGTGTAGATTATCGATCGTTGAATGAAGTGACCATCTATAACAAGTACCAATTACCTCGAATCGACAACTTATTTGATCAACTCAAGGGTGCCCAAGTGTTCTCGAAGATTGATCTTTGGTTATGATACCATCAGTTGAAGATTAGGGCCGAAGATATTCCCAAGACAGCATTCTCTACGTGCTATGGCTTGTATGAGCTCACAGCAATGTCTTTTGGATTGACCAATGAACAAAGTACCCTGCCAATTTCATGAACCTAATGAACAAAGTATTTATGGAATATCTGGATAAGTTCGTGGTGGTGTTTACCGATGATATTCTTATCTATTCCAAGGACGATGAGGAGCATGCAGAGCACCTACGATTGGTATAGGAGAAGCTACGAGAGCATCGATTATATGCAAAGTTTAGTAAATGTTAGTTCTGGCTTAAGCAAGTCGCTTTTCTTGGCCATGTAATCTCAGCTGGAGGAGTAGCGGTAGACCCTGCCAAGGTCGAAGCTGTTACGAAATAGAAAGTCGGTAACGAGGTTTGGACTTTCTTGGGATTGGCCGAATATTACCGGAGATTCATCAAAGGGTTTTCCACAATAGCCCGACCCATGACTCAACTTCTAAAGAAAGAAAAGAAATTCGCCTGGAGAGAGCAGCGTCAGCAAGCCTTTGACCAACTAAAAGAAAAGTTAACCACCGCCCCAATCTTAATCCTACCTGACAACCGTAAGGACTTTGTGATATACTGTGATGCGTCCCGACAAGGGCTGGGAGGCATATTGATGCAGGATGGAAAGGTCGTGGCATATGCCTCGAGAAAATTGCAACCCCACGAGGAAAACTAGCCCACACATGACTTGAAATTGGCAGCAGTTGTTCATGCATTAAAAATCTAGAGACACTATCTGATCGGGAATCACTGAGATATATCCACTCACCACAAGAGCCTGAAATAATTCTATAATCAGCCTGATCTCAACCTACGGCAGAGACGGTGGTTGGAATTGATCAGGCTTACGATCCAGGAATCCATTACCACCCTGGCAAGGCGAATGTAATGGTCGACGCTTTAAGTAGAAAAACACAATGCAACCATATGAGACTAGAAGGCATGGCCAGTAAGCTCCAAGAAGAAATGTCTCAACTTAACTTGCACCTGATTCCTCATGGAGAATTAAACACACTGGAAATCCAACCTCTTCTGAGGACTCAAATAAAGGAAGCTCAAAAGGATAATGGAGAAATCCAAATGATCAAAGAGCGCATGGCCGCTGGGCACGCGAAGGAATTCTCGGCAGATGACAATGGAACCTGTGGTATAAGAAAAGCATCTACGTGCCTGAGCAAGGCGGTTTGAGAGGATTGATCCTGAAGGAAGCACATGAATCAGCATATTCGCTACACCATAGCAGCACGAAGATGTACAAAGATTTGAAGGATGAATACTGGTGGCCCAATATGAAGAGGGACGTAGCCAAATACGTGGTCGTATGCGATGTATGCCAAAAGGTAAAAGCTGAGCATCAACGACCGACAGGCTTGTTGTAGCCACTCAAGATTCCCGAATGGAAATGGGATGAGATAGGCATGGATTTCATCATTGGACTATGCAAGACTGCCGTGGGGTATGACTCTATTTGGGTGATCATAGATCGACTTACCAAAACTGCCTGATTTATTCCCGTTAAGACCAATTATAATAGTGCTAAGTTGGCGGAATTATACATGTCCAGGATCGTGTGCCTTCATGGAGTACCAAAAAGGATTATATCAGATCACGATACTCAATTCACGTCCCATTTTTGGAGCAAAGTTCATGAGGCACTTGGAGGTCACCTTGCCTTTAGTACCGCATATCACCTGGAAACCAACGGGCAGACCAAAAGGACAAATCAAGTTCTTGAGGACATGCTGAGAGCTTATGCGTTGGATTTTACCAAGGATTGGGAAAGATGCCTACCCTACGCCGAATTATCCTATAACAACAGCTACCAAGCAAGTCTGAAGATGTCGCCAAATGAAGACTTATTTGGTCGGCGATGCTGAACCGCATTGATGTGGTCAGAAACCGGCGAACGAGCCGTGTTTGGACCTGACAAAATCAAGGAGGCCGAGGAAAAGGTTCGTGTGATCCGAGACCGATTAAAGGTAGCCCAATCTCGACAGAAGAGTTACGTGGATACTCGCCGAAGAGACTTGGAGTTTAATATAGGCGACTATGTGTACCTAAAGGTCTCACCGCTACGAGGGATCCAAAGGTTCAAGGTCAAAGGAAAACTTGCGCCAAGATATGTGGGACCATTCCTGATAAGCGCTAGAAGAGGCGAAGTGGCCTACCAACTAGAGCTACCAGAAAACGTCTCCGATGTGCACCCCGTATTCCATGTGTCACAGTTGAAGAAGTGTCTGTGAGTGCCAGAAGAGCAAGCTCCTTTGGAAGCCATCCATATCAATAGTGATCTCACATACCCTAAATATCCGGTAAAAATATTGGACGAGGCAGAAAAGAGAACACGAACCAAGTCTTGGCGCATGTACAAAGTGCAATGGAGCAATCATACCGAAGAACAGGCCACCTGGGAGAGCGAACATTTTCTAAGGACCGAATACCCACACCTACTCAACAACAGGTAAGAAATCTCGGGGACAAGATTTATGTAAGGGGGGTAGGTTTGTAACACCCTAAAAATCGAAGACTTAAAAATGGAAAATTTAAAATTCAGAGTTTACAAAAACTTTCGAATTGTTGCATCTTGAAGTATTTATTTGCCTCTTATCTGCAAGTTTTATTAAGTGTTATAAATAAAGAAATATATATTTAAAAGATAGAAAAGTCGGGAAGTTTTCGAAAACCCTAAAAAAATGGAAATTGCAAATGAATATTAGAAATAAAAATTATAAAAATATATAATTAGGAAAAGCTAAGGCTGATAAAATTTATTTTTGGAACAAGAGTTTATTTTTAGGAAAATATAAAACAATTATTTAATTATAAAGAAAGAAAGAAAAATATATAAATATGTATATTTATAAATAGTAATAATAAAGTTGAGCAAAGATTCAAAATTAAATTAAACTCAAATTTAGGGCCAAATTATATTTTAATATAGGAGGAACACAAAAGGAAAAAAATTAAAAACAAAAAAAGAAAATCGGGAAAAAGAAAAATTTCACTCTTCATCCGTCGCCACATGTTCGACACCGCGCCCGGCCCTCCCCTACACCGCGTCGCCCGCCCGTGCCGCGCGCGCTGCCGTGCCGCCTCGCGCCGCTCGCCCACCGCCCCGCCCACACCCCCGTCCCGTCCCACGCCGCGCGCCGACCCGCGCGCACACACTTCGCCGCCCGAGCCACGCGCGCCCCCTTCCCCCTCGTGCGCCCGCAACGTGTCGTGCGTCGCTGGCCCCTCCCCCAGCCCCGCTTTTCCCGTGCTCTCACCTCCGACTATAAAAGGGAGGCCGGCCCCTCTTCCTCTCCTCACCGCACCACTTCCATCTCCTCTCCCGTTTGCGCCGAAGTTCCTCGCCACCGCACCGTCACCGCGCCAAGCCACCGAGGTGCCGCCACTTCGCCGCCTTCGTCCTCGCCGCCCCGCCGGTGAGTGCCCCCTCCTCTCCCTTCTCCGTAGCTGCCGCTGCCCTTGCACGCCCGCCCGGCCGGCTCGGCCATGCCGAGCAGAGAGAGAGGAGAGAAGGGGAGGAGGAGGAAGAAAGCGAGGAGGCAGAGAGAAGAAAGAAGAAAGGGGGACAGAAAAAGGAGAAAAAGAAATGAGAAGAAGAGAAGAAAAGAAAAGAGAAAAGAAAAAAAGAAAGAATAAAACTAAAATAAGAAAGTAATTATGGGAAAAATATTCGGGTAATTTTGAGTAAAAATTTATATCCTTTTTCTTTAGATAAAACCTTTAATTTTTGGAATTAATTAAAAGCTAAATTTAATTATAATTTAGTTTGGTATTAAATATTAAAATTAGCAGATGAATTTTCAAAAATTTAAACTTCTAAATAGTGTCGAGCCTTAGGAATAATTATTTTCGGATTCGATTATTTTAGTCCTAGTGTTTGTCGGCCCAATAAAGTTGGAGATAAAATTTGAATTAACCATTTCTTTTCCCTGTGTATTATATTTTCGAATCGTCGATCATAATATTTCTAAAAATTAAAGTGGGTTAACTTGGAATAATATCACCTTGTAATAAATTAAATCGGTAAAATCATAAAACTTCAAACTACTATAACTTACTCGTTTTAACTCGGATTTTGTCGAAACTCAAACCTAAATTCATCTAAAATCATAGGCTAGTTTTAGGAGTCACTTTTGTGATTTTATTTGGCATTTTGTTGATTTATTTGAATTCTAATCAAATTCAATCGGTTTGATCGCACGTTATTATAGAACCCGAGGGAACCGTTGAGAACACCGAAGACCCACGTCAACAAGGTTGCGAGCAAGGCAAGTCATCACTACCTTTGAGCATGTTGAACATTTTTGCGAACTTATGTTTGTTTAAAATCAAATATGCATGCTATTCACATCTGGACTCCCATACTTCTTATATGCCCCTGCCTTGATATTGAATACTCATTTATTCTTTGTACCCTATAGTATCGTGCATTCAAAGTCATTCTTCGACAATGCTTAGCCCATGCTATTTTAGAGTCATGCATAATCATATTTATTAAATGCTATATGCTTGAGCAACTACCTTAGGGAAGGTGGTTGATGTACGGCATGTGGAGACATGATGTGGACCCCCGTTTTTGGAACGGAAATCATTCGTGTTCATAGTACCATTTCCCTGGATCGAGTAGTTTGGTACCCATGAATACAGTACTGAATTATAAGGTGCAAAGTGCACGAATAGTCTTACACCAAAGATATTACAATATTAGGCCCAAAGACATTATTCAATACATGCAGGACCTACTGGTCCGGATAAGATAGCAGATGTAAGGCAGCGGCATGTTGATTGCCACAGGCAACGACCGGGGCCCTCCTGGCAGTAAGCATAGGGGTCCTCTAGTTCTTCGGTCCCACCATCTGAAGAGTGTATTAAATCGGCGACGGTTCTGTCTGCCATCCATCGTGATACCAAGGATGGTTTCCCGCCTCCGGGTCGTCATGGTTTTCTGGGGAGCCTACCCCTTCTCGCAGTTCGAGCAGAGGATCCCTCAGCACATAAAATCATCATGCATGCCCAACCCATCAGTTTAAGTTTTTATGAGTCTAGCCACGGGAGAAACCTGTCACGTTGCTCATTTTCCGTGAGCACGGCTATTCGAATAGACTGATTAACTCACACTGCAGTGGATTTACACTTTACCCGTACTCCACAACTGCCCATTGAATGAGCCTACATCCCTCTATATGGGACGGTCATGGCAAAGCCTTTCGATAACCTCACTTTGGCAGTACCCACTTCATGAACTTAAGCCCTCATGCACTCTAGCCGTCGTTTCCTAGCAGTGAGAGGAGTTCTGGCATTCCCGGGGTAAGAGAAAGACTTGTACCAACTTTGATCTTTCAACCTTTATGTTCCTTTCTTCATGTCTTCATTTCTTCATGTTGATAGCATGTCCGATCTCTGTCCAGGTACCGATCAGTGGTACATCCCCCACCGGTAGGCCCTTAACTTCCGTCCAGGCACCCACCAGTGGTGAGCCCCCACCGGTAGGCCCTTACCTCAACGCCTACACCTGAACCACTATGCAGGGATACTGCCTCCGCTCGGCTATCTACTCCGCTAGGTCTATACCCATTCGAGAAGTACGGTTGTACTGGCTCGTTCTAGGTTGTAAGTCTCATGGCTCGGTCCTTAATCGACCAGGGACGGTACTTGCCTTTGCCGGAATCCACCCAAATCCATCCATCCACCCCAGTCTAAAACATTGATTTTATGTTTTATGGTTTCATCATGTTCAAGGCAACGTGGCGCTCATGTCTCCACATGCCGTATTCCAACTACCTTCCCTAAGGTAGTTGCTCAAGCATATAGCTCTTTGTAAAAGTATGAGTATGGAAGATTCTAGTATAAGCATGGCTAAGCATTTTACCGAAGATATCCTTCGGTTATATCACATCAAGGATTACAAGGATTATATCTTAAAGGTAAGCAATATCAAGGCATGGTATATCAAGCATAGGTGTTTTGTGTATAGCATGCATGTTTGAAGTGTAGAACAACATCATTTCGCAATTGGGATCAAAATGTTCAAGGAGGTGTAATGACTTGCCTTGCTCGCACACTTGTAGGACGTGGTCTTCCGTGTAGTCGACGCCTGTTTCCTCGGATGCTAATCATACGTGCGAAAAAGAAGGATTGAATTCGTTTAGAATTCAATAACATCCAATAAGAGCCAAGTAAATGGCAAAAGCGGCTCCTGAGACGAATCTACGGCATTAAATGAATTTACGTTCGAGCTACACAAAAATTCGAGTTAAAACGAGCGAGTTACGTTAATGTGAAGTTCTTGTGTTTTACCATTTTAGGTAATAATATGGCGGCATTATCCCTAGATATTTTGTCTAATGTTTTAGGAATAGTATGTTCCGAGGATTTGGAAGTTTTATGTCGAAAAGAATTTGTTAAGTCAAATTCTATTTTTAATTTTTATTGGGTAAACAACCCGATGTTAAAACCTTATTCGAATTCTACTCAACAACCCTAAAGTGTGATGTTACTCATAGTAATTTAAATTTTAATTCAAGTTTTTGGAAAGAAGTTCATGTGATGAAATTAATACTTACATAAATAATTTCTAAATTAACTTAGGCAAAAATTCAATTTTCTTAATATTATTCAATATTTAGCCTATATTTGCCCTTAAAATCCTTATTTCAGGAAATAAATTTCTATTTAATTTCCCAAATATTCTTCCTAAGTTATATTTCTTCTTCCTATTTTTTCTTTTTCTTTCGTTTTTCTTTTCTTTTCCTTTTCTTTTCTTTTCCCTTTCTCTTCTCGTTCTTTCTCTGCTCTCTCGGCTAGCACCGCGCCGGGAAGAAGAGAGCGCGGCGCGACGGAGGGTCACAGCTCAGGACCTAAGGGGTGTTTGCCCATCTACGAACTACGGGGTTTCCATTCCACGGCTTGGCCGGGCCAGAGAAGTGGCGGGAAGGGCTGGCGACGGCGAGGCGGCCATGGCGGCGGCGGTGCTCATGGGCGGCGGACTCCGACGATGCTACGACCAAAGGCAAGGAGTCGCCGAGCATCTACGGGACCTGGGGGAGCTAGTGGCGGTGTCTGTTTGGCCGGGGAGGCCTCGGAGCGGGCTAGCACCGTGCGTGCGCCGGCGACATGCTAGCGGCGGCGGTGGCGCACGTCGCGGCAGCTAACCGGCGACGAAACGGCCAGGGTGAGGGGTCTGGGAGCGTCTACGGGGTACGGGGAAGCTAGCTAGGGGACTCATTTGGCCGGGGAAGCATCGGGGTGAGCTAGCGGCATGCGCAAGGCGGCGCCCGAACAGAGCGGCATGGCGGGGCTCGCCGGCGACGGACTCCGGTGGGTTTTCGGCTTGAGAAAGCTAGGGGAATGGGAGCTCTAGACGTGTAGTAGGTGAACGTACCTTCAATTCAAGAAGATATCAACCGAGGACGATGAATTTTGAGTTTTGCTTCGGGCGGCCGAGTTAGGGTTCTTCCGGCCGGGCTCCGAGTTAGGGAAATTCTAGCGCTGTGGGGAATGCATTTTGGGAAAAATTGGAGAGGAGTTAGATGAGACAATAAGGCACAAGTTTCGTGTTGGGAGTTTAGGCCGAGGAGCGCTATTTATAGCCGACCGCGCGAGCTCGAGCTCGGCGGCCAGGGCGGCAACGCTAGGGTGAAGCGCGCGCGAGTAGGGGAGGGGAGAGGCCGATGCACGACGGGCATGGCTACAGCGCGGGCGTAGTGGGCATGGGGTACAGCGCGGCGTGGCTGGCATCGGCTCGGCGCGGCTACAGGCGACGGCGTTGACGCGGGCGCAAGCGCGGTTCGGCGACGGCGGCACGGCGAGGCATGGGCGCGCGCCGTGGCCGACGCGCGCGGCGTGGGCACGGCGTACGACGCGTGGGGCGCGGCGCTGTGGATGACGCGGCGGCATGGGCGCGCGTGGCATGGCCATAGTGCGGCGGGCGTGGGCGCGGTACGTCGAGACCGGCGTCGAACACTTGGCGAGCGATGAATAGTGCGATTTCCGATTTTCTCGATTTTCTTTCTAAATTTTCATTTCTATTCATTCTGTGGAGATTGTGGCAATCGGGTATCCACATGGCAGGCTTATCCGACTGGAGGTAGGGATAGATTGCGCCTGCTATATCTGTAAGCCGAACTTGACTTAGGTGTTACGGTTGCCGATAGAGATAAGGCAATTGGCCTATAGTCACGGTTTGGTAAGATTGAGGGAACCAACTTAGAATAAGATAGGGTTTCCGACTTGTAAACCCTTCCTCCCAAGACTATATAAGGGGGGTAAGGGGCGTCCCTTGAGGGATATCCTAGACTTGATCAGAGATTAGATTCTAGATACGACTTCATAAGCAAGAGCTTTAGATCACGAGATCAATAAAGACACTCGGCGGATCGAATCCACCGAAACAGGAGTAGGGTATTACCTCTCGAGAGGGCCTGAACCTGTCTAAACCTTCTTCTTCTTCTAACCCATTGTGCTTGGCGATCTCGACTGCGACCCCAGAAAATATATTGCCGAAACCAAGTTTCGACAGTTGGCGCGCCAGGTAGGGGACGCGCGCCGAGACTTCTTCAACAATCTCGCCGACAAGCGTGATGGGATCTCCTTCAAGACTCGGCGACTTTGCCGCCAGCTTCTCCGACGACTCCTCCTTCGACTCGGACTCGAACCAGTCGAAGGGAAAGATCTACTCGGCGCCGTTCGGGCTCCCCAACAGCGCCGAGATCTTCGACAACATCTTGAAGACCAAGATGCGATCCACCTTCTCCGACGACGGACTTCACTCGGCGCCATTCGGATTACCGGATGCCGCCGAGATCTGCGCCAATCTTCTCGCCTCCCCGACGGAAGCGATCTATTCTGACGAAGACCTCTCGGCGCCGTTTGGGTTACCAAATGCCGCCGAGATCTACAGCAAACTTCTCTCCCCCGAGTCGGCGGCAATCCACTCGGAGGAGCCTACTCCCCCAAGCTCTGACTCGGACTGGAACGATCCAGATCCGGGTTACCCAAGATCAAGGGAGGTCGCTGTCATCCTCCCGTCATTCGGCTCCTGCTCATCTTCAGAGCTCAATCGATACCTCAGCTCCGCCGGCTTCGACAATCTCTACGGCATCCCTTCTGACGAAGCCGACAACTCTGATTGCCGCATGGACTGTGAGCCGAAGTGCTTCGACGTCCTCATGGCCGAGACAGATGAGTCCGACTCAGCCATGGCCAGAAGGCTTGCCGAAGAGGAGCGAGCCAGGGTGGAGCTCGAGCGCAAGACAGCCGAGGAGGAGAAACAACGCAAGGACGAGGCTGACAAAAGGAAGCAGGATCTACGTGCAGCCGGACGATCTGCCCAGGAGGCCATCCTCCAAACACGGGTTCGCAACACCAACATCTTCCGGACGCCACGCGAACGCGCCGCCGCACTCACGCTCCGGACACCGTCATGGAGACGGCTCCGGCCAACGTGACTCCAATACTTGATAAGATCAAGACCATCATCGCTGCCACGGCTAACGGCCATCCCACCACTTTGGCACGAAGGCCGACTAAATCCGTGGCCGAAACGCCAGACAAAAGCCGGCTTCCACCTCTAAAGTCAGGAGACTACAGGAGGCCCGAGCCGGCTTGGTCGACAACCAGGCCAAGAGGCCCACCTCGTGAGTCCACACGAAGTACCAAGAGCGGACGGCCGACTCCCGCCACAAACGACATGGACGTCCACCCATCCACCACCGAGTCCGCCGCAATTCCGGCTACCCAACCACCAACGAGAAGACCCCGCCGAGTGATCTGCGGGAAGTCCTCGATCGCCGCTACCAAGAGCGCGACCGTCGCACTCAGGAAGATCGGAGGGGATCACCCGATAGCGGCGACGATGGAGTACCAGCCTTCACTCGGGAGCTCCGCCGAGTGCATTGGCCGATTGGCTTTAAGCCAACGGGGATAGAAAGGTACGATGGCAAAACCGACCCCGAATCTTGGTTAACGTGTATACTCTTGCCATCCGAGCTGCGGTGGAGACAACAAAGCCATGGCCAACTACTGCCCGTGGCCCTCGCAAACTCGGCGAGAAATTGGCTCACCACCGCCAAGAGGCTCAATCGGCTCGTGGAGCGAGCCGAGGACCACTTCATCGCCAACTTCCAAGGCACCTTCGAGAGGCCCGGCACGCACTTCGACCTTTACAATGTCATCCGAAGCCGGACGAGCCTCGAAGGATTACATTCGTCGCTTCTCCGAGAAGCGCAACAAGATCCGAACATCACCGATGACATCATCATCGCCGCCTTCCGGAAGGGAGTCCGTGATGAGCCGCTTATCGGCAAGTTCGGACGAAAGCCACCGAAGACGGTGAAGCGAGATGTTTGAGACGGCGAATTCATACGCCAAATCAAACGACGCAAGCAAAGCCGCCCGTCAAGACCGGCTGACGAAGAGAGGACAAGCAAGCGGAGGAAGCCGAAATCCTACGAAGGATGGCGGCAACAACGGCAACCAAGAAGAACAACGAGAGGGCGAAGTCCCCGCGAAAAGATAGCCAAATCGGGATCCGGCGACGCCAAGACCAAAAAGATCTCCCTTGATTCGTCCGATCCCTCCAAAGCTGCCATCGGCGCCGACCTAGATCCTAAATAGGAAAGCACGCTCGTCACCTTCCTCCAAAATAATAAAGATGTTTTTGCTTGGAAACCATCTGATATGCCTGGAATTCCTAGGGAGGTGATCGAGCACTCTTTGAACGTCAAAGATGACGCCAAACCAATAAAACAACGATTACGCAGGTTCGCACAGGATCGAAAAGACGCGATCAAAGAAGAACTTGCAAAGCTCTTGGCTGCCGGCTTCATTAAAGAAGTCCTTCATCCCGACTGGTTAGCCAATCCAGTCCTGGTCCGCAAAAAGACGGGGCAATGGCACATGTGTGTCGATTACACCGACCTCAACAAAGCCTGCCCCAAAGATCCGTTCGGGCTGCCTCGCATCGACCAAGTCGTCGACTCAACAGCCGGCTACGAACTCCTGAGTTTCTTGGATTATTACTCGAGCTATCACCGATCGTCGAAAGAATCCACCGCTTGAAGACATCTTTCATCACGCCGTTCGGGGCCTCTGCTACATCACCATGCCTTTCGGCTGAAGAACGCCGGAGCTACATACCAACGCATGATCCAAAGATGCTTCCAGACGCAGATCGGCAAAAACGTTGAAGCTTATGTCGACGATGTTGTCATCAAGACCAAGCAGAAAGAAGACCTGATCGCCGACTTAGAAGAAACCTTTGCAAACATCCGGGCCTTCGGAATGAAGTTGAACCCGGAGAAGTGCACTTTCGGCGTCCCATCAGGCAAACTGCTCGGCTTCATGGTATCACATCGCGGCATTGAAGCAAACCCAGAGAAGATCAACGCCATCTTAAACATGAAGCCCCCGAGTAATCAGAAAGACGTCCAAAAGCTCACTGGCTGCATGGCGGCACTGAGCCGTTTCATATCCCGACTCGGCGAACGAGGCATGCCCTTCTTCAGGCTGCTGAAGAAGACAGACGACTTCCAGTGGACCACAGAAGCTGACAAGGCCTTTGAAGATTTCAAAGAGTTCCTTACCACGCCACCCGTCTTGGCTTCACCTCAGCCCCAGGAACCCCTCTTGCTGTACGTCTCAGCCACTCACCAAGTGGTCAGCACGGTCCTTGTGGTTGAACGAGAGGAAGAAGGACGGGCCCAGAAGATTCAAAGACCAATTTACTTTGTCAGCGAAGTATTGGCAGGAGCCAAAATCCGATACCCCCAGGTACAAAAATTGCTTTATGGTGTTCTAATAACCGCGAGGAAATTGGCACACTACTTTCAGGGTCACTCGGTCACCGTCATCACCTCTTTTCCACTCGGCGACGTCGTCCACAACCGCGAGGCAACTGGGCGCATCGCCAAGTGGGCTCTGGAACTGATGCCGCTGGATTTAACCTTCAAGCCCAGGACGTCCATTAAGTCACAAGCCTTAGCGGATTTCCTGGCCGAGTGGACTGAAGAGCAAGAACACGTGCCTCGGGAAGACCTCCAACACTGGACCATGCACTTCGACGGATCCAAGAGGATCACTGGCTTGGGAGCAGGAGTTGTACTTATCTCCCGACCGGAGAAAGACTAAGATATGTCCTTCACCTCCACTTCTCCGCATCACACAACGTCGCCGAATACGAAGCTCTTTTACACGGTGCGCCTCGCAGCCTCACTCGGGATTCGTCGGCTTATTGAAAGGCGACTCCCAGTGGTCGTCAATCAAGTGATGAAAGACTGGTCCTGCTTAAACGACACTATGGAGGCCTACCGACAAGAGGTCCGCAAGCTTGAGGACAAGTTTGATGGGCTAGAACTCTCACATGTCCCGAGACATAACAACGAAGCCGCCGACGAGCTAGCACGGTTCGGATCCAAGCGCGAAGCTGCTCCGACGATGTCTTTGTCGAACATCTTTACGAGCCAACCATCATGGCAAAGACAGCTCCCAACGAACAAACCACGAACGAAATCACCATGATCGACGCCGGCGGAGGACGCCACTCATCAAATTCTTAACTCGCGGGAGCTGCGGATGACCGGATGAAGCGAACGCGTCCGGCGTCGTTGCCAAGCGTACGTCATGGTCGACTCCGATCTATACAAGAGAAGCCCCTCTGGAATTCTAATGAGGTGCATCACACCCGAAGAAGGGAAACAATTACTCCAAGATATCCACTCGGGCATATGCGGAAGCCACGCGGCGGCACGCACTGGTCGGCAAAGCTTACGAGCAAGGATTCTTCGGCTTACCGCGGTCTCCGACGCGGAAAAAGTCGTAAGAACCTGCGAAGGCTGCCGCTTTTTGCCCGACAAACCCATGTCCCGGCCCAGAGCTCCAAACAATTCCGCTTTCCCGGCCGTTCGCAGTATGGGGCTGGACATGGTTGGTCCTTTCAAGAAAGCTCCAGGAGGTTTCACACACCTCTTCGTCGCAATCGACAAGTTCTCCAAGTGGATTGAGGCCAAACCAGTCGCCACAATCACCGCTGATAAAGCACGAGACTTCTTCCTCAACATTGTGCACCGCTTCGGCGTCCCAAACAGAATCATAACCGATAATGGGACTTAATTCACGGGAGGCATCTTCAAGGAATTCTGCGAAGACTTCGGAATCAAGATCTCGCTATGCATCGTAGCCCACCCTAAAAGCAATGGGCAAGTCGAGCGAGCAAATGGCATGGTCCTTCAAGGCATCAAGGCTCGCGTGTTCGACCGGCTAAGCCCTTACGCTGGCAAATGGGTCCGAGAACTTCCCTCGGTTCTATGGTCGCTGCGAACCACACCCAGTCGGGCCACCGGCCGAACTCCTTTCTTTTTGGTCTATGGCGCAGAAGCCATGTTACCAAACGAGATGGAGTATGAGTCCCTCCGGTCCGCACTTCAACGATGAACGCTATGACATCGACCGAGTGGATGACCTCACCCGATTGGAAGAGGCCCGCGGCGGCCCTCATCCGGTCGGCCAAATACCTTCAAGGGCTCAGAAGATACCACAGTCGCAACGTGCGAGCACGAGCTTTCATTGTTGGCGACCTGGTCCTACGCAAGATCCAGACCACCAAAGACCGACACAAGTTATCTCCCTTATGGGAAGGACCGTATATAATCGCCGAAGTGACTCGGCCCGGTGCTTACCGGCTAAAGCGCGAAGACGGGTCTATGGTGGAGAACTCCTGGAACATCGAACATCTTCAACGTTTTTACGCCTAATTTGGCTAAGGCCTCATGTTTTTCCTTGACTGCCAACCTCAAGCAAGATAACTTCTTGAGCTAGCGATGGGGCGTACACATATCAATAAAGCTCGAATTTTCCTCATCAAATTTTTGTGCACAATTTGGTTTATCATTGTTTAATGTCCTTCGACTCGAGCTCGGTGTCTAAGGACCGAGAGTTTTCCGATGACCTAATCGAGCCTAGGCTTGATGACAAATGGACAAAAACTACTTAAGAAATTTCACGCAAAAGCTCGAATCAAGGCATTGACATAAATAAACTAAAAATAGTCACAAAGATTCCACGTCAGAGTTTCACAATTACATGATATCTACAAAGCAAAGTCAAAATACAGTTCAGAGTTTAAAATTGTTTACTACATCTAAAGAGATCTTCTTCGCCGCCTCTTGCGCCTCGCTGAGCATATCTAAGGCCTGCTCGTCTGTTGTCCCCTCAGCGAAGCCCTCCCCGATTGAATGAATATCCACTCGGGGGTAGAGGGACTTGGTCTGTGCAAGAGCCAGACCAGCCCCCATGTTGGCCGCTTCGGTGATGTTCTTCGAATCGCTCGGGAGCCGGCGGAGCTTGTCGAAGATCTCGATTGGCTCCAGAGCCGGCTGGCCCCAACTCCTTGATCAAACAAGGATGTTAAGATCGGCGTGGCGGCGTTAGCGACCTCTTCACGTATCTCGTCGCTGGACTTGATCCGCCCAAGCAAGACGTCGTATTGGGCTCGGGTCTTCATCTTATAAGCTGCAAGGAGTCCCAGATCAGTCAAGGCTCTCGGAAATAAAGCAGCACACGGGATTTGACTTCAAAGAAGGTTACCTTCAAATTCGGCCTCCATTTCGGCCTTGTCAAGGTTGACTGCTTCCAGCTGGACTTGAAGCGAATGGACCTCCGAAGAATTTTCTACAACGAAAGAAGGTTATTAATAGCCAAGATCAACATAAGAATCATAATGAAGCTAGGAGAGGCGGACTTACTTCCAATTGAACCGCGGAGGTCAAGGTTCGCTTCCCGAAGCTCCGAGATCTCCCTCCTTAAAGCGGCCTCCCTTGATGCGGCCTCCTCCCGAGTGGCCTTCAGCTGTCGCTGAACGTCCTCCAGGGAGTTTAAGTGGGAACCAGTTTCTCCAACACTTCGGATTTTGCCATCGAGCGGCAATATTCTTTCTGCATGCAAAAGCAGTAAAGTGATCGACTGAAGGATAGCGAAGAAATAATCAAAAAGAAAGACAAAGGCTTACGTTGAGCAGTCGGGTCGCCTCATTCGGGCTCTCGACGAGGGCATCCCTTTCATCCTTCTCGGCTTGCCGGTCGAGGATGATGCCCCTCTCTCGCCTTCCGAGTCCCGCCACTCGATTCGATCGGAGGAACCCGGGTCTCGGCGGACGTAACACAGGGATCTCTTCTACCGTGGGGCAAACAAGAAAGACTAATGAAGACATGAAGGATTCAAAATTGAAAGAACAAAGGAAAGTTCGAAGCAAGTCTCACCGGTTTCGGTGGTGCCGCCTAGGTGGGGCAAGGGCTCTTTTTCTTCTTCGAGCTCGCGCCGAATGACCCTCGATCAGGGCGCTTGGGCGCAGCCGTGGGTTCCAGGCACGACGGTTTCCGGTCGGGATACTCCGGGGTAGTCGGGGCTCCTCCCTAGGGGCGCTCTCCTTCTGAGGAGAACGATGCTTCTCCAGAACGCTCGCACTCGGTTGCGGGCTCCGGGGTTTTGGCTCTGACGGCCTTGGCACTTCGGGAGCAGCGGCCGGAGTCGGCCCTTCACCCCCTCGGCAGGATCTATGTCCTGGGGCCTCCTGCACAAGTGAACACAACGAAGATAAAGAAAAGTTTTCTGCGAAAGAGCTCAGGACTTTGGTTTCAGAGCATACCTGGAGGATCGGCGGATCTTCGGCGCTGTCCGCGGTGATCGCCTTAGGGGCGGGGTCTCGACTGGAGGAGCCGGGACGTCGTCATCCGAATCCTCGATGATCAGCCGCCTTTTGCTTGCGCGTTTGTTCGAGTCCTCACTCGGCGCAGCCCGCTTCCCGACTGGATCAGCTTGGATTTTGATCCCGCCAGTCGGCTTCTTGGCGGGACGACGTGGCGCGTCATCATGAGCCACCTTATATGGCTTGGAGGTGATAGAGGCGTTTTCCTGCAGAAAAGGGAAAGTGCAACATTAAACGACAAGACGTCAAGATCGAAAGATACTATGAAGCATCCGATCGGCTTACCGGAGGAGGGGGTCGGTGGATGCTGAATGGAAGGACAGGCAGAATGAGGGCCCGCTCGACTGCGATTCCGGATGAAAAGAGCTTGTACATCCGGATCTTCAGGATCTCGTATGTGAGTGGATCCGGGTCCTCCCGATTGGGGTCCGTTCCGCCTTCGTACTCGAAGGCCGGCTTCGACCGCTCCTTGATCGGCGCCAGTCGGCACCTGATGAAGTGCCGAGTGATTTGTTCCCGCGAAGATTCCTCTTCTTCATCGCGGGATCTTCGCGAGCGATCGTTGGCTTCATCCCAATCTTGGGCTACGGCACGGTGCTCCAAGATGGCTTGGGGACAGGAGGAAGACCGACAAAGGCGGGCGGACCGGGTTTGAGATTATTGATGTAGAACCAGCCCGCGTGCCACCTTTGTTGGAAGATTTCAAAGGGAGAGAAAAGTAGTCTTTGCGGAGAGATCCGCGAAGGCGGAAGCTGCCCGCCAACAACGCAAGGTTGGTCCTTGTTCGGATGGGGTTTCGGGTAGAACATACGACGGAATAGATTGAAATGAGGAAGAATGCCAAGGAAGGCTTCACACACATGAATGAAGAGTGCTATGTGAAGCATCGAGTTGGGGTTCGGATGGTAGATGTGAAGACCATAGTAGTCCAAGAGCCCCCGAAAGAACTCGGAGGTGGGAAGGCTGAACCCGCAGTAGAAATAGGAAGTAAAGACAACTAGCTCACCGGTGTTGGGGGTTGGGAAATCCTCCCCGCCGCCGGACGCCATCCCACAAGTTCCTTGGGCGGAAGCACGCCGTGCTTCACCATCTCCTTGAGGGTATATTCCCTCACATCCGAGGTGGCCCATTGGTCGAACGGAATCCTTTTTTCGTCCGCCATGAGGATGAGTTGATGGGAAGTGGATCTGGCTGAGGAAGGTTGGATCTTTGGCAATGGAATGTGGGAGAGTTGGTTGTGGAGGCCGGTTGTTGCAGAGATCGAGCTCTTAGATGGATGGATTTGGGAGCGCGCGAGTCTAGGGTTCTCCGCGGTGAGCTGTTGAACAGTACCGTGAGAAGGGAAATCGTTTGGAAGGCGAAGAGGCGGGGACGACCTCGTGTCTTTATAAAGAAAGATTTGAGGGTTGCGTTAGGTTTTCTGGTGAGTGGGCCGAGCCCATAAGAAAATCTACGGCCCGCTAAGGTGTGGTCCGATACGTGTCCTTAGGGACTTAAGCGGATGAGCTTAAGCGATTTGCCACGGCAATATGCGCGTGTCCGAGTGCCCTATACCTTAAAAGATCCTTCCATACCGCGGTTTGCTTAACTTCATGAGAAGTTGGCACGATGCCATTTGGAAGGTGACCAACAGCAGAGTTTTTATAGCCGCCTTGATGAACAAGGGCTGTTTGGTTTTTCGGCATTTGGTCGGGTAATCTTGCCGATGCTGTTTATTTTCCACCTTGGTGAAGATCTTTATAAGATTGAGACCAGTATTATGGCAAAAGCTATTTAATAACTTGGTCATATTTTTCATATGATTGAAAGAACTTGTTTTCCCATGAGGGATGAATGAAATATTTATTCCGGGATTACTCGGGCGAATCCACTCGGTTGAGCAAGAGTTTACCGAGTGCTTTTACCCATGAGGGATGATTGAATTATTTGTTCGAGATGACTCGGGCAAATTCACTCGGTTGAGTATGAACTTGCGAGTAATGAGATTTCTATGATTGCTTTAGCATGAGCTAGGTATCTACATGAGAATATTTTTTTATAGTTCTTGACTATATGCTTAGTCTATTTTTGACTAACCACATAGTCGGGGGCTACACCTATAATTAGGTGCATAAGGAGATGCACCTAGATATTTATTTTTGAGAAATTTTTATATATATATTTTTCTCCAGCCCTTCACAGTCTTTGGAGCCACTCGGGAAGATTCGGGCAGAGATGATGGAATCACTGGCGCCAAAAGCACTCGGTCAAAGAGATTTTTTGGTTGAGTGCTGCTTTGGTCGAAGCTGAGTTGTCTCGTCGACCGAAAAGTACTCGGGGGCTACTTGTGGAGATTGTGGCAATCGGGTATCCACATGGCAGGCTTATCCGACGGAGGTAGGGATAGATTGCGCCCGCTATATCGTAAGCCGAACTTGACTTAGGTGTTACGGTTGCCGATAGAGATAAGGCAATTGGCCTATAGTCACGGTTTGGTAAGATTGAGGGAACCAACTTAGAATAAGATAGGGTTTCCGACTTGTAAACCCTTCCTCCCAAGACTATATAAGGGGGGTAAGGGGCGTCCCTTGAGGGATATCCTAGACTTGATCAGAGATTAGATTCTAGATACGACTTCATAAGCAAGAGTTTTAGATCACGAGATCAATAAAGACACTCGGCGGATCGAATCCACCGAAACAGGAGTAGGGTATTACCTCTCGAGAGGGCCTGAACCTGTCTAAACCTTCTTCTTCTTCTAACCCATTGTGCTTGGCGATCTCGACTGCGACCCCAGAAAATATATTGCCGAAACCAAGTTTCGACACATTCCTTTAATTTTTCTCCTATATGAAACATAGTTTAGCCATTTTGTAAATTTAGTTTAACTCCAAATTTTCAATATTTTGCCCAACTTTATTATATATTATTATGTACATAGTCATATATATTCCTTCTATTTCCGTTCTTCCTTTTACTCCCGTTTATTTTATTATTTTTTTGTATTTTCCAAAATATAGTTTTGATCCAAAATAAATTCTTATCAACCTTAGCTTTTCCCAATTTTTATTTCTAATATTTATTTTGGAATTTCCTTTTCGTTTGGGGATTCCAGAACCTTTTGATTTCTCTAATTTTTAAATAGGTGTATTTTTATTTATAACAAGCAATAAAACTTGCAAATAAGAGGCAATTAAGTACAACAAGATGCAATGTTTCAAAAAGTTTTTGTGGGCTCTGGTTTTTAAGTTGCGATTTTTAAGTACCGATTTTCAGGGTGTTACACATCAGCGCCACATTGCCACGACAATGATGAAATGATTCTTTGATAAAAAACTAAAACAAACAAATGTTTTAGACTGGGGCGGTTGGATGATTTGGGTGGATTCCAAAAAAGGCAAGTGTCGTCCATGGTCAATTAAGGACCGAGCCATGAGATAAACATGAAACAAGCTAGTACAACCGTACTTCTCGAATGGGTATAGACCTACCGGAGTAAATAGCCGAACGAAGGCAGTACCCCTGCATAGTGGTTCAATTGTGTGTGGGAATAGGCGGGAATCCTAAAGATGGAACATTGGACTGAAATTTGATTTTATTACAACTTGAAGAATGAGTGAGTCTTTCTCTTCCCGGGAGCGCCAGAACTCCTCTCACTGCTAGAAACTATGTACGGCTAGAGTGCATGAGGGCTCAAGTTCATGGAGCGGGTAATGCCAAAGTGAGGTTATTGAAAGGCTTTGCCGTGACACGTCTCATGCATTGGGACTTCGGCTCATGTGTTGGGCAAGTCACGGAGTACGGGTAAAGTGTACATCCACTGTAGTGTGAGTAAAACAATCTATTCGAATAGCCGTGCTCGCGGATATGGAGCGGCGGGACAAGTTTTTCGCTTGGCTAGACTCTAAATTTTAAAATGATGGGATGGGCATGCATGATGATTTTTATGTACTGGTGGATCAACTTCTCGAAAGACGAGAAATGGTAGACCCCAGAAAACCATGACGATCCAGTGGAATCACAATGGATGGTGGACAGCACCATCGCTGATTAAATGAACTATGGATTGGAAACTTGATTAGTCTTAGGTCTTAGGCTTGTGAAAAGAATTGCAAAACTGGCTTTATGCAAAAAGGACCACAACCATTCCTTGATTATCCCCTATCATATGCATTGTTGTTATGGTGGCTTGCTGAGTACGGTTGATACTCCCCCATGCTATATGTGAAGGGTTACGCAGAAGCTACGCTAGCCGAAAACAAAAAATTCTACCGCGCAAACCAGGAACACTTGCAAGTAAGGGCCGATAGATCGTTACCGATTGGAGTGTGCGGCGGAAACAGCCAATCGGGGCTATCCGATCCGGAAGTGTAGCCGATTCTCGCAAGCCGACAGCCGATACCCGGGGACAGCCGATTCGCCAATCAACCGATTCACAGATGCCGTAGCCGATCCAAAGCCAATCAACGCGCGCAACGTAGCAGCGCCTCTCGGTATCCACACGTCCGGGGACAAAACGCCGTACACCCGTGTGCTAGCACGCGATGCAAGGCTAGGGTTTGGCTCGAAAGTGGGGAGGGTTTCCGTGGAGATTGATCTCGACGACTTCTATTGCACGCGATGCAATTGACATGCCGCAACTCTCCACCCCTCCCTCCTTTATATAGAGTTGGCCGACGGGACTAGTGGGCCGATTAGGACTCTATTTTGAATCGGATCTCATCCGTATCTCATAGAGTTGACCGCCCACACGTCGTAAGCCCATAGGACTCTATCCGATCGGATCCCTATCCGATCGAGCCGTATCCGAGTCCAACTCGAATGCCTGTTCTTATCCCCTTAAGCGTGCGACCACGTAGGTTCGGTATACTCGGTTTCGGCTATAGTCTAACTTAGCCGATCGTCGGCTCGAGTCTAACTCACCGACTGTCACACGGCGCCTAGCAGCACATATATTGACACCATAGTATACAAGAATAATATCGGCTCGAACCTGTAATGTGTACACAAATCCCTTTGCCTCACGATACCGGTTAAGCTATAGGCAAGATGTGTGCCATCCCTTCAATAGCTTAACCATTCACTCGAACCGTATTGGATTATCCGTCCGTTGATTGACTCCTCAATCAACTTAGCATGGCCATGCATTTCCATAATCCATTACCTCGAGGGGCCAGATATCTCTCCAAAGGAGGGGCAAATTCCATCTTGATCACTCACATCCCACTCCATGTTTCATAGCAAACCCGAAAACTACCTTTATAACTACCCGCATTACGGAATAGCGTTTGGTAGTCCCAAAGTAGGCTACTACACATGTTGGAATCCATGGTGATCTCAGGTCTAAGGACTTTGTACCAACACTACCGAGACCAACTAATGGCACATTAATTCTGTAGTGTCTCATGGTGGGTCTATCCAACAATGTGTTCTTCAACACATATGTCCATGTTTATTGATTTGGTATCTCCATACCCATGATCTATGAGACATGATCATCAATCAATAAACATGCCGATCTTAGAATCATATTTGTTCCAACAATATGACATATGATCGAGGATCGTTTAGAAATAGATTCATACATATAGAGTCTCATAAATAAGTCACGTACTTATTGATCAATACAAGATGTCTATTTCATGGAACCGAATAACACTTTATTCATTTATACATAAACATTGACGTGATATCCAACATCTCCATGTTGCCTCTAGGGCATATCACTAACAATCTCCCACTTGCACTAGAGTCAATCATGTAAGTATCTAATACCCATTGCTCTTGTGTGCGCCTCATGCTTCGGGCGAGGAGAGGTTTTGTCGGCGGATCGGCTATGTTGAGATCCGTGTGCACTTTGCATATCTTGACATCACCTCGTCCACAATCTCGCGGATGAGATGATATCGCCGAAGTATGTGTTTGGACTTCGATGTGACCTCGGCTCCTTGGCTTGTGCAATGGCTCCACTATTGTCACAATAGAGAGACATTGGACCGGTCGTACTAGTCATCACACCAAGCTCGAAACGAATTTCTTGATCCAAACAGCCTCCTTTGCGGCTTCCGGCGGCAATGTACTCGGCCTCCGTTGTAGAATCAGCAACGGTATCCCGCTTGGAACTCTTCCACCGACGCGCCTCCGTTCGGCGGAACACGAACCCAGTTGCGATCTATAATCATCCTTGTCTGCTTGGAAGCTAGCATCGGTGTAACCACTTACAACGAGCTCTTCTTCACCTCCATAGACTAGGAACATATCCTTAGTTCTTCTCAAGTACTTAAGGATATTCTTTACTGCGATCCAGTGACCTTCACCTGGATCTCGATGTATCTGCTCGTAGCACTCAAAGCGTACGAGACATGCGGGCGTGTACAAAGCATGGCATACATGATGGATCCAATTGCCGAAGCATATGGAACCATACCCATCTTATTCCGCTCATCATGTGTCCGAGGACACTGATTCTTGCTAAGATTAATGCCATGTGACATGGGCAAGAAACCTTTCTTGGAATCATGCATGTTGAACCTTTTCAACACCTTGTCAATGTATGTACTTTGGCTTAATCCAATTAGCCTCTTGGATCTATCTCTATAGATCCGAATGCCCAATATATATGCTGCCTCCCTAAGTCTTTCATGGAAAAGCTATTTTTCAATGAAGACTTGACGGATTCAAGCATAGGGATATCATTTCCAATCGTAATATGTCATCCACATATAAGATTAGAAATACAATTGCGCTCCCACCGACCTTTTTGTAAACACAGGCCTCTTCTTCGTTTTTGATGAAACCAAACCCTTTGATTACTTCATCAAAACGAATATTCCAACTCCGAGATGCTTGCTTCAATCCATAAATGGATTTCGTAGCTTGCATATCTTTTCGAGCGATTCTGGATCGACAAAACCCCGAGGTTGTATCATGTATACATCCTCGCTTAGGTTTCCATTTAGGAAAGCCGTTTTGACATCCATCTCGCCATATCTCATAATCGAAATATGCAGCAATCGCTAGGATAATCCGAATAGATTTAAGCATTGCGACGGGCGAGAAGGTTTCATCATAATCAACTCCTTGAATCTGTTTAAAACCTTTCGCCACCAATCGCGCCTTATAGATGTGAACATTTCCATCCATATCGGCCTTTTCTTAAAAACCCATTTACACTCAATGGTTTTGACACCATCAGTGGATCAACCAAGTTCCAAACTTGATTGTCGTACATGGATTCTATTTCGGATTTCATGGCTCCAAGCCACTTGTTGGAATCGGGTCCCACCATCGCTTCCTCATAGGTCTTAGGTTCATCGTTGTCCAACAACAATATGTCACGTTGTTCCGCACTGTACTGCCGGCGCACGACGTGATCTTTCGGACCTCCGTGGGGTGGTGTATCTACAACGGTGGCGCAACACTTTGTTCCTCCGTTGTGGTTCGTGGTCGCGAAACGTTTTCGGTGTTTCTTGAACTTCTTCAAGATGCACCCTGCTCCCACTAACCCTTCTTGAAAGAAACTCTTTCTCCAAGAAGACACCATGTCGGGCGACAAACACTTTGCCTTGTTCCCGATTATAAAAGTAATATCCCTTAGTTTCCTTAGGATATCCCACAAAGAAGCACTTGTCGATTTGGGTGTGAGCTTGTCGATTGTAAACGTTTTACATAAGCCTCACATCCCCAAATTTTGAGAAAAGACAAACTAGGGGTTGCCCTGTCCATATCTCATATGGTGTCTTTTCAACCGACTTAGATGGAACTCTATTTAGTGTGAGCGCAGTTGTTTCAAGAGCATATCCCCGAAGGATAACGGAAGATCACTTTGGCTCATCATCGACCGCACCATGTCCAACAAGGTGCGATTTCTCCGTTCGGACACTCCGTTCCATTGTGGAGTTCTGGCGGAGTCAACGTGGAACAATTCCACAATCTTTCGGATGATTACCAAACTCTTGGCTCAAGTATTCCCTCCACGATCGATCGTAGAAACTTGATTGTTTTCCCTAAATGATTCTGTACTTCATTCGGAATTCTTTGAACTTTTCAAAGGATTCGGACTTATGCCTCATTAAGTAGATATAACCATATCTACTAAAGTCATCGGTAAAGGTAATGAAGTACGATAACCACCTCGGCCGTTGAGCTCATTGGTCCACATACATCGGTATGTATGAGTGCCAACAAGTCACTTGCTCTTTCACGTGTCCCGTGAAAGGTGCCTTTGTCATCTTACCAAGTAAACAAGACTCACATGTCTCAAATGATTCAAAATCAAAAGAGTGAAGCAATCCATCCTTATGGAGCTTCTCCATGCGTTTCTTATTTATATGGCCTAAGCGACAATGCCGGATAAACGTGGGGTTTATATCATTAGAGAGTTGCCTTTCGTATTAATGTTATAGATGGGAGACGCTTCAAGATTCAAAACGTACAATCCATTCACCAATGGAGCATGAAAATAGAACATATCTCTAAGATATATTGAACAACCATTGTCCATTGATCTAAAATCATATCCTTCCGCTTGCAAACATGAAGCGGAAATAACGTTTTGACATAGTGTTGGAACACAATAACAATTATTCAATTCCAAAACTAATCCCGAAGGTAGATGAAGTGGTACTGTGCCGACAAGCGCGTAGCAACGCTTGCTCCATTGCCGACGCGCAGTTCACCTCGCCCCTTCTCAATCCTCTACTTCTTCTCATTCCCCGCAACGATTTGCAAATATGAGCTACCGATCCGGTATCAAATACCCAAGAGTCGTAGGTGAAGTAGCAAGATTAATGTCTATAACATTAATACCGAAGCGAAGTCGTACTTTGCTTCTTTTTGAGATCCTCCATGTACTTCTTGCGTTCCTCTTCCAATGGCCCGTCTCCTTGCAATAGAAGCAAACGGCATCCGATGCCGCCGACCCCTTCTTGCCCTTCTTTGCATTAGAGGCACTCGCGATCTCATCGGGAGTTAACTTCCTCTTGGTACAAAGTTTCTTGACAGTGGTTTGCGCTTTGCCTTCTGCATCATCATCACATGATGACCGTTTTTCTGGATACTCTCCTCACTGTCTTTAGCATCCCATGCAATTCAGCCAAGGTCCTATCCATATTGTTCATGTGATAATTCAATATGAATGGCTCGAAGCTCGGAGGGAGCGGCGGAGAATCACATCGAGCCAACTCTTGGCTAAGGGAAAACCTAGTTTTTCCGGACTCTCAATGTAGCCAATCATTTTTATCACATGCGGATGACGGGATTCCCCTCAACAAGCTCGCACGCAAACAAGGACTTCGAGGTGTTGAACCTCTCGGCCCGAGCTTGGTTCTCAAACATGCCACGCAGTCCCCGATAATAGTGTGAGCATCACTTGCTCTCATATTGCTTCAAGCTCGGGGGACATTGTAGCAAGCATGAGACACTTATGTCTAGGGCATCATTAGTGTGCTTCTCGTAAGCTCTCCGTGCGGTTGCGGTGGCATTATTTGGCAAATCCTCGGGATAGGGTACTTCAAGAACGTACTCCTTACGCTCTTGCTTGAGAACAATTCTCAAGTTGCGATACCAATCCATAAAGTTTGTTCCATTTAATTTTTCCTTTTCGAGAATAGATCGCAAATTAAAAGCACTGGGTGTAGTATTAGCCGCCATTTATTCTACAAAGAAAAAGCAAAGTTTAGCACAATGTTTGTGCTATGTCCATTGTTAAACAATTTAACATTAGACTCCCATTACGTATTTTCCACCTTCCCTCTAGGTTACGTATTGGGTCAAGATCCACATGTTAATTAATTTTCTAGTGAGCTTTGGCATCACCGCTAGAAGATTAATAACATCGGTAAGCAACTCCTTGCTAATCACATCTCTATGTGACTCTTGTTGTTGGTGTGGCATCTCCATGCCCCGGCCCCAACCTATGCCCCAAGGCCCAAAACTGTTTTGATAGCCTTGTTAAGTAAACCAAATGCTCCTGCGTATATGTCGACATATACCCCTCGTGTTATGATAGAGAATGGCACTCGCTTTGGCGACCCACCATTGACGAGCATAACGGTGACGGGTGCAACATTTGGAAGGGCATCATTACTACTTAATTTTGTGAGGGATGCTATCCTATCAAACAAACATATCACATATGAAAGCAAGTAGAATATCATGAAATAGTATGGCCCCCTTCACATGGTGATCTCCATCTCCATGCCGGTGTACAGGATCTCCATCTTCATCACCGTTCTTTCGAGTGCCGAATGCTTGATTTCTTCAAACTAAGCTACTACTATAGAAGCTCTAATTGAAGATTACATCGACTCGCAGTCGTGAAAGAATATTACAAGCATTGCACGTATGAAAGAATATTACAGGGATTGCACATATGAAAGAATATTACATGCATCACATGCATCTCATACATACAATAGGGCCATACCATCTCAAAGCATTCTCTCGCAAAAACAAGTTAGGCGTAGAAACGTTTTCTACTTATCGCGAGCTACGGCATCGAGACGACCTATAAGGGGGTACGCACACGGCGGAATTCATAGATCCAATCTATGAAATCGCTTACGGAAACCATGTCGGCATAATCATATTATGCCGTCCCGATACACTATCAAGGGAGATGGTTTGCGCAGCGCGAGGCAGCTAACAAGATCGGACTACGAGATAGCTTCGACATAATCACATTATACCGTTCCGATACACTATCAAGGAACGCTATCTCGAAGCCGACTCAAACCGAGTTATATGGAAATTGCTTCGACGTAATCACATTACGCCGTTCCGATACACTATCAAGGAACGCAATTACCATTAACTCTCCTCAACGATCCCGTAAAACCGATTGATCAAATCAACCCGTGCGCAAAACTTGTTCCGGATCCAATCTAAAACCCGAACTAAGCAAGATTAGCTCGATACCACCGAAGGGTTACGCGAAGCTACGCTAGCCGAAAACAAAAAATTCTACCGCGCAAACCAGGAACACTTGCAAGTAAGGGCCGATAGATCGTTACCGATTGGAGTGTGCGGCGAAAGCACAATCGTGGCTATCCGATCCGAACAGTGTAGCCGATTCTCGCAAGCCGGCACCGATACCGGGGACAGCCGATTCGCCAATCAACCGATTCACGAGATGCCGTAGCCGATCCGGCCAATCAACAGCGCGCAACGTAGCAGCGCCTCTACCGGTATCCACACGTCCGGGGACAAAACGCCGTACACCCGTGTGCTAGCACGCGATGCAAGGCTAGGGTTTGGCTCGAAAGTGGGGAGGGTTTCCGTGGAGATTGATCTCGACGACTTCTATTGCACGCGATGCAATTGACATGCCGCAACTCTCCACCCCTCCCTCCTTTATATAGAGTTGGCCGACGGGACTAGTGGCCGATTAGGACTCTATTTTGAATCGGATCTCATCCGTATCTCATAGAGTTGACCGCCCACACGTCGTAAGCCCATAGGACTCTATCCGATCGGATCCCTATCCGATCGAGCCGTATCCGAGTCCAACTCGAATGCCTGTTCTTATCCCCTTAAGCGTGCGACCACCAGGTTCAGGTATACTTGGTTTCGGCTATAGTCTAACTTAGCCGATCGTCGGCTCGAGTCTAACTCAGCCGACACACAACAGCGCCTAGCAGCACATATATTGACACCATAGTATACAAGAATAATATCGGCTCGAACCTGTAATGTGTACACAAATCCCTTGCCTCACGATACCGGTTAAGCTATAGGCAAGATGTGTGCCATCCCTTCAATAGCTTAACCATTCACTCGAACCGTATTGGATTATCTGTCCGTTGATTGACTCCTCAATCAACTTAGCATGGCCATGCATTTCCATAATCCATTACCTCGAGGGGCCGAGATATCTCTCCAAAGGAGGGGCAAATTCCATCTTGATCACTCACATCCCACTCCATGTTTCATAGCAAACCCGAAAACTACCTTTATAACTACCCATTACGGAATAACGTTTGGTAGTCCCAAAGTAGGCTACTACACATGTTGGAATCCATGGTGATCTCAGTCTAAGGACTTTGTACCAACACTACCGAGACCAACTAATGGCACATTAATTCTGTAGTGTCTCATGGTGGGTCTATCCAACAATGTGTTCTTCAACACATATGTCCATGTTTATTGATTTGGTATCTCCATACCCATGATCTATGAGACATGATCATCAATCAATAAACATGCCGATCTTAGAATCATATTTGTTCCAACAATATGACATATGATCAGGGATCGTTTAGAAATAGATTCATACATATAGAGTCTCATAAATAAGTCACGTACTTATTGATCAATACAAGATGTCTATTTCATGGAACTGAATAACACTTTATTCATTTATACATAAACATTGACGTGATATCCAATATCTCCATGTTGCCTCTAGGGCATATCACTAACAATATGCACAAACATTCAGATGTGGGCGATGAAGACCCTGAAGACCAGTACGCGTACTACCAGGAGGGTGTGGAGGATGAGGGTGTCCAGTAGGTCTTAGCTTCAGTTGTTGCCTGTGGCAATGGCGTGCCGCTGCCTTCTCTCCATTGCCTTATCTATTTTCTGCTTTTGGTTGTATTCCGGACCGTTTGGTCCTATGTTCTAGACAATGCCTTCGGGCGCTATATTGTAATATTCGTGTAAGTCGATGGATCTATCGTGCACTGAATGATTCAGCAATGTATTCGTGGGTACCAAACTACTCGATCCAAGGAAATGGTACTATGAACATGATTGATTCATGTTATAAAAAATGGGGGTCTACAAGGCATAACCATTAATGCAAGTGGGATGACAACGGTCGAATTGAGCAAGGTTGGATACTCAGATGAACCCTTCGTCCTTGCCAATGATGTACGACAAGTTTTCTATGTCAAGGACATGGCTAGCAAAGCAAAGAAGGGGAAAGGGTCCGACGAGCCAAAGCACCACGTGGTTCTCCCAGGTAAAAGAAAAATCGTGGGAGTCGAGGATAGGACTGACGAACAATACGATCAGTTTGACGGGTATCCTCCGTTCGCGGTGGCGGTTGATCCGAGCATCCTCCTATCGAATGAGGACATGCCTTACTCACGCAACTATCATAACGAAGGAACAATTATGCAGGAAAGTATGTGAGGACAACCTTTACTTAGCTATATTTTTGTATGGACAATGTAAATTAGATTGAATTTATTAAATCTATTGAATTTATTGTAAATTAATGAATTTATTGAATTCAACAATCATTTATTGTAAATTATTAAATTTATTGTAAATTATTAAGAATTATTTAAATTATGGTATCCTGCTCCATGGCTACTTTTGCTTTGCCTCCGCAAGATGGTGTGTGTAATATCAAATGAACATGGTTTTCAAATTTGCATAACCCATCTGTGAAGTGTGAACTATGGCACTATCTTCACCTTTGCATCTCACCTTTTGCATAATACCATGGATAATCTAAGCTCGAAATGTAGCCTTGCAACTACTTGAGGATTATATTTTATTATTAGAATTTAAAATATTTTTCAATAGGGGATATGTTAAATATATATGATTGTTACAATTTAAAATATTTTCAATAGGGCATATGTTAATTATATATTTTATTAGAGCTTAAAATATTTTTCAAATAGGCCATATTTTTATTATATATTATTATTACAATTTAAAGTATTTTGTTAGGGCATATGTTAATTATATATGAGTGTTACAATTTAAAATATTTTTCAATAGGTCATATGTTAATTATATATTATTATAGGAATTTTTAAAAATTCAATATGGCATACATTAAGTATATATTATTATTAGAATTTAAAATATTTTTAAATAGGCCATATGTTAATTATATATTATTATAAGAATTTAAAATATTTTTCAATAGGACATATGTTAATTATATCTTTTTATTAGAATTTAAAATATTTTTAAATAGGCGATATGTCAATTATATATTATTATAAGAATTTAAAATATTTTCAATGGGGCATATGTTAATTCTATATTTTTATTAGAATTTAAAATATTTTTCAAGTAGGCCATATGTTAATTATATATTAACATTAGAATTTACAATATTTTTAGTAGGGCATATGTTAACGATATATGAATTTAAAATAATTTTCAATAGGGCACTGTTTTAATATTTAATCTTGGTTTTTAACACTAACCTAGAAAAAAACATTTGGAAATAGCGGGAAAATATGTTTAGTCCCGGTTAGTGGCTTAAAACCGAGACTAAAGATTATTACCTACAAGGGGTACGAGCATTTTTAGTACCGGTTGAAGCCACCAACAGGGACTAAAGATAGGATCTTTAGTCCTGGTTGAAGCCACTAACCAGGACTAATAGATCTTTAGTCCCGGTTCATGGCTCCAACCGGGACAAAAGAGCCCGATATCTATATATAGCAGAGGCCGCGGTGGATCCAGACACTTAGCCATTTTTTCTCCATCGCCTCGTCGACGTCGTCGTCGTCGCCGAGAACCCTAGAACGCCGTCGTGCCACCGTCTTCTTCTCCAGCTGCCACCTTCGTCGTCGCCTGGGAGCTGCCATCTCCAGAGCCACCAGGTTAGTACCAAAGCCACATTTTTTTTCCTTTGTGTGCCGTGCGTAAAATCCTAACCCAGCCTTGCGCCATCGCCATCGTCGTCGTCGCCACTGTTGTCGCCGTCACCGCCGCCCCCTGCCGCCTGCCTTCTACCGACGCCGCCCTCTGCCTCCCTGTTGACGCCTGCCGCCCTCCGCCTCCGTCGTCGCCGCATTAATTTCGGCCGGTAGAGTGTATATATGCATGTGTTTGAATATTATGAATTATATATTGTGAATGTGAATAGATTGTGAATGTGAATTTTGAACTGTACATGGATTGTGCATGTGAATTTTGAATTGTGTTTATATAGTTTTGTAAATGGACTTATGTATATATGGACTTTTATTTAAATTTGAAATCATGAATATATTGTGAATGTGAATTTGAATGTTAATTAATTTGGAATGTGAATTTGTTTAATTTTGAATGTTAATTAATTTGGAATGTGAATATGAATTTGTTTGACAATATATAGTGCTACGATGTTTTTGTGTTTATATTTGAATGGACTTTAGATTTTAATTTGAATGCGAATGGGAATTTTGTATTTATCAAATGTGAATGTGAATTTTGTATTTATCAAATATGAATGTGCATGTGAATGCAAACGTGAAAATTTTGTATTTACGAACGAACGAGAACGATAAAAAGATAGAATCGACGTGAACACGATAGAACGATACAACGATTTTCACGACCGAACGAGTTTACTTGTTCGGTCGGTCGTTCGGTCATTCATTCGATCGTTCGCTCGGTCAGTCGTTTGTTCGCTCATTACAAGGAAAAAAGAGAATCAAAGTACCTCACCATGCATCCTCCTCTCTTTCTCTCCTCTCCTCTCCAGTTCATCTCCTCTCCACCTTATCTCCCTCACGTCATCCTCCTCTCTTTCTCTATCGGCGAAAGACTAAACGGTTTTCACGAACAAACGAACGATACAACGATACAACGATTTTTATGACCTAACGAGTTTATTCGTTCGTCGGTCGTTCGATCGTTCGTTCATTTGGTCGTTCTTCGCTCGTTACAAGGAAAAAAGAGAATCAACGTACCTCGCCATGCATCCTCCTCTCTTTATCTCCTTTCCTCTCTTCTCCACCTAATCTCCCTCACGTCATTCTCCTCTCTTTTTGTATCGGCAAAAGACTGAACTGTTAAAATATACTCAATATAGAAAAACATAGAGAAAAAACACTAAGAGAAGAAGAAAAAAAATTACAATTTTTTCCTTCTAATCTTTGTTCTTCTGAAGAATGTCACCATTATGGATGTGCACAATTGGATCAAATATCTGCCCAATTTCATCTATATTTTCTCCTATGCATTGGGAATCATACATGTATTAAGTGAATAATTTTTTCCTTGTCAGAATTCCTTGATCAAGTCCTCGAACTCACAACAATCAATTGGCTGATCATGAGGACAAACAGTTTCCCCTTGACGAGATCGCACAAGGTAGCAATCAATATTACATTGAGGAGGGGAACGAGGATCCTAATCAATACTTCAACGAGGAGGGGAATGAGGACGATAATGTGGCCACTCCAGCCGTTGAAGAGAAGAGGGCACGCGGGCAACACGGTGTCAGTAAGCAAATTGAGGGTCACTATGTCATAACTGAACTTTCACCGAACGGTCGGCCAAGTGCCCCAGCCGACGTTGCAAGGAAGTTTGTGGCACACAGCGGATGGGTGGTGAGAGATCATGTGCCCATCAGCGTTGTGAACTAGATGCGATCAAGGACTGGAGGAGATGAGCAGAGTTATCTCTAGGACACAGAGAAAGAGATGTTGTGGACGACAATGCTGCAGAAATTCACCATCCCTGAGTCAGAACAGGCAAGGGTCAAGGAATGGACGTTAAAGAAGATGGATGAGCTCTTCAGGAACTATACGGAGTTACACAAGAAATACATCCTGAAGGGCCAGAACCCAGACTTTGTGCAAGTTCCCAAAGCTCAAAGATCACTGGAAGGCCTTTGTGCAATACAAGACAGGGGAGCAAGCGTAAGCCGTCATTGAAAAGAACAAGGCCAACGCATCCAAGAAGCAATACCATCACAAGCTAGGGTCAGGTGGCAATCAAAAGGCAATGGAGAAATGAGAGAGGATGGAAGCCGACCTAGAAACGTGAGATATTGTTTCGGGCACAGCCAACTGGTCGGAATGATCAAAACACTGGTTCTATGCTCATGGTGAAGCGTTGAATCCCATCGATGGATCAGTAATCTTCGGCATTGAAATCCAAGAAGTTGCCAGGAGGTTGGAAGATGCAAAGGAGGCCTCTGCATTGGCCTTGTTCAAGCCCGACAGAGAGAAGGACGAGCTAACGCTCGCACTCGAAAACCCCGAGCATCCGGGACGAACGCGAGGAAAAGGCGTCGTTCCCTAGAAATACGGGTTTCAAGAGGACGTTGACACCTACAGGAGCCACATGAGGACGAAGCGAGATGCGGATGCGAGGTTCGTAGAAATGGAGATGAAACTCTCGCACACCGATCAGATAGTGACGCAAAAGGTGGCCCAAAAGTTGGCCGAGGAGCAGAGCCACTATGTTAGCCAACAGCCAAATCCAGCAACAACAGCGCAACTACAACAGCTGCGCAGTAGCTGCGCTTCAACAGGAAAAGAAGATGAACCACAAGCTCCAGAATCTCCACCATGCCCTATTGACAAGATAACGCAGCGGACACCATGCAAGCTGCACATTTCACTGAAGAACCTGTCAATCAAGGTATGCTCATAGTTTTATGTTATATATTCCCTTTAAGAACATGACAATCAAAATTGATTACTAATCAAGATAAGCTATCTTCTCAAACAGGTGGCATCGGGCATGGCGATACTAGTAGATCGAGATGGGACCTACCACTGCAGGCTCGTTCCACCTGGGTACTCGAAGTCAAAATGGAACAGGTGGAACGTGGCTATGAGGATCTCGAGCTTGATATCGTCGGAGGAGACAGGGAGACTATGCTAGGAGAAACAGCCCACGGGATAATTCTATGGAGCAAGCCCTTCATCATATTTCTCGGGCGAGAAGAAGCGCCTTTCGTTCCTCCGCCGTCGCCACGTGAACCATCTCCTCTGCCTCCTCCGCCTCTTGTGTCGCCTCCACGAGCACCGACTACTAAACGGCCATCTCCTACTCCCCAGCTTTCTTCGCCTCCTTTGTCTCCACAACGAGCACCGACTCCTAAATGGACTGCCTCTCAGCTTCCTCCGCCACCTCCGTCGCCTCCTAAGCGCAGAGCTCGAGCCACGCGGTCAATGTCAACCAACGGACCAAGAAGCAAGATGCCTAAACTTGACCCGCTCCCGCCAGCCCCAAAGAAAACGTCGTACAACGTGACTCCCGAGGAGTTGCATGAGGCTGTCCAAGCTGAGGTGAGGGCACATTTCAAGAAGAAATATCCTGAGAAGCCTCCTGAAATCGCCCCGGAGACCAAGGCCTGCTTTAAGAAGACGTACTGTACGACACAACCTAAACCGCAACCATAGTCTGACTACGACAGGACGATCAGGAAGGCTGCTAGGAACGCGCCAGCAAATGGCAAAGATGTACCACAGCTCGGGATGCAGCCTCAGAAACCCCTTGAGTTCAGCACAACACCAAATGTTCGAGCCGACTTAAGAAAATTTATGGAATTTGCAGGCATATCGATGGACCAAGTATCCGGACGCGCACTATCGATTGATGGGTCGGCAGTCCTCCAAGGGGGATCCCCAAGGAGGTGAAAGAGAGAGAATGGTGGAGAAGCTCTCCTCTGATGGATCCGATGGTCGACTCTAATCTTACGATGAGCCAAGAAAGAAGACATAGAGAGTTATACTGGTTCAGCCCTCCCGAAGGATAATAGGCCTACGTCCAGTGTGCGGTGTTCTTCCTTCGGGTGGATGATTAACAAGGGTTACAATCGAGTGTGCTAGAGTTCCGAAGTTGGATCTCTTAGATCGGGCTCCTCCTTTCTCTTCCCCCCGCCCTCCCTTTTATATCTCAAGGGGGGCAGGAATAGATGAACTTGGGGGCCAAGAAAGCTAAGACTAAGAGAGACAAACAGTGGGGTACAAAGAATATCTGATAAAGTACATGTTGGTCTGCTCGGTCCTGTACACCGTGGGTATCTTGTGCTCCTGTCGGCCACAGGACCACACTCTGTCTTTGCCAGGTGGTGTCGACGCTACCGGGCTGTCTCCTTCCTCTTCTGCATGCACCAAGTTTCCTCCCGAGGATGCTCGAGGTCGGGCGACGAGTCGGGGTCAAGAGAAGGGGCCGTGGTCGAACTCGGGGGAAGGCCGAAATGCCCGACTCCCGAGGGGGTGTCGGGCTCTCGGTCACATCCCGAGGACACTCGGTCTGACTTCTATTGGGGTTCAATCTGGGTTTTTGAGGCACCTCGTGGTGACACCTCCCACAACAGCCCCCGAGCCTAAGGAGGGATGATGCATCCATCCTTAGGGTCAGAGTTCTTTCGGAGTGTTGTCTTGATTGGATCCTCACAGCTTTGAGCCAAGGTTTTGGCAGGTGCACCGCATAGGTGCACTTGCCAGGTGTAGCCCCCGAGCCTAAGGGCGAAGGGAACATTCGGCCTTAGGGTCAAGCTTTCTTCCAAGGTGTCAATCCCTAGCAGTTTTCATGAATCAAGAATTTGAAGGTGCACCGCCTCGGTGCACCTGGCAGGTTTAGCCCTGAGCCTAGGGTCGAACGGCACATCCGAGCCTAGGGTCAAATCACCAAGAGCGCTTTACCAAACTCCCGATGATCCGAGCGATGCTCGAGGTCCACCAAAAGGGGTTAGCCGAGATGAACAAGTTTGCCGCCTGGAGGCATTTTGCAATCCCTGCTTCGACCGAGGGGTAGGCAATTTGGCCTTCAGCCCCCGATTCGGAGAGTTCACTTCCCAAGGGCAGTGAGGATGGGTGAGGTGTTAGGTGCTACAGGCCCTGGGGCTCGAGGTAGCCTCGACCTCACTTGTGGACTAGCTCGGAAGCCCACATTCGAGTCGTCGAGGTGACCGTCCTAGGGCGGCGAAGAACATGGTTATGGTCGAGACTACTGCCCGAGGGTACATGGTAGTCCCGACCTCGTCCGGGGGCTAGCTCGAAAGCCTACCTTGAGTAAAGAAGGCCATCGCCCGGGGGCGATGGGAATCGAGGTCATGGTCGAGGCTACTGCCCGAGGGCGTATGGTAGCCCCGACCTTACTTGTGGACTAGCTCGGAAGCCCACACTTGAGACGTCACAACCACCGCCCTGGTGCGATGGAAATCAAGGTTATGATTGAGACTACTGCCCGAGGGCGCATGGTATTCCCGACATTGACCGGGGACTAGCTGGGAAGTCCACTCCGAGTCGAAGGAATACATTACCCTTAAGTAATGGAGACGAGTTTGAGACCACTACCCAAAGGCCATCTGTGGTGTTGATCTCGATTGAGGGCTAGCTAGGAAGCACTTCTCTTGAGGTGTCGGGGTCCCGACCTAGAGGTCAGCGGTGGTTTAGCATAGTCAAAGAAGAAGTTACCTGAACCTTGTCACCAGTTGGTTACTTAGTCATGAGGTATTCTCCGCGAGCAGGGTCCCACCTGTCAATGCGAACAGGAGTCCTGCTATGTCTCATCGGGAAACCATGAAAACCGGGACGATTCAACGGCTAGTCCTGTTCCCACTTCCCACTTTCCTCGTTGTGTCAGACGTGGCTGACGGTTGGGGTGAGAAGAGGGAACATCATCAGCGATTTCTTTGGGAGTCGCAACAGGTGTGCAAAAGACACCGTTACTCTCCTCGAGAGACGAACGGTCGAGATCGAACGCCCGGGCGACGTGGACGTCGAGGAGATGAGAAGTTGAAAATGCCTCGGAAGCTTTCACCATAGTATAGCTTTGAAAATGAGTTTGCAATGTCTCCAGTTCATGGAAAGCCTGATCTGAAAGCGTAAGTGAAGAATGCTGTCTAGATCTTCTGCTTGCATGATTTCTGCAAGTGAAGTTTTCTTAGCAAAAGAAACTAGATGAGGGTAATTTATTGAGATGGTCATGTTGTTTCACTTATCTTCCCAAAAACAAACAGTATGTCCTCTCCCGATCTGGCAAGTAACCACCGCTCTGAAGATATTATTTAGGCGAAGTACATCTTTCCACCAAAATGACCCTGTTTCTTTGGTTGCATGGGGCACCTTAGAGGAGTAGTATCTGAACTAGATTAGATTAATCCATGGCACATCTCCCTGGTTATAGAACTTGGAGAGCTGCTTGAGGAGAAGGGCATCATTTTGCAGTCTCAGGTTTAGGACAGCTAGACCACCCTTTAACTTCCGGCGAATGACCATTGGCCAAGCAGCCATATTACCGTCTTATTTTCTCAAGGTCATTCCCTCTCCAAAGACAATGTTTACGATCTCTATCGACAATGTTTACGATCTCTATCAATGGCGTTAATAACCCCCTTTGGTAATTTTATTGTGCACATCACGTAGATGGTTATCGGTGTGATGACAGAATTAACCATCTCCAATCTGCTAGTGTAGGAGAGCAAGGTAGCACACGCCGAGAGCCTTCTTTCTATTCTGTCCAACATCGGTGTCAAATCTTCCATCCTTGGTTTTGTCGTGCCCATTGGCAGTCCCAAATATGTGAAAGGCTTCTGCTGAGGGATTGGCAGATGGAGCAGACCATTTTGCCTTGCTCTGTTGATCAGGACCTGAAGCAGCTCAGTAGCCAAGACAAAGAGAAGCGGGGATAGGGGGTCCCCTTGTCTCACTCCCCGCTTACATTTGAATGTTTTCCCTGGTACTCCATTTAGGAGCACCACCGAGGAACATGAAGAAAGCACTATTTTGATCCAATCAATCTATTTTCAAGGAAAACCCAGACATTGCATCATTTGGATGATTGCACTATGCTCAATAGTACCAAAGGCTTTTTCAAAATCCAGTTTGAGGATAACAACCTCTCTTTGAGATTGCTGGCATTGGTGAATATACTCATAGGTCCAGGCCAGGCAATCCTGAATTGACCTAGATCGGATGAAGCCATATTGGTTTTGATGTATAACTCTACGGATGATGCACTGCAGCCGCTCTACCAAAATCTTGGTTATCACCTTGAGAGAGCTATTCATAAGAGAGATTGGGCGAAAGTCATTAACTATTTCTGGGCTATCCTTCTTCGGGACCAAAGTAATAAACAAGGTGTTGATAGGCTCTAAGCTTATTACACCTTCCTGGAAAGAATCACACAGGGAATAAAAATCCTCTTTAAAGAGATGCCAGCACTTCTTCATAAAAACCCATTGAAGTCATCTGGCCCTGGCGCCTTGTCATTGGGCATTTTATTAATAACTAGGTCTACTTCTTCACGTGTGACTGGCGTGATCCAACTTTGAAGATCAAAAACCATGACTGGATCTGAGGTAGTTCCCATTCTGTTTTTGAACACCGTCCAGAGGACGCCTGCCTTTCCTGCATGTTCTTGCACCCATGTTCCACTATCATTTCTGATTTGACCTATGGTGTTTCTTCTATATGAAATTTTTGCCATGCCGTGGAAGAATTTAGTGCATTCATGTGCCAGCTTTATCCTATTAACCATGTATCTGTTCTTTCAGTAGATATTTTTATAACGGAGCCAGATTTGAAGCTGATTCTTTACAACCTTCCTTAAATTAGCTTCAATGTTGTACAGACCTCTTCTGTCTTCTAGGGAATCCAGGAAGCTGATGACTATATTACAATTCTTGATGAGGACTCTAAGGTTAGAGATATTTCTACTCTAATTTTTTGCCTTGTCCTTAAGTCCTTGAATTTCCTAGAGATGCTCTTGGCTGCATCTCCTTGAGCTAGGGAAGAGGACCAACAACATGCCACAGTATCCAGGAAGTCATTCTGTTCTGCCCAAAAATTTTCAAAATGAATGATCTTGGCCTTGGGTTTGGGCTAATTGCAATTTTATAAGGTATATGATCCGATGTGATTCTAGCTAGAGGTAGCATAATGGTGTTGGGGAAATCCAAAGTCCAATTGATGGAGGTGAAGAACCAGTAAAGTTGTTCTAACAGCGGGTCAACTTGCATATTGCTCCATGTGTAAGCTCTACCCTTGTTGGGTAACTCAATTAACCCAAGGTGATCAATTGTGTCATTGAAAGTCAAGGTGTCCAACAGATTGCCACCCAATTTGTTTCTGTTACTTAAGGATCTATAGAAGTTAAAGTCTCCCATAAAGATCCAATTGTCATTCTCCTCGATATCATGACTTCTGAACCAAGCAATAAAATCCGAGCGAGTTGGTTCTTTGCAAGGACCATAAACGGTTGGCATTTTCCAGGAAAGAGGAGCGTGTAGAATGTTGAGGATGATAAAGATGCCAAAACTCTGCTTATCAAACACAACACCCGAAAAACACTGCTCTTCCAAATTACAAGGATACCACCAGAGACACCCGCCGAAGGAATGAAATCAAAGTGATCAAAGTGCCTAGGGGCTAGCTTCCTGATATGATTTCTGTCGAAGTGCTCTCTCTTAGTTTCTTGAATGCAAACCACACAACAAGCATTCTCCTCTATTTTGTTTCTTACAGCCTGCCATTTCTCAGGAGCATTGATTCCTCGAATGTTCCAACAAAGAATGAACCAATCGCGATTAATCATTGGGAGGGATGGGATAGGGAGAGCGAAAACCTGCTATGCGCAGCATTAACAGGCAGATCGAAGGACTATCACAATGAAACAGGAACATATCATAAGAGACAGACTAGGGGTAAGGATAGCCAACATTGAACTTAGAGACTAAAAACTGAAAGTTATTACACCAGCACATGAGGTCGCAAATGTTCCAAAAGGCACGAGTACCGCAAATGTTCCAAAAGACACGATAATTTTGCAAATAAAGATTTACATCACTGACAGGAGGACACCCAAAATTAGAGTAAAAAGGGGGACTAGATCGGGCTAGCAGCTGGAGAAGCATGTCTGTCATTGCCATCACTTGCATCAATAGATTGCAACAAGTCAGAAAAATTGTTGATTCTTCGCTGTGTTTTCGCTGTCAAAAAAAAATTAAACTCCTTGTAGTGATTTTGCCGATGGCAAGCGAATGTTCTGTCTTTTTTTTTTCAAAAGCCTTTTTCATTCGTATACATCCATGAAGCCTTCTAAAAGCCATTTTGCCCCTTAATCGATCAAGCACTGTGTGAGCACTTCTTTCTCTTCTCCCGTGACAGTAATAAGATAACAAGATATAATATATTTACACCCATTATTTGCAAATTTTGCAGGAGCAAAATTGTCTGCAGAATTTGCATATGAAAAGATGCCAACATTTTGGCCATTTTATTATTTATGAGACTTTTTAAGTGTAGTTCGGTCATTTAGACAATAGCAAATTCTGCATTTGCGTGTTCAGATTTGGCAGATGATAGGGGTAAGATGATGCTATTTTAGTACTATCAATATAAAAAGAATGGAAGTATTCACACCGTGCTTGACAGTTTCTAGAGAAAAATGGTATTTCTATAAGAATAGTTGATGGAGGTGTTTGGACGAGAATCAAACAAACGGTCGGGAAAAAAAGAAGAGCAAAAGAAGCGTTTGAGGACCGACGTGGTATTGCTGGTTGGGGAGAAGAAAGAGCTCGAGGGGAAAGAAGCTGCTTTCGGAGGATATCGAATCCGTACGATGCAAAAGAAATTAGAGGGAGTGTACTCACCAAATCTATCGTGTTGTCTCTTCCGCATCCATATTTTCACCCATGACATCCAGTGACAGAGGCTCTCTACTGCCACAGGGGAGGACGGTAGTGAGCCTTTTAATTTATATTTTTTTAGCTTCACCTGAGGATTATTTTAGTATTGGGACCGCAGGTTAATTTTATAAACACTCAAGGGGTTTTCTGCAAAATAGCCCGGCGGACTACGGGTCATTTTATTTTATCATAATTATTTTAAAGTTGAAGTCTCATGTAATTCTAACTTATATTTTTTCCTTATGGCTTCACCTGAGGCCTATTTCAGCATTGGCGGGTTAATTTTGTAAACACTCAAGGAGTTTCTGCAAAATAGACAGGCAGACTACGGGTTAATTTTATAAAGGAAGAAGTCCATAATTGGCCATCGAACTATCGTGAAAGTTTGTATTTGACCATCCAACGAGAAAACCGGGTATCCTATACCCCTAACTATCAAAACTATACATCTTCGACCATCCGACCCAGTTTTGCAAAAATCACATGCCACGTGATACGTAGAGGGATTTCTAAAACTTCTAGGGACGTTTTTATAAAATCATGGGAGATCTTCTTTCCTTCTTTTTCACTTCTTCTCTTCCCGGATGCCGGCGAGGGGAAGAGGTGGTCGAAGCGTGTGCGGAGCGAGGCGGCGGGTGCCCCGACGCCTGCGACAAAAGGCGGCGAAGGGATGTCGGTGAACTCCTGTAGCATGGCGCGGAAGATGGAGGTGTCGGTGGTCAGAACCATCGTGGGCGCCCGCCGTGACGCCCGTGTCCGCTTCCTCGTCCCCCGCGGCGGCGGCGCGGCAACTGCCGGCTCCGTCCCCTTCTTCTTCTCGGCTGCTTGATTCCTCCCCGCGACAGCATCGGCGAGGTTCTTGTGTGTGTCCCACCTCTTGACAGCATTTACACGGCCGGGCTTAGGCGCCTTGGAGGCCGCCGCCGTGGCGAAGTTGATCGGGAGGATGATGAGGCATGGCGTCGGGAGCAGCGGCAGCATCTTGCTACTCGGTGGGGTCAGGAGCAGCGCAGGGAGAGCCACCCCGGCCGCCATGGCCGCCACGCGCGGTGCCACAGAAACAACCACCGACGACATCGATCAATCCAAACCCTGACAGAGACCAAGAAGAACAAACAAACAATGCGTGCTCCCGCTTGCGCTGCGACGCGAGGTGGATCGAATCATGGGGAATGAAATGATGATCAGTGCGGCCTCTCGCCTCCTGCTTATGTAGCTGCCCATGAATCTATTTCCCATTCCCCTCTCGATTGAATTTCCAAGCGAAATCGGCTCCCTCTCCGAGTCGGTCTCGAGCTCTTCCTTGTGGGATTCGGAGTCCGACTATAAGAATGGATTAGGGGTGTCCTTTCTGCTACAGCTTTTCATTTTGATTCTATATGTGGAGATTATGGCAATGGGGTATCTACATGGTAAGCTTATCCGACTGGAGGTAGGGATAGATTGCGCCTGCAATATCTGTAAACCGAACATGACTTGGGTGTTACGATTGCCGATAGAGATAAGGCAATCGGCCTATAGTTATGGTTTGGTAAGATTGAGGAAACCAACTTAGAGTAAGATAGGGTTTCCGATCTGTAAGCCCTCCTCCCAAGACTATATAAGGGGGGTAAGGGGCGTCCCTTGAGGGATATCAGATTCTAGATACGATTTGATAAGCAAGAGCTTTAGACACACGAGATCAATAAAGACACTCGGCGGATCGAATCCACCGAAACAGGAGTAGGGTATTACCTCACGAGAGGGCCTGAACCTGTCTAAATCTTCTTCTTCTTCTAACCCATTGTGTTTGGCGATCTCGACTGCGACCCCAGAAATTGTATTGCCGAAACCAAGTTTCGACAGTTGGCGCGCCAGGTAGGGGCACGCGTCGAGACTTCTTCAACAATCTCGCCGACAAGCGTGATGGGATCTCCTTCAAGATTCGGCGACTTCGCCGCCAACTTCATCGACGATTTCTCCTTCGACTCGGATTCGGACCAGTCGGTGGGAGAAATCCACTCGACACCGTTCGGACTTCCGAACAGCGCCACGATCTACAACGACGTCTTGAAGACCAAGATGCAAGCTACTTTCTCCGACGACGGACTTCACTCGGCACCATTCGGATTACCGAATACCGCCGAAATCTGTCTTCTCGCCTCCCCGACGGAAGCGATCTACTCAGATGAAGACCTCTCAGTGCCGTTTGGGTTACCAAACGTCGCCGAGATTTTATGCAAACTTCTCTCCCCCGAGTCGACGGCAACCCACTCGGAGGAGCCCACACCCCCAAGATCTGACTCGGACTGGAACGATCCAGATCCGAGTTACCCAGGATCAAGGGAGGTCGCCGTCATCCTCCCATCATTCGGCTCCGCTCATCTTCGGAGCTCAATGGATACCTCAGCTCCGCCGGCCGACAACCTCTACGGCATCCCTTCGACGAAGCCGACAACTCCGACTTCCACATGGACTGTGAGCCGAAGTGCTTTGATGTCCTCATGGCCGAGCCGGACGAGTCCGACTCAGCCATGGCCGAAGGCTTGCGAAGAAGAGCGAGCAGGGTGGAGCTCGAGCGCAAGACACCGAAGAAGAGAAACAACGCAAGGATGAGGCCGATAAGAGGAAGCAGGACCTACGTGCAGCTGGACGATCTGCCCAGGAGGCCATCCTCCAAACACGGGTCCGCAACACCAACATCTTCCAAACGCCACAGCAGAACGCGGTTGCCGCGCTTACACTCTTGGACACCGTCATGGAGACGACACCCGCCAATGTGACTCCTATACTCGACAAGATCAAGACCATCGTCGCCGCCACAGCAAACGGCCACCCCACCACCTCGGCACGAAGGCCGACTGAATCCGTGGCCGAGACGCCAGACAAGAGCCGGCTTCCGCCTCTAAGGTCAGGAGAATATAAGAGGCCCGAGCCAGATCGATCAACGACCAGGCCAAGAGGCCCACCCCACGAGTCCACGCTGAAATACCAGGAACAGACGACCGACTCCCGCGACAAACGACATGGACGTCCACCCGTCCACCACCGCACTCGCCGCAATAGCTCCAGCTACCCAACCAGTCAACCGAAGACCCCGCCGAGTGATCTACGGGAAGTCCTCAATTGCCGCTACCAGGAGCGCGACCGACGCACTCGGGAAGATCGTAGGGGATCACCTGATAGCGGCGATGACGGAGTACCAGCCTTCACTCGGGAGCTCCGCCGAGTGCACGGGCCGAGTGGCTTTAAGCCTACAGGGATTGAAAGGTACGATGGCCAGACCGACCCTGAATCTTGGCTAACCGTATACACCCTTGCCATCCGAGCTGCAGGTGGCGACAACAAAGCTATGGCCAATTACCTGCCCGTGGCCCTCGCAAACTCAGCCAGAAATTGGCTCACGAGCCTGCCAAGAGGCTCAATCGGCTCGTGGAGCGAGCTGAGGGACCACTTCATCGCCAACTTCCAAGGTACCTTCGAGAGGCCCGGCACACACTTCGACCTATACAACGTCATCCAAAAGCCGGACGAGCCTCTGAAGGATTACATTCGTCGTTTCTCCGAGAAGCGCAACAAGATCCCGAACATCACCGATGACATCATCATCGCCGCCTTCCAGAAGGGAGTCCGTGATGAGCTGCTCATCGGGAAGTTCGGGCGCAAACCACCGAAGACGGTGAAGCAAATGTTCGAGACGGCGAACTCATACGCCAAATCCAATGACGCCATTAAGGCCGCCCGTCAAGACCGGCCCGATAGAAGGGAGGACAAGCAAGCGGGAGGAAGCCGTAATCCTAAGAAAGATGGCGGCAACAACGGCAACCAGGGCCAGAAAGATCGCAAGCGCCGATCTGAGGACCTAGTGGCCGCAACCTCCAACACTCAACGCTGTCCCCGAGTCGCCGCCTACGACGCCATCATGAACGCCCAGTGCACCCATCATCCGAATCATAAGCACGCAGCGAAGGACTGCTTTATCTACAAGCGGTTCGCCAACAGACGCGGCGCAGCTCAACAAGAAGCCGACGACGAGGCTGGCCCGTCTGGCGCCAAAAAGAACAACGCGGCTGAAAATGCCGAACCTTTTCAAGACCCGGTGGGGAGCTCAACCACATCTTCGGAGGTCCGCTAGCCTATGAGTCCAAGAGGAAACAAAAGCTAACGACCGGGAGGTCAACGCGGCTCAACCCGAAGTCCCTCAATATCTGCGATGGTCGGAAGTGGCCATCACCTTTGACCGCTCGGATCATCCTGACCGAGTGGTTCACCCGGGGCGCTATCCACTCGTCCTGGATCCCGTGGTCCGCAACATCAGGCTTAAGCGCGTCCTCATCGATGGGGCAGCGCCCTCAACATCCTGTTCGCCAAGACCATGGATGAGATGCAGATCCCGAGGGTCAAACTAAAGGCAAGCTCAGCCCCCTTCCACGGAGTTATCCCAGGGCTATCTTCTACACCACTCGGGCATATCTCCCTCCCAGTCACCTTCGGAGCCCGAGAGAACTTCCGAACGGAGAACGTCACCTTTGAGGTGGCCGACTTCAAACAAATATCACACCATCATCGGAAGGCTGCGCTTGCCAAGTTCATGGCGATCCCTCACTACACCTACCTCTGCATGAAGATGCCGGGTCCCAACGGCGTCATCACTCTTCGCAGCGACGTGAAGCAAGCCTTCACTGCGATAAGGAGAGCTGCGACATGGCCCAATCTCGCGAGAGATTACGTGGCCAACAAGAAGTCCGATTGGCTGCATCAACTTCGGCAGAGGGCGAAATCCCCACGAAGAAGATAGCCAAATCAGGATCCGGCGACGCCAAGACCAAGAAGATCTCCCTTAATCTGTCGGATCCCTCGAAAACTGCTGTAATCGGCACTGACCTAGATCCCAAATAGGAAAGCGCGCTCGTCACCTTCCTCCAAAATAATAAAGATGTTTTTGCTTGGAAACCATCCGATATGCCCGGAATTCCTAGGGAGGTGATCGAGCACTCTTCGAACGTCAAAGATGACGCCAAACCGATAAAACAACGATTACGCAGATTCGCACGGGATCGAAAAGATGCTATCAAAGAAGAACTCGCAAAGCTCTTGGCTGCTGACTTTATTAAAGAAGTCCTCCATCCCGACTGGTTAGCCAACCCAGTCCTGGTCCGCAAAAAGACGGGGCAATGGCGCATGTGCGTTGACTATACCGACCTCAACAAAGCCTGCCCCAAAGATCCGTTCGGGCTCCTCGCATCGACCAAGTCGTCGACTCAACACCCAACTCCCGAGTTTCTGGATCACATTACTCGGGCTATCACCGATCAGCTTAAAAGAATCCGATTGAAGACATCGTTCATCACGCCGTTTGGGGCCTAGTGCTACATCACCATGCCTTTCGGCCGAAGAACGCCGGAGCCACATACCAACGCATGATCCAAAGATGTTTCCAGACGCAGATCGGCAAGAACGTTGAAGCTTACGTCGACGATGTTGTCATCAAGACCAAGCGAAAAGAAGACTGATCGCCGACTTAGAAGAAACCTTTGCGAACATCCGGCCTTCGAATGAAGTTAAACCCGAAGAAGTGCACTTTCGGTGTTCCATCGGCAACGCTCGGCTTCATGGTGTCACATCGCGGCATTGAAGCAAATCCAAAAGATCAACGCCATCTTAAACATGAAACCCCCGAGTAACCAGAAAGACGTTCAGAAGCTCACTGGCTACATGGCGGCACTAAGCCGTTTCATTTCCCGACTCGGCGAACGAGGCATGCCGTTCTTTAGACTGCTAAAGAAGACAGATGCCTTTGAAGATTTCAAAGAGTTCCTTACAACGCCGCCCGTCCTGGCCTCGCCTCAACCCCAGGAACCTCTGCTGCTGTACGTTTCAGCCACTCACCAAGTGGTTAGTACGGTCCTTGTGGTCGAATGCGAAGAAGAAGGATGGGCTCAGAAAATTCAAAGGCCAATCTACTTTGTTAGCGAAGTATTGGCAGGAGCCAAAACTCGCTACCCTCAGGTACAAAAACTGCTCTATGGAGTTCTAATAACCGCAAGGAAATTGGCACACTATTTTCAGGGTCACTCGGTCACCATCGTCACCTCTTTCCCACTCGGCGATGTCATCCACAACCGCGAGGCAACCGGACGCATCGCCAAGTGGGCCCTAGAGCCGATGCGTGGACTTGACTTTTAAGGCAAGGACGTCCATAAAGTCACAAGCCTTGGCGGATTTCTGGCCGAGTGGATGAACGAAGAGAACGTGCCTCGGGAAGACCTCCAACACCGGACCATGCACTTCGACGGATCCAAGAGAATCACCGGCTTGGGAGCGGGAGTCGTGCTGATCTCCCGACCGGGAAATGCTAAGATACGTCCTTCACCTCCACTTCTCCGCCTCACACAACGTTGCCGAGTACGAAGCTCTTCTACATGGACTGCGCCTCGCGTTTCACTCGGGATACGTCGGCTTATTGAAAGGCGACTCCCACTGGTCGTCAATCAAGTGATGAAAGACGGGTCCCGCCTAAACGACACCATGGAGGCCTACCGGCAAGAGGTCCACAAGCTTGAGGACAAGTTTGACGGGCTCGAACTCTCACATGTCCTGAGACATAACAACGAAGCTGCCGATGAGCTGGCACAGTTCGGATCTAAACGCAAAGCCGCCCCAACAGACGTCTTTGTCGAACATCTCTACGAACCAACCATCACGGAAAGGACAACTCCCAACGAACAAACCACGAACGAAGTCGCCATGACCGATACCGACTGGAGGACACCGCTCATCAAATTCTTAACCCAAGAAGAGCTGCCGGATGACCGGGATGAAGCGAACGCGTCCGGCGTCGTTGCCAAGCATATGTCATGGTTGACTCCGATCTATACAAGAGAAGCCCCTCCGGAATCCTAATGAGGTGCATCACACCCGAAGAAGGGAAACAGCTACTCCAAGACATCCACTCGGGCATATGCGGAAGCCACGCGGCAGCACGCACTCTAGTCGGCAAAGCTTATAGGCAAGGTTTCTTCTGGCTTACCGCGGTCTCCGACGTGGATAAAGTCGTATGAACCTGCGAAGGCTGCCAGTTTTTCGCCCGACAAAGCCATGTCCCAGCCCAGGAGCTTCAAACAATCCCACTTTCCTGGCCGTTCGCGGTATGGGGGCTGGACATGGTTGGCCCTTTCAAAAAAGCTCCAGGTGGATTCACACACCTCTTCGTCGCAATCGACAAGTTCTCCAAGTGGATTGAGGCCAAGCCGGTCGCCACAATTACTGCTGATAAAGCACGGGATTTCTTCCTCAACATCGTGCACCGCTTCGGCATCCCAAACAGAATCATAACTAACAACGGGACTCAATTCACGGGAGGCATCTTCAAGGAATTCTGCGAAGACTTCGGAATCAAGATCTACTATGCATCAGTAGCCCACCCCAAAAGCAATGGACAAGTCGAGCGAGCCAACGGCATGGTCCTCCAAGGAATCAAGGCCCGAGTCTTCGACCACCTAAACCCTTACGCTGGCAAGTGGGTCCAAGAACTTCCCTCGGTTTTATGGTCACTGCGGACCACACCCAGTCGGGCTACCGGCCAAACTCCTTTCTTTTTGGTCTATGGCGCAGAAGCCATGTTGCCAAACGAGATGGAATATGAATCCCTCCGGGTCCGTAGCTTCATCGATGAACGCTACGACCCTGACCGAGTGGATGATCTCACCCGATTGGAAGAGGCCCGTGAGGCAGCCCTCATCCAGTCGGCCAAATACCTTCAAGGGCTCAGAAGATACCACAGTCGCAACGTGCGAACATGAGCTTTCATTGTTGGCGACCTGGTCCTACGCAAGATCCAGACCACCAAAGACCGACAGAAGTTATCTCCCTTATGGGAGGGACCGTACATAATCGCTGAAGTGACTCGGCCCGGTGCCAACCGGCTAAAGCGTGAAGACGGGTCTATGGTGGAAAACTCCTGGAACATCGAGCATCTTCGACGATTTTACGCCTAATCCGGCTAAGGCTTCATGTTTTCCTTGACTGCCAACCTCAAGCAAGATGACTTCTTGAGTTAGCAGTCGGGGGCTGTACACATGTCAATAAAGCTTAAGATTTCCTCATCAACTTTTGTGCATAATTTGGTTTATCATTGTTTAATGTCCTTTGATTCGAGTTCGGTGTCTAAGGACCGAGAGTTTTCCGATGACCTAATGGAGCCTAGGCTTGATGACAATGACAAAAACTACTTAAGAAATTTCACGCAAAAGCTCGGATCGAGGCATTAACATAAGTAAACTAAATATATCACAAGTTCTACATCAGAGTGCTACGGTTATGCATCATTTACAAGACAAAGTCAGAAAGAAAAATCAAATCTTGAAATTGTTTACTACATCAAGGGATATTTTCTTCGCCGCCTCCTGCGCCTCACTCGCATGTCCAAGGCCTGCTCGTCGGTCGTTCCGTCGCAAAAGCCTTCCCCAACCGAGTGGATATCCACTGGGATAGAGGGACTTGGTCGTGCAAGAGCCGACCACGCCCCCATGTTGGTCGCCGTGATGTTGGCCGGATACCGGTCGGGAGCCAGCCGCAGCTTGTCGAATATTTCCACCGGCTCCAACGAACTGGCCCCAACTCCTTGGTCGAATAAGGACAGCAAGATCGACATAGCGGTATTAGCGACCTCTTCCCGGATCTCGTCGTTTTGTTTGACCCGCCCAAGCAAGACGTCGTATTGGGCTCGGGTCTTTACCTTGTAAGCTGCCAAAAGCTCCGGATCATTCAAGGCACTCGGAAATGAAGCGGTGCAAGAAGTTTTACTCGAAAGAAGATTACCTTCAAACTCGGCCTCTATCTCGGCTTTGTCGAGGCCGACCGCTCAGTGGACTTGAAGCGAATGGACCTCAGAAGAATTTTCTACAAAAGAAGATCGTCAACAACCGAAGTTAACATGGGAACCATGAAGAAATTTGGAGAAACGGGCTTACTTCCGATTGATCCTCGGAGGTTGAGGTTCGCCTCCCGAAGCTCTGCGATCTCCCTCCTTAAAACCGCCTCCCTTGACGCGGCCTCCTCCCGAGTGGCCTTCACCGTCGCCGAACGTCCTCTAAGGAGTTCGTGTGGGAACCGGCTTCTCCAAGACCTCGATTTTGCCATGGAGCGGCAATACTCCTTCTCCGCGCGAGCGAAGAGTGACCGACGAAAGATAATGATAATACGGTTAAAGAGAAAGATGAAGGCTTACGTTGAGCGGCTGGTCGCCTCGTTCAGCTCTCGACAAGGGCATCCCTTTCATCTTTCTCGGCTTGCCGGTCCAGGATGATGCCCGCCTCTCGCCTTCCGCATCCCGCCACTCGATCCTGATCGGGGAACCTAGGTTTCGAGGACCGCAACCTGGGATCTCCTCCACCGTGGCTGGCAAACAAGAAGGACAGATGAAGACATGAAAGATTCAAACTGAAAGAGCAAAAGAGTACTTTGAAACAAATCTCACCGGTTTCGGCGGCCGCCTGCTTAGGTGGAGCGGCCCGGCTGGCCTCCTTCTTCTTACTCCGCACCGAGTGGCCCTCGATCGGGGCACTCGAGCCGCAGCATGAGGTTTCCGGCCGTTGGCGGTTGCCGGTCGGGATATCCCGACGCGGCGGGGGCTCTTTCCCTAGGGCATCCTTCTTCGGAGGCGAAGGTTGTTTCCCCGGAGCGCTTGCACTTGGGTGTGGGCTCCGGGGCTTTGGCTCTGCTGGCCTTGGCACCTCGGGAGCAGCGGTTGGGGTCGGTCCTTCACTTCCCCCGGTAGGATCTATGTCCTGGGGCCTCCTGCGAAAGTGGACACAGCAGGGGTAAAGATAAAGAAAGTTTTTTAACGAAAGAGTTTGGACTTCGGTTACAGAGCATACCGGGACGACCGGCGGATCTTCGGCGCCGTCCGCGGCGATCGCCTTAGTGGCGGGGTCTCGACTGGAGGAGCCGGGGCGTCGTCATCCGAATCCTCAATTATTAGCCTCCTCTTGCTCGCCCGCTTGTTTGTGTCCCCACTCGGGGCCGCTTGCTTCCCAACTGGATCGCTCTGGATCTTAATCCCACCAGCCGGCTTCTTGGCGGGGCGACGCGGCGCGTCATCGTGGGACACCTTGTATGGCTTGGAGGTGATAGAAGCATTTTCCTGCAGAAGAAAGAGTGTACAATGTTAAGAGACAAGATGTCAAGATTGAAAGACACTATGAAGCAACCAGTCGGCTTACCGGAGGAGGAGGTCGGTGGATGCTGAAGGGAAGAACCGGCAGAATGAGGGCCCGCTCAACTGCGATTCTAGTCGAGAAGATCTTGTACATTCGGATCTTCAGGATCTCGTATTTGAGTGGATCTGGATCTTCCCGATTGGGGTCCGTTCCGCCTTCATACTCGAAGGCCGGCTTGACCGTTCCTTGATCGGCGCCGCCGGCACTCCGATGAAGTGCCGAGTGATTTGCTCTCCGCGAAGACCCTTTTGTTTCATCGCGGGATCTTCGCAAGCGGCTTGTTGGCCTCGTCCCAATCTTGGGCTACTTGGGACAGGTGCTCCAAGTTGGACTGGGAACAGGAGGAAGGCCGATGAAAGTCGCGAGTGGGTTCAAGGTTGCTAACATAGAACCAGCCTGCATGCCATCCCTTGTTGGAAGACTTCAAGGGAAGAGAAAAATACTCCTTGCGGAGAGATCCGCGGAGTTGGAAACCTGCCCCGCCAACGACGCATGGGTGGTCCTTGTTTGGATGTGGCTTGAGATAGAACATGCGCCGGAAGAGTTGGAAGTGGGGAGGATGCCAAGGAAGGCTTCACATACATGAATGAAGAGAGCGATGTGAAGCATCGAGTTGGGGTTCGATGGTAGAGTTGAAGCCCATAGTAATCCGAAGCCCGGAAGAATTCGGAGGTGGGAAGGCTGAACCCGCGGTAGAAAAAAGAAGTGAAAACGACGAGCTCACCGGTGTTCGGGGTTGGAAAATCCTCCCCCGCCGCCGGGCGCCATCCCATGATCTCCTTTGGCGGAAGCACGCCGTGCTTCACCATCTCTTTGAGGGTGGATTCCCTCACATCCGAAGCGGCCCATTGGTCGAACAGAATCCTCTTTTCCTCCGCCATGAGAGTGGTGTTGATGGGAAGTGGATCTGGTCAGAAAAGGTCGGGCTTTTGACAAGGGAACGTGGGAGATTTGGCTGCGGAGGCTGGTTGTTGCAAAGAGCTAGTTCCTAGATGGATGGATTTGGGAGCGCGCGAGTCTAGGGTTCTCCGCAGTGAACTGGTGAACAGTGCTGCGAAAAGGGGAATCTTTTGGAAGATGAAGAGGCGGGGACGACCTCATGCCTTTATAGAAAGATTTGAGGGTTGCGCTAGGTTTTCTAGTGATTGGGCCGAGCCCATAAGAAAATCTACGGCCCAGCTAAGGTGTGGTCCGATGCGTGTCCTTAGGGACTTAAGCAGATGAGCTTAAGCAGATTTGCCCTGGCAATATGCGTGTGTCCGAGTGCCCTATACCTTTGAAAATCCTTCCATACTGCGGTTTGCTTGACTTCATGAGAAGCTGGCACGATGCAACTTGGAAGGTGACCGACAGCTAAGTTTTTATAGCTGCCTTGATGACAAGGGCTGTTTGGTTTTTTGGCATTTGGTCAGGTAACCTTACCAATGCTGTTTATTTTTCCACCTTGGTGAAGATCTTTATAGATTGAGACCAATATTATGGCATAAGCTATTTAATAATTTGGTCATATTTTTTATATGATTGAAAAAACTTGTTTTCTCATAAGAGATGATTGAAACATTTGTTCCGGGATTGCTCGGGCAGATCCACTCGGATAAGCATGAGCTTACCGAGTGCTTTTCACCCATGAGGGTTGATTGAGTTATTTGTTCTGGGATAACTCAGGCAAATTTACTTGGATGAGTACGAACTTGCCGAGTAATGAGATTTCTATGATTGCTTTAGCATGAGCTAGGCATTTACATGAGAATGATCTTTTATAGTTCTTGACTATATGCTTAGTCTGTTTTTGACTAACCACATAGTCGGGGCTACACTTTAATTAGGTGCATCGGAGATGCACCTAGATATTTATTTTTGAGAATTTTTAGATATTTTTCCAGCCCTTCACGCCTTTGGAGCCACTCGGGAAGATTCAGGCAGAGATGATGGAATCATTCGGCGCCAAAAGCACTCGGTCAAAGAGGTTTTTGGTTGTGTGCTGTTTTGGTCTGAAGTTGAGCTGTCTCGTCGACTGAAAAGGACTCGGGGGCTACTGTGGAGATTATGGCAATGGGGTATCTACATGGCAAGCTTATCCGACTGGAGGTAGGGATAGATTGCGCCTGCCATATCTGTAAACCGAACATGACTTGGGTGTTACGATTGCCGATAGAGATAAGGCAATCGGCCTATAGTTATGGTTTGGTAAGATTGAGGAAACCAACTTAGAGTAAGATAGGGTTTCCGATCTGTAAGCCCTCCTCCCAAGACTATATAAGGGGGTAAGGGGCGTCCCTTGAGGGATATCAGATTCTAGATACGATTTGATAAGCAAGAGCTTTAGACACACGAGATCAATAAAGACACTCGGCGGATCGAATCCACCGAAACAGGAGTAGGGTATTACCTCACGAGAGGGCCTGAACCTGTCTAAATCTTCTTCTTCTTCTAACCCATTGTGTTTGGCGATCTCGACTGCGACCCCATAAATTGTATTGCCGAAACCAAGTTTCGACACTATACTTACTAGAGATGTTAATTAATTCATGAAATTTACTCGTAAACTAATCAAGTCATCTTCTAATCTAATTATCACAAAAATGAAAGATCAAATTAACTCGATTGTTTTATATTACACGTAATTAAGCACTAGACTTGTGGCCATGATCCGACGATGCTATGATCAAAACCAACAGCGGTGTTGAAGCCGAGAGATCATCAGCAGTGGCACTACTGATGAGGGAGTTCTAGTCGATGGCATCGTCTTCAGACCCATCGGCGCTAGCGAATTCTCACGACCCCGACAACGAGCCGCAGCCGCGGAGCCGCCTTGTGCACCGGGAAGAAGACGATGCCGCCGCCGCCGCAGGGTTCGTGTTCACCGCCGCCGTCATCGTCAAAGATGGCACTAGTTCCTGGGCAGGCGCGAACACCGCCGCTCCACCTGGCAGTGGCGGCGACCTTCCCGTGCCGCTGCGGCGGCCTCCGACGGCGCCCTCGGCGCGGCTTGGCGGCGGCGGCCTCCCGAATCAAACTCATCGTCGTCGCCGCTCGACGACGGAGACTCCCTCCACTATTACGAATCCATCCCCCACCGCCCGAACCACTCAACGACCTCCCGACCCAAAAAGATCATCCGATCCTTCATCGCGGGGAGGAATCAAGCGGCCGAGAAGAAGAAGGGGACGGGGCCAGCAGTTGCCGTGACGCTTCCGCGGGGGTCGAGGAAGCGGACGCGGGCGTCGCGGCGGGCGCCCACGACGGTGCTGACCACCGAAACCTCCGACTTCCGCGCCATGCTGTAGGAGTTCACCGACATCCCTTCGCCGCCTTTTGTCGTGGGCGTCAGGGCACCCGCGGCCTCGCTCCGGACACGCTTCGACCACCTCTTCCCCTCGCCGGCATCCGAGAAGAGAAGAAGGGAAAAAGAAGGAAAGAAGATCTCCCATGATTTTATAAAAAAGTCCCTGGAAGTTTTGGAAATCGCTCGACGCGCCACGTGGCATGTGATTTTTGCAAAATCGGGTCGGATGACCGAAGATGTATGGTTTTGATAGTTGGAGGTGTAGAATACCTGGTTTTCTAGTTGGATAGTCAAATACAAATTTTTACGATAGTTCGATGGCCAATTATGGACTTCTTCCTTTTATAAACACTCAAGGGGTTTTCTGCAAAATAGCAAGGCAGACTACGGGTTAATTTTATAAACACACAAGGGGTTTTCTGCAAAATAGTCGATAGACTACGATTTAATTTTATAAACACTCAAGGGGTTTTCTGCAAAATAGCCAGTGGACTGCGGCTTAATTTTATAAACAATCAACGGGTTCTGCAAAATAGTCAGGCGGACAAAAATTTTGGGTGAAAATACTATTTGCTTCATAGATAGTTATATATATATATATGCTGGGCTAAAATGCACCTAGGTGCATTTTAACATTGCGTTGCATAGGAGATACGCGCGCAATAGACATACATATGCTCACGCAAACCATATCCTCGTGTGCACGTTTGCACCAGACATACAACAATGGATCCCATTAAAACTATAAAGTTAAGCGTGCTTGGGCAAGACTAGTGTTAGGATAAAACTACAAAGTTAAGCGTGCTTGGGCAAGAGTAGTATTAGGATGGGTGACCTGATGGAAAGTCTAGTTGCAACTTTATTTACACACAAATTACAATTGTTGTTTGCTATTTTATCACCGACCGCCCAGTGGCAACTTGTTGCAACACCAGTTGTAACTCCACCAATTTGTTACACCAGTTGCGACACACAAAGATCATCGACCGTCCAATTGCAACTGGTTGCAACTCTAGTTGCAACTTTATCTAAACACTAGTTACAACTCCACTAGTTGCGACACAACAATATCACCGACTGTCCGCCCAGTTGCAACTCTAGTTACAACTTCATCTAAACACCAGTTGCAACTCCAGTTTGTTGGTCCAGTGGCAACTTGTTGCAACACCAGTTGTAACTCCACCAATTTGTTACACCAGTTGCGACACACAAAGATCATCGACCGTCCAATTGCAACTGGTTGCAACTCTAGTTGCAACTTTATCTAAACACTAGTTACAACTCCACTAGTTGCGACACACCAATATCACCGACTGTCCGCCCAGTTGCAACTCTAGTTACAACTTCATTTAAACACCAGTTGCAACTCCAGTTTGTTGGTATTATGTCACGCCCAGAAATTCAGACCCAAATTTCCAAAGCTATATGTGTATTAAAATCCCTGTCCAGGACCAGCCAGGGTACACATTACAAAAAGATTACAAAAGAGCAGCGGAGATAGGAAAAAGGGGCCTAAGCCTAAGCTTGACGCTGGCCACGTGGCTTCACCCACTCCACAGGCATCTTCCAGAGTGCAGGACAAAGCCTACTCAACTTCGTCTTCTTCTTCAGCTTCTTGCTCAGGTTCTGATGATGAGGCAAGGATGAGTACTTCCATGTACTCAGCAAGTCACACCGGAAGGCAGAGAGAATGAATGCAGGGAAGACAAAGGTTTGGCTAAGGTTTGCTTTTGCACAAACAACAAGTGTTTTCCAAACAATAAGGATTTTGAACACAGTCAAAACAACAGTAATTTAAGTAATTAAGGCATTTTGAGTCCAACACTGTCCAACGTTATCCTCATGTTATGACAGGCCCAGCACATCCACCTATACTAGTCATGTTCAATTAATCAGGGTTTTAAAAGTGTGAGACTAATCACGTTGAGCTTGGTTGATCGCCCCATTACCGCGGGTACAACTATTTGAATAGTTTTACTCTAATCAGAGGGGTGCAACGGCACCCGCACATGGCGATGCGGGTTTGGACCGAGGGGAAAAGATGGGAGCTCACTGCAGGGACCGCCGGAGTTGGAGAAGATGACGATGGCGATGGCGGGATTGGAGGAGAACGGGCGCAGGGAGGGGTGCCCGAGGTGGCGCAGGCACTGGCGACGAGGAAGGAGGCGTCGGCGGGGCTCGAGGTGCCTCGGGACAGTGAGAAAATGCAGCCGAACATCGGCGGCGTGGTCCGGAGTTAGTGCGCATGGTGCGGGGGCGACGGAGAGAGCGATGAGCTCGGGTGAGGGTGTGGGGGTGCTTCTAAAGGCCGCGGGGAGGTCGGTACTCTCAGACACTTCTTGAGCTACGAGACGTGGAAAACGTCATGGATTCCCGCCATGGTGGGTGGCAATTCGAGTTGGTATGCTACTTCACCTCGTCGCTCTTGAATCTGATATGGTCCCACATAGCGTGGTGCCAACTTGCCCTTGGTTTGGAACCAGTGTACTCCCCGAAGTGGGGTGACACGGAGATATACATAGTCTCCGAATTCGAAAGCTAGCTCTCTGCGGCGGTTGTCTGCATAACTCTTCTGACGAGACTGTGCAACTTTCAGCCTTTCTCTTATGATTCTAACTTTCTCTTCGGCATCACTTAACACTTCAGTCCCAAACAACTGACTTTCGCCGGTCTGATCCTAGAAAAGCAGGGTACGACACTTTCATCCATAAAGCGCTTCGAAAGGTGCAATCTGTAAACTGGCTTGATAACTGTTGTTATAGGAGAACTCTGCATAGGGCAGGCTCTTATCCCAAGCTCCTTCGAAATCTAGAGCACAAGCTTGCAACATATCTTCCAAAACATGGTTTACATGTTCCGTCCGACCATCGGTTTGTGGGTGATAGGCTGTGCTAAAATTCAACCGGGTGCCTAGATCCTCTTGTAGCATCTGCCAAAACTTGGAGGTCAACTGACTACCACGATCAGACACTATCTTCTTGGGTACCCCATGAAGACACACAATCCATGCAAGGTACAATTCCGCTAACCTTCTATCCGTATAGGTGGTATGCACTGGGATAAAATGAGCCACGTTAGTGAGGCGGTCGATGATAACCCAGATAGAATCGTGTCTTGATGATGTCCGAGGTAAACCGGTGATGAAATCCATCCCGATTTCCTCCCACTTCCATTCCGGGATTTGGAGTGGCTGTAGTAATGCAGCAGGCCTCTGGTGTTCTGCCTTCACTCGCTGGCATACATCGCATAGTGCCACGAACTCTGCTATTTCTCTTTTCATGCTAACCCACCAAAATTTCTCCTTAAGGTCCTGGTACATCTTGGTACTTCCCGGGTGGATAGAATACTGAATCTAATGAGCTTCAGTAAGGATTAACTTCTTCAATTCCTTATCCTCTGGCACACATATCCTGTTGCCCATCCATATGGTTCCGTGCTCATCTTTCGTGAAGTCACGAGCTTTTCCGACCCTCATGTTCTTCTTAAGCTCAGTTATGTCAGGATCCGAGGCTTAAGCTATGCGAATTTGGTCCAAGAGTGTAGGTTGGGCTTCAAGAGCAGCCACAAATCCGGGTTCGATAATTCCCAGGTTTAGACGCTCTAGGTCCTGTTGTAACTGTTCACATTTCCCTTCTATGTGAATAGAGTTGCAGTAACTCTTTCGGCTCAAAGCATCAGCTACCACGTTAGCTTTGCCAGGGTGATAGTGTATACTTAGATCATAATCCTTGATCAACTCCAACCACCTTCGTTGACGGAGGTTCAAATCCGGTTGGGTGAAAATGTATTTCAGGCTCTTATGATCCGTATATATTTCACATCGATTACCAACGAGGTAATGTTGCCATATTTTCAAAGCATGGACGACTGCTGCTAGTTTCAAGTCATGTGTTGGGTAGTTAGACTCATGAGGTCTCAACTGGTGGGAAGCATAAGCGACCACTTTTCCTTCTTGCATAAATACACAACCAAACCCTTGGTGAGATGCGTCGTAATAGACTTGGAAATCCTTGGTTTGATCTGGCAAGATCAATACGGGTGCGGACACCAGTTTTCTCTTGAGAGTTTCAAAACTTTGGTTGCGCTCGGCAGTCCATATAAACTTTTCATCCTTCTTTAACAACTGCGTCAATGGCTTGGCAATCTTTGAGAAGTTCTCAATGAACCGACAGTAATATCCCGGAAGTCCTAGAAAACTCCTGATTTGGGTGACGGTTTTGGGTGGAGTTCACTTGGTTACTGCTTTGACATTGGAAGGATCCACTGCGACTCCTTGGGCTTTTACGATATGTCCGAGGAATTTCACTTCCTTCAACCAAAAAGCACATTTGATACACATACCATAGAGCTGGTGATCTCTTAACTTTTCGAGTACCAACCGGAGATGGTGCTCATGTTTCTCTTTCGACTGGGAGTAGATCAAGATGTCGTCGATGAACACTATGGCGATCTTGTCTAGGAATTCCATGAACACTTTGTTCATCAAGTTCATGAAAAGGACTGGGCATTGTTAAGCCCAAAGGACATGACCGAACACTCGTACAGACCGTACCGAGTGATAAAAGCGGTCTTGGGAATGTCCTCCTCTCGAATCCTTAGATGATGATAGCCTGATCGCAGGTCTATCTTTGAGAACACCTTTGCTCCCTTTAATTGCTCGAACAGATCATCAATCCTAGGGAGAGGGTACTTGTACTTGATAGTGACCTCGTTGAGTGGGCGATAGTCGACGCACATCCTCTTGGTCTTATCCTTTTTCTCCACAAATATTACTGGAGCGCCCCAGGGTGATGTGCTCGGCAGATATAGCCTTTTTGTAACTGTTCATCTCCTTGCTTCTTGACCTCTGCCAACTCATTGGCTCCCATTCTATAAGGTCTCTTGTGGATCGGAGCAGTGCCAGGAACTAGGTCAATCCGAAACTCTATTTCTCTTTCGGGTGGCATTGTGGTTAGGTCTTCCGGGAAGACTTCCGAGTAATCACAAACCATGGGAATATCTTCTAACTTTGCCTGGTCCTTCCCTTTCTCTTTGGGTTTCTCCTTAGCTGAGATCCGATTCAGGCTTGCCACTACCCTCAACGGTTTATGGGAGCGGTAAATCACTTTCTTCCCTTCGCCATTGGTCAAGGTGATCGTGTGGCTTGCGCAATCGATCAGGCCTTTTTGACGGGTTAGCCAGTCCATCCCAAGGATGGCATCCAGGCCTTTTGATTCTAGAAGGATAAGATTGGTTAGAATGGGGGATCCTTGGATTTCTATTGCCACTTAAGGGCAAAAGTGGGCGGTGTCCAAATGTTTCCCGGGAGTTTGAACCCACATGGGTATCTTAAGTTTTAAAACTGACAACCCATCTGTCCCCACAAATGCTTTTGATATGAAAGAATGGGTTGCACCTGAATCGAACAAGACCGATGCGTTAAAGGAATTCGCAGGAAACATACCCATTATAACATCTGGTGCGTCCTGTGCCTCCTCTGCCGAAGCATGATTCACTCTTGCCTAGATAAACCGGGGAGCGCGTTTTGGTCTTGGACACTTGTCTGCGAAATGTCCAGGTTCTCCACAGTTGAAATAGTTGCCGGGTTTGAATCCCGAGTCCTTCTTTGGCGGTACTGGCTTGGATTGAGGTGGCGGCTGCGCCGTTGGCGGACGCAGAGTCGGGTTCCGCTGCGGTTGTCCGGGACGGCTTCCACTGGGTTGGAAATTCCTGGGATGGTATGGGCGATATTGGCGGACGATCATAGTGGTATGTCCACTTTGACCACCCGGAGTGAAACGCGACCGTTGGGGATTTCCTTCCTGAGGTTGTGGCTTAAACCGAGTAGCCTTTCATTTTCTAAGCATTTTATTGCGTTGATCTTCTTGACGGGTGGCTTTGTCGACTAGCTTCTCGAAGTCAACATATTCTCCAGAGATGAGTTTGTCTGTTAACTCATCGTCCAGCCCGGCAAGGAATTTTTCTTGACGCTCGGCGTCAGTGTGTACGTCTTCTGGAGCATATCGTGCTAAGCGATTAAACTCGTGCAGATACGCAGTGACAGTCTGAGTGCCTTGCTCTAGGGATCTGAACTCCCTCTTTTTCTAAGCTACTATCCCTCCGGGGATGTGCGCCTTCCGGAATTGGTGGCAGAACTCTGCCCAAGTAACCGCAGGTGCATCTGCCCGACAGGTAAGTAAGAAGTTGTCCCACCAGGCTGAGGTGGGGCCTTGGAGTTGGTGGGTGGCAAAAGACACCAGTTCTTGGTCCGTGCACTAGAGAAGGTCCAACTTCTTTTCTACGGCGATGATCCAATCATTAGCCTCCATGGGGTTGGTGGTGCTGGAGAAAGTTGGGTGTCGGACACAAAGAAACTCTGACAATTTGTTTTGTGGGGGAGGTGGGGGTGCAAAATGGTCGTGATGATTCTGGTTCTGCTATTGAAACTGTTGCATCATTTGCAACTGCATCTGTTGATGCTGCTGTTGCATTTGCTGCATCATTGCAGCCATCATTTGGGTCTGGTTGGCTAAGACTTGAGCCAAAGTGATGTTCTCGGGTGGAGGAGGTGGGTTGTTGACATTGGTTCTGGTGTTGTTCTCACTGACTCAGTGTTGGTGTTGGCACTGCCGTTCCTGGTGTTCACCATCTGAAGGAGCGGAACCAACAAGGCAGGAGAAGGAGTAAAACAGATTGGACAGAGAAGCTGATCTTTATTATGTGTTTTGATCTGTTCTTTATTTAAAACACTTAAAACACACTCAACATCCTTAATTGGACAACCCATACCCACTCTTGATACAGGTTGACCATTATCCACGCACAGCACTCCTAACACACAGCAACTGAACAAACAGAAAAACTAGGAAAACGGTAAACTAAGGGTGGCGACACTATAGGGGTCGGAGGGGCTTCCGCGGTCGGGGAGTCGAAACCACTCCCTTGGGAGTTCCCGTCTTCCTTTTCCTTCGAGCGGATTCGAGAGCTTGCTAACTCTTCTTTTCTCCCGGGCTCTTGAGCCGCCGTCGCACGCTTTGCCGCCGCTGACACGGAGATCCATCCACCTCCTCTCGCCGGGCGTGGGACCGGAGCAGAGTAGGATCCGGCACCGGGGGGAACGGGAAGGTGGCGGCAGAAGGGGATCCCCGGGTGCCAACCGCATCCGCACCGGGGCCTTGGTGTTCTTCCGTGGCGTGATCCTGATCCGAAGGATGTTGGGAGGTGGAAGTCCTTTCAGACTGGCAATTTCTCTCTTGAGACGATCCACTTAATCCTTCAAGTTCTTGATCCTTAGGATCTTCTGGTCATTCAGGGCCTTGGCTGCCATGTGAAGATCTGCGTGCATCTTATCCAGCCCTTCAATCATGGTCCTCATGTGAGAGAAGGTGGTGTCATTCTCCCCTTCGCGATTGGAAGGAGTTGACTCTGGCATGAACTTCCACGCGGGATGGTACCGGTGGCGAGTGGCGGAGATGATAGTCATGCATCTCCCTCATCCGAGCCAAAGATCGATACGTAGTCGTTGGCGGGCATGCTCATCCTTCCTCCCGAGCGCTGACCACCATGTTCGGGATGTTTGTGCCGATGAACCCGTGCATCTCCAGGCGAACTTGGTGGGGCAACTCGCTGCCGAACGATGAGACGACAATGTAATCGGGTGCATCTGGATAGCCTACTACCAAGGCCATCCTCGCCAGCTATGCGACGAATCCCTTCAAACCCTGACCGTTGTGGGTGACTGGATGGCCTGCCATCTAGAGAAGACAAGGTAGGGGATCAATGCATGCTCAAATCCAAGTTAGATAAACGGTAAAGGACTCAAGTAAAGTAAACGAGAAAAGAGGGTTTTTGAGAAACATTTTTATGAGGCTAAGTAAAACTTCTAACGACATCCCCTAGATGATACGGTAATGCTTGAAAATACATGCTTAGTTATAATATAAAATCGGCGACCATTCCCTCCTATCTCGACTTAGGACTTTGTTCCCTTAGAAAATCCCGACCGACGGTCGAATAAGAGTGCACATGATTTTTTTTCCAAATTTTAGCTTCAAAATCCTTTCACTTAGACTAACGTAGTTTTCAAAATTCTTTGTTTTGAAAGAGACTCAAAATTCTTCCCAGTCCCGAGGAAACAAGACCCATTTTCCCGAAACGACTCCAAAAGCGAGGACTTATGCATATGAAAAGGTTCAGAGGGCTCCTAAGGTTTTTCCATTTGGCTTTTCCTCCGGTCTGGAATTGGCTCTGATACCAACTTGTCACGCCTAGAAATTCAGACCCGAATTTTCGAAGCTATATGTGTATTAAAATCCCTGTCCAGGACCAGCCAGGGTACACATACGACAATTGTTGATATTACAGTTCCACGTCTTAGAAAACATTACAAAAGGATTGAGCAACGGAAAAACGAAAAAGCGGCCTAAGACTAAGCTTGACGCTGGCCACGTGGCTTCACCCACTCCATACGCATCTTCCAGAGTGCAGGACAAAGCCTACTCAACTTCGTCTTCTTCTTCAACTTCTTGCTCAGGTTCTGGTGATGAGGCAAGGATGAGTACTTCCACGTACTCAGCAAGTCACACCGGAAGGGGGAGGGAATGAATGCACAGAAGACAACGGTTTGGCTAAGGTTTGCTTTTGCGCAAACAGCGAGGGTTTTCCAAACAATAAGGATTTTGAACACAGTCAAAACAACAGTAATTTAAGTAATTAAGGCATTTTGAATCCAACACTATCCAACGTTATCCCCACGTTGTGACAGGCCCAGCCCATCCACCTATACTAGTCATGTTCCATTAATCAGGGTTTTAAAAGTGTGAGACTAATCACGGTGAGCTCGGTTGATCGCCCCATTACCGCGGGCACGACTATTCGAAAGTTTTACTCTGTTCAGAGGGGTGCAACTGTACCCACAAGACAAAGCCCCACGACACGGTCTCCCATGCGCCGGAATACCACCATGGTACCCGGAAAGGAAATTGTGATAGAACCTTTCGTATAACCCCCCACTAACCAAGCGAACCCCACCAAGGTTTCGCCCCCACTCCCGGATCCTGGGATGTGGGCAGCCCCCCCGAGTGCCTCCGTGAATCCGGCAGCCCAGCAACCCTTATACCGGGGCCGACTGAAACTTCATCCAGCTCACCCTTGCCGATGGGTTCATCAGCTAGGAGAGACTACACTACGGGACCCACCTTACCCATTTTGGCTTGTGGTTTGCACGGTCATTCTCCCGAGGGGTCCCGTGAACCGGTCCTTAGTTGCCATGGGCGCCACTAACCAAAACCATAGTGTCCATTGCCCACCATTTGTCACATTTTAGTTATTAATCCGGTTCACCAATATCTTTAATTATTAATCCTCCGAACAGAAGTCCAGGAGAGACAGATTAAGTGAGAATGACCCATTTAGTGAGCTAGTGAATCCAAGCCAGGCTAAGCACAACCTAGTCCTGAATCTAATCATATTATTTTCCCAAGTTTAGTCAAAAGGTTTGGAGTGTCAAACCTAAGGCATAAACTAAATATATGGTGTACTATTTTTCGTGAAATGACATTATAAAATACATGCAATTTAATAGAGTAAAACAAGTGTTTTAGCAAAATGGGAGCAATATGATCAATAATATAGCATGACTTGCCTTGCTCTTCGACTTGGGGGACTTCAGCAGCGACTTAAAAGTACATCGGAACGGCAGAACTACCGGGATCTACATGGAAAACAAGAAATTCAACAAAACAGGACAAAAAGCTACTGAAACAGGGAACAAAACTATTTTTAATGGATTCTTGGCATTTTTATGAATTTAGTAAAATTTGAATGGGCTAAAACGGAGGTCGGATTGAAAATATATGATTTTTAGAGGTTTTCTAAGTTTTTTACTAAAACAGAAAATCCTTAATTGATTTATTGTGCAATAAAGCCCGGGGGAGGCGTCAGCGGCTAGGGCTGATGTCAGGAGCGGAGGGCTGATGTCAGCGGTCCGCGGGAGCGCCGGTCCACGGTGGACCGGGTCCACGGGCCATACGGGCGGTGCACCACGTGGCGCACACGTGGCGCCGAGGTGACGACCACGTGGCTGGCCACGCGGGCGAGCGGGAACGATCGGTGCCGATCGACCGGCCAATCGGACGGCCGAGAGGAAAGGCGCGGGCGCGGTCGGCCGGCGGCGGGCCGGTGCCGGGCGGCCGGTGACATTCGGGCGGCGCGGGCGGCGGAGTGCCACGGCTCACGCACGGCGGAGCCGCGCGCACCCGCACACGGCGACGTGGGTTCGGACCAAGGGAAAAAGAGGGGAGCTCACCGCGGTACCACCGGAGTAGGAGAAGACGACGGCGACGACGGGATTGGCGGCGAACGGGCGCGGGAGGGTGGCCGAGGTGGTGCGGGCACCGGCGACAAGGAAAGGGTGCCTCGGGACAGCGAGAAAATGTGGCCGAAGACCGGCGGTGAGGTCCGGAGTTAGTGCGCATGGTGCGGGGGCGCCGGAGAGAGGGATGAGCTCAGGTGAGGGTGTGGGGAGCTCGGGTAGGGCGAGGGGTTGCTTTGAAACGCCGCGGGGAGGTCGGTTTCGGCCGGGGGAGGGATTAATATCTCGCGGAGTAAATGGGGAGAGGGAATCGAGGAAATAATGGCCGGCGATTAACTCTGGCCATTAGGGCGTGCGGGAGCGGCGTCCGGGGGTTTTAAGGTCTAGGCGTGCGGGAGAGGCAGTCGGCCGAGATCCGCGCGGGCGGGCCGGCCGGAGATGGCGCCGGGGCAGCCAGAGGTAGGGGACGACCCCGACAGGTGCGCCCCACCTGTCGGCGTCTCGGGGTAAAGGGGGAGGCAAAACGGACTTACTTCCGGGCGCAAGAGTTAAACGGGCTAGGGCCTTTGGCCGGCCCGCGAGGGAGAGAGGAGAGAGGCGCGCAGCGAGAACGGTTGGGTCGTCGGCTTGGAACGCGCGAGGGGGGGGGATGGGCCATTGGCTCGGGCCGGCGGCCAACGGCCGATTTGGGCGGGAAAAGGATGGAAGGAGAGAGAAAAAGGAATTCCCGGATTTATTAATTCTGATTTTGATTTTAATTGGTTAAAAATTATTTCTAGTGCTCGAAAATTCCACTAAAAATCCTCTTAGTGTATTTTGACATGTAGAATTTAAGAAAAATCCTACCATGCCATTTCCATTTAGAATTTGGCTTTTAAAATTATTTGTTCTCTCCAGCTTAATTCCAACGATTTTCTTATACGATTTTCTTTTGGATTTTTAGAAAGAGAAAAACACCTCAGGGTGTTACATATTTCCAGTTACGATACACCAATATCACCACTCACAGCTGGTTGCAACTTCATCTAGTTGCAAGTTATGTTTAGAGATTGCAACCTAATTTAAACACCAATTGCAACTGGCGTGCAGCTCTCGTGGTTGACCAGTTGCAACACGCTTGGTAGGTTGGTTACAACTTAATCTAAACACCAGTTGCAACTCTGCCAGATACAGCATAACACGAGGACTTCCCAGGAGGTCAACCATCCTAGTTCTACTCTCGTTCAAGCACGCTTAACTTTAGAGTTCTAATGGGATCTGATGATTTAATGCCAGTTTCAATCGGACGCGGTGGTCAGGTGCTCTAGTCAGACTCGGTCGAACCAACCCGGCACGAACCACGCGGCCGACTGGCATGAGTGCGTTCTCTAAAAAGAATGCATCCATATATATTATATATATACAGTATATATATACATGTATATATATATATATATATATGTATGAATGTGAATCTTTCACATGCTTCATCACAACCATCTAATATATTTAAATTCACATTTACTATTTCTTATTAGTTACAAGATAACTCAATATTCCATAACTCACTTAGGCTGTGTTCTTCCCTTCTCTCATGTTTCGAACCTTATTTTCTCGTTTTTTACGCGCATATTTAAACGGTGTGGTTTTAAAAAGTTTAGATAGAAAAGTTGCTTTAAAAATCATATTAATTTATTTTTAAATTTTTTAAGCTAATACTTAATTAATCATGCGTTCATCCATCGCGTGCGAAGGGAAGAGGTTTCCAGCCCCCAGCCTCTAAAAAACACAACGTTAGTATAGCAATTATTGGCCATCTGTCATCTTACTATAGGATGGTACTTTTAGAGTTCATATTATTTCATAGTCTTTCTCATGTCTAATGCTGAAATTTTATAACTGTATTGCACACGTCATGTGGACCCCCGATTTTGAGTCGGGAATCTTTCGTGTTCATAGTACCATTTCCCTGGATCAAGTAGTTGGTACCCACGAATGCAGTACTGGATAATCAAGTGCGCATGCACGAATAGTCTTACAATACCATTATTACATTAATAGGCCCGAAGGCATTGTTCATCTCACAGACCTTATGGTCCGAGTACAACATAAAACAGAATTTAGATAAGGCAATGGAAAGAGGCGCGGCTCGTCAATTGCCACAGCAACGACCGGGGCTAAGGTCTAGTATGCGCCGTCGTTCCTTCGCCCTCCGGGTAGTACGCGTAGGGGTCTTCTGGCTCTTCATTTCCATCAGCTGGAGGTTTGTGCGTATAGCAAGGGTGAGTACCAACCGTACTCAGCAAGTCAACACGAATTGATGCATATGATAGGGTTATTCAAAGAACACGGTTAGAGTTATTTTTGCGTAAAGCCGCTTTTCACAATTCTTTTCACAAGCCTACCGACTAGCCAAATCAAGTTTTAATTTCATAGTTCATTAATCCGGCGACGGTTCCGTCTACCATCCATCGTGATTCCAAGGATGGCTTCCGTCTCCGGTTCGTCATGATTTTCTGGGAGTCCATCCCTTCTCGCATTCTCGAGAAGTTGATCCACCATAATGAAACCATCATGCATACCCATCCCAGCTTTTAAGTTTAAAAATCTAGCCAAGCGAAAGTCTTGTCACGATGCTCAATATCCGCGAGCACGGCTATTCGAATAGATTGATTCACTCACACCGTAGTGGATGTACACTTTACCCGTACTCCGTGACAGCCCAACAAATGAGCCTACGCCTCAACACATGAGACGGCCACGGCAAAGCCTTTCGATAACATCACTTTGGCGCACCCGCTCCATGAACTTATGCCCTCATGCACTCTAGCCGTCCTTTTCTAGCGTGAGAGGAGTTCGCGCACCGGGGTAAGGGAAGTCTTTTCGATCTTTAAGTTTAATTAACATCGGTTCAATCCCACCATTCATAACAAAGGCCGCAGCCTCATCCTCATCCCATAACCACATCATAGAGAACCATCTATGCAAGGATACCGCCTCCGCTCGGCTATCTAGTCGCTAGGTCTATACCCATTCGAGAAGTACGGTTGTACTGGCTCGTTTCCGGCTATCTCATGGCTCGGTCCTTAATTGACCAGGGTCGGCACTTGCCTTTTCCGGAATCCACCCAAAACATCCGGCCGCCCGCTAAAACATTTGTATAGTACTTTCAATTTCCACCAAACTTAGTTCATCATGGCCATGTGGCGCTCATGTCTCCACATGCCGAATCTCAACTACCTTCCCTAAGGTAGTTGCCCAAGCACAAAGCTTTTTCATAAAGTCATGAGTATGCATAGATCTAAGTATAGCATGGCTAAGCGGTTACGAAGTTATGCTTCGAGTTATTTGTATCACATCGCGAGTTACAAGGAGTAATTCTAAAGGTACTCAATAGCAAGGAATGGCACAACAAGTATAGGTAACTCGGTGAAGCATGCATGTTTAGAGTTTAAAATAACATCATTTCGCAATTGGGATCAATATGTTCAAAGGGTGTGAAGACTTGCCTTGCTCGCACACTTGAGGGGTAGGATCTTCGGCGGTGTCGATGCCGGTTTCTTCAGCGCTACCCGTACGTGCGAAGGATCAATTGAATTCAGTTAGAATTCAACAAAACACCGAGCGATCGAAAAGAACCACAAAAGCCATGAAAACAACTCCAGAAGTTTTGCCGAAAATTCTACTCGAGTTAGGACAAGGGTTGCGAGGAAAATCCGGGTTTTTGGAATCGAACGGATGACCTAGGGTTTTCGCAAAGTCGGCGATCGCAATTAAATTTGGAATTTACGTTTGAAAATATCAGCGAAGAAAATTCGTGCTCGAAATCGAGGGTTTGAGCACAAAAGCGAAACCTATTTCGATGGCGGGAAAGAATTGAACGGAATCCGGATTGAAAAACGATGCGAAATGGAATTCGGAAAACGTCCGATTCCGATTTTTCAAACTTTGCACGAGAAAATATGCGAGAAAATAATTTATTTTTGCCCAAAATTTTACTCAAGTCATCCCAAAATATTTTTCCAAATTTTCCAAAATTTTTCCTAATTTTTCCCTATTTTTCTTTTTCTTTTTTTTCTTTTTCCTTTTCTCTCGCGCACTGTTCCATGCCCGCAAGGTGTTCGACCGGTGCCGGAGGAGAACAGAGGCGGCGGCAGTGAGGAACAAGGCGGCGCGAAGGGGACTTACGGCGTCGGCGGCTCGGGGAGGAGCAAGGGGGCACGGGGAATGGTCTTGCGCACGGCGGCGACGGCTAAACGGCGGCGGCCCTTGGCGGTGGTGCTCGGGAACGGCGAAACACGGCGGCGGTGCGGTGGAATCGGCGGGCACCGCCCTTTTATAGGCGCAGCCGGGGGCTCGGCGCGGGCGCGGGGTGGAAGGAGGGGGTCGGCTCGGCGCGGCGCGGGCGGTGACACGCGGCGGCGCAGGGGGGGCCGGCACGGCGGCGAAACGCGGCGGCGAGGGCGCACGGCGCGGCGGGTCCGGAGCGGCGTGCGCGCGCGAGTAGGGGCCGGGCGTGGCTCGGCCGCGTGGCGCGGCGCGCGCGCGCGCGGGCGTGGCCGGACGGCGGCGCAGCGGCGCGGGCGCGGGCGCGCGCGGGCGCGGTCGCGCGGGCGGTCGCTTGCGCGGCGCGTGGCGCGTGCGCGGCGCGCGCGTGGCGCGTGCGCGGGGTAGGGGCCGAGGCACGGTTGGGCGCGGCGCGGCGCGTGGCGCGCGCGGCGCGGGCGCGTGCGTACGGTCGGGCGACGCGCGCGCGCGGCCGGGGCCGGACGGCGTCGAACAGTTTGTGACCAATGAACAGTGCATTTTCACTTTTTCCCGATTTTCTATTTTCTTTTCCCATTTTCTATTTTCTTTCCTTCTAAAAATTCCAAAATAAATTCTAATATTCTAAAAATAATTTTTAACTTTATATTTGAAACTTTTTCTTGACTTTCATTTTTCCATAATTATTTTTCATACTTATTTAAATTCTTTTGCCTAATATTCATAATTTACCCATTTTTAATAAAAATACATTTCCCAAATTTCGGTACGCCTCCCGAGAATTTTATTATTTATTTTGTGTTTTAATTTATCTTCTCCCAACCAAAATTTTTTTATTTTATACTACTCGAAATGCGTTTTCACAAATCCGCACTTTTCCTCAAATTCCTTTTAAAATCCGGATGCGGCTTTCGCACCACCGTTTTGACAACTCCGAAACCTCCAAATACACCGAAAAGGGAATTGACCACGACTAAATTTATGCAACCGAGGGCAAATAAGAAGCAACAAACCCGAGAAGAAGCAATAAGCCACGGTTTTTGAAAGTTCCGATTTTTACGTTCCGATTTTGGTCCTCCGATTTTCAGGATGTTACAAACCTACCCCCCTAACAATAAATCTCGTCCCCGAGATTTCTTACCGTGCCGAGTAGGTGTGGGTATTCTCTCGGAACTCTTCGCTCTCCCGGTAGCCTCTTCTTCCGTGTGATTGCTCCATTGTACTTTGTACATGCGCCATGACTTGGTCCGTGTCTTCTTTTCGCCTCGTCTAGTATCTTGATTGGATGCTCCGGGTAAGTAAGATCACTGTGGACATGGATGGCTTCTAAAGGAGCTTGCTCTTCTGGTACCCGCAAACATTTCTTCAATTGTGACACGTGGAACACTGGGTGGACATCGGAGAGATTCTCGGGCAGTTCCAATTGGTAAGCCACTTCTCCTCTCCTAGCGTTTATCAAGAATGGGCCCACGTATCGTGGTGCGAGTTTCCCTTTGACCTTGAATCTCTGAGTTCCCCGTAGTGGTGAGACCTTTAGATACACGTAGTCACCTTCTTTAAATTCCAATTCTCTTCGACGAGTGTCCGCGTAGCTCTTTTGTCGTGATTGAGCAGCTTGTAGTCGGTCCCGGATCAGGCGAACCTTTTCCTCAGCCTCCTTGATTATGTCAGGCCCGAATACGGTTCGTTCACCGGTTTCTGACCACATTAATGGGGTTCGACATCGGCGACCAAATAAAGCTTCGTTTGGCGACATCTTCAGACTGGCTTGATAGCTATTGTTGTAAGAGAATTCGGCGTACGGCAAACATTTCTCCCAATCCTTGGTGAAATCCAACGCACAGGCTCTCAGCATGTCTTCTAGCACTTGATTCGTCCTCTCAGTCTGCCCGTCAGTCTGCGGGTGGTAAGCGGTACTAAAGGCGAGGTGACTGCCGAGTGCCTCGTGGACCTTGCTCCAAAAATGAGATGTGAATTGGGTACCACGATCCGATATGATCCTCTTTGGTACACCGTGAAGACATACAATCCTACTCATATATAGTTCCGCTAGCTTGGCGCCGTTGTAATTAGTTTTCACCGGTAAAAATCGCGAGTCTTGGTGAGCCGATCTACTATTACCCAAATGGAATTGTAACCGATCGCGGTCTTAGGTAGTCCTACTATGAAATCCATGCCTATCTCGTCCCATTTCCATTCGGGAATCTTGTGTGGCTGCAGCAAGCCGGGGGCGTTGATGTTCGGCTTTCACCCTTTGGCACACATCGTACACGGCTACGTATTCGGCTACATCCCTCTTCATATTAGGCCACCAGTATTCTCCTTTCAAATCCTGGTACATTTTCGTGCTTCCGGGATGTAACGAATATGCCGATTCGTGGGCTTCCTTTAAGATCAATCCTCTCAAACCGCCTCGTTCGGGCACACAAATTCTTTTCTTATACCACAGATTCCCTTGTCATCTACGAAAACTCCTTAGCGCGTCCAGGCCATGCGTTCCTTGATTTCCGGGTTTCCTCATTCCCTTTTGGGCTTCCTCTATTTGAGTTCTCGTAGGGGTTGGATTTCTAGTGAGTTTACTTCTCCGTGAGGAATCGTGCGATTGAGTCGGCCATTTCTTCTTGGAGTTCACCCATACCGTCCAATCCCGGTGGTTGCATTGGGCTTTGCGGCTCGGCGCATCGGCCACTACATTTGCCTTGCCGGGATGATAGTGGATTCCTAGATCGTAATCCTTGATCAACTCCAGCCATCGCCTCGTCGTAGATTGAGATCAGCTGAGTAAAGAAATATTTTAAGCTCTTGTGATCGGTATACACATCGCAATGGTTCCCGATCGATAGTGTCTCCGATCTTCAATGCGTGTACAACCGCGGCTAATTCCAGTCGTGTGTGGGATAATTCTCTTCGTGGGGTCGTAATCGCCGAGAGGCATACGCTACGACCTTCCCATCTTGCATCAACACTCCTCCCAATCCTTGCCGGGATGCATCACGGTACATCACGAAGTCCTTTCGGTTGTCGGGTAAGGTCAAGATTGGGGCGGTGGTTAACTTTTCTTTTAATTGGTCGAAGGCTTTTTGGCACTTCTCATTCCATTCAAACTTCTTTTCCTTCTTCGAAGTTGAGTCATAGGTCGGGCTATAGTGGAAAACCCTTCGATAAACCGTCGGTAATAACCGGCCAAGCCCAAGAAACTCCGAACTTCATCACCGACTTGGGTGCCTTCCATCCCGTGACGCTTCGACCTTGGCGGGGTCTCTGCTACTCCTCCAGGCAAACCACATGACCAAGAAAAGCGACTTCCTTGAGCCGAACTCACATTTGCTGAACTTTGCATACGGTGGTGCTCTCGCAGCTTTTCCAAGACTAGTCGTAGATGCTCCGCGTGTTCCTCATCGTTCTTGGAGTAGATAAGTATATCGTCGATGAATACCACCACGAATTTGTCCAGGTATTCCATGAATACCTTGTTCATCGGTTCATAAAGTACGCAGGGGCATTGGTCAATCCAAAGGACATCACCGTGAACTCGTATAAGCCGTAACGGTAGAGAATGCCGTCTTGGGAATATCTCCGGCTCTAATCTTCAACGATGATATCCGACCGTAGATCAATCTTGGAGAACACCTGCGCACCCTTAAGTTGATCGAATAGATCATCGATCCGAGGCAACGGGTACTTGTTCTTGATGGTTACTTCATTCAGCGATCGGTAGTCCACACACATTCTCATACTCCCATCCTTCTTTTTGACAAAGAGTACGGGGCTCCCGGGGAGAAGAGGCTGGGCGTACAAATCCCTTCTCTTGTAGTTCCTTATCTCGCTTCTTGAGTTCCTCTAACTCTTGTTGGGGCATTCGATAAGGTCTCTTGGATATGGGGGCGTACCGGCATTAAGTCGATGATAAACTCTACATCGCGATCCGGTGGCATTCGGGTAATTCCTCGGGAAATACATCCGGGTATTCTTGTACTACGGGCATTCCTCCTAAGGGTAGCATGGTGAACACTCCCGCAGCTTGCTCACATAGCTTTGGGTTTTGATCCATAGTTATGCTCATCGGTGATCCCCACGGGGTGGATACCGTGACTTCTCTTCGATTGCAGCCTATAATCCCATTATTCTTGGTCAACCAATCCATTCCAAGTATGACATCTATGGTCGGGGTGATAGCACCATAAGGTTTGAGAGAAACACCACGTCTCTAATCCGTATGGGCACATTAATGCAGGCATGGGGTACGGTTATGTCTCCCAGTGAGTGTACCAACATAGGCCTCTTAAGTGCTACTTGTTGTAGGTGGTGTTGTTTGCTTACTTGGGAAGATATGAATGAATGTGAGGCTCCGAATCGAATAAAACTTTAACTGGTGTAGAGTTGATAGAGAACATACCCATCAATACGCTCTGGTCCTCCCGTGCTTCTTCCGCCCGCACATGATTCACCCGGCCACGTCGAAACCCGGTGGCGGCCTCGTTGGGTAGCGGGGTCCCGAGCAGGACCTCGTCCCGCCGCAGGGGTGGGGTTCCTCGGACGGGTGTTGCATTGGCGCCGGTGCGCACGGGGGTGTTGCGTGGTTTTGGGCAGCTATTGGAGTAGTGCCCGAACTCTCCGCAGCTTGAAACACTCACATTCCTTCTTCTGGAGCGGCTAGGGTTGGTGTGGGCGTACGTAACGAGGTGTAGCTAACTGTTGACATGGTCGGAAGCGGGAGAACGTCCGGTTGCCGGAACATTTGGCTTCCATCCGACGGGGTGGCTCCCTTGGGGCGTTGTGGCGTTCCCGGAATGGGCGAGCCATAGCGAGCCTCCTCTTGCGGTTATTGTCCACCACCTTTTGGTCATGCTCAAGTCGGACGACCTTGTTGATGAGGCTTTGGAAACTGGTGTGATCCTGCCCGATCATTGGTCCCCTCAGTTCGTCATTTAGTCCTTCAATGAATTTGTCTATCTTTTCTTCCTCGTCCGCTGTGTCACCGGTGGCGTAACGGCAAGCTGGGTGAACTTGTTCGATACTCTTGTACCGAGGTGTTCCCTTGACGCAGCCTGCGGAACTCGTTCTTCTTCATCCTCATCACTGCAGGGCACGAAATTCTCACGAAACGCAGCCGTGAATTCCTCCCATGTTGGCTCGCCGGCGTCTTCGGCTCGTGTTTCCTTGTAGGTATCCCACCAGTCACTTGCGGGACCCTCCAGCTGGTTAGTAGCGAAGACAACTCTATCAGCTTCTCGGACTCTGACGAGGGTTAGCTTCTTCTCTATCACTCTTAGCCAATCTTCGGCGTCCATAGGTTCTTCACCGTGGAAAAAGTGGGTGGTTTAGCCCTCATGAATTCTCCCGACTCGATCCTCCTCGACCTCCTTGATTATTAGCAATCGCTTGGAGTAGCCGGGTGCAAAGCCATGACCTCCGCCGGGTGGAGGGGTTAGGTTCGCGGGTTCTCGTTGGTGGCTGCGGCTCGCGACGATGCGCCATCGAAGAGAGGAGACGAATCAAGAGATCGGACTAGTTTAGGTTATAGTTCACAGGGGAATTTTTCTTCAATTTCTTTCGAATGATCTTCAATCAACAGTCAAGGTGAAATAATAATAAGCATACGAATTAAGACATCGCAAGGCGATGCCCAGGTTCATCATATTACATAAGGGGGTACATGGACTGTACACACACAGTCCTCCATGCCAGGATAGCAATAATAATTATATCGTCCAACTACATCAACTAATTAAGGGGGATTAGGGAATGGTTCGTGCCGCCGAGCTGGGAAGGTCTTCCCGCCTAGTCATCCAACCATCCGCAAGAGCCGGGCGCCGGAAGTGGGTGGTCCGCGCTGAAGCAAACCGAAGTCCCCACGGCTCGGAGGTGGTGGCCTCGAGTCACGCCGAATCTTCGACTCGGTGGCGCGTACTCTTGCGAGCGGTCTGGCGGGTGAGGGGGCCTCCCGTGTGAGTCAGGCGACGAGGGGGAGCTTCCTCCTCCATTGGGTCGGTGTCGCTAGACTCCCATTTGATCTCCATGGGCTCCGCCTCGAACTCCGTATCGGTGTAGATCTGGATGGGGTTACCCTCTCCTGATCCCGGCTCGGAGCTCAGGGTGGGTCCCATGGACGTGGCAGCTGTGGGGTCTACCGTGCACGTGCAGGCTCTGTGCTCAACATGAAAGCTTGCTCCATCATAGCTTGAAAAGTATCTAAGCTTGCTGGAGTCATAAGGTAATAGTGGTCGGGCACAGGGGCAGGAGGTGATGGTGCAGGCTCGGTGGAAGTACCTGCAGCGTAGACAGGACGAGTGCGCAGCTGTTCCTCTAGCTGGTTGATCTGCTGCTTGCTCTTCCTGAGCTGCTCTTCCAGCTCTACCGAGCCTCCCTCGGGCCATGTAGCGGTCCGAGAGTTCCTCGTCTTGGGCACCATTGGCTTGCGGTGAGTCCGGCATGCTTATCTCGGTCTCCACGGCCTTGGTGGCTGTTGACCGGATCATTGAGGCGTGATCGCGATCGTTGATCTCGAGCGGGGCCTCCTCGTAATGATCGTCTGCTTCTCTCCGCCCAACGCGATAAATGCGTGACCATCGGGTTGTAGCAGCGGGGGGTAGCCTCCACGGTGCGACCGGGTTGCCCTCTTCGCGGTAAGGATGATGCACGAACTCTGTCATTGTGAGTTCGGCACGGTGTTCCGCATCAAGGCGAAGGAAGGCCTCGCGAGCGGCATCTGAATAGCCGCACGCTAGATCCCGGTGGTAGCGAGTGTGGAAGCGTAGGATGTCTCACTCCCCATGCGGGCTTCTATGGATACGGCTGCCTCCCAGTGGATACATCTCGGAGCCATGTCTTTTGGTGTGATAAGTGGGCGGTTCCGGGTACCTCAAACACCATAGTAGGGACTGAAGTTGTACCACGAACCCCTCGTCTCGCGGAATAGTGACTTCCCGGTTCCGTTGTGGTTTGACATCGCTTTTACGGGCAACTTAGGGTTAGCGGGAGAGAGCTATCATAATCATTTGGTAAGAAATACAGATGTAGAAAAGATATATTTGCATTTTCGGAAATAATAGTTTAAAACTGATCCTACCGTAGGGATACTTCCCTTTAGCCATCTAGTTAGGGGTAGGGCGCCATTTGGTCTTAGCCTACGGTCGCATGGCTCGATACCAGCTCTGTGGACCCCGATTTTGAGTCGGGAATCTTTCGTGTTCATAGTACCATTTCCCTAGATCAAGTAGTTGGTACCCACGAATGCGATCTTGATAATCAAGTGCGCATGCACGAATAGTCTTACAATACCATTATTACATTAATAGGCCCGAAGGCATTGTTCATCTCACAGGACCTTATGGTCCGAGTACAACATAAAAACGAATTTAGATAAGGCGGCGGAAAGAGGCGGCGGCTCGTCAATTGCCACAAGCAACGACCGGGGCTAAGGTCTAGTATGCGCCGTCGGTTCCTTCGCCCTCCGGGTAGTACGCGTAGGGGTCTTCGGCTCTTCATTTCCATCACTGGAGGTTTGTGCGTATAGCAAGGGTGAGTACCAACCGTACTCGGCAAGTCAACACGAAATTGATGCATATGATAGGGTTATTCAAAGAACACGGTTAGAGTTATTTTTGCGTAAAGCCGGTTTTCACAATTCTTTTCACAAGCCTACCGACTAGCCAAATCAAGTTTTAATTTCATAGTTCATTAATCCGGCGACGGTTCTGTCTACCATCCATCGTGATTCCAAGGATGGCTTCCCGTCTCCGGTTCGTCATGATTTTCGGGAGTCCACCCCTTCTCGCATTCTCGAGAAGTTGATCCACCACGAATGAAACCATCATGCATACCCATCCCAGCAGCTTTTAAGTTTAAAAATCTAGCCAAGCGAAAGTCTTGTCACGATGCTCAATATCCGCGAGCACGGCTATTCGAATAGATTGATTCACTCACCTGCGGTGGATGTACACTTTACCCGTACTCCGTGACAGCCCAACAAATGAGCCTACGCCTCAACACATGAGACGGCCACGGCAAAGCCTTTCGATAACCTCACTTTGGCGACCCGCTCCATGAACTTATGCCCTCATGCACTCTAGCCGTCCTTTTCTAGCGGTGAGAGGAGTTCGGCGCACCCGGGGTAAGGGAAGTCTTTTCGGATCTTTAAGTTTAATTAACATCGGTTCAATCCCACCATTCATAACAAAGGCCGCAGCCTCATCCTCATCCCATAACCACATCATAGAGAACCATCTATGCAAGGATACGCCTCCGCTCGGCTATCTAGTCGGCTAGGTCTATACCCATTTGAGAAGTACGGTTGTATGCGGCTCGTTTCCGGCTATCTCATGGCTCGGTCCTTAATTGACCAGGGTCGGCACTTGCCTTTTCCGGAATCCACCCAAAACATCCGCCGCCCAGTCTAAAACATTTGTATAGTACTTTCAATTTCCACCAAACTTAGTTCATCATGGCCATGTGGCGCTCATGTCTCCACATGCCGAATCTCAACTACCTTCCCTAAGGTAGTTGCCCAAGCACAAAGCTTTTTCATAAAGTCATGAGTATGCATAGATCTAAGTATAGCATGGCTAAGCGCTTACCGAAGTTATGCTTCGGTTATTTGTATCACATCGCGAGTTACAAGGAGTAATTCTAAAGGTACTCAATAGCAAGGAATGACACAACAAGTATAGGTAACTCGGTGAAGCATGCATGTTTAGAGTTTAAAATAACATCATTTCGCAATTGGGATCAATATGTTCAAAGGGTGTGAAGACTTGCCTTGCTCGCACACTTGAGGGTGGGATCTTCAGCGGTGTCGATGCCGGTTTCTTCGGGCGCTACCCGTACGTGCGAAGGATCAATTGAATTCAGTTAGAATTCAACAAAACACCGAGCGATCGAAAAGAACCACAAAAGCCATGAAAACAACTCCGGAAGTTTTGCCGAAAATTCTACTCGAGTTAGGACAAGGGTTGCGAGGAAAATCCGGGTTTTGGAATCGAACGGATGACCTAGGGTTTTCGCAAAGTCGGCGATCGCAATTAAATTTGGAATTTACGTTTGAAAATATCAGCGAAGAAAATTCGTGCTCGAAATCCGAGGGTTTGAGCACAAAAGCGAAACCTATTTCGATGGCGGGAAAGAATTGAACGGAATCCGGATTGAAAAACGATGCGAAATGGAATTCGAAAACGTCCGATTCCGATTTTTCAAACTTTGCACCGAGAAAATATGCGAGAAAATAATTTATTTTTGCCCAAAATTTTACTCAAGTCATCCCAAAATATTTTTCCAAATTTTCCAAAATTTTTCCTAATTTTTCCCTATTTTTCTTTTTCTCTTTTTTTTTCTTTTTCCTTTTCTCTCGCGACTGTTCCATGCCCGCAAGGTGTTCGACCGGTGCGGAGGAGAACGAGGTGGCGGCGGAGGAACAAGGCGGCGCGAAGGGGACTTACCAGCGTCGGCGGCTCGGGGAGGAGCAAGGGGGCACGGGAATGGTCTTGCGCACGGCGGCGACGGCTAACGGCGGCGGCCCTTGGCGTGGTGCTCGGGAACGGCGAAAACACGGCGGCGGTGCGGTGGAATCGGCGGGCACCGCCCTTTTATAGGCGCAGCCAGGGAGGCTCGGCGCGGGCGCGGGGTGGAAGGAGGGGTCCGGCTCGGCGCGCGCGGGCGGTGACACGCGGCGCGCACGGAGGCCGGTACGGCGGGCGAAACGCGGCGGCGAGGCGCACGCGCGGGCGGGGTCCGGAGCGGCGTGCGCGCGAGGTAGGGGCCGGGCGTGGCTCGGCCGCGTGGCGGCGCGCGCGGCGCGCGGCGTGGCGGCACGGGCGGGGCGCAGCGCGCGGCGCGGCGCGCGGCGCGCGCGCGCGCGGCGGTCGCTGCGCGGCGGTGCGCTGCGCGGCGCGGGCGCGCGCGGGGGCGCGTGGCGAGGCACGGTTGGGCGCGGCGCGGCGCGTGCGCGCGCGTGCGCGAGCGTGCGTACGGTCGGGCGCGCGCGCGCGCGCGCGCGGCGGGCGTAGCGTCGAACGTTTGTGACCAATGAACAGCATTTTCACTTTTTCCCGATTTTCTAATTTCTTTTCCCATTTTCTATTTTCTTTCCTTCTAAAAATTCCAAAATAAATTCTAATATTCTAAAAATAATTTTTAACTTTATATTTGAAACTTTTTCTTGACTTTCATTTTTCCATAATTATTTTTCATACTTATTTAAATTCTTTTGCCTAATATTCATAATTTACCCATTTTTAATAAAAATACATTTCCCAAATTTCGGTACGCCTCCCGAGAATTTTATTATTTATTTTGTGTTTTAATTTATCTTCTCCCAACCAAAATTTTTTTATTTTATATTACTCGAAATGCGTTTTTACAAATCCGCACTTTTCCTCAAATTCCTTTTAAAATCCGGATGCGGCTTTCGCACCACCGTTTTGACAACTCCGAAACCTCCAAATACACCGAAAAGGGAATTGACCACGACTAAATTTATGCAACTGAGCTGGCAAATAAGAAGCAACAAACCCGAGAAGAAGCAATAAGCCACGGTTTTTGAAAGTTCCGATTTTTACGTTTCGATTTTGGTCCTCCGATTTTCAGGATGTTACACGTCACTATCGCATCGTTTTATTCTAGAGTTTGGAACCCAAAAGTACAGTCCAACCCACAAAGTCCAAAGAAGACATGGCCAACTTATATAGATGAATTCGGAGTTTGGAACGGGCCTCGTGGGTGGCTGGCAAGGAGGTGGAGGCAGTGACCATGGGCTATGGTGAAGTCAGAGCAGTGGGCTCGGCTTGTTGCTCCTCGTGAGAGGGTTGAGGGCCTTGAGGCCCAACTATATTCTCCAAGCCGCCTTCGAGTCGGCGGCTGGTCGGCAAGGGCAGCAACCAGCGACGCCTGAGGCGGATCCATGGGTTGTCTCGGACGACGCGTTACTACCCATGTCCGCTGCTGGTGACAAGGCTACCAGGAGCGTAGACTGTAGCCTCGCCCATCCCCGCCGTCCGCCTGACACCAAGCCCGTCCCCATCATGTGCCGGACACTAAGCGCAAGCCCCAACCAGACAGTCCTCCCGTCACCCGCTAGGTGCCGGCCAGACTGTCTCCACCAGCTGTCTGCGATCTGGACTTACGGCAGCCATCCCTTGCCGGTCTGTAGGGCTGGGCAGTTTTATAGAGAAAACAAAAAAAATGAACTGCATCGAGTCGAATCGAAGTCTCTGGTATTTCGGTTTTTGGTCTTCATTTTGATTTGGTGTGTAGCATAAACCGAATAATTCGGTGCGACTTCGGTTTTTGCTGTATGAAAACCAATCCCTCGAAAAACCGATCCCTAGCCCTTATCTGCACAATATCCCCACTCGGCACTCCACCACTCCCCACACGGCCACGCCCGAGCGTCGCCGCGGCGCTATCGGCCCTGCCTCTCCCCCTTCCGCACCGCCAATGTCACCCCTCTGTGTGGCCACGCGCCCACGCCTTCGCCCTCCGTGCCTTTCTCCTCCGCGGCGCGCGCCGCCAGCCCCCCTTCGTGCCGCATCACCCCACCACCCCTCTGTGTCCCTCCGCCCGAGCCCCTGTCCCCGCCGCGCCAGCCTCCTTCATCAGCGCCGCCACCGTCCCCACCTGTGGCCTACCCCGTTGAATCGGGTCACCGGATTATGGTTTAGTTTTTAATAAGAAAACAAACTTAAAAAACCGAAACCGAACCCTGCGTTTTCTGATTTTTAACAAAACTGATTGGTTCTTGTTCCTTTAAAAACCACACTACATGTAACAAAATCGAACCGAACAGAACCCTCAGTTTTAACTCAATGCCCAGCACTACCCGTCTGCTCCCATTCAGGTAATTTTTGTTTGATTTTGCCTCATCATGTATTTGTCAATTTGTGTGTAGACAGCACTCTGCAGAATGGATCATAGCTGTGAATAGCTCGGTTCTTTACTAAACAATTTAACCACTTCAACTTTGTAGCAGGGGTGAACAACGACTTTGGATATTATTTGGTTTATGTTCAAAAATTCGGATTCAAAAATTGTCGGTCGGATAATTTTCGGATAGTGTTGGACACGAAAAGGGAAACGGATAATTATTTTCAGAAACGGATACAAATACTGTAGAGGAAATATCCATGGGATTTTGAAATCGGTCAGAAAATATCCGAAAAACTACAAATTTTTGGTATTTTTAATTTTTTATTAAAAATTTGCAAACATAGTTTTTTGTTTTCAAAGTATTGCACAACAAGTCGGCCACCGCCCTCCGGCAGGGCGTTTTTTAAAAATCGACCTACCAGAGAGCGTTTTCCGTGGCGTGGCTCACGGCCGTTGGGCCGTCGTCTGCCGCGGGTGTGGCACTTTGTATGTGGCCCCCTTGCTGCCCTTGGGGAGGATAATTTTTGGCGGCAGGGGCCGCCTAAAAAGGGGATGGGCGGCTGGGGTGGCAAATTTGCAGGCGGCCTCCTTGCCACTCTCCCCAAGGGTGGTTTTTACTTTGCATGTCTAGGGACGGCCGGGGTGGGGGAATTTTGCAGGAGACCCTCCTTTCCGCCCTCCCCAAGGGCGATTTTCCTTGTGCATGGGGTCGCCTGCAATAGGGGCGGCGGGTTGGAAATTTTGCATGCGGCCTCCTCGCCACCCTCTGTAAGGGCGATTTAACCCTTGTGGGTATAAAACCCCTTCCCCTCTAAAAATTTCATTATATTCGATGAAAATCCAGAAAAAGAGAAAGTGAGGGGTGAGGCAGAAGGAGGAGAGCGATGAAGCCATGTCGATCTGCTAACTCCATCGCAGGTAAATACAATATCCTAAATTATGTTTATAATTTTTGTTGCGTACTAGTTTAATTAACATGTATTTATAATATTTGAGTAGATCTGGAACAAGCAGATTTAGAGCATGGAACAAATGTGTATAATTTTAGGCATAATTTCTTTTAGAAACTATGACTTAGGACATAGTGAAACTTTTTACAATATATGTATGTTGGATGGTAGATCCAGAGGACAAACTGCATTTGTAGAATTTAAGACCTAGGACAAAAAACATATTTGTAGAGACTTTTACTTAGCGCGCATTACATAATGATCGAGACAACATATTGTTACTATTAAATGAACTTAGTTTTAATTTTTTATTAGGCACAATGGCAAGTAAGGTCATATTTCAGTTAGTTTACGGTGAAGGCGACATTAGATATGGTCAAAATGGTGTTGATATGTTTGAATTTAGGATGACATCGAGAGGCATCGGCAGGCCTACCGAGAGAACAATCCAGTCAATTTATAGTTGGTTGCTACAAGGATTTAGAGTGGATCCAAGTGTATACAAAATGCCAATATCTGTTGTAGTGAGTCGTGCAACCGAAGGCTATTTTTGGGAACTAATGCCGATAGATAACACTGATGCTTGGAAACGTTATGTGGAGATGGATTTTGAATGGTCCCCATGTTATTTTTGTGGCATTGCATGAGAACGATAGTAGTGTTGCAATGCAAACAGAAGATGTTGAGGGTTCTAGCAATGTGGTGGAGAATGTTGGACCATCGGTGCAAACTGGGGATAATCACACAAGGTTGTAGGAGGCCATGGGCGTGGCAGACAAGGGGGAGAGAATTGAACCAATTGTTGATGAAATGGAGAGGGAATATTCTGAAAACAAGCAGGCGGAGGGCAATGTATCAGCCGACGAGGAAGATGATGGAATGCCCACTGATTGGACAAAAGTGGGATTCTCCGGACTTGTTATCTCAGAGGGGCAGCATATATCCTTGGAATACAAGGATAACAAGGTAATTCAGGGTACCAGGTATGCTCATAAGGAGGATATGAAAGATGCGGTGAAGCATTGGGCGGTCTCCTTGCAGAGAGAGTTTAGAGTGGTGAAGTCAACCAATTATGTGTATGAAGTGAGTTGCATGAAGAAGGAATGTTCGTGACATGTTCATGCATATAAGGGCAAATGGAATGAATATTGGAAAGTAAGCATTATGACGAGCACAACTGCTACTTGCAATGGGTGCAGAGGTATCACTGCAACATCACTTCAGTTTTTATTGCTAGTGAGATGTATAGCGGTGTTGTATGTAACACTGAGTTTGAACCGGGCTCTATTACTAGGCACATTGAAGACAAATTTAAGTACACCATAAGCTATTCCAAGGCTTGGAGGGTTAAACAAAAGATTTTAGAGATGAGGTATGACACATGTGAAGCATCGTATGATAATTTGCCTCGTCTGTTAGCCACCATTGCTCAGAGAAACAATAATACCTACTATGACATTCAGACATTCCTGTCTCCTCATGACCCAACCAAGAGTGTGCTGCAAAGAGTTTTTTTTCTCGTTGGGTGCTTGCATGAATGCATTTGTGCACTGTCGTCCTGTACTATGCATAGATGGTACATTTTTGATAGGCAAATACAGAGGTCAGATACTGATGACGATTGGACCTGATGGAAACAACCAGATGTTACCTATGACATTTGCATTTGCAGAGAGTGAGAACACCGAAAAGCTGGTACTGGTTCCTGAAAAGAGTTCATCGTGAAGTCGTGTGTATGACACCCAATGTTTGCCTTATACATGATCGTCATGCGGGCATGTTGAGAGCAATTGACTACCTGCAGAATGGTTGGAAGGAGAAGGGACTTCCAGCTAGGTGGCCTAATCTTTGGAGTAGATGGTGCATACATCATATGGGTGCAAATTTCTATAAGCAATTCAAGAACAAGCATCTGATTGATCTTTTTTAAGAGGCTATATGGTCAGAATAAAGAGAAAAAAATTCAATGAGTGGTGGAGGACGTTGAATGAGTTGACCACGAAGCAAACTGATGAGCAATCTCGTCGGTCACAGGTTGACGAGCCTCCAGTACCTCTTGGCCCACTACATGACGACCCACCCACAATGAGAAAGTGGTCCACATCATCTATCCGTAATTTCTCTCATTGGATTGAGAATGAACCGAAAGAAAAATGGTATTTGTTGATGACACTGATGGGTCTCAATACGGTATAATGACAACCAACCTGGCTGAGATATACAACTAGGTAATGCGAGGAGTGCGAGCACTCCCATTGGTTAGCATTGTTGAATTTATCCTTCATGGTGCACAGGCCTACTTCAGGGACCGATACAAGAAAATTGTTCCCTTAAAGGAAGATAACAAGATAATATTTGGGAATGTAGTGAAAAAGTATATGGAAGACAAAATAGCTAAAGCACAGAGACATATAGTTGTTCCTCAAGGTACCAAAGTCCATAGGTATGAGTTGATGTGTGTTGACAGGAGAAGGCGTGGCATCTACGGCAAGCAAGCTATGCAGGAATGTGTGCTGAATGAGGATGGCGGATGCAGTTGCAGCTGTATGAAGCATAAGCTTATACACCTTCCTTGCTCACACGTACTTGCCGTAGCTAGGTATTGTGGTATACTACCCCATTTGTACATGTCACCTTACTGCAGGAAAGAAACAATCTTTCATACATGGAATGAGGAGATATACAGGGTCGGCATATTAGGATCTTATACAACTCTAAAGCCATAACTCTTTTACATTCCAGATCCATCGAAGTTAAGGGTGAAAAAAGGCTAACGTCAGATGAGACGCTTCAGAAATGACATGGACGAGTCAGAAGCAGGTGGGAGGACTCTACGTTGTAGCAAGTGTGATCAACGCGACCATACTTACAAAAAATGCCCAAAGAATGCTACAGTTCCAAGCGTCGCGGTTGCGGGTCCATCTCGAGAGGCAACTGATGTAAGCCGTCAACCTAGGGAAGGAACAACAACTAGGCAACCACGTCCTAGACGTCCTCGTGTGGTGACAACATCCTCGGCTGGCGATGCGATGGCCTAATATTATGTGTGATCCATGAAGTATTATGGTTTTCTATCCTGTAAATTCAGTGACTATCGTTGTAATATTAATGTTTGTGAAACATGAACTTCATACTGCATTGTAATGTTGTTCTAATTCCTATAACATGTGTTTTACCAATTTCAAGTATCATTGTATTGAACAAATTTTGTAATGTTTGTAAAATTCGGAACTAATAGTTATATTCATCTTTCTGAATTTTGGTTGCGTATATCTAATGCACTTGATTATGTTGGACTCATATGTTGTGTATTTCTAATAATGTATGCAGGTATGGTCGATGACACACCTAAGCTCTTCAACAGGGGCCTCGATAGGAACCACCGCTTGTACCTCTCAGTAATGTAGGGTGCGCAGCTTGGCACCTTCCGTCCATGTCCTTCATGCCAGTTGTTGCGTGTCGATCCATGACACGTTCCATGGTATGTCATACTCCATTTTTTTGAAAGCAAATTTGACTAGACTCTAAGTTGTCAGTATTAATTTTTGGACTTTATGTTACACAGGTTGCTTGAGGCAGGCCTCATTGCGCACTGTAGGCTTGTTGAGCCGAGGGCAGATGAGAGACACCGGGCGAGACTGATTACTCCTTGCTGCCTTGCAGATTGTAGGCGGCCTGAGACACACATGTTCCATCTTCCTTATGGGGAGATGGCACCGACTCTTAAGAACGTGGTGTACCTGCTCGGGTGACCACTAGCAGGAGACGCTGTAGGGCAAGTGGACGGTGCTGGTGGATGGAAGGAGGATATCATGGAGCGCTTCGTGCTCGTGATGCGCCTTCCAGGGCTCATGCCGACCGCTGCCTTTCAGGCGTACACTACTGTTAGTGATATGTCCTATAGGCAACATGGATATGTTGGATATCATATTCAATGTTTATTTATCAATGAATAAAATGTTATTTTGTTCCATAAAATAGATAAATTGTATTAATCAATAAGTATGTGACTTATTCATGAGACTCTTTACGTGATATGAATCTATTTCTAAATGATCCCTGATCATATATCATAAGTATGTAATGAATATGATTCTTAGATCAGCATATGTATAGAGATAATGTCTCATGAATCATGGTATGGAGATACTGAAGGGTTACGCGGAAGCTACGCTAGCCGAAAACAAAAATTTTCTACCGCGCAAACCAGGAACACTTGCAAGTAAGGGCCGATAGATCGTTACCGATTGGAGTGTGCAACGGAAACACCAATCGTGGCTATCCGATCCGGAACAAGCAGCCGATTCTCGCAAGCCGACACCGATACCCGGGACAGCCGATTCGCCAATCAGCCCGATTCGCAGATGCCGTAGCCGATCCGAAGCCGATCAACGCCGCGCGCAACGTAGTAACGCCTCTACCGGTATCCACACGTCCGGGGACAAAACGCCGTACACCCGTGTGCTAGCACGCGATGCAAGGCTAGGGTTTGGCTCGAAAGTGGGGAGGGTTTCCGTGGAGATTGATCTCGGCGACTTCTGTTGCACGCGATGCAATTGACGTGCCGCAGCTCTCCACCCTCTCCTCCTTTATATAGAGTTGGCCGACTGGGACTAGTGGCCGATCGGACTCTATTTTGAATCGGATTCTATCCGAATCTCACAGAGTTGGCGCCCATACGTCGTAAGCCCATAGGACTCTATCCGATCGGATCCCTATCCGATCGAGCCGTATCCAAGTCCAACTCGAATGCCTGTTCTTATCCCCTTAAGCGTGCGACCCTGTAGGTTCAGGTATACTCGGTTTCGGCTATAGTCTAACTTAGCCGACCGTCGGCTCGAGTCCAACTCAGCCGACACTCAACAGGTGGCGCCTAGCAGCACATATTGACACCATAGTATACAAGAATATAATATCGGCTCCGAACCGTAATGCGTACACAAATCCCTTTGCCTCACGATACCGCTTAAGCTATAGGAAAGATGTGTGCCATCCCTTCAATAGCTTAACCATTCACTCGAACCGTATTGGATTATCCGTCATTTGATTGACTCCTCAATCAACTTAGCATGGCCATGCATTTCCATAATCCATTACCTCGAGGGGCCCGAGATATCTCTCCAAAGGAGGGGCAAATTCCATCTTGATCACTCACATCCCACTCCATGTTTCATAGCAAACCCGAAAACTACCTTTATAACTACCCGGTTATGGAATAGCGTTTGGTAGTCCCAAAGTAGGCTACTACACATGTTGGAATCCATGGTGATCTCGGTCTAAGGACTTTGTACCAACACTACCGAGACCAACTAATGGCACATTAATTCCCGTAGTGTCTCATGGTGGGTCTATCCAACAATGTGTTCTCCAACGCATATATCCATGTTTATTGATTTGGTATCTTCATACCCATGATCTATGAGACATGATCATCAATCAATAAACATGCCGATCTTAGAATCATATTTGTTCCAACAATATGACATATGATCGAGGATCGTTTAGAAATAGATTCATACATAAAGAGTCTCACAAATAAGTCACGTACTTATTGATCAATACAAGATGTCTATTTCATGGAACGAATAACACTTTATTCATAAATACATAAACATTGACGTGATATCCAACATCTCCATGTTGCCTCTAGGGCATATCACTAACAATCTCCCACTTGCACTAGAGTCAATCATGTAAGTATCTAATACCCATTGCTTTGTGTGCGCCTCATGCTTCGGCTAAGGGAGAGGTTTTGTCGGCGGATCGGCTATGTTGAGATCCGTGTGCACTTTGCATATCTTGACATCACCTCTATCCACAATCTCGCGGATGAGATGATATCGCCGAAGTATGTGTTTGGACTTCGATGTGACCTCGGCTCCTTGGCTTGCGCAATGGCTCCACTATTGTCACAATAGAGAGACATTGGACCAGTCGTACTAGTCATCACACCAAGCTCGAAACGAATTTCTTGATCCAAACAGCCTCCTTTGCAGCTTCCGAAGCAGCAATGTACTCGGCCTCCGTTGTAGAATCAGCAACGTATCCCGCTTGGAACTCTTCCACTGATCGCGCCTCCGTTCGGGCGAGAACACGAACCCGCATTGCGATCTATAATCATCCTTGTCTGTTTGGAAGCTAGCATCGGTGTAACCACTTACAACGAGCTCTTCTTCACCTCCATAGACTAGGAACATATCCTTAGTTCTTCTCAAGTACTTAAGGGTATTCTTTACGACAGCCAGTGACCTTCACCGGATCCGATCGGTATCTGCTCGTAGCACTCAAAGCGTACGAGACATGCGGGCATGTTCAAAGCATGGCATACATGATGGATCCAATTGCCGAAGCATATGGAACCATACCCATCTTTTTCCGCTCATCATGTGTCCGAGGACACCGATTCTTGCTAAGATTAATGCCATGTGACATGGGCAAGAAACCTTTCTTGGAATCATGCATGTTGAACCTTTTCAACACCTTGTCAATGTATGTACTTTGGCTTAATCCAATTAGCCTCTTGGATCTATCTCTATAGATCCGAATGCCCAATATGTATGCTGTCTCCCCTAAGTCTTTCATGGAAAAACTATTTTCAATGAAGACTTGACGGATTCAAGCATAGGGATATCATTTCCAATCGTAATATGTCATCCACATATAAGATTAGAAATACAATTGCGCTCCCACCGACCTTTTGTAAACACAGCCTCTTCTTCATTTTCGATGAAACCAAACCCTTTGATTACTTCATCAAAACGAATATTCCAACTCCGAGATGCTTGCTTCAATCCATAAATGGATTTCGTAGCTTGCATATCTTTCCAGGCGATTCTGGATCGACAAAACCCTGAGGTTGTATCATGTATACATCCTCGCTTAGGTTTCCATTTAGGAAAGCCGTTTTGACATCCATCTGCCATATCTCATAATCGAAATATGCAGCAATCGCTAGGATAATCCGAATAGATTTAAGCATTGCGACGGGCGAGAAGGTTTCATCATAATCAACTCCTTGAATCTGTTTAAAACCTTTCGCCACCAATCGCGCCTTATAGATGTGAACATTTCCATCCATATCGGCCTTTTCTTAAAAACCCATTTACACTCAATGGTTTTGACACCATCAGTGGATCAACCAAGTTCCAAACTTGATTGTCGTACATGGATTCTATTTCGGATTTCATGGCTCCAAGCCACTTGTTGGAATCGGGTCCCACCATCGCTTCCTCATAGGTCTTAGGTTCATCGTTGTCCAACAACAATATATCACGTTGTTCCGCACCTGTGTACCTGTCAGGCGCACGACGTGATCTTTCAGACCTCCGTGGGGCTGGTGTATCTACAACCGGTGGCGCAACACTTTGTTCCTCCTGTTGTGGTTCCGTGGTCGCGAAACGTTTCGGTGTTTCTTGAACTTCTTCAAGATGCACCCTGCTCCCACTAACCCTTCTTGAAAGAAACTCTTTCTCCAAGAAGACACCATGTCGGGCGACAAACACTTTGCCTTGTTCCCGATTATAAAAGTAATATCCCTTAGTTTCCTTAGGATATCCCACAAAGAAGCACTTGTCGATTTGGGTGTGAGCTTGTCGGATTGTAAACGTTTTACATAAGCCTCACATCCCCAAATTTTGAGAAAAGACAAACTAGGGGTTGCCCTGTCCATATCTCATATGGTGTCTTTTCAACCGACTTAGATGGAACTCTATTTAGTGTGAGCGCATGCTGTTTCAAGAGCATATCCCCGAAGGATAACGAAAGATCACTTTGGCTCATCATCGACCGCACCATGTCCAACAAGGTGCGATTTCTCCGTTCGGACACTCCGTTCCATTGTGGAGTTCTGGCGGAGTCAACTGTGAAACAATTCCACAATCTTTCGATGATTACCAAACTCTTGGCTCAAGTATTCCCCTCCACGATCGATCGTAGAAACTTGATTGTTTTCCCTAAATGATTCTGTACTTCATTCTGGAATTCTTTGAACTTTTCAAAGGATTCGGACTTATGCCTCATTAAGTAGATATAACCATATCTACTAAAGTCATCGGTAAAGGTAATGAAGTACGATAACCACCTCGGCCGTTGAGCTCATTGGTCCACATACATCGGTATGTACAAGTGCCAACAAGTCACTTGCTCTTTCACTGTGTCCCGTGAAAGGTGCCTTTGTCATCTTACCAAGTAAACAAGACTCACATGTCTCAAATGATTCAAAATCAAAAGAGTGAAGCAATCCATCCTTATGGAGCTTCTCCATGCGTTTCTTATTTATATGGCCTAAGCGACAATGCCGGATAAACGTGGGGTTTATATCATTAGAGAGTTGTCTTTCGTATTAATGTTATAGATGGGAGACGCTTCAAGATTCAAAACATATAATCCATTCATCAATGGAGCATGAAAATAGAACATATCTCGAGATATATTGAACAACCATTGTCCATTGATCTAAAATCATATCCTTCCGCTTGCAAACATGAAGCGGAAATAACGTTTTGACATAGTGTTGGAACACAATAACAATTATTCAATTCCAAAACTAATCTGAAGGTAGATGAAGTGGTACTGTGCCGACAGCAAGCGTAGCAACGCTTGCTCCATTGCCGACGCGCGAGTTCACCTCGCCCCTTCTCAATCCTCTACTTCTTCTCATTCCCGCAACGATTTGCAAATATGAGCTACGATCCGGTATCAAATACCCAAGAGTCGGTAGGTGAAGTAGAAAGATTAATGTCTATAACATTAATACCGAGTAAGTCGTACTTTGCTTCTTTTTGAGATCCTCCATGTACTTCTTGCAGTTCCTCTTCCAATGGCATGTCTCCTTGCAATAGAAGCAAACGGCATCGATGTCGCCGACCCCTTCTTGCCCTTCTTTGCATTGGAGGCACTCGCGATCTCATCGGGAGTTAACTTCCTCTTGGTGCAAAGTTTCTTGACAGTGGTTTTGCGCTTTGCCTTCGCATCATCATCACATGATGACCATTTTTCTGGATACTCTCCTCACTGTCTTTAGAATCCCATGCAATTCAGCCAAGGTTCTATCCATATTGTTCATGTGATAGTTTAATATGAATGGCTCGAAGCTCGAAGGGAGCGACGGAGAATCACATCGAGCCAACTCTTGGCTAAGGGGAAAACCTAGTTTTTCCGGACTCTCGATATAGCCAATCATCTTTATCACATGCGGATCGACGGGATTCCCTCAACAAGCCTCCACGCAAACAAGGACTTTGAGGTGTTGAACCTCTCGGCCCGAGCTTGGTTCTCAAACATGCCACGCAGTCCCCGAATAATAGTGTGAGCATCGCGCTCTCATATTGCTTCGAAGCTCGGGGACATTGTAGCAAGCATGAGACAGCTTATATCTAGGGCATCATTAGTGTGCTTCTCCTAAGCTCTCCGTGCGTTGCGGTGGCATTATTTGGCAAATCCTCGGGATAGGGTACTTCAAGAACGTACTCCTTACGCTCTTGCTTGAGAACAATTCTCAAGTTGCGATACCAATCCATAAAGTTTGTTTCATTTAATTTTTCCTTTTCGAGAATAGATCGCAAATTAAAGGTACTGGGTGTAGTATTAGCCGCCATTTATTCTACAACGAAAAAGCAAAGTTTAGCACAATGTTTATGCTATGTCTATTGTTAAACAATTTAACATTAGACTCCCATTACGTATTTTCCACCTTCCCTCTAGGTTACGTATTGGGTCAAGATCCACATGTTAATTAATTTTCTAGTGAGCTTTGGCATCACTTGCTAGAAAATTAGTAACATCGATAAACAACACCTTGCTAATCACATCTCTATGTGACTCTTGTTGTTGGTGTGGCATCTCCATGCCCCGGCGCCAACCTATGCCCCAAGGCCCAAAACTGTTTTGATAGCCTTGTTAAGTAAACCAAATGCTCCTGCATGTATATGTCGACATATACCCCTCGTGTTATGATAGAGAATGGCACTCGCTTTGCACCCACCATTGACGAGCATAACGGTGACGGGTGCAACATTTGGAAGGGCATCATTACTACTTAATTTTGCGAGGATGCTATCCTATCAAACAAACATATCACATATGAAAGTAAGAAGAATAGCATATAGTGAAATAGTATGGCCCCCTTCACATGGTGATCTCCATCTCCATGCCGGTGTACAGGATCTCCATCTTCATCACCGTTCTTTCGAGTGCCGAATGCTTGATTTCTTCAAACTAAGCTACTACTATAGAAGCTCTAATTGAAGATTACATCGACTCACAGTCGTGAATGAATATTACAAGCATTGCACGTATGAAAGAATATTACAGGGATTGCACATATGAAAGAATATTACATGCATCACATGCATCTCATACATCTCATACATACAATAGGGCCATACCATCTCAAAGCATTCTCTGCAAAAACAAGTTAGGCGTAGAAACGTTTTCTACTTATCGCAGAGCTACGACATCGAGACGACCTATAAGGGGGTACGCACACGGCCGCCCCCGCGGGCTTCGGGCAGCGCCGACCACACACGAAATTCATAGATCCAATCTATGAATTCGCTACGAAACCATGTCGGCATAATCATATTATGCCGTCCCGATACACTATCAAGGGAGATGGTTTGCGTAGGCGCGAGGCGCTAACAAGATCGGACTACGAGATAGCTTCGGCATAATCACATTATACCGTTCCGATACACTATCAAGGAACGCTATCTCGAACCCAACTCAAACCGAGTTATATGGAAATTGCTTCGACGTAATCACATTATGCCGTTCCGATACACTATCAAGGAATGCAATTACCATTAACTCTCCTCAACGAATCCCGTAAAACCGATTGATCTAATCAACCCGTGCGCAAAACTTGTTCTAGATCCAATCTAAAACCCGAACTACGCAAGATTAGCTCGATACCACCGAAGGGTTACGCGGAAGTTACGCTAGCCGAAAACAAAAATTTTCTACCGCGCAAACCAGAACACTTGCAAGTAAGGGCCGATAGATCGTTACCGATTGGAGTGTGCAGGAAACAACCAATCGGGCTATCCGATCCGGAACAGTGTAGCCGATTCTCGCAAGCCGACGATACCCGGGACAGCCGATTCGCCAATCAGCCGATTCGCAGATGCCGTAGCCGATCCGAAGCCGATCAACAACGCGCAACGTAGCAGCGCCTCTACCGGTATCCACACGTCCGGGGACAAAACGTCGTACACCCGTGTGCTAGCACGCGATGCAAGGCTAGGGTTTGGCTCGAAAGTGGGAGGGTTTCCGTGGAGATTGATCTCGGCGACTTCTGTTGCACGTGATGCAATTGACGTGCCGCAGCTCTCCACCCCTCCCTCCTTTATATAGAGTTGGCCGACGGGACTAGTGGCCGATCAGGACTCTATTTTGAATCGGATCCTATCCGAATCTCACAAAGTTGGTGCCCATACGTCGTAAGCCCATAGGACTCTATCCGATCGGATCCCTATCCGATCGAGCCGTATCCGAGTCGAACTCGAATGCATGTTCTTATCCCCTTAAGCGTGCGACCACAGTAGGTTCAGGTATACTCGGTTTCGGCTATAGTCTAACTTAGCCGACCGTCGGCTCGAGTCCAACTCAGCCGACACATCACGACGGCGCCTAGCAGCACATATTGACACCATAGTATACAAGAATATAATATCGGCTCTTAACCTGTAATGTGTACACAAATCCCTTTGCCTCACGATACCAATTAAGCTATAGGCAAGATGTGTGCCATCCCTTCAATAGCTTAACCATTCACTCGAACCGTATTGGATTATCCGTCCGTTGATTGACTCCTCAATCAACTTAGCATGGCCATGCATTTCCATAATCCATTACCTCGAGGGCCGAGATATCTCTCCAAAGGAGGGCAAATTCCATCTTGATCACTCACATCCCACTCCATGTTTCATAGCAAACCCGAAAACTACCTTTATAACTACCCAGTTACGGAATAGCGTTTGGTAGTCCCAAAGTAGGCTACTACACATGTTGGAATCCATGGTGATCTCGGTCTAAGGACTTTATACCAACACTACCGAGACCAACTAATGGCACATTAATTCTGTAGTGTCTCATGGTGGGTCTATCCAACAATGTGTTCTCCAACACATATGTCCATGTTTATTGATTTGGTATCTTCATACCCATGATCTATGAGACATGATCATCAATCAATAAACATGCCGATCTTAGAATCATATTTGTTCCAACAATATGACATATGATCAAGGATCGTTTAGAAATAGATTCATACATAAAGAGTCTCATAAATAAGTCACGTACTTATTGATCAATACAAGATGTCTATTTCATGGAACTGAATAACACTTTATTCATAAATACATAAACATTGACGTGATATCCAACATCTCCATGTTGCCTCTAGGGCATATCACTAACAGATACCAAATCAATAATGTGAACACATGTTGGAGAACATGTTGTTGGATAGACCCACCTTGAGACGCGGATTTAATGTGTCATTAGTTGGTCTCAAGTAGTGTTGGTGCAAACACTTAGACCTGAGATCATCATGAATTTCAACATGTGTAATGTCTTACTTAGGGACTACCAAACGCTACACCATAACTGGGTACTTATAAAAGTATTCTTTGGGTTTGCTATGAAACATGTAGTGGGTTGTGAATAATCAAGATGAAATTTGTCCCTCCTATAGGAGAAAATTTTTCAAAAAAACATATCTAGTCCTGGTTGGTAACACCAACCAGGGACTAAAGATGGCTATGTCGGCCACGTGACGCCGTCATCTTTAGTCCCGAATATTTCAACCGGGACTAAAGATCAACATCTTTAGTCCCGCTTTTGTGGTCTCGCTTGCAACCCGAGACTAAATGGGTTACAAACCGGGACTATAAATGGTTTCCCAAGAGTGTTAGCTGTAAAAACCTGAACTATAAAGGGATTCCCTAGTAGTGTTGTTTGTAAATACTTGTGTACATGGATGCATCTATCACAACCATTATTTCAATGTAAAAAAACAAATAGACTTAAATAAACATAAATACAATGATTATTTGGAAATATCCTAAAAAGTATTATAAATATTATATGAAAAATATTATAAATATTTTATGATGATCAATTAAGAATGGAGACAGTATTAGTTTTGATTGTGACAAAAATGTAAATCATCAAAACCTATAATTTAGACTCCAAACCAAGTATAAGAATTCCAAGTTGTAGAATTACTAAATATGATGAAAAACAATGATTAAAACTTCAAACGAAATACAACTAGATATTGTTTAATTCCGAATTTAATAAATCCATGTATTTTATGGTGCGCAAGAGGTCGTCCAGAGAACGGATGGAGTTCTTGAAAATAACTGACAGATTGACACAAACAGTTTTATCATTTTCTTCCTAATTAACGTAGAATTACTATATTTTTTATTAATGTGAACATTTCTAACCATTTTATTTCTTGATTAATGTAGGGTTTATATGAGAACCTTCAAAATTAGCATATATAAACATTAGTAGTGGTACGTAAAAGTATTTTTTAAGAAATAATTAGCCTGAAGGTGCATGTAGATAAGACGATAAGTATGGTAGAGGAGCAGTCATTGGACTAATAATTACTCCGAGTAGGTAGAACATGTATTTCCGTCACCTGTAGGCATGCAGACCAGCAGTGCAGTAGTACGTTAGAAAAAGACCACACTACTTTACAATTGGCAAGGGATGGAGTAGTCAATTACATCAAAGCTAATAGGTTTGTTGTCAGAATTGAATAATAAAGCTATTTTTAATAGTACTGTTAGGTTAGCTTTACCACCATTTACCCTAACAAGGTCTAGATTTTTCAAATCGTAAAAACCACCATAAAAACCATGATTTTCAGGCATATCGTAGGGATGCGAAACCACGGTTTTTCGGTAACCACGGTTTTGGACGCGACAATTAATCATAGTTTTTACGTGAAAATCACCCTATGAACTGGATTGGCATGGTAATTGGTTGGCAAAAAAAAGGTAAGTAGAGGGCGTGGGTTATTAATTAATGTGACTAATTGGTAGGAAAAAAAGAAGGCACAGGAGAGCAGACTAGCTATAACTCAAACACAGGATGTTCCTCTGCAATGTCTTCATCAACTAATAAAAAGAGCAGTTTGCTAACTGTGTGCGTCTTATCCGGCTGGATCGTTTACTCATAGCATATATAGCACATACTAAGAATGTAATTTTGAGGTACACATGCTATATTTCTATTACTGACAGAGACAGTATATATATGTAAGCACGCTCATTAAAATTGCCAAACGGTTAATGGCTTCACAGTGTGTATATATCTATATCCAGTAGCACGAACATACAGTGACAAAGATACACTGTCACACTGACAAATATACTGTCGTCGTGGCTCCTTCATGGAGAGTAAAATTAAAGCGTTTGTAGCAGCAGTGGCTGTAGCAGTGTATATGTGGCTAGTACGTAGGTATACTGCTGCGGACAAGTTATTGATCGAGCAAATAGTGTTTTTCTACACGGAATTTGGGGTAAGTGAATACATAAATGTATGCTAAATTTTCTTTTTTAAAAACTTTCTTGTTTTTTATAAACTAATAAATGATATGATTATAAACGATATGATTTTTGAAAGAAATATACAAAAGTTATTTTAAAAGATTATATTTATTTCTAATAAATTAGTAATACTTAGTTAATTATATATATGGTAATGATTTGTTTTGTTTTATCGTGCGCAAGTAATTCTAGTTCTCAAAACGAACACAGCCATAGACAGTCGTAGTGTAGTAGCTGGGGGTATAATTAAGGATTTAAGGTGCATGTCTCTGCATGCATGAAGCAATGTACATGTGCATTAGTTATTATAAATTAAGGATTTAAGGTGCTCTCACCTTCCCACAGCTTTTTGCGAGAGTCCACTCCACGACTACTCCACTTACATACACGTAATCTCTCTACGCTACCTGCTGATATGATCTTTTATTTGAGAAATCATTTTTGATTGAAGTGTTTTCGGTTTAAGTTGCATCCGAAGACTAAATAATATCTCTAGTTCCGGTTTAAAAAGTCTACGAATTTCTAAGAACGTTAGTCCCGGTTCGTGACAAAACCGGGACTAAAGATCATCTTTAGTCCCTGTTCAAATATTGTCGAACCCGTCGAGCGTCGGCATCTTTAGTCCTGGTTGGTAACACCAACCAGGACTAAAGATGGGTTCTTTTTTAAACTCCTTCTTCCTCCTCCAGCCCGAGCCAGCTACACTTGTGTTCAAAATTTTTCTCTAGAGGGTAGCTACTGCCAAAATTTTTGTAATTTTGTTTTGGTGATAATACACAAATCTTTGCTATTTACAAGGTCAGCAACTTCTTAATCTTACAATCTATGCTTAGCACTTCGCATTTTACGGTTGTTTTCTATACATTTTCATCTCTAGATTTTTTGTAAACATGAGGAGAGAGAAAATTTGTTTGGAGTAATTATTTTGCTAAGCACATTACATTGTGTTGAAAAAAAAGGAAAAATAAAGAGGAAGAAAAGTATGCTTAGCACGTTACATTTCTAGAAATTTAGTCCGTACAATTTTATCTCAAAAATTATTTATGGAAAATGATGAGAGAATATTTTGGACAAAAAAGTTATAAAATAGGTGACAAAGGACCATTTAAAATAGATACAAACTAATTAATTAATTTTATGTTTATCACTTTAAAAGACCTTTTAAAAATAATTCTAATTTTTTAGAACAACACATTAAGTATGTTGGATTAGTATATAATAATTGTCTCGATTACATATATATATAATTATTATAAAAATATTTAAACGATTTGAATTTCGTGAAATTTTCTTACGATTTTTGTGCATTCCATGTAGATGGATCGGCGATGGATGTACAACACGGATCGATGGTGGAGAGAGTTTATTCATGGCGTGTATTATTTTTTTAGTGTGGCCGATGCCAACAAGCGAAGGGTTTCATACGTTGTCCATGCAAAAAGTGCAAAAATGAGAAGGAGTATTCTACATCAAGAATTATTCATGCCCACTTGTTTCGGGATTCATGCCTCACTACAATTGCTGGACATCGCACGGAGAGGTGGGGGTTGCAATGGAAGAAGATGAAGAAGACGACGACAACATTCCGGACTGTGGTCAATACGGTGGGTTTGAAGAGAATACAGCGGGCGAGGCGGGGGAGGGGTGGGATGCTGAAGAAAACGATGGTGCCGATGACCTTGGTCAGATGTTGCGTGATGTACAGGGGGACTGCGAAGGCGTAAAGGAGGTGCAAAAATTGGAGCGTATGTTGGCGGAGCACAAAAGGTCCTTGTACCCAGGCTGTGAATAGGGGCACAAAAAGTTAGGTACCACGCTAGAATTCATGAAGTGGAAGGCCAAAAATGGTGTCAGTGACAAGGCATTTGGCGAGTTACTAAAACTCGTGAAGAACATTCTTCCAGAAGGAAACGAATTGCCGGAATCAACGTACGAGGCTAAGAAGTTAGTCTGCCCTCTAGGACTGGAGGCACAGAAGATACACGCATGTCCTAATGATTGTATCCTCTACCGCGGTGAGGAGTACGAGAACCTAGAAGCATGTCCGGTTTGTAAAGCACTTCGATACAAGATCAGACGAGGTTTTCCAGGCAAAGTTGACGGACGGCCCTCGAAGAAAAGGGTTCCTGCTAAGGTGATGTGGTATTTTCCTATAATACCACGGCTGAAACGTTTGTTCAGGAACAAGGAGCATGCAAGAATGATGCGTTGGCACGCGGAAGAACGCCTACAAGTCGACATGCTGAGACATCCCGCCGATGGGTCACAGTGGCGAAACATCGACAGAACATTTGAAGACTTCGGCGAGGATGCAAGAAACCTAAGGTTCGGCTTAAGCACGGACGACATGAATCCTTTTGGAGAGATGAGCAGCGGGCATAGCACTTGGCCTGTGACGATGTGTATCTACAACCTCCCGCCTTGGCTATGCATGAAGCGAAAGTACATTCAGATGCCGGTTATTATTAAAGGCCCGAAGCAACCTGGTAACGACATCAAAGATCTAGAACTGCTATGGAGGAAAGAAGGTGTTCCCGTGTGGGATGAAGATAAACAGGAGCAGTTTAACCTACGAGGGTTGCTGTTTGTTACCATCAATTATTGGCCTGCACTTGGCAACCTATCTGGACAGTCAAATAAGGGGTACAATGCTTGCATCCACTGTATGGATGAGATTGAGTGTACGTACCTGAAACATTGTAAGAAGGTAGTGACATGGGCCATCGTCGCTTTCTTGCTGCAAACCACCCTGTCCGGAGAAGAGGCAAACATTTTGATAAAAAGGTAGACCATCGTACTAAACCAAAGCATCGCAACGGAAAGGCCGTGTTTGCCATAGTGAAAGACCTCAAAGTAGTATTTGGAAAGGGACCCGACAACCAATCTATAGCAAGTGAAGGTGGTCACGTGGCGATGTGGAAGAAGAAGTCAATTTTTTGGGAGTTGCCCTACTAGGAAGTCTTGGACGTCCGCCATGCAATCGACGTGATGCACCTCACCAAGAACCTTTGCGTAAACCTGCTTGGCTTCCTAGGTGTATACGGAAAAATAAAAGATAACACTTGAGGCACGTAACGATCTGAAATATATGGCACAACGTGACGGCCTTCACCCGCAACCAAAGGAGAAAGGAGACCAATACCTAAGTCCAGCCAGCTACAATTTGAGCAGGGCAGAGAAGGAAATAATGCTTGAATGCCTGGAGAGCATCAAGGTACCGTCTAGATACTCCTCGAATATAAAGGGAATAATAAGCACGAAGGATAAGAAGTTCACAAATCTAAAGTCCCACGACTGCCACGTGCTGATGACACAGCTGCTTCCCGTTATAATTCGGGGTATCCTTTCCGATAATGTTTGGGCAACAATAACAAAGCTATGTGCTTTCCTGAACACAATTTCACAAAAGATCATCGATCCAGACAGACTAGAAGACTTTCAAAATGATGTGGTCCAATGTCTTGTCAGCTTTGAGATGATCTTTCCGCCTTCCTTCTTCAATATCATGACGCATCTCCTATGCCACCTTGTCAAAGAGATCCGTATCCTCGGTCCGGTATTTCTACACAACATGTTCCCCTTCGAGAGGTATATGGGCGTTCTAAAGAAGTACGTTTGTAACCGTTCGCGTCCGGAAGCCAGCATCGCCAATGGATATGGAACAGAGGAGGTGATTGAGTTTTGCATCAACTTTATTGAAGACCTCCGTCCCATCGGGGTGCCTGAATCAAGCCATGAAGGTAGACTACGGGGGAAGGGAACTTTTGGAAGAAAGGCAATAATGAACATGGACAATGACTTGTACAGGAAAGCACATTGGACCGTGTTGCAACAATCTTCCTTGGTGGCTCCTTACATCGAGGAGGACTTGGCGATTGTTCGCTCGGAAAACATCGGTAAGACGCATGCCTGGATTACACGTGTAATACCAAAACCGGAGAATTTAAAACCAGGAATAAAAATCGGAACTACAAGCTTCTTGATCGTGTTTATTGCTTCTTATTTGCCAATTTGGTTGCATAAAATTCACCTTGGAAATGCTTTGATTTGAAGTTGGGTAAAAACCGAGTTTGAAATTCCCAAATGGGAGAAAAAGTTCAAAAGATAGATTTGAAGGAGGAAAATAATTAAGAATTGGGATTTATAAAAGCTCTCTTAAAAGTATAAACTTTTGGTTTAAACGCAAAATTAATAATGGAAAAATTGGTAATCATAAAAAATATATGATAAAAATAATTTAGAAGGAAAAATATGAAGATGGAAAGTAATCCTAAATCAAAAGACCTAATTTTTGAATCCAAAAGAAGGAGATAAGTTAGAATTTAAAAATATATTTTTTGAATAATAAAAGTGGGGAAAAGTTTGAAAATATATTTTAAATTAATTTTTGGGAATATTAAAATTTATTTGGAATTTTTAGAGTGAAGGGAAAAAATTTGGGAAAATAAAATCGGAAAATCGGGAAAAATAGGATTCGGCACTGTTTACCGCATCCTCGTGCACGCGCGCACGCACACCACGCGTCGCTGTGCCGTACCAGGCCCCGCGCATGCGCGCGTTCTCGCCATGCCACGCGTCGCGGCCGTACACCCGCCATGCCGTCGCTCGCGTCACCACGCCCCCGCACAGCACCGCCGTACCTCGCCGCACGTCACCCACGTTCGCCGCACGTCGCACGACACGCGCGCGCGACGGACCCCGCGTCCGCGTCGCCCGCCGTATCGGCCCCCGCGCGCCTGCCACCCGCCGCCCGCCGCGTCCCGGACCCCGCACGTGCGCCCGCCACCCGTCGCCGCCGCACCCCGACCCCGCCCGCCGCCGCCATGCGCCACGCGCCCCGTGCCCGACCCCGCCGCCCGCGCGCGCGTGCGCCCCGCCGTACCGTGCACCGGTCCCCCACCTTTTTTCCCCGTTCTTCCCACCCGGCCACGCCTATATAAGGACCCCTCTCCCCCTCTGTTTCCCCATCTCGCCACCGTCCGTCCACTCTCCCTCATCGAATTTCCCGAGGGACGTCGCCGCAAGCCCGAGCACCATTCCTCCTCGAGCGGAGCCGTCGCCGCAAGCCCCCACCGCCGTGCGCCGGAGCTCCACTGCCCCCCCCTGAGCATCGCCGTCGCCGGTAAGCCCGAGCCGCCACCCCTCCCCCTCGCTTACGCCGGTCACCGGCTGCAACAGAGAGAAGAAGGAGAGAGCAGAACCCGGTCGAACAGTTGGCGGGTTAATGAATAGTAAACAGAGGAAAAGAAAAGAAAGAAAAGAAAAAGAGAAGAAAAAGAAAAGGAAAAAAATAGAAAATAAATAGGGGAAAAAGGAAAATAAAAAACAAAAGGAAGGGTTAGGAAAAATATATAAATTTATTTTGGGATGATAAAACATGATTTCTGAAACAAATTATTTTTGGGATAAATATGAGATTTATTGTCTTATACTATCACCTTTTCCAAAATTCTAAAAATGGTCATCAATATTATTTTAGTTACACTAAAAATATTATTATCCAACTAATATTATTTTGTCATAAAATGTAGCGAATATAGTTTCAAAATATTAGGTTAGTTAATTTAAAAACTAAATAATTGAGATCTATCTATCTTAAGGTATTTCAAACTCAAATCTAAATTACATTTAAACCATTCAGATAATTCACCCCCATTATTTAGCTTAGCTACCATAGAAGGTTATTAGGCCTTGATATTTGATTTTGTCATTTGACTCCCGAATCTAGGTGACCAATATAGTCCCAATATTAGAAATATAATTGTCACCTAAAAAAATTATTACTCAACACTAATTTTATCATATGGTTTTCCAAAAAGTAAAGTCTAAATTATTTAATATTGTGTCAAGCCTTAGGGTTAATTATTTTCAAACTTAATTATTTTAAACCTAGAACCTATCGGCCCAGTAAAACTTGGATAAAGATTTAGAAAGTAACCATTCCTTTTTCACCATCATACCTTAATTCACCAATCATAATATTCCTCAAGATCGAATATAATAAAATAATATTAGCTCATATTTAATCAAATCGGGTCCAATGCAAACTTCAAATCCTTATAACCCTTTTCGCTCTTCGCTCTAACTCCGGCCTTGCCAACATTCGAACCTAAGCTCACGTACCATCAAAGCCTAGAGTTAGGAGCTGCTATTGCGATTTACTTGGTTTTCTTTTGGATCTTATTGGATTCTATTTGAATTCTAATCGAATTCAAATTTGATTTCTCGCATGTACGATAGAGTCCGAAGGAGATATACCCTGCCTTGATGTTGATGTTAGTGATATGCCCTAGAGGCAACATGGAGATGTTGGATATCACGTCAATGTTTATGTATAAATGAATAAAGTGTTATTCGGTTCCATGAAATAGACATCTTGTATTGATCAATAAGTACGTGACTTATTTGTGAGACTCTTTATGTATGAATCTATTTCTAAACGATCCCTGATCATATGTCATATTGTTGGAACAAATATGATTCTAAGATCAGCATGTTTATTGATTGATGATCATGTCTCATAGATCATGGGTATGGAGATACCAAATCAATAAACATGGACATATGTGTTAGAGAACAGATTGTTGGAAAGACCCACCATAAGACACTACAGGAATCAATGTGCCATTAGTTGGTCTCAGGTAGTGTTGGTACAAAGTCCTTAGACCAGAGATCACCATGGATTCCAACATGTGTAGTAGCCTACTTTGGGGCTACCAAACGCTATTCCGTAACTGGGTAGTTATAAAGGTAGTTTTCGGGTTTGCTATGAAACATGGAGTGGGATGTGAGTGATCAAGATGGAATTTGCCCCTCCTCTGGAGAGATATCTCTGGGCTCCTCGAGCTAATGGATTATGAAAATGCATGGCCATGCTAAGTTGATTGAGGAGTCAATCAACAGACAGATAATCCAATATGGTTCGAGTGAATGGTTAAGCTATTGAAGGGATGGCACACATCTTGCCTATAGCTTAACTGGTATCGTGAGACAAAGGGATTTGTGTACACATTATAGGTTCAGAGCCGATATTATTCTTGTATACTATGGTGTCAATATGTGCTGCTAGGCGCCGCTGTTGACGGGTCGGGTGAGTTGGACTCGAGCCGACGATCGGCTAAGTTAGACTATAGCCGAAACCGAGTATACCTGAACCTACAGGGTCGCACGCTTAAGGGGATAGAATAGATATTCGAGTTGGACTCGGATACGGCTCGATTGGATAGGGATCCGATCGGATAGAGTCATATAGGCTTACGACGTATGGGCGGCCAACTCTATGAGATTCGGATGGGATCCGATTTGAAATAGAGTCCTGATCGGCCACTAGTCCCAGTTGGCCAACTCTATATAAAGGGGCGAGGGGTGGAGAGCTGTGACACATCAGTTGGATCGCTTTAAACCGAATCCGCAACGAAAGTCGCCAAGATCAAACTCCACGGAAACCCTCCCCACTTTCGAGCCAAACCCTAGCCTTGCATCGCATGCTAGCACACGGGTGTACGGCGTTCTGTCCCCGGACGTGTGGATACCGGTAGAGGCGCTGCTACGTTGCGCGCTGTTGATCGGCTTCGGATCGGCTGCGGTCGGGCGCATCGGAGCAAGGCGCAAGAACGTGACCGGACGACTCCACGAATCGGCTGATTGGCGAATCGGCTGTCGGCTTGCGGGAATCGGCTACACAGTTCCAGATCGGATTGCCCTGATTTGCTATTTCCGCTGCATACTCCAATCGGTAACGATCTATCGTCCCTTACTTGCAAGTGTTCCTGGTTTGCGCGGTAGAAAATTTTTTGTTTTCGGCTAGCGTAGCTTCCGCGTAACCATTCAGTTGATTACCATTAGAATTATTCTTTGTAACCCTCGATGTGATACAACCGGAGGATATCTTCGGTAAAGTGCTTAGTCCTGCTTATACTAGATTCTTGCATACTCATGATTTTATAAATAAGCCTCGTGCTTGGGCAACTATCTTTGGGAAGGTAGTTGAGATATGGCAGGTGGAGACATGAGCGCCACATTGCCTCGATCATGTTGAAGATAGTTTTGATGGAAAAATGAAAATACAAACCAATGTTTTTAGACTGGAGTGGATGGACGGATTTGGGTGGATTCTGGGAAAGGCTAGTACCGTCCCTGGTCAATTAAGGACCGAGCCATGAGACTACAACTTAGAATGAGCCAGTACAACCGTACTTCTCGAATGGGTATAGACCTAGCGGAGTACATAACCGAGCAGAGGCAGTATCCCTGCGTAGTGGTTCAGGTGTAGGCGTTGAGGTAAGGGCCTACCGGTGGGGACTCACCACTGGGGGTGCCTGGACAAAAGTTAAGGACCTTCCGGTAGGGGTGCACCGCTGGTTGGTACCTGGGCAGAAATCGGGCATACGACCAACATGAAGAAATGAGGACATTAAGAAAAGGACATGCAGGCTGAAAGAACAAAGATGGAGCAAGTCTTTCTCTTACCCCAGGAATGCCAGAACTCCTCTCACTGCTAGGAAATGACGGCTAGATGCATGAGGGCTTAAGTTCATGGAGCGGGTACTGCCAAAATGAGGTTATCGAAAGGCTTTGCCGTGACCGTCCCATATAGAGGGTTGCAAGCTCATTCAATGAGTAGTTGCAGAGTACGGGAAAGTGTACATCCACTGCAGTGTGAGTAAATAAATCTATTCGAATAGTCATGCTCGCGGTTAATGAGTGACGCGACAAGTTTCTCCCGTGGCTAGACTCATAAATTTTAAAATGATGGGTGGGATTGCATAATGATTTTATGTGTTGGGAAACCAACTTCTCTATCTGAGAGAAGGGGGAAGACACCCCCAGAAAACCATGATGAATCGGAGGCGGGAAGCTATCCTTGGGATCATAATGGATGGTGGACACAACCATGGCCGACTTAATATACTATGGATCTAAAACTTGACCTGGCTAGATGTTAGGTTTGTGAAAATTGGCTTTGCGCAAATAAACCATAGCCATTCTTTGAATGACCCTATCATGTGCATCATTCCGTGTTGGCTTGCTGAGTACGTTGGGTACTCACCCTTGCTATATGCACAAACCTCCAGATGAAGGAGATGAGGAAGACCCCTATGCTTACTACCAGGAGGAATGAAGACAATGGAGCGCAATAGGTCTTAGTCCCCAGCCATTGCCTGTAGCGATCGACATGCCACTGCCTTCCGTCTGCCACCTTATCTAAATTTTGCTTTTGGTTGTATCCAGACCAGTAGGTCCTATATGTATTGGATATTGCCTTCGGGCCTATTATTGTAATAAGTCGATGTAAGACTATTCGTGCACTTTGCACCTGGTAATTCAGAACTGTATTCGTGGGTACCAAACTACTCGATCCAGGGATATGGTACTATGAACACGAATGATTCCCGTCCTCAAAAACGGGGGTCTACAGAGCTGGTATCAGAGCAGTGCGACTGTAGGATAAGACCAACTGGCGCCCCACCCCTTTATAGCTGGTTAAATGGAAATATCCCTACATAGGATTATTTTGAAAATACAGACTATTTTTACAAAACAAATATGTTTTTTCTTACACTCTTGACCCCCAATTCTCTATGAACATTTGGTTTTACCATTGCCCTTCTTTAACCCTAAGCTATCTTCAAAAATAGATGTCAGGCTATGACCATGTTGGAACTTGGAGATTGTTTGACCTACTAAGACAATGAGAGTACACAGAATAAAGCCACATCCATAGCTTAACCTCTGCTTTTCTCTTTTTCTCTGACAATAGATGGGAAAAGCCAAGGTCAATAAATCAAGATCCCAACAGTTTCATGGATTGACCCAGAGCGACCCTGTGGACACTCCACCTCCTTTCCGTGTGAACCCGACCTTAGCCCCGGTAGTGGCTAACCAGACACAGCTAATGACCATGATGATGCAACTGATGCAACGATTGTTCCAAACGCAACAGATGCAAACTCAGGGTTGGTACCCAGAGCAACGTCAGTACATTCCGTCGCAAACCCTAATGACTCCCGCAAGTGTACTGTCAAGCCCACAGAGAGCAATAACACCAAACCCGCCATTAGGATGGAAGGAAACACTTGACCCCCACTACGGTTCCATGGAACAAGGACATGGGGTAAAGAACAGTACATGGGACAAGTACACCAGGACCCCGAACAAGGGAGAGATACAGTGCGGATGAAAGGATAAAGAATCCAATCAAAAAACCGGCCAAGATTTCAGTTCGCCACCATCTAACCCCAAGAAGAGGAAGTCACCAAAATGGAATATAGGTGGTACTGGCAAGATGATCATTACAAGCACAGTGTGTACCCCTGAAGATACTGAGGAGATTCCCCAACGTCTAAAGAGGAATGTGCACTGCTTCAACTGTGAAGAATTTGGACACTATGCCAACCAATGCCCCAAGCCACATAGCACCCCTCCTCTTACCGGTGCCAATGCAACAGCCATAGGTGGCAACCCCAGATCGGGTGGCAGCCCAAACAACTAGATAAGAAGTCTGCATCAACTCTGGTCTTGCTTTGGATGGAATTAAGACAGCAATGATCGTGCCCCTTCCCCTTTATGGATGAAGACCCTAGATCGATATTAGTAATGTTGCATTGTGTCGTATGGACTATACATGTCCAATGTATCCCTCTGACGTAACATTTAAGAACTGATATGAAGTTCCATGTTACGTCTTAAATGAGTTTATTCCACCATGCTTGTTGTGTGCAAAAGATCACTTAAAAACAACTTGAAGATCACTGGAAAAATCGATTAGAACCATGACCTTAGTCGATCCAATCTCTTACCTCATCTATAATTCCTCAGATGGCGCATCGTCGCAGAGCCTCAGCAGCTACTGAGAACCCTCCGGAGCCTAACCCCTCCACCCTAGCGGAAGTCATGGCTTTACAAACCCAACTGCTTCATGCCATTGCCAACAACCAAGGACAACACGGAGGATCAAGCTTAGGCGAGTTTATGCGAGCCAAACCGCCAACATTCTCCATGACAGAGGAACCCATGGATGCTGAAGATTGGTGGAGGGTAATAGAGAAGAAGTTGACTCTCGTCCGAGTACGGGAAGCTGACAGAGTCATCTTCGCCACCAATCAGCTGGAAGGTCCCGCAAATGACTGGTGGGACACCTACAAAGAGACTCGGGCTGAAGATGCCGGGGAAACAACCTGGGAGGAATTCACGGCCGCCTTCCGTGAAAATTTTGTACTTGCCGCGGTCATGAGGATGAAGAAGAATGAATTCCGTAGGCTGCGCCAAGGCAACACCACGGTAAAAGAGTACCTTAACAAGTTCACGCAGCTTGCACGTTACGCCACAAGCGACCTGGTAGACGAAGAAGAAAAGATGGATAAAAAAGGATTGAACGACGAGCTGAGAGGACCGATGATCGGTCAGGACCATGGCAGCTTCCAAAGCCTCATCAATAAGGTCGTGAGGCTTGAGCATGACCAAAGGACGGTTGAAAACAACCGAAAGAGAAGGCTTGCTCTGGTCCGTCCAACACAAGGGATATCTCAGCGACCCAAGGGAGCAACATCGTCAAGTTGGAAGCCAGACATCACGGCAACTAAACGACCCTCCGTACCCAGCAGCGCAAGCAGACCACCTGCCACCCCTCTTCGCACCCCGGCACCTACCTTGGCGACCCCAAGACTTAAGAATGTAAACTGCTTCAACTGTGGGGACTTTGGACACTTCGCCAATCACTGCCCCAAGACGCGTAACACCCCCGTCCGTACTGGAGTCAACGCCATTGCTGTGAGAGGAACCCTTGCCCCGGCATCTGGACGCATACTATTCGGAATGCCCCAGCTGAAGGAGGCTACCACCGGAATCCGCCGTGGCCAAGTGAACCACGTGCGTACAGGAGAAGGTCAGGAGGACCAGGTCATGCTAATGGGTATGTTCCCTATCCATTCTGCACCGATTAAAGTTTTGTTTGGTTTTGGAAATCCGCATTCTTCCATAACCTCAAAAATAAGCACAGAACATAACCTACGTCTAGTAGACCTTAAGAGACCCATAATAGTACATTCACCTAGGAGAGATATAGCTGTACTCCATACCAGCACCAATATAGCCCTTACCCTAAGAAGCCAAGCTTGAACTTGTTGTTAGGGGGGTAGAGTGACAAACCCCGGACTCTCAGATTGGACACTACGTTAAAACTAGGTAGAACCGAACCTTCTCTAGATAACCTCTTGCCGCCTACCAAAATCACACGACTGCAATCCTACCAGGATCACCACCCGTCTGCAGCTAAAGGTTCCAACAGTTTAGAATAGCAAGTCTATTATACAACTTAAGGAAATTAGAGACCTACTGAATCTTGCATGCTTGAAGGATACCCCAAGGATTAAGAGCTGACATCATCATGTTATCCGAAACAAAGAATCGAAGTGGACCACCCTTAGAAACTCACTGATGGATTCCTGCGTCACCTTGAGCAGCCAACCTATTCGTCGTTCTGTTAGGAAGGAGTCCTCACCGATCCATCCTATATGTTTATACCGACCTACTCCCAATCATGACCTGACCCAAATCTCGGGGACAAGATTTATTGTTAGGGGTAGGTTTGTAACACCATGAAAACCGGAGAATTTAAAACCAGAATTAAAAATCGAAACTTACAAAAACTTTTTGCTTGTTGCTTCTTGATCGTGTTTATTGCTTCTTATTTGCCAATTTAGTTGCATAAAATTCACCTTGGAAATGCTTTGATTTGAAGTTGGGTAAAAACCGAGTTTGAAGTTCCCAAATGGGAGAAAAAGTTCAAAAGATAGATTTGAAGGAGGAAAATAATTAAGATTTGGGATTTATAAAAGTGTCTTAAAAAGTATAAACTATTGGTTTAAACCCTAAATTAATAATGGAAAAATAGGTAACAATCAAAAATATATGATAAAAATAATTTAGGGGAAAATATGAAGATGGAAAGTAATCCTAAATCAAAAGACATAATTTTTGAATTTAAAAGAAGGAGATAAGTTAGAATTTAAAAATATCTTTTTGAATAATAAAAGTGGGGAAAAAGTTTGAAAATATATTTTAAATTAATTTTTGGGAATATTAAAATTAATTTTAAATTTTTAGAGTAAAAGGAAAAAAATTTGGGAAAATAAAATCAAAAAATCGGGAAAAATAGGAATCGACACTATTTATGCGTCGCGGTGTTCGACCGCGTCCCGCACCCGCGCGCACGCACACCACGCGTTGCCGCGCCGTAGCAGGGCCCCACGCACGCGTGTTCTTGCCGTGCCGCGCGTCGCCGCCGTACACCCGCCATGCCGTCGCTTTTGTCACCACGTCCCCGCACAGCACCGCCGTACCTCACCGCGTGTCACCCACGTTCGCCGCATGTCGCGCGCGACGCGTGCGCGCCCGGACCCCGCGTCCGCGCCGTGCGCCACTTCTGCCACGCACCCGCCCGCCGTACCGGCCCAGCGCGCGTGCCAGCCCCCCGTCGCCCGCCGTGTCCGGACCCCGCACGCGTGCCTGCCACCCGTCGCCGCCGTACCCTAACCGCGCCCGCGGCCTCGCCACGCGCCACGCGCCCCACGCTCGGCCCCGCGCGTCGCCACATTCGCTGCGCCGGCCCCGGCCACCCCCGCGCCGCGTGCGTCTCGCTGTACCGTGCGTCGGTCCCCCACCTTTTTTCCCCGTTCTTCCCCCCGGCCGCGCCTATATAAGGACCCCTCTCCCCCCTCTGTTTCCCCCACCTCGTCGCCGTCCATCCACTCTCCCTCGTCGATTTTCCCCGAGCGCCGTCGCCGCAAGCTTGATCGTCATTCCCTCCTCGAGCGCCGCCGTCCCCGCAAGCCCCCACCGCCATGCGCCGGAGCTCCACCGCCCCCGAGCGTCGCCGCCGTGGTAAGCCCGAGCCGCCACCGCTCCTCGCTTGCGCCGGTCACCGGCTGCAATAGAGAGAAGAAAGAGAGAGCAGAGCCCGGTCGAACAGTTGGTGGGTTAATGAATAGTAAACAGAGGAAAAGAAAATAATGAAAAGAAAAATAGAAGAAAAAGAAAAGGAAAAAATATAAAATAAATAGGGAAAAAGGAAAATAAAAAAACAAAAGGAAGGGTTAGGAAAAATATATAAATTTACTTTGGGATGATAAAACATGATTTCGAAATAAATTATTTTTGGGATAAATATGAGATTTATTGACTTATACTATCATCTTTTCCAAAATTATAAAAATGGTCATCAATATTATTTTAGTTACACTAAAAATATTATTATCCAACTAATATTATTTTGTCATCAAATGTAGCGAATATAGTTTCAAAATATTAGGTTAGATCATTTAAAAACTGAATAATTGAGATCTATCTATCTTAAGGTATTTCAAACTCAAATCTAAATTACATTTAAACCATTCACATAATTCACCCTATTATTTAGCTTAGCTACCATAGAAGGTTATTAGGCCTTGATATTTGATTTTGTCATTTGAGTCCCGAATCTAGATAACCAATATAGTCCCAATATTAGAAATATAATTGTCACCAAAAAAAATTGTTACTCAACACTAATTTTATCATATGGTTTTCTAAAAATTAAATTCTAAATTATTTAATATTGTGTCAAGCCTTAGGGTTAATTATTTTCAAACTTAATTATTTTAAACCTAGAACCTATCGGCCCAGTAAAACTTGGATAAAGATTTAGAAAGTAACCATTCCTTTTTCACCATCATACCTTAATTCACCAATCATAATATTCCTCGAGATTGAATATAATAAAATAATATCAGCTCATATTTAATCAAATCGGGTCCAATGCAAACTTCAAATCCTTATAACCCTTTTCGCTCTAACTCCGGCCTTGCCAACATTCGAACCTAAGCTCACGAACCACCGAAGCCTAGAGTTAGGAGCCGCTATTGCGATTTACTTGGTTTTCTTTTGGATCTTATTGGATTCTATTTGAATTCTAATCGAATTCAAATTTGATTTCTCGCACGTACGATAGAGTCCGAAGGAGCCGTTGAGAACGTCGAAGACTCAAGCCAACCAGGTTGCGAGCAAGGCAAATCAACACATCCCTTTGAACATATTGATCCTACTTTACGAAATGATATTGATTTCAATTGCAAATTGCATGCTATACACAAATGAGTACCTATACTTGATATACCCTGCCTTGATGTTGATTACCATTAGAATTATTTTTTGTAACCCTCGATGTGATACAACCGGAGGATATCTTCGGTAAAGTGCTTAGTCCTGCTTATACTAGATTCTTGCATACTCATGATTTTACAAATAAGCCTCGTGCTTGGGCAACTATCTTAGGGAAGGTAGTTGAGATATGGCAGGTGGAGACATGAGCGCTACATTGCCTCGATCATGTTGAAGATAGTTTTGATGGAAAAATGAAAATACAAACCAATGTTTTTAGACTGGGGCGGATGGATGGATTTGGGTGGATTCCGGGAAAGGCTAGTACCGTCCCTGGTCAATTAAGGACCGAGCCATGAGACTACAACTTAGAACGAGCCAGTACAACCGTACTTCTCGAATAGGTATAGACCTAGCGGAGTAGATAACCGAGCAGAGGCAGTATCCCTGCGTAGTGGTTCAGGTGTAGGCGTTGAGGTAAGGGCCTACCGGTGGGGACTCACCACTGGGGGTGCCTGGACGAAAGTTAAGGACCTTCCGGTAGCTGTGCACCGCTGGTTGGTACCTGGGCAGAAATCGGGCATACGACCAACATGAAGAAATGAGGACATGAAGAAAAGGACATGTAGGCTGAAAGAACAAAGATGGAGCAAGTCTTTCTCTTACCCCGAGAACGACAGAACTCCTCTCACTGCTAGGAAATGACGGCTAGAGTGCATGAGGGCTTAAGTTCATGGAGCAGGTACTGCCAAAGTGAGATTATCGAAAGGCCTTGCCGTGACCGTCCCATATAGAGGGATGTAAGCTCATTCAATTAGTAGTTACGGGGTACGGGTAAAGTGTACATCCACTGCAGTGTGAGTAAATAAATCTATTCGAATAGCCATGCTCGCGGTTAATGAGCGACGTGACAAGTTTCTCCCGTGGCTAGACTCATAAATTTTAAAATGATGAGTGAGATTGCATAATGATTTTATGTGCTGGGAAACCAACTTCTCTATCTGAGAGGAGGGGGAAGACACCCCCAGAAAACCATGACGAACCGGAGGCGGGAAGCTATCCTTGGGATCACAATGGATGGTGGACAGAACCGTCGCTGACTTAATATACTATGGACCTAAAACTTGACCTGGCTAGATGTTAGGTTTGTGAAATGATTTGTGAAAATTGGCTTTGCGCAAATAAGCCATAGCCATCCTTCGAATGACCCTATCATGTGCATCATTTCGTGTTGGCTTGCTGAGTACGTTGGGTACTCACCCTTGCTATACGCAGAAGCCTCCAGATGAAGGAGATGAGGAAGACCCCTATGCTTACTACCAGGAGGAATGAAGACAATGGAGCGCAATAGGTCTTAGTCCCCAGCCGTTTCCTGTAGGCGATCGACATGCCGCTGCCATCCGTCTGCCACCTTATCTAAATTCTGCTTTTGGTTGTATCCGGACCAGTAGGTCCTATATGTATTGGATATTGCCTTCGGGCCTATTATTGTAATAAGTCGATGTAAGACTATTCGTGAACTTTGCACCCGGTAATTCAGAACTGTATTCGTGGGTACCAAACTACTCGATCCAGTGATATGGTACTATGAACACGAATGATTCCCATCCTCAAAAACGGGGGTCTACAATACGCCATCACATTGATGCATTCCCTGCTTGGCCACGACAACGTCTCATGGGCAATGCGAGCATTTACCAACAACTAGCCTTCTTGGCGAGGGGACCATCTTGCTCGATCACCACATTCCAAGCATATGAAATCAATGGGTACACATTTTACACACGGGCCCAAGACTTAAAGAGCACGAATCAGAACAACGTTGTCTGCATCGATGCCGTGGGATACGACGGTATGGCTAGGACATATTACAGCAGCATCTATGACATATGGGAGCTGGACTATGGACCTCGGAAGGTCCCTCTGTTTCGGTGCTAGTGGGTTAGGCTCAGTGGTGGAGGCGTAACCATTGATACAACTGGGATGACAACGGTCTACCTGAGCAAGGTTGGATACTCAGACGAACCCTTCGTCCTTGCCAATGATGTACGGCAAGTTTTCTATGTCAAGGACATGGCTAGCAAATCAAAGAAGGGGAAAGGGTCCGACGAGCCAAAGCTCCACGTGGTTCTCCCAGGCAAAAGGAAAACCGTGGGAGTCGAGGATAGAACTGACAAAGATTACGATCAGTTTGACGGGCAACCTCCGTTCACGGTGGCGGTTGACCCGAGTATCCTCCTATCAAATGAGGACACCCCTTACTCACGCAACGATTATAACGAAGGAACAATTGTGCGGAGAAAGTACGTGAGGACAAATGTTACATAGCTAAATTTATGTATGGACGATGTAAATTAAATCGAATCATTGAATATTATTGCTATCATTTGAATTTATTGTAAATTATTGAATCTATTGTAAATTATTGTAAATTATTGAATCTATTGTAAATATATTGAATATATTGAATCTATTATTGAATCATCGCCACCAGCCTCCGTCGGCGGCCACCATAGGAGAGATTTCTTCGGTTACTAATCGGCGAACGGCAGCTGCATATCCGTGCTCGATCGTTGTCTCAGTTGGATCCAATGATCCATAGGTAGTAGTAGTATTGGTATAATCACTCAATGTTGGTGTAACAGAGGTTGGTGTAATCACTCAATGTTGCTCACCTACAAGTCTTCAGAAAGGTGGGAAACGGTATCTTGAACCAACTTCAGCACGTATTAACCTAGCTTCTTGATCATCAGCCTCATCGTCTTCTTCTCTAACCAACTTCAGTTCTTGTGCCTTCCATGGCCATGCCGTTCGTGCAGGAGATGGGGAGCAAGGGGATGTCAGCGACGGCGATGCGGCGGGAGCTGGAGGCACTGGAGAATTTCTGTGCGCTGATGGAGTGGAACCCAGCGGTGGAGCTGACGGAGAGGACAAAGAAGGTGAGGCAGGCGTGCTTCAAGGAGATTTACAAGCGGAGGAGGACGGCGGCCGTCGACATGCTTCATAATCACAGAAGATCCTAACTTGTGGTCAGGACAATAATGCTCTAACAGCTAATGCTTATGTGGCAATTCACGTGAATAAGACAGAAGGCATTAGCAACGAGAACTTGAACACGAGTACTGATGTTCCAAGTTTTATGGAGATGCACGAGTACTGCTACACCGCTATCACGGAATGAGGTGGATGTCAGATTATCTAAGAAAGAGCAAGACAAAAAGATTATGAAGCAAAGGGAGAAGAGCAAGAAAAAAAGCTTTGTATATGTTACACGGAGCGATGAGTAAAAACAGCAAAAACGCTACTACGATGGATCATGACATGTTGAAGAGACCAAGATCGGTGAAGAAGGTAGGAAGGCGTCGAGGCCTCTCCACGGATCATCATGAGCAGCTGGATGCGGATACGGATTAGACGACTAAGATAAACTATTTCAAATAGGCCATATGTTAATTATATATTATTATTTAAATTTAAAATAGTTTTAAATCTCCTAAATGTTAATTATATGTTATTATTTTAATTTAAAATATTTTTCAAATAGGCCATATGTTAATTATATATTATTATTTAAATTTTAAATAGTTTATTATTATTTAAATTTTAAAATTTTCAAAATATTATTTCAATTTATAATACTTTTTTTAATTATATGAACATATGTTAATTATATATGAATATATAAACATTATAATTATATATGAATATAAAATATAATAAAATAGGTCATAATAATTAGTCCTGGTTTGTAAAATAAACCGGGACTAGAGGTGAATTTTAGTGGGCGGGAAACCATCTTTAGTCCCGGTTGGTGGCTACAACCGGGACTAAAGATGTCCACCTACCTGGGACACGTGGCTGCCCCGCAATCTTTAGTCCCGGTTGGTGGATAAAATCGGGACTAGAGATCCTATCTTTTGTTCCGGTTGAATCCACCAACCGGGACAGCCTTCGTTAGTCCCGGTTGGTGGCTTCAACCGGGACTAAAATTCCTATCTTTTGTCCGGTTGAAGCCACCAACCGGGACTAAAGTATCTTTTGTCCCGGTTGTTGGCTTCAACCGGGACAAAAGATGTTGTGACTATATATTGCAATGGCCTCACTGGGGATCCGACACTTATCCGTTTTCGCACTTCGCAACTGCATCGTCTTCGTCTTCGTCGCCGTCGCCGAGCCCCAGGACGCCGCCATGGCACGCCGTCTCCGCCGTCTTCGTCGCCGTCGTCGTTGCCGGAGGACCGCCGCGCTGTATTCGTCGCCGTCGCAGTTACCGCCACCGCCCCCAAAGAATTCCCCACATTGTGATGCGCTAGGATTGGCCGCCGTCGATGCCATCGCCATCGCCGCCATCGTCGCGGTCGCTGCCGCCACAGACGCCGTTGTTGTCGCCGCTGCCCCTTCCACACGCCGCCCACTCCCCTCGCGCCCCCTCCCTACGGCGCCATGATCCCCACGCCGGCCGGCCCCAAAACCCTAAACGGTCGCTGCCCTCCACTCCACACCGCCGCGCCGCCCTCGCATCCTCGCGCCGCCGCCGCCACACTCTGCCTCCCTCTATATATGAATGGATTGTTAAATTTATATGTTAATTTTATATGTGAATTTTGAATTTTGAATTTTGTATGTAAATGGACTGTTTATATGTGAATGGACTGTTTATATGTGAATTTTGAATTTTGAATGTGTATTTAAATTTGAAATATGAATGTCTATGTGAATTTTGAATTTTGCATTTTGAATGTGTATTTAAATTTGAAATTTGAATGTGTATGTGAATTGTGAATTTTGTATTTTCGAACGAACGAGAACGATAAAATCAACAAACGGACGTAAACGAACGGACGGACGGACGAACGGACGAACGAACAAACGGAAACACGCAGGGATGAACGGACGAACGGACGGACGGACGAACGGACAAACGGACGAACGGACGGACGGATGGACAAACGGACGGACGGACACTCGTTCGTTCGTCCGGTCGGTCATTTGGTCGTTGGATCGGTCGTTCGTTCGGTCCTTACAATGTACATAGGCATGCAACGACCTCTATCTCTCCTTTCCTCTCCACTTCCACTCCTCTCCTCCTTATCTCCCTCACATCATTCTCCTCTCTTTCTCTCCTCTCCTCCAGATGATCGTACTCACGGACGTGAACGAACGATAGAACGAACGGACGATAGTTTAGGGTTAGGGTTAGGGTTAGGGTTAAGGGTCCGAACGAACGGACGTGAATGATAGAACGAACGGTCGGTCGATCATGTTCTAGCAAAGTGAAACAAAAGAGAAGAAGAATGAAAATATAGAACGTAGTCCGATACATGCTAGAGACAAGTGTGCATATTTATAATTGTGATATTTCTTTAGAAGTCTCTTCTAGGATGGAGATAATCTGTGATTCTGAATCCATCTTCTTCTTCTTGTCTTTTTTTACATAGACATACATGATTTCCCTGAATAATTGATACATGTATTAACCGAATAATTTTTTTCAGAATTCTTTGATTAAGTCCTCTACCCACAACATTCAAATGGCGGATCGTGACGAGGAACAATTTCTCCTTGATGAGATCACACGAGGAACAGAGTTTTACAACGAGGAGGGGAATGAAGATCCAAATCAATACCTCAACGAGGAGGGGAACGAGGGGGGACGAGCATGGGAACGAGGAGGGGAATGAGGGCTCCGCCTCCGCCTCCGCTGGACAGAAGAGGGCATGCGGGCAACGCGGCCTCAGCAAGCGCATAGAGGGTCGACATGTCATAACGGAGGTGGCATCTCACGGTCTCCCAATTGCCCCAGAGGACGCCGCAAGGAAGTTTGTGGCGCACAGCGGATGGGTGGTGAGGAATCACGTGCCCGTAAGCGTTGCCAACTGGAGGCGGTCAACCAAAGGAGGAGATGAGAGGACTATCTCCCAGACTCAGAGAAAGAAATGTTGTGGACTACAATGCTGCAAACGTTCACCATCCCAGACTCACAACAAGCAAGGGTCAAGGAATGAACGTTAAAGAAAATGGCAGAGCTCTTCAGGAACTACAAGAAAGAGTTACACAAGAAATATATCCTGAAGGGCCAGACCCCTGACTTTGACAAGTTCCCAAAGCTCAGAGATCACTGGGATGCTTTTTTTGAACACAAGACTGGGGAAGAAGCACAAGCTACCATAGAAAAGAACAAGGCCAATGCAGCCAAAAAGAAATACCATCACGAGGCTTGGGTCGGGCGGCTATAAGAAAGCAATGGAAAAATGGGAGAAAATGGAAGCCGACCTTGAAGCGCGAGATATGGTTCCGAGGCACGCCAACGGCGGAACGATCAAAGCACTGGTTTTATGCTCACGGCGGATCACTTAATTCCGTCGATGGCACAATTATCTTTGGTGATGAAATTTAAGAAGCCGAACGAAGGTTAGAGGAGGCGCTGCAGGCCACTTCCTCGGGCGCGTTCATGCCCGACAGAGAGAAGGACGAGCTAACGCTCGCCCTCCAAAACCCATAGCACCCGGGGCGTACGAGAGGAAAAGACGTCGTCCCCTGGAAATACGGGTTCCAAGCTGACGTCGACACATACAAGAGCCGAATGAGGTCAAAGCGAGAGTAGGATGCGAGGTTCGCTGAGATGGAAATGAAACTCTTGAACAGGTCGCGTCGAGCATGGCCATTCCAGTAACACGAGACGGCACCTACCACTCCTGGCCCGTTCCACCTTTGTACTCGAAAGTTGAAATTGAACAGGTGAAACGCGGTTATGAAAATCTCGAGCTGGATATCCCCGGAGGAGACGGGGAGACGATGCTAGGAGAAATAGCTCATGGAACATTTCTCTGGAGGAAGATCTTCATAATATTCCCCGGACGAACAGCATCTCCTATCGTGCCACCGCCCTCGCCTTCACATGGGCCGTCTCCTCCGCCTCCTTCGCCGCCTCCGCCTCCTCTGCCTCCTGCGTCGCCTCGACGAGCACCGACTCCTAAACGGTTGTCTCCAACTCCATTGCCTTCCAACCCTCCTCCGTCGCCACAACGAGCACTGACTCCTAAACGGTCATCATCAAAGAGCGCGCCGTCAATATCAAGCGGTCGTCTAAGAAGAAAATCAGAATTGAGAAGCTTTCATACGAGAAGACTCCATAGGAGCTTGAAGAAGCTGTCCAAGCTGAAGTCAGAGCTCACTTCAGAAAGAAGTCTCCTGAGAAGCCTCCTGAAATCCCCCAGGAGACCAAGGACTTCTTCGAGAAAACGTACCTAACGCCACAGCCTGAACCGCAACCTCAACCGCAGTTCGACTACGACAGGACTATTCGGAAGGCTACTGGCAAAGCGAAGAGAACAGGCAAAGATGTGCCCCAGCTCGGCATGCAGCCTCAGAAAACTCTGGAGTTCAGCACAGTTCCAAATGTTAGATCAGAGTTAAGACAATTTATGGAATCTGCTAAAATTTCAATGGATCAATTACACGGCCGTGCTCCCCTGGCGAAGGCTCCGCTGAAATACAAGTTCAAACATGGAAAGCCTCTTGTAATACCGGATCAAGTGAAAAAGCTACCTACACAGATGTATTGCTTCCACAAGTGGAACATGCAAGAATCCAGCAAGGGTGGAGAGATGGTAATGGGCAAATATTCACTGGACTATTTCTTCAATGGAGGTGAGGACTTCTATATCTGATTCGAAGACATATTCGACCTGTACCAGCTTGATGCCCTCGACATCTCACTTCTAGCCACGTGGGTCCTGTAAGTATCGTTCTGTTATTTCGTTTCTTATCTCCTTGTATTTAGCTGACTAAAATTGTTTTTAACCATTGTAGAATGGCGATCCAATACTGCAAACAAGCATGACTGTACCAAACATGGATTCATGGATCCACGCAAAATCAACAGAGTATTGGTTGATCAATTTCCTGATCCAACAGTGGACAACATTTACAATGCGCTGGTGATAAACCACTTCCGGTCGTTTATCCTTCTGCCCTACAACACTACATAAGTATTTTTTTTCCTTCCATATCGATTTCAATCCCGCGTGCATACATAAATTTTCATATGTGTCATCTAAACCAATTTGCAGATTCCACTGGGTTCTGTTAGTAATTGACATGGATAACTCGTGGATCCATGTCTTCGACTCGATGGATAAACCAGAGTCCACGTACGGAAAGATATTTGAACTGCTAAACAGGTAATGCCATCTTACATGCTATTGCATATATGCGGTTCTCTGATAATTACTAGCTAACTTTCAACTGCACGTAGGGCATGGGAGCGGCTTCGGGCTAATGTTCGTGGAAATTGGAAAGATAAGCTCTCCGTGAGGATGAACTTTCCAGTGAGTAACATGCTCCAAAGTTGTTTTGAATCATTACTTTGTTCTAAAATATGAAATGTATATTAAATCTGTCGTCGTTTCTCCTTTAGTATGCAAAACAGTCGCAGGGCACCAACTTATGCGGATGCTACATCCGCGACTACATTCACTGCTTTGTGACCGCTGTCACAACTATCGATGATATAGATGTACGTATAACAGCCATTCATACATTACGTCTTGATTTTTATTCACTTCATATATTTATTTCTCGTTTATTCAAATTAATGACAGCTTATGCGAGTAAGAGACAACCTCCCCACAAGACTTTCATACAAGTTGCTGAGGAATAATTGATGGGATTTATAAACGAGAAGATCATTGATCCTGCGGGGGAGCTCTACTTTAATTTAAGTAACTTAACCACCGGATCCACAAAATAGATAATTTTTTATAACATACGAAATATATGTGGATATTGTACATATGTGTACATATTTTGTTAATATATTATATGTATATATTTCATTTCTTAAGTTCATTTATATGTGTGTAACTTATATATTTATACATATATATTATATAATATATATGTATAAATATATGTGTGTAATATATATATATATATGTGTAATATATAATATACGTGTGTAATATATAGGCAGTAGCACTGCTCGAGAAAGTAGAAAATTAAAAAAATATAAAAAAATCTTTAGTCCCAGTTGGTGGCTCCAACCGGGACTAAAGATGGAGGATCCGGCCACGTGGCTCTGCCATCTTTAGTCCCGGTTGGAGCCACTAAGCGGGACTAACGATGCATCTTTAGTCCCGGTTATTTCAACCGGGACTAGAGATGGCAATCTTTAGTCCCGGATTCGTAGTCTCAATTTGATAACCGGGACTATTGAGGGTTACCAACCGGGACAATTCAGCCTTTCTCCAGCAGTGTATGTTGTTCTATCAGTTCTCGCTTATTACTGCAATCCTGCTACTCCCCTGGCCTAGCTCTTCAATACTACATTCCTATGCTCCCATGCGACATTTTTTCCTTTCTTTTCACGTTTAATTGTTCAACCCATGGATCGATATATTCTATATCTAGTGTCGACAAAATATTACTATGTTTGAATACCTTGATTTGTCGCTCGTACTATCACTACTGGAGAAACCATCATTGATTGAATTGACAAAAACCACAGTAGTCCCGGTTTGAGTTGCACCCAGGACTAATCTCTAGTCCCGGTTTAAAAATTCAACGGCTCTTTAGAAACTTTAGTCCCGGTTAGTGTCACGAACCGGGACTAAAGATCTGCTCTTGTCTCGGTTCAAATGTAGTCAGAGCGTGTCAGAGCGCCGGGCATCTTTAGTCCTTGTTGGTAACACCAACCGGGACTACAGATGCTATATTTTGTCCCGGTTGGTGTTACCAACCGGGACTAAAGATGCCCGGCGCTCTGACAGGTTCTGATAGCCCCTAGCGCCATCTTTAGTCCCGGTTGGTGTTACCAACCGACAATAAAGATCATCTTTAGTATCGGTTGGTAACACCAACCGGGACTAAAGATGGGGTTCCTTTTTAAACTCCTTCTTCCTCCTCCAGCCCGAGCCAGCTACAGTGTTGTCTTCAAAATTTTTCTCCAGAGGGGAGGTGCTGCCAAATTTTTTTTGTAATTTTGTTTTGATGATAATACACAAATCTTTGCTATCTACAAGGTTAGCAACTTCTTCCTCTTATGATCTATGCTTAGCACTTCATATTTTACGGTTGTTTTCTATACATTTTCATCTCTAGATTTTTTTGTAAACATGAGGAGAGAGAAAATTTGTTTGGACTAATTATTTTGCTAAGCACATTATATTGTGTTGAGAAAAAAGTTGGGGAAAATAAAGAGGAAGAAAAGTATGCTTAGCACGTAACATTTATAGGAATTTAGTCCGTAAAATTTTATCTCAAAAAATATTTATGAAAAATGATGAGAGAGAATCTTTTGGACAAAAAAGTAATAAAATAGATGACAAAGGACCTTTTAAAATAGATACAAAATAATTAATTAAGTTTATGTTTATCACTTTAAAAGACCTTTTAAAAATAATTCTAATTTTTTAGAACAACACATTACGTATGTTGGATTAGTATATAATAATTATCTAATTATATATATAATTATTGTAATAATATTTAAATGATTTGAATTTCGTGAAATTTTTTTACGATTTTTGTGCATTCCGTGTAGATGGATCGGCAATGGATGTACGACGCGGATCGACGGTCGAGAGAGTTTATTCAAGGCGTGCATTATTTTTTGAGTTTGGCCGATGCCAACAAGCATAAGGGTTTCATACATTGTCCATGTAAAAAGTGCAAAAACGAGAAGGAGTATTCTACATCAAGAATTATTCATGCCCACTTGTTTCAGTCGGGATTCATGCCTCACTACAATTGCTCGACATCGCACGGAGAGGTGGGGGTGCAATGGAAGAAGATGAAGAAGACGACGACAACATTCCAGACTGTGGTCAATACGGTGGGTTTGAAGAGAATATAGTGGGTGAGGCGGGCGGGGATGCTGAAGAAAACGACGGTGCCGATGACCTTGGTCAGATTTTGCGCGACGTACAGGGGGACTGCGAAGGCATAAAGGAAGTGCAGAAATTGGAGCGTATGTTGGCGGACCACAAAAGGTCCTTGTACCCAGGCTGTGAACAGGGGCACAAAAAGTTGGGTACCACGCTGGAATTCTTATAATGGAAGGCCAAGAATGGTGTCAGTGACAAGGCATTTGGCAAGTTATTAAAACTCGTGAAGAACATTCTTCCAGAGGGAAACGAATTGCCGGAATCAACGTACGAGGCTAAGAACTTAGTCTGCCCTCTAGGACTGGAGGTACACAAGATACACGCATGTCCTAACGATTGTATCCTCTACCGCGGTGAGTACGAGAACCTAGAAGCATGTCCGATTTATAAAGCACTTCGATACAAGATCAGATGAGATGATCTAGGCGAAGTTGACGGACGGCCCTCGAAGAAAAGGGTTCCTGCTAAGGTGATGTAGTATTTTCCTATAATACCATGGCTGAAGCATCTGTTCAGGAACAAGGAGCATGCAAGAATGATGCGTTGGCACGCGGAAGAACGCCTACAAGACGGCATGCTGAGACATCCCGCCGATGGGTCACAATGGCAAAACATCAACAGAACATTTGAAGACTTCAGCGAGGATGCAAGAAACCTAAGGTTCGGCTTAAGCACGGACGACATGAATCCTTTTGGAGAGATGAGCAGTGGGCATAGTACTTGGCCTGTGACGATGTGTGTCTACAACCTCCCGCCTTGGCTATGCATGAAGCGAAAGTACATTCAGATGCCGGTTATTATTCAAGGCCCAAGGCAACCTGGTAACGACATTGATGTGTACCTGAGACCGCTGATCGAAGATCTAAAACTGCTATGGACAAAAGAAGGTGTTCCCGTGTGGGATGAAGATAAACAGGAAGAGTTTAGCCTACGAGGGTTGCTGTTTGTTACCATCAATTATTGGCCTGCACTTGGCAACCTATCCGGACAGTCATACAAGGGGTACAACGCTTGCACCCACTGTATGGATGAGACTGAGTGTACGTACCTGAAACATTGTAAGAAGGTAGTGTACATGGGCCATCGTCGCTTTCTTGCTGCAAGCCACCCTGTCCGAAGAAGAGGCAAACATTTCGATCAAAAGGCAGACCATCGTACTAAACCAAAGCATCGCAACGGAAAGACCGTGTTTGCCATGGTGAAAGACCTCAAAGTAGTATTTGGAAAGGGACCCGGCAACCAATCTATAGCAAGTGAAGGTGGTCACGCGGCGATGTGGAAGAAGAAGTCATTTTTTTGGGAGTTGCCCTACTGGGAAGTCTTGGACGTCCGCCAAGCAATCGACATGATGCACCTCACCAAGAACCTTTGCGTAAACCTGCTTGGCTTCCTTGGTGTATACGGAAAATTAAAAGATACACTTGAGGCATGTAACGATCTAAAACATATGGCACAACGCGACGGCCTTCACCCGCAACCAAAGGAAAAAGGAGCCCAATACTAAGTCCAACCAGCTATAGTCTGAGCAGGGCAGAGAAGGAAATAATGTTTGAATGCCTGGAGAGCATCAAGGTACCGTCTGGATACTCCTCGAATATAAAGGGAATAATAAGCACAAAGGATAAGAAGTCACAAATCTAAAGTCCCATGACTGCCACATGCTGATGACACAGCTGCTTCCCGTTATAATTCGGGGTATCCTTCCCGATAATGTCTGGGCAACAATAACAATGCTATGTGCTTTCCTGAACGCAATTTCACAGAAGATCATCGATCCAGACAGACTAGAAGACTTTCAAAATGATGTGGTCCAATTTCTTGTCAGCTTTGAGATGATCTTTCCGCCTTCCTTCTTCAATATCATGACGCATCTCCTATGCCACCTTGTCAAAGAGATCCGTATCCTCGGTCCGGTATTCCTACACAACATGTTCCCCTACGAGAGGTATATGGGCGTTCTAAAGAAGTACGTTCATAACCGTTTGCGTCCGGAGGCCAGCATCGCCAATGGATATGGAACAGAGGAGGTGATTGAGTTTTGCATCGACTTTATTGAAGACCTCCGTCCCATCGGGGTGCCGAATCAAGCCATGAAGGTAGACTACGGGGAAGGGAACTCTTGGAAGGAAGGCAATAATGAACATAGACAATGACTTGTACAGAAAGCACATTGGACCGTGGTGCAACAATCTTCCTTGGTGGCTCCTTACATCGAGGAGCACTTGGCGATTGTTCGCTCGAAAAACATCGGTAAGACGGATGCCTGGATTACATGTCATCACATTGATGCATTCCCTGCTTGACTGCGACAACGTCTCATGGGCAACGCGAGCATTGACCAACAACTAGCCTTCTTGGCGAGGGGACCATCTTGCTCGATCACCATATTCCAGGCATATGAAATCAATGGGTACACATTTTACACACAGGCCCAAGACATTAAGAGCACGAATCAGAACAGCACTGTCTGCATCGATGCCGTGGGATACGACGGTACGGCTAGCACATATTACGGCAGCATCGATGACATATGGGAGCTGGACTATGGACCTCTGAAGGTCCCTCTATTTCGGTGCCAGTGGGTTAGGCTTAGTGGTGGAGGCGTAACCATTGATGCAAGTGGGATGACAACGGTCCACCTGAGCAAGGTTGGATACTCAGACAAACGTTTCGTCCTTGCCAATGATGTACGGCAAGTTTTCTATGTCAAGGACATGGCTAGCAAATCAAAGAAGGGGAAAGGGTCCGACGAGCCAAAGCGCCACGTGGTTCTCCCAGGAAAAAGGAAAATTATAGGAGTCGAGGATAGAACTGACGAAGATTACGATCAGTTTGACGGGCAACCTCCGTTCGCGGTGGTGGTTGACCCGAGTATCCTCCTATCAAAAGATGACACCCCTTACTCACGCAACGATCATAACGAAGGAATAATTGTGCGGAGAAAGTATATGAGGAGAAATGTTACATAGCTAAATTTATGTATGGACGATGTAAATTAAATTGAGTGAGTAATATTATTGCTATAATCTTCAATTTATTGTAAATTATTGTGAACTATTGAATCTATTGTAAATATATTGAATCTATTATTGAATCACCGCCACCAGCCTTCGCCGGCGGCCACCATAGGAGAGATTTCTTCGGTTACTGATTGGTGAACGACAGCTGCATATCCGTGCTCGATCGTCGTCTCAGTTGCATCCAATGATCCATAGGTAGTAGTAGTATTGGTATAATCACTCAATGTCTTTTCTAGGATACTTTTTGATGCACGACTGCCATTCTCAAGCCCATTACCTTTATCTAGTTCAACGAAACACCATGTAGAGTCCGATACTGCTACACCGGTCTGGACTAGATAGAAGCATCAAAATGCTCATCTTTTACAACAACCACATCATCATCCGAAAGATCCATGTCTTCCACTTGACCTTCTTCAAGATCTATAATTACATCAGGAACCTTGGTACTATCCATAGTAGTAGGTTCCCCATCCACCTGATCTTGTCCTTCAAGATCTATGATCCCATCCAAAGCCTTCGTGTTATCCACAGAAACAGACTCCCCTTCGGATGCCAATGGGTTGACTTCATTCGAATTGAGGGGCATAGATCTTTTACTAAAACACCATGTTAATTATATATAAACATATGAACATATGTTAATTATATATATATATAATATATCAACATATGAACATTATAATTATATATGAATATAAAATACAATATAACAGGGCATTGTAATAATTAGTCCCGGTTTGTAAAACAAACCGGGGCTAGAGGTGAATTTCAGTGGGCGGGAAAACATCTTTAGTCCCGGTTGGTGGCTCCAACCGGAACTAAAGATGTCCACCTACTCGCGCCACGTGGCTGCCCGCAACCTTTAGTCCCGGTTGGTGTAACACCGTAAAATCCGATGTTTTGAAAATTGAAATATAAAAATTGGAACTTACAAAAATCTTTTGATTGATTGCATCTTGTCGAATTTATTTGCCACATATTTAAAAATCTTCGATGCCGAGTTAAATAAATGAATATTTATTTTGAAGGGAAAAGTCGATAGGGTTTTAAAAATCCTAAAAGAAAGGAAATTGCAATACCAGAAATAAAATTATAAAAATAAAGACTTATGGAAGAGTTAAGATTTAATAAAATTTACTTTTTGAACAAAGGATATTGAATTTTTGGGTATAATACAAAAATTTACTAAGAACAAAAGTTAAAAATAAATAATAATAAATATAGAACAAAATAATATATATGTATATAATAAAGTCCTTAAAATCTAATTAAATTAATTCAAAATCGCCAAAAGGAATTGATAGTAAAAAGAAAAATTGAAAAATCAGCGCACTATTCATTGCATCGAGTGTCCGCGGTCCGCCCGCGCCGCGCGCGTCCCGTCCCGCACCAACACCCTTGCGCCCCCCGTGCCGCCCGCCGTCCGTCCTCCGCCCGCCTCCCACGCCGCGCACGGTCACCGCACAACACCTGCCCGGCCGCCGCGTGCCCTCTCCGCCCCCCCCCGTCCCTCCACCGGTGCGCCTATAAAAAAGGGAGGCGCAGCCCCTTTCGCCCTCACCCCATCGCCCCACGTCCTCTCCCCACACTCCTCTTCTCTCCAAGGTGTGCCGGAGCTCCGCGCCGTCGCACCGTCGCCGTGCCAAGCTGCCCGAGGCCCCGCCGCGTTGCCGCCTTTGCCGCCCGAGCCATGCCGGTAAGCCCCCCTCTGCCCCTATCCCCTTCGCCACATGCCGCCGCCCCTCGTGCACCCGCCCAGGCCTTGACTTGGCCAAGCATGCAAGGAAGAGAAAGAGAGAGGGAAGGGAAGAAAGGTAGGAGAGAAAAGAAGGAAAGAAACAGAGGAAGCAGGAAGATGGAGAAGAAGGAAGAATGGGGGAAAAGAAAAGAAAAGAAAGAAAGAAAAAAAGAGTAAAAGGAGAAGAAAAAAACAAAAGAAAAGAAAAATAAAGAAAAAAATAGGAAATGTTTTTGAAAAGGATTTAAAGTGAAAATCTATTTCCTCTCCTAAAATAAAAGTGTATTTGGAGACAATATAAAATAGCAATAATTATAAATTAGGAATTTTAATTGTGACTTAGTTTGCTATTAGACCCCAATTTTATCATATGAATTTATTTTGAGTTCAATTCTAAATTATTAAATACAATCTTTTGTTTAGAATGAATCATTTAGGAATCTAAATATAATTTAGTTTGTTAGTAAAACCTAAAACCTTGTCATATAAAATTTTTGGAATTTAAATTCTAAATCATTTAGCATAGTGACAATCTTTAGAATAAATTATCTTAGGATTCGAATTAATTGCAACCCTAGGATTTGTCGACTCGTTAAATTGGAATTAAAATTTGAATTAACCATTTCCTTTGTCGGTATAATATTTTTCTAATTGTTGACCGATATCTCTTTTTCTAAATTATAATAAACTAACTCAAAATAACATCACCTTATAATTAATTAAGTAAATAAACACGAAACTTTAAATTATTGTATCTCGTTCATTTTAACTCGGAATCTATGGAAACTCGAACCTAAATTTACTTAAAATCGTAGCCTAGTGTTAGAAGCCGCTTTTGCGATTTATTTGGCTTTTGGTGATTCTTATTTGAATTCTAATCGAATTCAATTGGATTTCTTGCTCGTATAATAGAGCCCGAGGGAACCGTTGAGAACATCGAAGACTCAAGCCAACAAGGTCACGAGCAAGGAAAGTCATCACTCCCTTTGAACATATTGATCCTATTTGCAAACTTGTTTTGATTCTAAAACTAAAATGTGCATGCTCTACACAAAAAGAATACCTATTCTTGTTATGCCATGCCTTGATATTGATTACCTTTGGGAAAGGTAGTTGAGATACGGCATGTGGAGACATGAGCGCAACATTGCCAGGAGAATGATCAAATGAGTTTTGATGAAAACTAAAAATACCAAAAAAATGTTTTAGACTAGGGCGACGGGATGATTTGGGTGGATTTCAGAAAAGACAAGTGCCGACCCTGGTCAATTAAGGAGCGAGCCATGAGATAGCCGGGAAACGAGCCAGTACAACCGTACTTCTCGAATGGGTATAGACCTAGCGGAGTAAATAGCCGAGCGGAGGCGATACCCTGCATAGTGGTTCTTATGTATGAGATGAGACTAAGAATGATGATTGAAAATCGAAATTAATTACAACTTGAAGAATGAAGTTTTTCCTTACCCCGGGAGCGCCAGAACTCCTCACACTGCGAGGAAAGGACGGCTAGAGCGCAAGAGGATTTAAGTTCATGGAACGAGTACTGCCAAAGTGACACGTCTCATGTGTTGGGACATAGACTCATTCGTTGGGCAGTCGCGGAGTACGGGTAAAGTGTACATCCACTGCAGTGTGAATGAATCAATCTATTCGAATAGCCATACTCGCGGATATAGAGCATCGTGACAAGACGTTCGCTTGGCTAGACTCTAAACTTTAAAATGATGGGATGGGTTTGCATGATGATTCTTATTCACTGGTGGATCAACTTCTCGAAAGGCGAGAAGGGGTAGACTCCCCAGATAACCATGATGATCCGGATGCTGGAACCCATCCTTGGAATCACTATGGATGGTAGACAGAACCGTCGCCGACTTAATGAACTATGGAACTAAAACTTGACTTGGCTAGATGCTAGGTTTGTGAAAAGATTTGCAAAGTTGGCTTTGTGCAAATAAACCACTACATTTCCTTGAGAATCCCCTATCATGTGCATCTTTCCGTGTTGGCTTGCTGTACGGTTGGTACTCACCCTTGCTATACGCACAAACCTTCAGATGGTGGGAATAAAGACTCGGAGGATCCATATGCCTACTACCAGGAGGGCGAAGAAGACGATGGCGCCTGCTAGGTCTTAGTCTCCGGTCGTTGCCTGTGGCAATCGACAAGCCGCTGCCTTCCATTCTACTGCCTTACCTAATTTCTTCTTTTGGTTGTATCTAGACCATGAGGTCCTATATGTTGGATATTGCCTTCAGGCCTATATTATAATACTTTTGGTGTAAGACTATTCGTGCATTTGCACCTGATAATTCAGTACTGTATTTCGTGGGTACCAAACTACTCGATCCAGGGAAATGGTACTATGAACATGAAAGATTTCCGTTCCAAAAACGGGGGTCCACAGAGCTGGTATCAGAGCAATGCGACTGTAGGATAAGACCATCTGGCGCCCCACCCCCTTGATAGCTGGCAAAAGGGAGAAATCCCCATCTAGGATTGTTCTGAAATGAAAAACATTATGTCTATGAGACAAAATATGTTTTTCCCTGTACTCTTGCCCCTGTTCTCTTTATAAAATTTGTTTTACTTCCGCCTTCACCCAACTCTGATTTTCTTAGGAATAGATGGTAGGACGAGGTCAGAACGGAGTCTGGGAAGTTGAGGTTCCACGAGAGGATGGATACGTTGTGCAGCTACAACAACTGATGTGGTGCTTGAGATACTCTGAGTTACCCATCTTCAGGAGGAGGAGGTTTGGTACTGAAGACCATCCCGAGTGGGAGGCTATCGTGACGATCCAGTCACGCATGGCTAGTGAGCTAGAGTTTCGCTTCAGGACACGCTACTGGCGTGACTCAGTAGAGGCTGCAGTTCAGGATGCCGCCCGAGAGGCTTTCCTTCCCCTTAACGCCGTCCACAGAGTTGAGATGGCGAGGACTGAGTTAGCACATCACCCGTATCGGGAAGATGGCAACTCCGTCTGTACCGTACAGGATACCCCGTGCTGCTACAATCCTATGGTGACCCATCTTTCTCGGTGGGCTTAGGCCGCAGACGACGGCTATGAGGAGGCACTACTGGAGATCGAAGAGCAGCAGAGACGCTTCGGTGAGATCGAGGAGGAGCACCACACCTGTGGCAACAAGATCAACTCACTAAAGACCCAGCTCCAGTTTAATGACATGCAGTACGAGTAGCTCACGAACCGGTACGTCGCCCGTGGTGAGGCTATGGTCACCCTTGAGGAACAGCTGAGGAAGAGCCAGAGGCAAGTCAGTCAGCTAGAGGAGCAGCTCCGTACGGTCTCTGTTATTGCGGCGGCTGCCTCTACTTCCACCGCACCGCCACCACCCCCTTCAACGGCCCACGACCACTACTACTTCCTCACTCCGCCATGCCTGGCGACTTTCCACGCAATACTGGAGGAGATGGACATGCTGAGCACTGAGCCCGGACCCTACCTGGTGGATCCTACTGCGACTCAGCCTGCTGTTGTAGAGACGGATCCCACCCCGATAGCTACAGCTACTTCATCTGAGCCCGGTTCCGGAGTAGAGATCCCGATCCAGATTGATACCGACCCGGGGACTGAGGCAGATCCAGAGGAGGTTGAGAGGGAGCCCAACATCACAGATCCGTCAGAGGACGAGGCTCCTGCTTACCGCATCACCTATGCGGGAGGACCCATCACTTGTAGGACTGCCCACAAGAGCACCCGACCTAGGGGGAAGAAGCCCAAGACTGACCCTGAGGTGACCACTTCTGAGCCGTGGGGACTACGGTTTGCATCCGCCAGGGACCAACCACTTCCTGCACCTGGTTCCTGCAGTTGGCTGGACGACTAGACGAGAGATCTGCACCAGCTTTGATCTTGCTTTGGATAGTTTTGACAGCAAGGACCACACCCTCCCCCTTAGTAGCTGATGGCAGTAGTGCGATGTTAGCTTTTGCATGGTGTTGTGTGGGACTGCGTATGTGCAGTCTATTGTATCTGCTATTGATGTATTAACTATGGACCTATGTAATGTTCTATGGTATGTTATGAATGAGTTTATTCCACCATGCTTGCTCTGTTCAAAGATAACTTAAAAACAACTTAAAAAGAAAATCACTTAGAAACCATGACCTTAGTAAGTCCAATCTCTTACCTCATCTACCTTCTTAAGATGGCACACTGTCGCAGAGCCTCAACATCCAACGAGAACACACCAGAGCCTAATCCCTCCACCCTAGCAGAGGTCATGGCTTTGCAAACCCAGTTGCTTCAAGCCATCGCCAACAACCAAGGGAATCATGGAGGATCGAGCTTGGGAGAGTTTATGCGAGCCAAGCCGCCTACATTCTCCACGGCAGACGAGCCAATGGATGCTGAAAATTGGCTGAGAGTAATAGTGAAAAAGTTGACCCTTGTCCGAGTGCGAGAAGCTGACAGAGTCATCTTCACCACCAATCAGCTGGAAGGTCCCGCAAGTGATTGGTGGGACACCTACAAAGAGACACGTGCAGAAGATGCCTGAGAACCAGCCTGGGAGGAATTCACGGCCGCCTTCCATGAAAATTTTGTACCCGCCGCAGTCATGAGGATGAAGAAGAACAAATTTCGGAGGTTGCGCCAAGGCAACACCATGGTACAAGAGTACCTGAACAAGTTCACACAGCTTGCCCGATATGCCACCAGGGACCTGGCGGGCGAAGAAGAGAAAATAGATAAATTTATTGAAGGATTGAACGATGAGCTGGGAGGGTCGATGATCGGTCAAGAGCACGTCAGCTTCAAAGCCTTATCAACAAGGTTGTGCGATTAGAGCATGACCAGAAGATGGTGGAGAACAACCGCAAGAGGAGACTCGCTATGACCCGCCCACTTCAGGGAGCGTCTCAGCGACCCAAGGGAGCCACCCCATATGGATGGAAACCAACCGTCATGGCAACCAGTCGTCCTACTGCACCCGACAATGTCAGCAGGCCGACCGCGCCCCAGTTCCGCACTCCGACACTGACCCTAGCCGCTCCTGGATGAAGAAATGTGAACTGCTTCAACTGTGGAGAGTTTGGGCACTACTCCAACAGCTGCCCCAAGCCACCTAGCACCCCTATGCGTACCGGCACCAATACAACGACTGTACGAGGAACTACTACCCCTGCTGCTGGACGCGGTCTGTTTAGGACGCCGCAACCCAATGAGACTGCTATCGGATTCCGTCGCGGACAAGTGAACCATGTGCGTGCAGAAGAGGCACAGGAAGATCAGAGCGTGCTGATGGGTATGTTCTCTATCAACTCTACCCAGTTAAAGTCTTATTTGATTTCGGAGCATCGCATTCGTTCATATCATCACGAATAAGCAAACAACACCACCTACACTAGGTAGAACTTAAGAGACCCATGTTAGTACACTCACCTGGGGGAAACATAACCGTACCCCATGCTTGCATCAATGTGCCCATCCGGATTAGAGACGTGATATTTCTTTCAAACCTTATGGTACTACCACCACAAACTCTTGATATCATACTTAGAATGGATTGGTTGACTAAGAACAATGGAGTCATAGACTGTGGCCGAAGGGAAGTCACAGTATCCACCCCATGGGGATCACCAATGAACATAACCATGGACCGAAACCCGATGCTATGTGAGCAAGCTGCGGGAATATTTACCAAGCTACCTTTGAGCGGGATGCCAGTACTGCAAGATTACCCGGAGGTATTCCTTGAGGAATTGCCCGAAATGCCCCCTGATCATGACATAGAATTTATCATCGACCTAATGCCCGGTACTGCCCCCATATCCAAGAGACCCTACCGAATGCCGGCTAACGAACTAGAAGAACTCAAGAAGCAAATCAGAGAACTACAGGAGAAAGGATTTGTATGCCCTAGTTCTTCTCCCTGGGGAGCCCCGGTGCTCTTCGTCAAGAAGAAGGATGGAAGTATGAGGATGTGTGTAGATTACCGATCGTTGAATGAAGTGACCATCAAAAACAAGTACCCATTACCTCGAATCGATGACCTATTTGATCAAATCAAGGGTGCCCAAGTGTTCTCGAAGATTAGAGCCGGAGATATTCCCAAAACAACATTCTCTACGCCTTATGGCTTGTATGAGTTCACAGTAATATCTTTTGGATTGACCAATGCCCCGACGTATTTCATGAACCTAATGAACAAAGTATTCATGGAATATCTGGATAAATTCGTGGTGGTGTTTATCTATGATATTCTTATCTATTCCAAAGACGATGAGGAACATGCAGAACACCTACGACTAGTGCTGGAGAAGCTACGAGAGCATCAGTTGTATGCGAAGTTTAGTAAATGTGAGTTCTGGCTTAAGGAAGTCACTTTTCTTGGCCATGTAGTCTCAGTCGGAGGAGTAGCGGTAGACCCTGCCAAGGTCGAAGCTGTTACGGAATGGAAGGCTCCCAAGTCGGTAACAGAGGTTCAGAGTTTCTTGAGATTGGTCGGATATTACCGGAGATTCATCGAAGGGTTTTCCACGATAGCCTGACCCATGACTCAACTTCTGAAGAAAGAGAAGAAATTCGCATGGAACGAGGAGTGTCAGCAAGCCTTTGACCAACTAAAAGAAAAGTTAACCACCGCCCCAATCTTAATCCTACCTGACAAATGTAAGGACTTTGTGATATACTGTGATGCGTCCCGACAAGGACTGGGATGCGTATTGATGCAAGATGGAAAGGTCGTGGCGTATGCCTCGAGACAGCTGTGACCCCACGAGGAAAACTACCCCATACATGACTTGGAATTATTAGCAGTTGTTCATAAGTTAAAAATCTGGAGACACTATCTGATCGGGAATCACTGCGATATATACACTGATCACAAGAGCATGAAATACTTCTTTACTCAGTCCGATCTCAACTTACGTCAGAGACGGTGGTTGGAATTGATCATGGACTACGATCTAGGAATCCATTACCACCCCGGCAAAGCAAATGTAGCGGCCGACGCGTTAAGCCGCAAAGCCCAATGCAACGATATGAGACTGGAAGGCATGGCAAGTGAGCTCCAAGAAGAAATGGCTCGACTTAACATACACCTGATTCCTCGCAGAGAATTGAACTCACTAGAAATACAACCTCTTCTGAGGACTCAAATAGAAGAAGCTCAAAAGGATAATGGAGAAACTCAAACGATCAAAGAGCGCATGGCCACTGGGCATGCGTAGGAATTTTCGGTAAATGACAATGGAACCCTGTGGTATAAGAAAAGGATCTACGTGCCTGAGCAAGGTGGTTTGAGAGGATTGATCCCAAAAGAAGCACACGAATCAGCATATTCGCTATATCCTGGCAGCACGAAGATGTACCAGGATTTGAAGGAGGAATACTGGTGGCCCAATATGAAGAGGGACGTAGCCGAATACATGGCCGTATGCGATGTATGACAAAGGGTAAAAGCTGAGCATCAACGACCGGCAGGCTTGTTGCAGCCACTCAAGATTCCCAAGTGGAAATGGGATGAGATAGGCATGGACTTCATCGTTGGACTACCCAAAACTGCAATGGGATATGATTCCATTTGGGTAATAGTATATCGGCTCACCAAGACCGCCAGATTTATCCTCGTTAAGACTAACTATAAGCTGGCAGAACTATACATGAGTAGGATAGTGTGTCTTCATGGTGTACCAAAAATAATTATATCGGATCGCGGTACTCAATTCACGTCCCATTTCTGGAGCAAACTTCATGAGGCACTTGGAAGTCACCTTGCCTTCAGTACTGCTTACAACCCGCAGACCGACGGGCAGACCAAAAGGACAAATCAAGTTCTTGAGGATATGCTGAGAGCTTGTGCGTTGGATTTCACCAAAGATTGGGAAAGATGCCTACCGTACGCCGAATTCTCCTACAACAACAGCTACCAAGCAAGTCTGAAGATGTCGCCAAATGAAGCCCTATTTGGTCGGCGATGCTGAACCCTAATGATGTGGTCAAAAACCGGTGAACGAGCCGTGTTTGGACCTGACATAATCAAAGAGGCCGAGGAAAAGGTCCGCCTAATCCGAGACCGATTAAAGGCGGCCCAATCTCGACAGAAGAGCTACGCGGATACTCGTCGAAGGGACTTAAAGTTTAATGTAGGCGACTATGTGTACCTAAAGGTCTCACCACTACGAGGGACCCAGAGGTTCAAGGCCAAAGGGAAACATGCGCCAAGATACGTAGGCCCATTCCTGATAAGCGCCAGAAGAGGCGAAGTGGCCTACCAGCTAGAGTTACCCAAGAACATCTCCGATGTCCACCCAGTATTCCATGTGTCGCAATTGAAAAAGTGCCTGCGAGTGCCGGAAGAGCAAGCTCCTTTGGAAACCATCCATATCAATAGTGATCTCACATACCCGGAACATCCAATAAAGATATTGGATAAGGCAGAAAAGAGGACACGAACCAAGTCATGGCGTATGTACAAAGTCCAATGGAGCAATCACACTTAAGAAGAGGCCACCTGGGAGAGCGAAGATTTTCTAAAGACTGAATACCCACACCTACTCAACAACCGGTAAGAAATCTCGGCGACGAGATTTACTTAAGGGGGTAGGTTTGTAACACCCTAAAAATCCGAAGTTTTAAAAATAGAAATATAAAAATTGGAACTTACAAAAATCTTTTGATTGATTGCATCTTGTCGAATTTATTTGCCACTTATTTACAAATCTTCGATGCCGAGTTAAATAAATGAATATTTATTTTGAAGGGAAAGTCGATAGGGTTTTAAAATCCTAAAAGAAAGAAAATTGCAAATATCGAAGTAAAATTATAAAAATAAAGACTTAGGGAAGAGTTAAGATTTAATAAATTTACTTTTGAACAAAGGATATTGAATTTTTGGGTATAATACAAAAATTTACTAAGTTATAAATAAGAACAAAAAGTATAGATAAATAAATAATAATAAATATAGAATTAAAATAATATATATGTATATAATAAAGTGGGCAAAAACTTAAAATCTAATTAAATTACAATTGGGCCAAAAATCCTATTTAATTTATATGTGAAATACAAAAAGGAATTGATAGTAAAAAAGAAAGAAAAATTGGGAAAAAATCGGAAATCGCACTATTCATTGCGATCGAGGTGTTCGGTCCGGTCCCGAGCCCCGCGCGCCGCGTGCCATCCCGTCCCTCGCGCCCGCGCGCACCGCGCGCATCACCTCCGCCCCGCATGCCGCCCGTCGTCCCGTCCCTCGCGCCCCGCGCGCCGCGCACCGTCCCGTCGCCGTTGCCGCGTCCTCGCGCCCCGCGCCGCCCCTCTGCACGCGCCGCGCCGCTCGTCGCCCTCGCCATCCCATCGCCGCGCATCGCCGTCACCGCACCAACACCCTTGCGCCCGTGCCACCGCGTGCCGTCTCATCGCCGGTCCGCGCCGCCCGTCCCCCCCACCGGTGCGCCTAAAAAAGGGAGGCGCAACCCCTTTCGCCCATGTCCTCTCCCCCACGCTCCCCTCTTCTCTCCAGTGTGCCGAAGCTCCGCGCCGCCGCACCGTCGCCGCGTCAAGCTGCCCGAGGCACCGTCGCGTCGCCGCCTTTGCCCCTCGAGCCACACCGGTAAGCCCCGCCTTTGCCCCTATCCCTTTCGCCACATGCCGCCGCCCCTTGTGCACCCGCCCTGGCCTTGGCTCGGCCAAGCATGCAAGGAAGAGAAAGAGAGAGGGAAGGGAAGAAAGGTAGGAGAGAGAAGAAGGAAAGAAACAGAGGACGCAGGAAGATGGAGAAGAAGGAAGAAAGGGGGAAAAGAAAAGAAAAGAAAGAAAAAAAAAGAGAAACAGGAGAAGAAAAAGAAAAGATAAGAAAAGAAAAATAAAGAAAAAATAGGAAATATTTTTGAAAAAGATTTAAAGTGAAAATCTATTTCCTCTCCTAAAATAAAAGTGTATTTGGAGACAATATAAAATAGCAATAATTATAAATTAGGAATTTTAATTGTGACTTAGTTTGCTATTAGACCCCAATTTTATCATATGAATTTATTTTGAGTTCAATTCTTAAATTATTAAATACAATCTTTTGTTTAGAATGAATCATTTAGGAATGGAAATATAATTTAATTTGTTAGTAAAACCGAAAACCTTGTCATATAATATTTTTAGAATTTAAATTCTAAATCATTTGGCATAGTGACACGCTTTAGAATAAATTATTTTAGGATTCGAATTAATTGCAACCCTAGGATTGTCGGCTCATTAAATTGGAAATAAAATATGAATTAACCATTTCCTTTGTCGGTATAATATTTTTCTAATTGTCGACCGATATCTCTTTTTCTAAATTATAATAAACTAACTCAAAATAACATCACCTTATAATTAACTAAGTTGATAAACGTGAAACTTCAAATTATTGTATCTTGTTCATTTTAACTCGGATTCTATCGAAACTCGAACCTAAATTTACTTAAAATCGTAGCCTAGTGTTAGAAGTCGCTTTTGCGATTTATTTGGCTTTTGGTGATTCTTATTTGAATTCTAATCGAATTCAATTGGATTTCTTGCACGTATAATAGAGCCCGAGGGAACCGTTGAGAACATCGAGGACTCAAGCCAACAAGGTCACGAGCAAGGCAAGTCGTCACTCCCTTTGAACATATTGATCCTATTTGCAAACTTGTGTTGATTCTAAAACTAAAATGTGCATGCTCTACACAAAAAAATACCTATTCTTGTTATGTCATTCCTTGATGTTGATTACCTTTAGATATATTCTTTGTAACCCTCGATATGATGTAACCGAAAGAAATCTTCGATGCTTAGCCAAATTATTATTAGATTCATGCATACTCATGCTTTGATGAAAACTAAAAATACCAAACAAATGTTTTAGACTGGGGCGGCGGCATGATTTGGGTGGATTCCGAAAAAGGCAAGTGTCGACCCTGGTCAATTAAGGACCGAGCCATGAGATAGCCGGGAAACGAGCCAGTACAACCGTACTTCTCGAATAGGTATAGACCTAGCGCAGTAAATAGCCGAGCGGAGGCGGTACCCCTGCATAGTGGTTCTTATGTATGAGATGAGACTGAGAATGGATGATTAAAAATCGAAATTAATTACAACTTGAAGAATGAAGTTTTCCCTTACCCGGAGAGCGCCAGAACTCCTCACACTGCTAGGAAAGGACGGCTAGAGTGCAAGAGGATTTAAGTTCATGGAGCGGGTACTGCCATTCGTCTCATGTGTTGGGACGTAGGCTCATTCGTTGGGCAGTCGCGGAGTACGGGTAAAGTGTACATCCACTTCCGTGTGAATGAATCAATCTATTCAAATAGCCGCACTCGCGGATATAGAGCATCATGACAAGACTTTTGCTTGGCTAGACTCTAAACTTTAAAATGATGGGATGGGATTGCATGATGATTCTTATTCACTGGTGGATCAACTTCTCGAAAGGCGAGAAGGGGTAGACTTCCCAGATAACCATGACGATCCGGAGGCGGGAAGCCATCCTTGGAATCACTATGGATGGTAGACAGAACCGTCACCGACTTAATGAACTATGGAACTAAAACTTGACTTGGCTAGATGCTAGGTTTGTGAAAAGATTTGCAAAGTTGGCTCTGTGCAAATAAACCACGGCATTTCCTTGAGAATCCCCTATCATGTGCATCTTTCCGTGTTGGCTTGTTGCGTACAGTTGGTACTCACCCTTGCTATACGCACAAACCTTCAGATGGTGGGAATGAAGACTCGGAGGATCCATATTCCTATACCAGGAGGGCGAAGAAGACGATGGCGCCTGCTAGGTCTTAGTCTCCGGTCGTTGCCTGTGGCAATCGACAAGCCGCTGCCTTCCATTCTGCTGCCTTACCTAATTTCTGCTTTTGGTTGTATGTGGACCATGAGGTCCTATATGTTGGATATTGCCTTCGGGCCTATATTGTAATACTTTTGGTGTAAGACTATTCGTGCATTTGCACCTAATAATTCAATACTGTATTTCGTGGGTACCAAACTACTCGATCCAGGGAAATGATACTATGAACACGAAAGATTCTCGTTCCAAAAACGGGGGTCCACAGTTGGTGGCTTCAACCGGGACAAAAGATATGATCATTAGTCCCGGTTGAAGCCACCAACCGGGACTAAAGTATCTTCTGTCCCGGTTGTAGGCTTCAACCAGGACAGATGATGCCGTGACTATATATAGCAAGGGCCTCACTGGGGATCCAACACTTAGCCGTTTTCGCACTTCGGAACTGCATCGTCTTCATCTTCGCTGCCGTCGCCGAGCCCCGAACGCCGCCGCAGCACGCCGTCTCTGCCGTCGTCGTGCGGAGGACCGCTGCATCGCCGTCTTCCTCGTCGTCGCTGGTTAGCACCGCCGCCCGCAAAGATTTCCCGATATTATGCGCTAGGTTTGGCCGCCGTCGACGCCATGGCCATCGCCGCCATCGTCGCGGTCGACGCCGCTACCCCCTCCCCACGCCGCCCACTCCCCTTGCACCCCCTCCCCACGGCCCCCTGAGCCGGCCGGCCCCTAAACCCGAAACGGCCACGCGCCGCCCTCCACTCCATGCCGCCGCCGCCGCCCTCTGCATCCTCGCCGCTGCCGCACTCTGTGAATGTTAATATATGAATTTTGAATATATGCGTATTTTGAATATATGAATTTTGAATATATGAATTTTGTATGTATGTGTATTTTGAATATATGAATTTTGTATGTAAATGGACTGTTATATGTAAATGGACTTTATTGGATTGTTGAGAATTTTGAATATGTATTTAAATTTGAAATTTGAATGTTTATGTGAATTGTGAATTTTGTATTTCGAACGAACGAGAACGGTAAAATCAACAAACGGTCATAAATGAACGGACGGACGGACGGATGGACGGACGAACGAATGAGTGTACGATCGTTCGTTCGTTCGTTCGTGTACGAACGGACGTTCACGAACGGACTAACGAACGAACGAACGGACGAACGAACGTGGACGAACGGACTTCTCCTTTCCTCTATCTCTCCTTTCCTCTCCACTTCCACTCCTCTCCTCCTTATCTCCCTCACATCATTCTCCTCTCTTTCTCTCCTCTCCTCCAGATGATCGTACTCACGGACATGAATGATATAATGAACGGTCGGTCGGTCGTGTTCTAGCAAAGAGAAACAGAAGAGAAGAAGGAAAATATAGAACGTGATCTTCTTCACAAGTCTTTTCTAGGATGGAGATAATCTGTGATTCTGAATCCATCTTCTTCTTTTTGTCTTTTTTACGTAGACATACATGATTTTCCTGAATAATTGATACATGTATTAACCGAATAATTTTTTTTTCAGAATTCTTTGATTAAGTCCTCAACCCACAGAAGTCAAATGGCGGATCGTGACGAGGAACATCTTCTCCATGAAGAGATCGCACGAGGAACAGAGTTTTACAACGAGAAGGGGAATGAAGATACAAATCAATACCTCAACGAGGAGGGGGACGAGGGGGGGACGACCAGGGGAACGATGAGGAGAATGAGGGCTCCGCCTCCGCCTCCGCTGGACAGAAGAGGGCACGCGGGCAACGCAGCCTCAACAAGCGCATAGAGGGTCGACATGTCATAACGGAGGTAGAATCTTACGGTCTCCCTATTGCCCCAGAGGACGCTGCAAGGAAGTTTGTGGCGCACAGCGGATGGGTGGTGAGGGACCACGTGCCCGTAAGCATTGCCAACTGGAGGCGATAAAGGACAGGAGGAGATGAGCAGAGCAATCTACCGGACACAGAGAAAGAGATGCTCTGGACGACAATGCTGTAGACGTTCACCATCCCAGACTCACAACAAGCAAGGGTCAAGGAATGGACGTTAAAGAAAATGGCAGAGTTCTTCAGGAACTACAAGAAAGAGTTACATAAGAAATATATCCTAAAGGGCCAGACCCCCGACTTTGACAAGTTCCCAAAGCTCAGAGATCATTGGGATGCTTTTGTTGAACACAAGACTGGGGAAGAAGCACAAGCTATCATAGAAAAAAACAAGGCCAATGCAGCTAAAAAGAAATACCATCACAAGCTTGGGTCAGACGGCTATAAGAAAGCAATGGAGAAATGGGAGAAAATGGAAGCCGACCTTGAAGCGCGAGGTATCGTTCCCGGCACAGCCAACTGGCCGGAACGATCAAAGCTGGTTTTATGCTCACAGCGGCTCACTTAATCCCGTCGATGGCACATTTATCTTTGGTGATGAAATTCAAGAAGCCGGACAGAGGTTAGAGGAGGGGCCACTTCCTCGGGCGCGTTCAGGCCCGACAGAGAGAAGGACGAGCTAACGCTTGCCCTCCAAAACCCAGAGCACCCGGGGCGTACGTGAGGAAAAGGTGTCGTCCCCTGGAAATACGGGTTCCAAGCTGACGTCGACACATACAAGAGCCGAATGAGGTCAAAGCGAGAGCAGGATGCGAGGTTCGCTGAGATGGAAATGAAGCTCTCGCAGATTGATCAGATTGTGGACGAAAGGCTGACCCTAAGGTTGGCAGAGGAGCGGAGCCGAATCTAGCAATAGCCGCTCAACAGCCGGATTAACGCCGCAGCTGCGCTTCAACTGGAAATGAAGGCGATTTGGCCCCATAAGTTAAACCGGGTCCGCCATGCCCTGTTGATGACATCACACAGCGGACCCCATGTGAGCTGCACATTCCTCTAAAGAACATAACAATAAAGGTATGTTCGTACTTTTATGTTGTATGTATATTTCCTTGAATAACTTGTCAATCAATGTTCATTACTAACTAATAAACAATCTTCTCGAACAGGTCGCGTCGGGCATGGCCATTCTAGTAGACCGATACGACACCTACCACTCCCGGCCCGTTCCACCTGCATACTCGAAAGTTCAAATTGAACAGGTGGAACTTGGCTATGAAGATCTCGAGCTGGATATCCCCGGAGGAGACGGGGAGCTGACGCTAGGAGAAACAGCTCACGGAATTTTTCTCTGGAGGAAGATCTTCATAATATTCCCCGGACATGGGCCGTCTCCTCCGCCTCCATGTGGGTCGTCTCCTCTGCCTCCTCTGTCTCCACGTGGGCCGTCTCCTCCGCCTCCACGTGGGCCGTCTCCTCCGCCTCCTTCACCGCCTCCGCTTCCTCCGCCTCCTGCGTCGCCTCCACGAGCACCGACTCCTAAACGGTCGTCTCCAACTCCACCGCCTTCTCAGACTCCTCCGTCGCCACAACGAGCACCGACTCCTAAACGGAGAACATCTCGAGCCACGTGGTCAAGGTCAACCAGCAGTGAACCAAGAATCAAGAGGCCTAAACTTGACCCGCTCCCACCAGCCCCAAAGAAAATGGCATACAACATGACTCCAGAGGAGCTGCACGAGGCCGTCCAAGCTGAAGTCAAGGCCCACATCAGAAAGAAGTCTCCTGAGAAGCCTCCTGAAATCCCCCAGGAGACCAAAGACTTCTTCAAGAAGACGTACCTAACGCCACAGCCTAAACTGCAACCTCAACCGTAGTTCGACTACGACAGGACTATTCGGAAGGCTCCTGTCAAGGCGAAGAGAACGGGCAAAGATGTACCCCAGTTCAGTGTTCCAAATGTCAGATTAGACTTAAGACAATTTATGGAATCTGCTAAAATTTCAATGGATCAATTACACGGGCGTGCTCCCCTGGCGAAGGCTCCGCTAAAATACATGTTCAAACTTGGAAAGCCTCTTGTAAAGCCGGATCAAGTGAAAAGCTACCAACACAGATGCACCGCTTCCACAAGTGGTACATGCAAGAATCCAGCAAGGGTGGAGAGATGGTAACGGGCAAATATTCATAGGACTATTTCGTCGATGGAGGTGACGACTTCTATATCCGATTCGAAGACATATTCACCTGTACCAGTTGATGCCCTCGACGTCTCACTTCTAGCCACGCGGGCTCTGTAAGTATCGTTCTATTATTTCGTTTCTTACCTTCTTGTATTTAGCTGAATTCTTTTTAACCATTGTAGAATGGCGATCCAATACTGCAACATGCACGATTGTACCAAACATGGATTCATGGATCCACGCAAAATAAACGGCGTATTGGTTGATCATTTTCCTGATCCAACACTGCACAACATTTACAAGGCGCTGGTGATAAACCACTTTCGATCGTTTATCCGTCTGCCCTACAACACTGCGTAAGTATTTTCTTCCTTCTGTACGGATTTCAATCCCGTGTGCATACATAAATTTTCATATGTGTCATCCAAACCAATTTGCAGATTCCACTGGGTTCTGTTAGTAATTGACATGGATAACTCGTGGATCCATGTCTTTGACTCAATGGATAAACCAGAGTCCATGTACGCAAATATATTTGAACTGCTAGATAGGTAATGCCATCTTACTTGCTATTGCATATATGCGGTTCTCGGATAATTACTAGCTAACTTTCAACTGCACGTAGGGCATGGGAACGGCTTCGTGCTGATGTGCGCGGAAATTGGAAAGATAAGCTCTCCGTGAGGATGAACTTTCCAGTGAGTAACATGCTCCAAAGTTGTTTTGAATTATTACTTTGTTCTAAAATATGAAATATATATTAAATTTGTCGTCATTTCTCCTTTAGTGTGCAAAACAGTCGCAAGGCACCAACTTATGCGGATACTACGTCTGCAACTATATTCACCGCTTTGTGACCGATGTCACAACTATCGACGACATAGATGTATGTATAATAGCCATTCATACATTACGTCTCGATTTCTTATTCATTTCATATATTTATTTCTTGTTTGATCGAATTAATGACAGCTTATGCGAGTAAGAGACAACCTCCCCCATGAGACTTTCATACAAGCCACTCAGGAAGAATTGATGGGATTTATAAACGAGCAGATCATTGATCCCACGGGGGTGTTCTATTTTAATTTAAGTAACTTAACCACCGGATCCACAAAATAGATAATGTTTTGTAACATACGAAATATATGTGGATATTGTACATATGTGTATATGTTTTGGTAATATATTACATGTATATATTTCCTTTCTTAAGTTCATTTATATGTGTGTAACTTATATATTTATACATATATATTATATAATATGTATATAAATATATATGTGTACAATATGTATATGTGTAATATATAATATATGTGTGTAATATATAGTATGTAGCACTGTTGGAGAAAGAAGAAAATTAAAAAGTCCCGGTTGATGGTACCAACCGGGACTAAAGATGGCGAAGCCACGTGGCCCAATGCGTCATCTTTAGTCCCGGTTGAAGTCACCAACCGGGACTAAAGATGGCGAAGCCACGTGGCCGGCTCCGCCATCTTTAGTCCTGGTTGGTGGCTTTAACCGGGACTAAAGATTTATTTTATTTTTTTAATTTGCCCTTTCTCCAGCAGTACTGCTATATATATATATATTACACACATATATTATATTACAGATAAATGTATAATTTACACACATTTAAACGAACTTAAGAAAGGAAATATACATATATTACCAAAATATGTACAATATTCATACATATTTCCTAGCTAGCTTATAAAAAATTGTCTCTAATCACTTTGCTGTGGATGGAGTGGTTTAGCTACTAAAACTAATGAAGAACTCCCCCCGGGATCAACGACCTGCTCGTTAATAAACCCCATCAAATCTTCATGAGCACTGTATGAAAGTCTCGTGGGGGAGGTCGTCTCTCACTCGCATAAGCTGTCATTAATTAGAATAAACGAGAAATAAATATATGAAGTGAATAAAAAATCGAGACGTAATGTATGAATTGGTGTTATACATACATCTAGATCATCGACGCTTTTGACTTCGGTCACAAAGTGGTGAATGTAGTTGCAAACGTAATATCCACATAGGTTGGTGCCCTGCACTGTTTTGCACACTAAAAGAGAAACGATGACAGATTTAATATGCATTTCATATTTTAGAACATAATAATGATTCAACTCAAATTAGGAGCGGGCATGTTACTCACTGGAAACTTCATCCGCACAGAGAGCTTATCTTTCCAATTTCCGCGAACATTGACCCAAAATCGTTCCCATGCCCTACATGCAGTTGAAAGTTAGCACGTGGACTCTGGTTTATCCATTGAGTCAAAGACATGGATCTTCGACTGACCCATGTCAAGTACTAACAGAATCTAGTGGAATCTGCAAATTGGTTTAGATGACACATATGAAACTTTATGTATGCACGGGATTGAAATTGGTTCGGAAAGAAAGAAAAAACTTACGCAGTATTGTAGGGGAGAAGGATGAAGGACCTGAAGGGTTGCTTCACAAGCGCGTTTGTATATGTTGTGCACGGTGTCAGTAGGAAACTGATCAACCAATGGGCCATTGATTTTGCGTGGATCCATGAATCCATGCTTTGTGCATTCGTGCTTGTTGCAGTATTGGATCACCATTCTACAATGGTGAAAAAGAATTTTAGTCAACTAAATTCAGGGAGGTAAGAAACAAAATAACAGGGCAATACTTACAAAACCCGCACGGTTAGAAGTGAGACGTCGAGGGCATCAAGTTGGTACAGGTCGAATATATCTTCGAATCGGAGATAGAGGTAGTCATCTCCATCGAAGAAGTAGTCAATTGAATATTTGCATGTTATCATGTCTTCACCCTTGCTGGATCGTTGCATATACCACTGATGGAAGCAGTACATCTGAGTTGGAAGGCTTTTCATGAGATCCAGCTTGACGAGAGGCTTTCCAAGGTTGAACTTGTATTTAAGCGGAGCCTTCGCCAAGGGTGCACGACCGAATGAACGAACGAACGACCGAATGAACGACCGAATGACCGACCGAAAGAACGAATGAGCGTTCATTCGTCCGTCCGTCCGTTCGTCCACGTCCGTACGTCCTTCCGTCCGTCTATTCGTCCACGAACGAACGAACGGACGACCGACCGAACGAACGAGTGTTCGTTCGTCCGTCCGTCTGTTCGTCCACGTCCATACGTCCGTCCGTCCGTCCATTCGTCCACGTCCGTCGGTCCGTTCATCCACGTCCGTCCGTCCGTTTGTCCACGAAAGAACGAACGAACACTCGTTCGTTTGTCCGTCCGTCCGTTCACATATGTTTGTTGATTTTATCGTTCTCGTCGTTCAAAAATACAAACTTCACAAGTCACATACACATTCAAATTTAAATCTATTCATGCATTTAAATACACATTCAAAATTCTAAACTCACAATATTCATGCATTAAAATTTGAATAAACAGTCCATTACATATAAAGTCCATACAAATTTAGACATACACATCAAAATCATATTCACAAATTTACACATACACATCGAAATCAGATTCACAAATTTACACAAACACATCAAAATCATATTCAAATCCTCCTCATTCATTCACATTCACAAATTTTGCAAATTTAAACATATAGCACGGCAGCGGCAGCGGGCGGCGGCCACGGTGACAGCGGCGGCATGGAGGGAGGCGGCGGCAGCGACGAGGATGCAGGCGGCTGGCCGGTGGCGTGGAGGGGGAGGCAAGGTTTAAGGGTTTAGGGGCCAGCCGGCCGGCGTGGGGATCAGGGAGGGAGCGGCGGCAGCGGCGGCGGACACGACAATGCTGGCGATGGCGATGGCATCGACGACGGCGGCTAACCCTAGCACGCATCACGGAGAAAAAAGGGGGCGGCAGCGGCTAACCTACGGCAGCGGCGGCGATGGCGACGAAGACGGCGGCGCGGCGGTCCTCTGGCGACGACGACGGTGACGAAGATGGCGGAGATGGCGTGCTGCGGCGGCGTCCTTGTGCTCGGCGACGGTGACGACGAAGAAGACGATGCAGTTGTACAAAAACGGCTAAGTGTTTGGATTCCAGTGAAGCCCTTGCTATATATAAGTACGGCATCTCTTGTCCCGGTTGAACCCATCAATCGGGACTAGAGATGATATAGTCCCGGTTGGTGGCTTCAACCGGGACTAAACATCATACCTTTTGTCCCGGTTGAAGCCACCAACCGGGACTAGAGGTGGCGGGCAGCCACGTTGTCCCAGGTAGATAGGCATCTCTAGTCCCAGTTGAAGCCACCAACCGGGACTAGAGATGTTTTTCCGCCCACTGAAATTCATCTCTAGTCCCGGTTGGTTTTAAAAACCAGGACTAATTATTACAGTGCCCAATTATATTGTGTTATATTCATATATAGTTATAATTAACATATGTTCATATATTCATATATAATTAACATATGTTCATATAACAAAAATATTATAAATTAAAATAATAACATATAATTAACATCTATCGTATTTAAAACTATTTTAAACCATAAACCCTAAACCCTAAACCCTAAACCTTAAAGCTAAACCCTTTTACCATTAACCCTTAACCTAAACCCTAAACCCTATTTTAAACCCTAAACCCTAAAGCCTAAACCCTCATGCGGCCTACGTGATTGGCATGTAGAAATGCTGCGACAAGAGAGCTGGAGCGTCAATGCCTTCTCCTACGATCTAACATCATCTCTCATGCTCTTGGAGGCTGCTCCGTTCTCATCACTGTAATAGAGCGGTGGCAATCTCTTCTCACTTTGTTCTACCTTGTTCTCAGATTGCTCCATCTCATCCAAATACTTCAGCACATCATCTTCAAAGATGACACCAAGCTCGTCTGTATGGCAACAAACAAGTGTCTAAGCAACACAAATCCAAAAAGCACCATTCCTTTTCGATTAGAAAAAGAGAGCATCATTCTTGCATTGATCCAAGTAGAAAGAAAAAATCATACCTTGTAAAACGTTGCTTTGCATGACGGTAGAGCGAGAATGGTGGGGGTGAAAGCTTGGGAAGGAGATACTAGAGAAGAGAGCTTCCTCCTCAAGCAGGTAACTATCAGGCCAAAGGCTAGTGCAATAAGGCTACCAGCTAGTTCATGAAAAAAGGTTAGATCAATAACAGATAAACAGATAAACAAAGACAGTCTTGCAGCCAAAAGAAGCTACTACTATAAAATTTTCTCAGCGAGGAGCATGGTTAACCATATGCATGATGCAAGATAAAACTGCATTTACCTATGTTTTTGGCTAGGCTCCATTATTTCGAGAGACATGAAGCAAATCTCACACTCCAATGAGTCGGGATCAATGAAATAGCTTATCTTAGTTGTCTTGTCCGTATCCGCATCCAGCTGCTCCTGATGATCCGTGGAGAGGCCCCGACGTTTTCTTCCTACTTTCTTCACCGATCTTGGTCACTTCAACATGTCATGATCCATCGTAGTAGCCTTCTTCACTGATCTTGGTCTCTTCAACATTTCATGATCTGGATCACGGTCTTTTTTCTTGTTTTTCTTCCTTTGCTTCATAATCTTTCTGTCTTGCTCTTTCTTCGAGTACGGCGTAGCAGTACTCGTGTATCTCCATCAAACTTTGAATAGCGAGAGGTATGGCAATGATTGGATAGTGAGGCTATATATGGCAATGATGGCTTGCCTTCCCGTTCCGTCTCAATGCCTCGGCGGTGCCATGGAATCCACCGGTGACGCGCACGACGGCGGACTCCTCTATCCGCCCACTTGTGATCGAGCAGTACTACCCGCCGCCGCGTCTTTGCTCCGCCGCCACCGCTGCCACCGGTCTCCCGATTTAGAGGTGTGCTTTCTCGTGTTTCAGCAACAATGTTCAAGTTCTCGTTGGTAATGTCTTCTGCCTTATTCTCGTGAATTGCCACATAAGCATTAGGCTGTTAGAGCATTATTGTCGACAACAAGTTAGGATCTTACGTGAGTATGGAGCATGTCGACGGCCACCCTACTCCTCCGCTTGTAATTCTCCACGAGGACTTTTCGTCGACCTCGGTGTCACCCTTTTACCTTTTTATTCATAGCTCCTGCAAATGTAATATGATCAAGGTGAATTGACTATGAATTCAGTGGATGGTGTTGGTGCCTCCTCCAACGTGGTTCCCCTTGTTCATTGTCAGGGGCTGTTCGGTGCCTTATGAACTTCTTCCTCTTATAGATTTGCGGTTGTTTTCTAACGTTCACGTTGGAGGAAATCTATAAGAGGAAGAAGTTCATAAGGCACTGAAAAGCCCCTCGGACAGTGAACAAGGGGAACCACGTTGGAGGAGGAACCAACACCATCCACTGAATTCATAGTCAATTCACCTTGATCATATTACATTTGCAGGGAGCTGTGAATAAAAAGGTAAAAGGGTGAGACCGAGGTCGACGAAAAAGTCCTCAGGGAGAATTACAAGCGGAGGAGGAGGACGGCCGTCGACATGCTCCATACTCATAGAAGATCCTAACTTGTGGTCGAGAATAATGCTCTAACAGCTAATGCTTATGTGGCAATTCACGAGAATAAGGCAGAAGACATTAGCAACGAGAACTTGAATATTGCCGCTGAAACACAGAGAAAGCACGCCTCTAAATTAGGGAGACCGGTGGCGGCGGTGGCGGCGGAGCAAAGACTGCGGTGGCGGCAGCGGTAGTACTGCTCGATCACGACGGGCGGATAGAGGTAGTCCACCGTCGTGTGTCACCGGCGGCTTTCATGGCGCCGCCGAGGCATTGAGACGGGAACGGGGAAGGCAAGCCATCATTGCCATATATTGCCGCACTATCCAATCATTGCCATATCTCTCGCTATTCAAAGTTTGATGGAGATACACGAGTACCGCTATGCCGTACTCAAGAAAGAGCAAGACAGAAAGATTATGAAGCAAAGGGAGAAAAGCAAGAAAAAGACCGTGATCCGGATCATGAAATTTTGAAGAGACCAAGATCGGTGAAGAAGGCTACTACGATGGATCATGACATGTTGAAGAGACCAAGATCGGTGAAGAAGGTAGGAAGAAAACGTCGGGGCCTCTCCACGGATCATCAGGAGCAGCTGGATACTGGATACGGACGAGACGACTAAGATAAACTATTTTCATTGATCCCGACTCATTGGAGTGTGAGATTTGCTTCATGTCTCTCGAAATAATGGAGCCCACCAAAAACATAGGTAAATGCAGTTTTGTCTTGCATCATGCATATGGTTAACCATGCTCATCGCGAGAAAATTTTATAGCAGTAGCTTCTTTTGGCTGCAAGATTGTCTTTGTTTATCTGTTTATCTGTTATTGATCTAACCTTTTTTCATGAACTAGCTGGTGGCCTTATTGCACTAGCCTTTGGCCTGATAGTTACCTGCTTGAGGAGGAAGCTCTCTTCTCCAATATCTCCTTCCCGAGCTTCCATCCCCAACCATTTTGCTCTACTGTCATGCAAAGCAACGTTTTACAAGGTATGATTCTTTTCTTTCTACTCGGATCAATGCAAGAATGATGCTCTCTTCTTGCTAATCGAAAAGGAATGTTGCTTTCTGGATTGGTGTTGCTTAGACACTTGTTTCTTGCCATGCAGACGAGCTTGGTGTCATCTTTGAAGATGATGTGCTGAAGTATTGGGATGAGATGGAGCAGTCGGAGAACAAGGTAGAACAAAGTGAGAAGAGATTGTCACTGCTCTATTCTAGTGATGAGAACGGAGCAGCCTCCAAGAGCATGAGAGACGATGTTAGATCAGAGGAGAAGACATTGACGTTTCAGCTCGTGTCGCAGTACTTCTACATGCCAATCATGCAGGCCGCACGAGGGTTTAGGGTTTAAAATAGGGTTTAGAGTTTAGGTTAAGGGTTAATGGTAAAAGGGTTTAGGTTTAAGGGTTAGGGTTTAGGGTTTAGGGTTTATGGTTTAAAATAGTTTTAAATACGATAAATGTTAATTATATGTTATTATTTCAATTTAAAATATTTTTCAAATAGGCCATATGTTAAATATATATTATTATTTAAATTTTAAATAGTTTGAAATATGACAAATGTTAATTATATGTTATTATTTTAATTTATAATATTTTTTGTTAATTATATGAACATATGTTAATTATATATGAATATATGAACATATGTTAATTATAATTATAGATGAATATAACACAATATAATAGGGCATCAGAATAATTAGTCCCGGTTCTTAAAAACAACGGGGACTAGAGGTGAATTTCGGGAAAACATCTCCTCATGTTTGCATAAAAATCTAGAGATGAAAACGTATAGAAAACAACCGCAAAATGCGAAGTTCTAAGATTGTAGATGGCACATGACATGTAGATAGCAAAATGTATAGAAAACAACCACAAATCTATAAGACGAAGAAGTTGCTAATCTTGTAGATAGCAAATATTTGTGTATTATCACCAAAGGAGGAAGGAGTATATAAAGCAAAATCTCTAGTCCAGTTGGTAACACCAACCGGGACTAGAGATGGCATCTCTAGTCCCGAGGCAACGGTTTAAAAATTTCAACAGCTCTCTAGGACCTTTAGTCCCGGTTCGTGTCAAGAACCGGGACTAGAGGTGATGGTTCAAATGTTGTCAGAGCGCCGGGCACCTTTAGTCCCGGATGGTAACACCAACTGGGACTAAAGATGCTCGGTGCTCTGACACGCTCTGACAACATTTGAACCAGGACTAGAAGTGATCTTTAGTCCCGGTTCATGACACGAACCGGGACTACTGGTTCTAGAGGGCCGTTGAATTTTTAAACCGGGACTAGAGATCATCTCTAGTCCTGGGTGCAACTCAAACCGGGACTACTATGGTTTTTGCCACTTCAACCAATGAGGGCTTCTCCAGTAGTGAGTGTACTGTTGGTAGACTAGCAGTATGACACGGGAGAAATAAAGATCGCCCCGGTGCATACACTAATGAGGAAATCCTTTATAGTCTTGGTTTGCAACTCATTTTAGTTTTAGGTTATAAACCGAAACAAAGAAAACGAGACTAAAGATGTTGATCTGTAGTTCCAGTTGAAATAATCGGGACTAAAAATGGTGACATCACGTCCCTGGGCTACCATCTTTAATCCCGGTTGGTGTTACCAGCAGGGACTAAAGTTGTTTTTTAATTTTTAAAATGTTTGTTTATATATTTACATATATATACATAATATATATAATATATAGATATATGTATTTATACATCTATATGAAATATGCATGTATGTATGTATAAATACATATTTTACACATATATATGCACGTAAGTGTATATATATATATCTTACCAAAATATATACACACATATATAAATATATACATATATTACAATCCTTCTTAATTCCAATATTTTATCTCGTATATTATAAAATCTAATCCCTGGGTGGGGTTGATCAACTGGATTTCCATCGTAGTGAAACTCTCTACGGAACTCTCCTGCGGGATCAATAACCTGCTCGTTGATAAATCTCATCATTGATTCTTGAACAACTTTTATAAATTCATCGTAGGAGAGTGTGTCCCTCATGTAAGGTATCTATCATTTGAAAAAATGAGAAATAAATATACGAAATCAGTAACAAATTGAGACGTAATGTATGAATAATTTTATGTACATCCAGATCCTTGTCAGATTTGATTTAGTGAACTTGGCGGTGAATATAATCACAAACATAGTAGCTGCACAAGTTCGTCCCCTGCTCCTGTTTTGCACACTAAAGGAGATACGATGAGAGATTTAATATATATTTTTATTTTAGAATAAAATAATAATTCAATATAATTTTGGAGCATGTATTCACTCGAAATTTTGTTCTCACAAGTTTTTCTTTTCAAGTCCCGTGTACCATTGTACGGAACCGTGTCCATGCCCCATGTACAGTTGTAAGTTATGATTAATTATCCGAGATCTGCGTAGTAGCAACAACAACATTCATAATGACAGTGGATTAGATGGCATTACCTGTCAATCACTACAAAAAACTTTGCGAAGGTAGACTTTGGTTTATCCATTGAGTCATACACATGGATTTTGCACGAGGAAAGGTCAGGAAGGAAAAGGACCAGTGAAATTTGCAATTTGCATGAGATGATATATATGAAATTGTATATGTATGATAAGGAATTTGGTACGAAAGTTAGTAAAAACTCACAATGTGTTGTACGACAAGAGTATCCAAGTTTTGTAATGCTACTGCACCAGCAAATGGAGGATATTCTCCTCTGTATCCTGCTCAAAATCTTGTATCATGTCCGTGTTTATTTTGAAACACAAAAGCTTATGACACACTTGGATATGCAATCTACAATGGATAAAAGCATCAAGTACATACAAGGAGCTAAAGAAGAGAATAAATTTTAACTAAACGATACTTACAAAACCGAGCAACTAAGAAGAGAGGCGTCGAGGGCGTGTAGCTGGTATAATTTGAATACATCCTTGAAACGGATCCACATGATATCATCTCCTTGGAGGAAATCTGTGTTTCCTATCCGCTCACCGAACATCTCTCTACCTTTGGCTGAATCTTTCATGTATCATTGATGGAATCGGTACATCTGTGTAGAGAGATTTTTCTCCTGAGAAGGCTTGACAAGAGGTTCACTGAAGGTAAACTTGTATTTCAAATCCTCCTTTGTCACCTTTTCGATTGTTGTTCCTCCAAACTGTTGCTCCCTTGTTATTCCCGTCTCTGCCGTAAATTATCTTAAGTCATTTTCACCAGGTGGCAACAACGGCATCCAGCGAATTTTCTGTTTGCTTCCTGAGCTGAGGGATATCTTCAGCTTTCCTTTCGCCTTCTGAAAATACTTCCTAATCGATCGGTCATAGTCAGACGGTAAGGCCGGTTTAACCGGTGCGCTCATCTTCTTAAAGAAGGCCTTAGCCATTGGGTCGATAGGATTCTTCTTTTAAGGACTTCGAGGCTTGAAATGCGCAGCTACGATCTCGTCAATCTCCTCTTGTGTGCGGTCGTACGCCCTTTCCTTTAGAGCGGGGAGCCTTGGCGCATCAAGTCTTGGATTCTTTGTTTGTTTCTCATGGGACGAGTTGGGCATGACTTGGCAACTTGTTCATGCGGAGGAGACAGAGGAGGCGGAGGAGGCAAAGGAGTCGGTGAAAGTTTAGGAGTCGGTGCTCGCAGAGGAGGCAGAGGAGGTGGAGGAGACGGTCCACATGTTTCGTAGAAACGAAAGCCACTTCTCGCCCGGGAAACACGATGAAGGGCTTGCACCATAGTATAATTGCGTGGGTTGTGTCTCCTAGTTTCATCTCCCCGTCTCCTCTGGGGATATCCAGTTCGAGATCTTCAAAGCCTCATTCGACCTACTCAATTTGTACATCTGAATACCTAGGTGAAATCGGCCTGCAGTGATATGTCCCATCTCGTTCAACTGGTATGGCCATGCCCGACGCCACCTTCACAAGAAGATAGGTTATTAATTAGTATCAACCTATGCACCAACTTTTGCAATGTACAAGTCATATATCATAAAACTATGAGCATACCTTGATTGATAAGTTTTTGAAGGGAATATGCAACTCACAAGGTGTCCGCCGTGTGATCTCATCAATGGGGCATGGGGGTTTGTCTTCAGCTTCAATGGCCTATTCTTATACATGGCCTGTAGATCCGTAGCTGTTGCGCTTGCCTGAGGGGCTCACCATGACAGGTGGAATTTCTGGTTGGGTCTGGTGGCTCCAATGTTCGGCCAGCCGTTGGTCCACCTATCTGGACACCTTCTCTTGCATCCTGAGTTTGTGGGTTGCGAGCCTATACTTGAGATATGTTAGCTTCACCAATGTATCTCGCTTGCTCCTCATGCGACTCCTGTATGTTTGGATGTCCTCTTGGAATCCATATTTCAAGGGAACGACGTCTTTTCGTCATGTTCGTCCTGGATGCTTAGGATTCTATAGTGCGAGCGTAAGCTTGTCCTTCTCTCTGTCGGGCTGGAATGTGCCCGAAGAAAATTCCTCTACTGCATCATTCAGTTGGCTGGCGGCTTTGCGAATATCATGGCTAAATATAAGGGTGCCATAGCTAGGATTGAGCGCTCCACCGTGAGCATAGTACCAATGGTTTGATCGTTTCGGCCAATCAGCTGTGGCAGAAACAATACCTCTTGCTATCAGGTCAGCTTCCATCCGCTCCCATCTCGACACTGCCTTGTTATAAACACCTGACACTGGCCGGTGATGGTGCTGCTTTTTAGTGGCATTGGATTTATTTTTCTCTATCAGTGCTTGCACTAGCTCTCCTGTCTTGTATTCGACAAACACATCCCAATGATCTCTCAGCTTGGGAAATTTGTCGATGTCCGGTGTCTGGGCCTTTAGTATGTATCTCTTGTACAATTTCTTCTTGTAGTTCGTGAATAGTTTGGCCGTCTTGTTTAGTGTCTATTCCTTCACTTTGGCCTGATAGGCCTCAGGGATCGTGAATGTCTCAAGCATTGTGATCCACAACATCTCTTTCTTCGTATCTGGGAGATAACTTTGGTCATCCCTGCCTGTCCTTGTTCGGTGCCAAGACACCGTGCTGATGGGCACGTGATCCCTCACCACCCAATCCCTATGTGCCACAAATTTTCTTGTTGTCTCGGCAGGGGCACATAGTCAACCATCCTGTGCCACATCAGTTATAATATACCGACTCTCAATCTTTTTGGTGACACCGCGTTGTCCGTGAGCCCTCTTCTCTTCAACGGCCGGTGTGCTGTCAATGTTCACTTCATTCCCCTCATTGTTGTCCTCCTCGTTAAGGTATTGGTTGGGATCCTCGTTCCCCTACTCATCTATCCAGTATTGGTTGCTCCCCTCTACGATCTCATCCAAGAGGATCTGTTCGTCGGTGCAATCTGCCGTCTGTTAGTTTTGGTTGGATGCCTTTGGGACCACTTAAGCTTGAGCCACGATGGCGGTCAGCAGCTTGACCAAGTAATTCTGACAAGGAAAAAATATTTAGTTGAAACAGTGTTTAAGGGGTGATTTAACATAAATTTAGGAGAAAGAAAATCCTAAATCCAATATCGTATGAGCATGTGATGGTGTTTCTAAGAATTAAAATACGGTAAATACGAAAGTTACTATTCAAATTTAAATTAGTGAAACTTTTCACAACAGTGGTGCTAAGTTTGAATATAAAGTATAAATAGAAAATTATTATGAGTCTATAAAATTTTGTTCACCTCAACCGGAGCTAGAATTAATTTTCTAAGATTTTCCTACTACGAAGGCACATTCTAGCGAGGTCCACATCTCAGTGCCCTCGACATCTTGCAAGTCGAGCATTCAGATAACGGAAATCAAATCATCACACTCTTAATTATAAGGTGTTAAACTTATTTTTTAGGTATAACCACATTTTTTTTACAACTGAGAAAAATCAGGAACAAATGCATTTGCATCTATATAATTCCCCACGGAGTACCCGTACAAATACCAAAGCATATGTAAATATTTAGGAAAGATTCTGAAAAAATGGCGGCATGTCTAACTCAGTGGCGCACCCGAAATTCCCCATGACTGATCTAAAGTAATACGAATTGAATTCTAAAGCAATACATCCACAACCTTCCGGATTATTTACCTACCTTTGATTATAGCTATATATCATCACTACTACAAAAACATACATAGGTGTCAGCCTAATAGGTGTCGGTTCCATAAAAACCGACACCTATTAATACAATAGGTACCCTCTCTAAAGAAAAACCGACACCTATACTATAGGTGTCAATTTTTTTGAGAAAAACCGGTACCTATAATATATTATAGGTGCCTATAGTATTAGTACCAGTTTTTTAAAAAAATCGACACCTATAATATATTATAGGTATCGGTTTTTTAAATAAACCGGCACCTAAAAACCGAGCCGATGGGTGCAGAGCCGGATTGATTTTTATAAGCGTTGGCCCCTCCGTTTCTTCTCCCTTATCCTTATCTCTTTCTCTCCTCTCTTTCTCTCCTTATCTCTTTCTCTCCTTATCTCTTTCTCTCTCAACATAACCAGTGGCAGAGGAGCGGCATGGCCATGGGCGTGTTGACGAGATAAATCAACACGCTGGCCTGGGAGATCTGCTTAGCTCCAGTGCAGGTCCTAGAATAGATGAAGCGCGGGCGTGCCAATCAGTTTGATCCTGTCACTGACAAGTTATGCAAAACAGCAAAACATAAATCATATCGGCCGGTAGACCGATACCAAAAACTAATTGATCGGCTGATAAGCCGATGGTGCAATTTCAGCCGATCCCGATGCAATCCGATGGTGTTAGGGTATGAATCCATCAGCTGTGGGTTGAACAAACATTTGTATATAAAGGCGATCGGCTGACAATAACACGATATATATAACATTGCACGAACTAATCACATGGTAAAATAGATATTGATTTAAAGATTAAAGCACACATCGGCTGGGAGTCCGATGTCATAAAATTCAAATGATCAAATGTTCAATGAAGCCTTTGCTACAATCGGCTAGATCCAACTTGTATACAATCCTTGTAAGCCGATGCAATATCCAGATAACTCATCGGCTAAAACCCCGATGAAACCCTTAGTGGCAGTCAACAGGCAGGCTAGAGATTACGGTTCTAATCATGACTTAGTAGATCAAACTGATGCAGCACTAAGTATGAAAGAAAAGCAATACCTAGACAATCAAGCCCTTGGCTGATTTTCAGGGTGGTAGATGCCTAAACCAATCTAATCTAGTAAACAGTTTAGCCGATCGCGACAGAAACCCTAAAATGAGAGACAACCGATAGGGCTAAACTGAAATACTAAGATTAGATTAATAGAGACATATGATAAATATTCAGGCGAACATATCAACGAAGTGAAGCAATCCAAGAGGTCGAATGTACTGATGCAGCCTTGGACAACGCCGACGTAGCCAATACAATTGCCTGAACCGGCGGGACCTTGGACTTACCCCTTCGCTGGAGATCGAAGCCGATGCAGTCCCGCGTCAGGTGCCAAGTATCGTCGGATGTTGAACGAAGATGAAGAATAAAAGGTGGCGATGCACCGAATTGTATTGATCGAGAGAGATGATTTACATGAACCGTGGGCTTACATATTTATACCCGTAGGGTGACAAAGATCCTAACAGATTACAAAACAAACTTTCCTAAAGATAAACTAGGAAACTAACAATCCCTTCCTAATTAATAGATACAAGTCGTATCCTCCCTGGACTCGGTTTCTTTTGGATAAGATCTTCTCAAACCGAATCTAACAAGAATCCGACTACTGGAGATATGGATCCTCCATCGGGTGACGCAAAACTCTCAGCCGATTTTGCTTCGAGCCGAAACTAACCCTTAGTCGATAAGGACTTTGGGGCTTACCAAATTTTGGCATTAACACATGCCCCCAGTTTTGAAGTATGAGAAGTCATGCTTCAAAATTGTCCTTGTCTAGATCGCCCCAAAACTGATTCTTCTTTTCTTCTTCCTGACACCGGCTCTCATAAGCCGATACCTTCTGTAATAGCTGAGCCAGGCTGTCAAACTCATGGATGAAAAACCTGCCTCGGTTAGCTGCTGACAACCCTTGGAATGCAAGATCTGCTATCTGCTCAGCACTTAGGCTCAAACTATAACATCGGCTGTGGATATTACGAAACCTTTGAATATATTCCTTAGCCGATTCCCCTTTTTTGCTGTTTAACTGATATCAAATCTGCAAGTCTCAACTCACTAACCCCAGCAAAGAAGTACATGTGAAACTGCTTTTCAAGATCGGCACAACTGCTGATGGAATTCGGTGGCAATGATGAAAATCATGTAAAAGCCGATCCAGTCAAAGACAATGAAAAAAGTCTACCTTTTAGAGCTTCTTCAGCCGATGCTTCCCCACATTGAGCTAAGAATCGGCTGATATGTTCCATTGTGGATATACCATCTTGCCCTGAAAATATGGAGAAATCTGGAACCTTTTATCGGCTTGGAAGTGGAACCCTATCAAACCACTCAGGATATGGCAGCCGATACACAAAAATTTGATTTTTACGTTTAATTCCAAATTGCTCCTCCATTACCTTTGCAATTATATCGGCCCAATCCTCCTTGGACGAATATCTTTGAATTTCCTCCGGCCGATATTGCTGAAGTGGCTCTGCACACCGATATCGATCAACTTGCCACCCGAGCCAATTTTGTTGTTGTCGATAGTGTTGAGATTGCTCACCAATTTGCCCCTCATGCTGACTTCTTAAAGCAATTACCTTAGGAACTATTTCCTCGATCAAACCATACAACGTATTCATCAAAACTCCAGATTGATTGAACACAGCACGATGAATGACGCTATTAACCATCTCTTGAAGTGTCTCGCCATCTATCGGCTCAGTAGCCTCTTCCCTGTCTTTATTTGTCAGCTTGAGAGATTGTTCTTCCTCGGCCTTGACTTCTTTACCAGACATTGTGGCAATTATGGGTCCGCCGAGCCGTGTAAAAAGATATGTTGTCCAACACGGTCCCACCAGGCGTGCCAAAAAATGTGTTGACGAGATAAATCAACACGCCGGCCTGGGAGATCCGCTTAGCTCCAATGCAGGTCCTAGAATAGATGAAGCGCGGGCGTGCCAGTCAGTTTGATCCTGCCACTGTCAAGTTATGCAAAATAGTAGAACATAAATCATATCAGCCGGTAGACCGATACCCAAAAACTAAATGATCGGCTGATAAGCCGATGGTGCAATTCCAGCCGATCCCGATGCCATCCGATGGTGTTAGGGTTTGAATCCATCGGCTGTGTGTTGAACAAACATTTGTATATAAATGCGATCGGCTAACAATAACACGATATATATAACATTGCACGAACCAATCACATGGTAAAATAGATACTGATTTAAAGATTAAAGCACACATCGGCTGGGAGTCCGATGTCATAAAATCCAAATGATCAAATGTTCAATGAAGCCTCTGCTACAATTGGCTAGATCCAACTTGTATACAATCCTTGTAAGCTCATGCAACCCCAATGAAACCCTTAGTGGCAGTCAACAGGCAGGCTAGAGATTACGGTTCTAATCACGACTTAGTAGATCAAACTGATGCAGCACTAAGTATGAAAAGAAAAGCAATACCTAGACAATCAAGCCCTTGGCTGATTTTCAGGGTGGTAGATGCCTAAACCATTCTAATCTAGTAAACAGTTTAGCCGATAGTGACAGAAACCCTAAAACGAGAGACAACCGATAGGGCTAAACTGAAATACTAAGATTAGATTAATAGATACATATGATAAATATTCAGGCGAACATATCAATGAACCGAAGCAATCCAAGAGGTCGAATGTACTGATGCAGCCTTGGATGACGTCGACGTAGCCAGTACAATTGCCTGAACCGGCGGGACCTTGGACTTACCCCTTCGCCGGAGATCGAAGCCGATGCAGCCCCGTGTCAGGTGCCAAGTCTCGCTGGATGTTGAACGAAGATGAAGAATAAAAGGTGGCGATGCGCCGAATTGTATTGATCAAGAGAGATGATTTACATGAACCGTGGGCTTACATATTTATACCTGTAAGGTGATAAAGATCCTAACAGATTACAAAACAAACTTTCCTAAAGATAAACTAGAAAACTAACAATCCCTTCCTAATTAATAGATACAAGCCATATCCTCCCTGGACTCGGTTTCTTTTGGCTAAGATCTTCTCAAACCAGATCTAACAAGAATCTGACTGCTGGAGATATGGATCCTCCATCGGCTGACGCAAAACTCTCAGCCGATTTTGCTTCGAGCCGAAACTAACCCTTAGCGAATAAGGACTTCGGGGCTTACCAAATTTTGGCGTTAACAGGGCGGCGGGAGGCGGCGGCGGCAGGGAGGGGAGGCGCCGCGGATACGGTGGCGGAGACGCCGTCCTTGAGGAGAACTGTCGTTGCGCCGGCCATGGAGCCCGCTGGCACTGACCCGGTGATGATTGCAGTTGTTGGATCCAAGTCAATGTCGGGTATGCCGTATTCAGCTGCCGCCGGAGTCCATGGAGGCGGCACGTCTGTTGTCGTCCCGTCTTGATCTCTTTCCCTTCTTATCTCTTTCTCTTCCTAACTTCTTTCTCCCTTTCTTCAAGTGCGGCGGCATGCATGGGCGACGAGAGGGGCGGCGGAAGGGGCAGCAGGAGGGGTGGCGGCGACAAGGAGGGGAGGCGGCAAGAGGTTCGGTGGCGGTGGCTCGTGGATCTGGTTTCGACGCGACGGCTCCGCCAGATCCGGCGCGACGGCTCGAAGACGACGCCGGCGGCGGCTGTGCGAAATAGAGGTTCTCTGGAATTTTTTTGTGGTTCTTTGATTGATCTGTGGTTCTTAGAATTTTTTTGATTTGTGGGGATTGATATGTGGATCTGTGGAATGGATATTATGTGGAATAATTAATCTGTGTTGTTGTGGATGTATTGTGGATTGATCTTGTTTTGGATTGGATTGTTGTGGATCTGGAGAGCGGACACTGGATGGATGGGACGATGCAACCGGTTTTTTTTGAATTTTTGAATGTTAAAGGTGCTGGTTCTTAGACCGGCACCTATTGATTTTGTTAGTGATATGCCCTAGAGGCAACATGGAGATGTTGGATATCACGTCAATGTTTATGTATAAATGAATAAAGTGTTATTCAGTTTCATAAAATAGACATCTTGTATTGATCAATAAGTACGTGACTTATTTATGAGACTCGATATGTATGAATCTATTTCTAAACGATCCGATCATATGTCATATTGTTGGAACAAATATGATTCTAAGATCGGCATGTTTATTGATTGATGATCATGTCTCATAGATCATGGGTATGGAGATACCAAATCAATAAACATGGACATATGTGTTAGAGAACACATTGTTGGATAGACCCACCATGAGACACTACAGAATTAATGTGCCATTAGTTGGTCTCGGTAGTGTTGGTACAAAGTCCTTAGACCTGAGATCACCATGGATTCCAACATGTGTAGTAGCCTACTTTGGGACTACCAAACGCTATTCCGTAATCGGGTAGTTATAAAGGTAGTTTTCTCGGTTTGCTATGAAACATGGAGTGGGATGTGAGTGATCAAGATGGAATTTGCCCCTCCTTTGGAGAGATATCTCTCCGGCCCTCGAGGTAATGGATTATGGAAATGCATGGCCATGCTAAGTTGATTGAGGAGTCAATCAACGCAGATAATCCAATACGGTTCGAGTGAATGGTTAAGCTATTGAAGGGATGGCACACATCTTGCCTATAGCTTAACGGTATCGTGAGGCAAAGGGATTTGTGTACACATTACAGGTTCGAGCCGATATTATTCTTGTATACTATGGTGTCAATATGTGCTGCTAGGCGCCGCGTGATGTGTCGGCTGAGTTAGACTCGAGCCGACGATCGGCTAAGTTAGACTATAGCCGAAACCGAGTATACCTGAACCTACGTGGTCGCATGCTTAAGGGGATAAGAACAGGCATTCGAGTTGGACTCGGATACGGCTCGATCGGATAGGGATCCGATCGGATAGAGTCCTATGGGCTTACGACGTATGGGCAGCCAACTCGTGAGATTCGGATAGGATCCGATTCAAAATAGAGTCCTAATCGGCCACTAGTCCTAGTCGGCCAACTCTATATAAAGGAGGGAGGGGTGGAGAGCTGGGACACGTCAATTGCATCGTGTGCAACGTAAGTCGCCGAGATCAATCTCCACAAACCCTCCCCACTTTCGAGCCAAACCCTAGCATTGCATCGCGTGCTAGCACACGGGTGCTCGGCGTTCGTCCCCGGACGTGTGGATACCGGTAGAGGCGCCGCTACGTTGCGCGCTCTTGATCGGCTTCGGATCGGCTGCAATCGAAGCGATCGGGCCGTGGTGGAATCGCGGCCGGTCGGGCGCATCGGAGTGAGGCGTGAGAACGCGCCGGACGACTCGAATCGGCTGATTGGCGAATCGGTGTCTCCGGAATAGGCTACACCGTTCCGGATCGGATTGCCCCGATTGGCTATTCCGCCGCACTCTACTCCAATCGGTAACGATCTATCGGCCCTTACTTGCAAGTGCTCCTGGTTTGCGCGGTAAAAGTTTTTGTTTTCGGCTAGCGTAGCCTCCGCGTAACCCTTCGGGTATCGAGCTAATCTTGCTTAGTTCGGGTTTTAGATTGGATCTGGAACAAGTTTTGTGCACGGGTTGATTAGATCAATCGGTTTTACGGGATTCGTTGAGGAGAGTTAATGGTGATTGCGTTCCTTGATAGTGTATCGGAACGGCGTAATGTGATTACGTCGAAGCAATTTCCATATAACTCGTTGAGTCGGCTTCGAGATAGCGTTCCTTGATAGGGTATCGGAACAAGATAATGTGATTATGCTGAAGCTATCTCGTAGTCCGATCTTGTTTGTTGCCTCGCGCCTACGCAAACCATCTCCCTTGATAGTGTATCGGGACGGCATAATATGATTATGCAGACATGGTTTCCGTAAGCGATTTCATAGATTGGATCTATGAATTTCATGTGGTAAGGGGGACCGCCGTGTGCGTACCCCCTTATAGGTCGTCTCGATGCCGTATCTTCGCGATAAGTAGAAAACGTTTCTACGCCTAACTTGTTTTTGCAGAGAATGCTTTGAGATGGTATGGCCCTATTGTATGTATGAGATGCATGTGATGCATGTAATATTCTTTCATATGTGCAATCCCGTAATATTCTTTCATACGTGCAATGCTTGTAATATTCTTTCACGACTGCGAGTCGATGTAATCTTCAATTAGAGCTTCTTTAGTAGTAGCTTAGTTTGAAGAAATCAAGCATTCGGCACTCGAAAGAACGGTGATGAAGATGGAGATCCGACACCGGCATGGAGATGGAGATCACCATGTGAAGGGGGCCATACTATTTCACTATATGCTATTCTTCTTGCTTTCATATGTGATATGTTTGTTTGATAGGATAGCATCCTCGCAAAATTAAGTAGTAAATGATGCCCTTCCAAATGTTGCACCCATCACCGTTATGCTCGTCAATGGTGGGTCGCCAAAGCAGAGTGCCATTCTCTATCATAACACGAGGGGGTATATGTCGGACATATACATGCAGAACATTTGGTTTACTTAACAAGGCTATCAAAACAGTTTTGGGCCTTGAGGCATAGGTTGGGGCCGGGCATGGAGATGCCACACCAACAACAAGAGTCACATAGAGATATGATTAGCAAGGAGTTGCTTACCGATGTTATTAATCTTCTAGCAAAGTGATGCCAAAGCTCACTAGAAAATTAATTAACATGTGGATCTTGACCCAATACGTAACCTAGAGGGAAGGTGGAAAATACGTAATGGGAGTCTTATGTTAAATTGTTTAACAAAAGACATAGCATAAACATTGTGCTAAACTTTGCTTTTTCTGTTGTAGAATAAATGGCGGCTAATACTACACCCAAGACCTTTAACTTGCGATCTATTCTCGAAAAGGAAAAATTAAATGGAACAAACTTTATGGATTTGTATCGCAACTTGAGAATTGTTCTCAAGCAAGAGCGTAAGGAGTACGTTCTTGAAGTACCTTATCCGGAGGATTTGCCTAATAATGCCACCGCAACGCACGGAGAGCTTACGAGAAGCACACTAATGATGCCCTAGACATAAGCCGTCTCATGCTAGCTACAATGTCCCCCGAGCTTCGAAGCAATATGAGAGCAGCGATGCTCACACTATTATTCGGGGACTGCGTGGCATGTTTGAGAACCAAGCTCGGGCCGAGAGGTTCAACACCTCAAAGTCCTTGTTTGCGTGCAGCTTGTTGAGGGAATCCCGTCGATCCCGCATGTGATAAAGATGATTGGCTACATTGAGAGTCCGGAAAACTGGGTTTTCCCTTAGCCAAGAGTTGGCTACGATGTGATTCTCCGCCGCTCCCTCCGAGCTTTGAGCCATTCATATTGAATTATCACATGAACAATATGGATAGGACCTTGGCTGAATTGCATGGGATGCTAAAGACAGTGAGGAGAGTATCCAGAAAACGGTCATCATGTGATGATGATGCAGAAGGCTAAGCGCAAACCACCGTCAAGAAGCTTTGCACCAAGAGGAAGTTAACTCCCGATGAGATCGCGAGTGCCTCCAATGCAAAGAAGGGCAAGAAGGGGTCGGCGGCATCGATGCCGTTTGCTTCTATTGCAAGGAGACAGCCACTGGAAGAGGAACTGCAAGAAGTACATGGAGGATCTCAAAAAGAAGCAAAGTACGACTTCGCTTCAGTATTAATGTTATAGACATTAATCTCGCTACTTCACCTACCGACTCTTGGGTATTTGATACCGGATCGTAGCTCATATTTGCAAGTCGTTGCAGGGAATGAGAAGAAGTAGAGGATTGAGAAGGGGCGAGGTGAACTCCGCGCGTCGGCAATGGAGCAAGCGTTGCTACGTTGCTTCGCTCACAGCATACCACTTCATCTCGCCTTCGGATTAGTTTTGGAATTAAATAATTGTTATTGTGTTCCAACACTATGTCAAAACGTTATTTCCGCTTCATGTTTGCAAGCGGAAGGATATGATTTTAGATCAATGAACAATGGTTGTTCAATATATCTCGAGATATGTTCTATTTTCATGCTCCATTGGTGAATGGATTATACGTTTTGAATCTTGAAACATCTCCCATCTATAACATTAATACGAAGGCAACTCTCTAATGACATAAACCCCACATTTATCCGGCATTGTCGCTTAGGCCATATAAATAAGAAACGCATGGAGAAGCTCCATAAGGATGGATTGCTTCACTCTTTTGATTTTGAATCATTTGAGACATGTGAGTCTTGTTTACTTGGTAAGATGACAAAGGCACCTTTCACGGGACACGTGAAAGAGCAAGTGACTTGTTGGCACTCGTACATACCGATGTATGTGGACCAATGAGCTCAACGGCCGAGGTGGTTATCGACTTCATTACCTTTACCGATGACTTTAGTAGATATGGTTATATCTACTTAATGAGGCATAAGTCCGAATCCTTTGAAAAGTTCAAAGAATTCCAGAATGAAGTACGTAATCATTTAGGGAAAACAATCAAGTTTCTACGATCGATCGTGGAGGGAATACTTGAGCCAAGAGTTTGGTAATCATCTCGAAAGATTGTGGAATTGTTCGACGCTTGACTCCGCCAGAACTCCGCAATGGAACGGAGTGTCCGAACGGAGAAATCGCACCTTGTTGGACATGGTGCGGTCGATGATGAGCCAAAGTGATCTTCCGTTATCCTTCGGGATATGCTCTTGAAACAACGCGCTCACACTAAATAGAGTTCCATCTAAGTCAGTTGAAAAGACACCATATGAGATATGGACAGGGCAACCCCTAGTTTGTCTTTTCTCAAAATTTGGGGATGCGAAGCTTATGTAAAACGTTTAGAGTCCGACAAGCTCACACCCAAATCGACAAGTGCTTCTTTGTGGGATATCCTAAGGAAACTAAGGGATATTACTTTTATAATCGGGAACAAGGCAAAGTGTTTGTCGCCCGACACGGTGTCTTCTTGGAGAAAGAGTTTCTTTCAAGATGGGTTAGTGGGAGCAGGGTGCATCTTGAAGAAGTTCAAGAAACACCGAAAAATGTTTCAACCACGAACCACAACAGAGGTGCAAAGTGTTGCGCCACCGGTTGTAGATACACCAGCCCCACGGAGGTCCGAAAGATCACGTCGTGCACGATGTACACAAGTGCGGAACAACGTGATATATTGTTGTTGGACAACGATGAACCTAAGACCTATGAGGAAGCGATGGTGGGACCCGATTCCAACAAGTGGCTTGGAGCCATGAAATCCGAAATAGAATCCATGTATGACAATCAAGTTTGGAACTTGGTTGATCCACTGATGGTGTCAAAACCATTGAGTGTAAATGGGTTTTTAAGAAAAGGCCGATATGGATGGAAATGTTCACATCTATAAGGCGCGATTGGTGGCGAAAGGTTTTAAACAGATTCAAGGAGTTGATTATGATGAAACCTTCTCGCCCGTCGCAATGCTTAAATCTATTCGGATTATCCTAGCGATTGCTGCATATTTCGATTATGAGATATGGCGATGGATGTCAAAACGGCTTTCCTAAATGGAAACCTAAGCGAGGATGTATACATGATACAACCTCGGGGTTTTGTCGATCCGAGATCGCTCGGAAAGATATGCAAGCTACGTAAATCCATTTATGGATTGAAGCAAGCATCTCGGAGTTGGAATATTCGTTTTGATGAAGTAATCAAAGGGTTTGGTTTCATCAAAAATGAAGAAGAGGCCTGTGTTTACAAAAAGGTCAGTGGGAGCGCAATTGTATTTCTAATCTTATATGTGGATGACATATTACCGATTAGAAATGATATCCCTATGCTTGAATCCGTCAAGTCTTCATTGAAAAATAGTTTTTCCATGAAAGACTTAGGGGTGGCAAGATATATATTGGGCATTCGGATCTATAGAGATAGATCCAAGAGGCTAATTGGATTAAGCCAAAGTACATACATTGACAAGGTGTTGAAAAGGTTCAACATGCATGATTCCAATAAAGGTTTCTTGCCCATGTCACATGGCATTAATCTTAGCAAGAATCGGTGTCCTCGGACACATGATGAGCGGAATAAGATGGGTATGGTTCCATATGCTTCGGCAATTGGATCCATCATGTATGCCATGCTTTGTACACGCCGCATGTCTCGTACGCTTTGAGTGCTACGAGCAGATACCGCGATCCAGTGAAGGTCACTGGATCGCAGTAAAGAATATCCTTAAGTACTTGAGAAGAACTAAGGATATGTTCCTAGTCTATGGAGGTGAAGAAGAGCTCGTTGTAAGTGGTTACACCGATGCTAGCTTCCAAACAGACAAGGATGATTATAGATCGCAATGCGGTTCGTGTTCTGCCCGAACGGAGGCGCACACTGGAAGAGTTCCGGCGATACCGTTGCTGATTCTACAACGGAGGCCGAGTACATTGCTACTTCGGAAGCTGCAAAGGAGGCTGTTTGGATCAAGAAATTCGTTTCGAGCTTGGTGTGATGACTAGTACGACTGGTCCAATGTCTCTCTATTGTGATAATAGTGGAGCCATTGCACAAGCCAAGGAGCCGAGGTCACATCGAAGTCCAAACACATACTTCGGCGATATCATCTCATCCGCGAGATAGTGGACAGAGGTGATGTCAAGATATGCAAAGTGCACACGGATCTCAACATAGCCGATCCGCGACAAAACCTCTCCCTCACCGAAGCATGAGGCACACACAAGAGCAATGGGTATTAGATACTTACATGATTGACTCTAGTGCAAGTGGGAGATTGTTAGTGATATGCCCTAGAGGCAACATGGAGATGTTGGATATCACGTCAATGTTTATGTATAAATGAATAAAGTGTTATTCGGTTCCATGAAATAGATATCTTGTATTGATCAATAAGTACGTGACTTATTTATGAGACTCGATATGTATGAATCTATTTCTAAACGATCCTCGATCATATGTCATATTGTTGGAACAAATATGATTCTAAGATCGGCATGTTTATTGATTGATGATCATGTCTCATAGATCATGGGTATGGAGATACCAAATCAATAAACATGGACATATGTGTTAGAGAACACATTGTTGGATAGACCCACCATGAGACACTACAGAATTAATGTGCCATTAGTTGGTCTCGGGTAGTGTTGGTACAAAGTCCTTAGACCGAGATCACCATGGATTCCAACATGTGTAGTAGCCTACTTTGGGACTACCAAACGCTATTCCGTAATCGGGTAGTTATAAAGGTAGTTTTCGGGTTTGCTATGAAACATGGAGTGGGATGTGAGTGATCAAGATGGAATTTGCCCCTCCTTTGGAGAGATATCTCGGGCCCCTCGAGGTAATGGATTATGGAAATGCATGGCCATGCTAAGTTGATTGAGGAGTCAATCAGACGGATAATCCAATACGGTTCGAGTGAATGGTTAAGCTATTGAAGGGATGGCACACATCTTGCCTATAGCTTAACCGGTATCGTGAGGCAAAGGGATTTGTGTACACATTACAGGTGTGAGCCGATATTATTCTTGTATACTATGGTGTCAATATGTGGTGCTAGGCGCCGTGTTGATGTGTCGGCTGAGTTAGACTCGAGCCAACGATCGGCTAAGTTAGACTATAGCCGAAACCGAGTATACCGAACCTACGTGGTCGCACGCTTAAGGGGATAAGAACAGGCATTCGAGTTGGACTCGGATACGGCTCGATCGGATAGGGATCCGATCGGATAGAGTCCTATGGGCTTACGACGTATGGGCAGCCAACTCGTGAGATTCGGATAGGATCCGATTCAAAATAGAGTCCTAATCGGCCACTAGTCCTAGTCGGCCAACTCTATATAAAGGAGGGAGGGTGGAGAGCTGGGACACGTCAATTGCATCGTGTGCAACAGAAGTCGCCGAGATCAATCTCCACAGAAACCCTCCCCACTTTCGAGCCAAACCCTAGCCTTGCATCGCGTGCTAGCACACGGGTGCTCGGCGTTCGTCCCCTGGACGTGTGGATACCGGTAGAGGCGCGCTACGTTGCGCGCTCTTGATCGGCTTCGGATCGGCCGCAATCGGAGCGATCGGCCGTGGTGGAATCGGCCGCGGTCGGGCGCACGGAGCGAGGCGTGAGAACGCGGCCGGACGACTCGAATCGGCTGATTGGCGAATCGGCTGTCTCCGGGAATCGGCTACACCGTTCGGATCGGATTGCCCGATTGGCTATTCCGCCGCACTCTACTCCAATCGGTAATGATCTATCGGCCCTTACTTGCAAGTGTTCCTGGTTTGCGGTAAAAGTTTTTGTTTTCGGCTAGCGTAGCCTCCGCGTAACCCTTCAGATTTTGCTATAGGTGCGGACCAATAGGTGCCGGTTTGGAAAACCGGCACCTATGGGGGTTTCCCAACCGGCACCTTTGGGAGTTTCTGTACTGGTGCGTACAAATATATGGTTTAATTAACTCGACCATGTGATTAACAAAAAACCTTTTCTCGGATATATAAATTTTCTTTATTAAAGAAAGAAAGCGTACTTTGAAAAATACGCTTTGCTACTAAAAAGGCGCATTCCTATATAGTTTAAACAGTGGGGTCTGTATGTCAGTGCCACAACATTTTGCAAGTTAAGCATTCACATAACGGAAGTCAAATCATTACAATCTTACCATTTTCAGATTTCCATTGACGTATTTTTAACAGCAATTTAGATGATCAAATTTGCTCTTTTGATCCACTTCATCCACACATTAAAACAGAGGAAACCATATCTCACAACAATTTTGAAAAACTAAGAGATATTGTGAGATCTTCTCCGAAGATGTCAACTCTCATAATACCACAGAACCTCCCAAGAGTCCAGTTATGGGTGAAATGGTATAGATACAAGAACTTTGTTTATTAATACAAACCACTAAAGTACAAGTACAAACTATACAATACAAAAGAACGCGACACTTCCACAGGGATAGCCAAGGACACGACACTTTCACAGGGATAGCCCGAGCGTAGAGTAGACCTAGAATTCGTGTTCTTCTTTGGCTTCGGGGTTTGCTGAAGATGTCATATGCAAGGATGAGTACCAATGGTACTCAGCAAGCCAAACTGAACTCAAACTACTTAGACAAGTAAATATACAAGATATCTTAAAGGGAATAATATAAGCCTAGCTCTAACATGATCCTATACTATATATAAATGGATACACATAATATCTTAAAAGGAATATCATAAGCCTAGCCTTAACCTAGCAAACTAAATTGAATTTGACTACAGATGGATAAACATGGATGATATTTTAAAGAGAAACATAAATTACAAATTAATCCTTAGCATGATGTATCCTATCCTTTTGTAGGATATTTGATATAAATACCTAAGAATATTAATTATGAACTTAACTTTAGCTCAATTCTATACTCTACCCCTTTCTACGCTTACTTCTTTATGAATATTCAAATTTTAGGATGGCATTTAAGAAAAGTTGTTTATGCCATTATACTGGATTCACCCATAGACACAACTTTATTAACCGGGAGTATGGCGTATTCGAATACAATCAACTCTGAAGTGTTTGCCCAGCTTTACCCGAGGATAAACCTTAGTTAGCTAGGCTAAGGGTAACATAGCATTTATATTGTTCTAACCTTTTCTGATGTGTGAACAAGACCGGTGAGCTATCTTAATAGGAGCACCAATTCTAACCAGTAACTGGTGGATCCATCTCCTAAATAATAGCTGTTCGTCACACAATTGCCCCGGCTTGGTGAAACCTGAGATGATATCTTAACAGACGGTACCAATCTGGTTAGTATTAGCGTTTTTATCCACCGTTACATAGCTGTCCACCAATGAGACTTCTCCAATTCTCCAATGCATGAAATCGCAAGCCATATAAGTGAAATCCCCTAAGTTCGCAGGGAGATCAGAGAGAAATATATAAATGCTGAGCCAATATAACTAGTCCAATGGATGGGCAAAACTAGGTCCTTATTCTGGCGCAAGAGTTTTTATATTTTCTGGCATATTGTCAAAACTATGTTTTTATATTTTCATTTACTTATTACATAAAATAATGGACTACTTTCCATTCTATTGCATGAAATGATGATATAACTCTCTATGATCATTTCGAAATGGTAATACATGTGATAATACTTATTTTAATATGCTTATAACTTTATACCTAGTCCAGGCTATCAATATATTGTCTAAGGAGAAGGAGAATATATCTAGTTCATGAAATAATAAGCTTCTCCTTTTCGATATATAAAATGATGGATATTTCTAATTCATGAAATAATGATTTGTATGAGCTAAAGGATTCCTTATATTTACATGAAATAATTACACATATAATATAAAGAGTATTTTAAAAATTACATGAAATGATAGTTTATAACTATCTAACTTAACTAACCCATCCACAAAATATTTTTCACTAGCTATACTATTTAGAACATGGTGACCAATTATTTAAACGATATAAATGATAAGGGATAGTTTGACTTGCCTTCGATTCGGTGGTCTCAAATTCTTCTTTTCCTTGAATAGCAGCGAGGGTGTTTACGTCGATGATAAGGTCGAGTTTAGTTACCTCTACGAACTCGACGTCGCGATCTATCAATATTTGATAAAATAAATCAAACGAACAACTCAAAGAAACATCAAATAAATATAGAAATTCAAAAAGAGTTTAAAAGGTGAAATTTTGAAGTTTTAGAGGGAAAGTTATTTGTTGGATCCTAAAACATAAAATTTAGGCTTGAATAGAATAAAGTAAAATAAAAATAGTATTTATAATATTTTAATGAGGAAAATAGATAATTCTTAAAGTTTTAAATAAGAAGATTTTTTGTTAGATTTTAAAGTTTAAAATTTGTGCTTGAATAAAAATAGAAAGAATTGGAGGCAATATATTAAATATTTTTTGAAGAAGAATAAATAGGTTTAAGAAAAACGGAAGGGGTTTAAAATTATGAAATAAAATTTGGAGGGAGTCAAAGGGGTCAAACTATTTTTCTAGAGATATTTGTTAAATCTTACAATTTAAAATTTGAGATTGGTTTAAAATAAACGAAAATTGTTAAGAGGAATATTTAAAATATTTTAAAAGGGAAAATAAATAGGAAGATTATTTGTTAAATCCTAAAGTTTAAAATTTGAGCTTGTCTTAAAAAATTTATAAAGAACCAAAAGTTAAAAAAATGTTTCTAAAAGGAACATAGATAAATTTGAATGAAATAGGAGAAATTATAAAATGATGTTTTGAAAGGAATTAAAAAGATCTATTGGTCAAAAAGGGAATAAACTAATTTTCTAGATATTATTTCTAAATTTCCTAATCTTCTCTTTCTCTTTTATATTTTTCTTTTTCTTTTCCTTTTCTCTGTTTCTTTTCTCTTTCTTTCTCCTCCTTTCTTTTCTTTCTTTCCCTTCTCTCTTTTTCTCTCTCTTCCCTTTTCTTTTCTTTTCCCTCCCTTTTCTCTCTTTCCCTTCTCTGCTTCTTCCTTAGCACCGATGACTGGTGAGGGAGAGAGGTCGTGGCGGTGATGGCGGCCGAATTTAAGGGGGAAAAGGGGTCTAACCCCATCTACTAGCCATGGGGAATTCATTTTCGAGCTTGACCGGGCCGGTAGCACAGCAGAGCACCCTAGCGACGGCGAGCTCGCAGCTGCGGCGGTGGCGGCGCTCATCGCGGTGGTTTCTCGGTGATGGCACAACTAAAACAATGGTTTTGGGAGCTTCTACGGTGTATGGTGAAGCTAGCTAACTTATTGGTTTGGCCGGGAATGCATCGAGTTAAGCTGGCGACGTGCACGGCGGCAGTCGCCTTGTCGACGGTGACATACACCAACTATTTGGTTCGGCCAAGTTAGGGGAATAAAAGCTTTAGACATGGAGAGTGCGATGGTACCTTCAATTTGAGGAAGAACCGGTCGGTGATGACAAATTTTGAGAATTGGTGTGCGTGGCTAGCAAGGGTTCTTCAGAACTCTCCTTCGGATTTCTCCCAAATTCAAATGATCCAGGTATAGAAATTAGGGAAAAGCTGGGGGAATTGTTGAGAAAGAATCAAGGAAGAAAAGTTGTATGGAAAGTTTGGCATGGGTGCTTGTTTATAGGAATGGAGGTTAGTTTTTTCCCGGCGGCAATGGCGGTGGCCGAAAGTCGGTTTGGTGTGGATGGATACGATGACGACCGTAATCTAATCATACATTGCCACCTGTGCAAAGGGATGAAGATGGCTGATGTGGAGGCTACGCTCCACTGGGTGGGCGGCGCCCACGGCCTTGACGGCGAGAAGCCACGCGCGCCGTGGTTTGGCTTGAATGAAAGGAAGGAGAAGGAGGGAAGGAAGGAAAGAAAAAGGAAAAGAAAAGGAAAAAGGAAAAAGGAAAAAGAAAAATAAAGAAAAAGGAAAAATAAAAGGAAAGAAAAATTTACGAAAAATTTTAGAAAGAAATTGATTTAGAATTTAAAATCAATTAAGTTCAATTTTTAGGATTTTTTTAAATTAAAGGTCAAATTGGAACTTTTCAAAAATAGAAATAAGAATTTAATTAATGTTTGATTTTTAAATTATAATTAGGGAAAATTTAGTAAGAATTTACTTTAAGGTTTTAAAATTAATTTAAATTCGATTTTTGCAAATTTCTTTGAATTAAAAGGATTAATTTGAGACTTTTCAAAAAATAAGGGCATGAATTAACAAATTTGGGGTTTTTAAATTAAAATAAGGGGATTAATAAGGAATGCAAATAAATTTGTGGAGGTTTTAAATATTTTAAACGAAACACATAGTAAACTTTTTCGCGAAAATTTTCTACGTCAATTTACACTTTTTTTAAAGTACGGATTTTTGACCAAGTCTCGTCCCCGAGATTTGACCAAGTCACGAATAATTGTGGCAACCTCTTTTCTAACTCTGATTCTCCTTCCCCAAGTTGCTTATTGTTCTGTATGATTCTTCCATTGGACCTCAATAAGACCTTAACTATGGTTTCGTAGCTTCCGTTAAGGCACTTCTAGTATTTTCATTAGTTCTACTGCATAGGTTATGTCTGGTTGTATCCCGATATCTTGTAGTGGTACCTCTTCGGTTGGTTGTCTTGAACACTTCATGAGTTCACTTAACTTCCGGCGATAGATGTGGCTGATAGGAAACTTCTCCTCTTCTCTTAAGAATCTGAAATGGTCTAATATACCTTAGAGATAGTTTCCCTTTTATTTGAAATCTATGTACACCCTTAAATGGTGTCACTTTTAGTTAGATAAAATCTCCAAATTTAAAACTCAAGTTTCTTATCCGATTATTACTATAACTTTTCTGCCTTACTCGAGCAACTCTCAATTTATCTCTTATAATCCTGATCTTCTTACAGAATCATTTCCTTTAACCCTTTCATATCTGGAACACCGATACGTTCCTGGAATCCAAGCACTCCATTGGCATCCTTTGCAATGCCTGGTGCTTTGCCTTTCTGTAATTCGTGTTTAATCCTCTGGATTTGTGGGTCATTTTATTGTTCTTTCTTTATCTCATCATTCAAAGTAGGTCTCACTTCCATCTGAGCCACTCTTGATTTACCCACAAATTCTAGCCTTAGTTTTTGGATTCCTGCCTATAGTGGCTTTGGATACTCTTTGATCATGCTGTTGTTGTAGTAGGCTTTCTGACTTAGGGCATCAGCTATAATATTAGCTTTCCCCGGATAATACTGAATGTCCAGATCATAGTCCTTTATCGGTTCAAGCCATCCTTGCTGTCCTGGGTTCAAATTGGGTTGAGTAAGGATATACTTGAGATTCTTATGGTCTGTAAATATCTCACATTTATTCCCTAAATAATATCTTCATATCTTTAATGCATGTACCACCTCTACTAACTCCAAGTCATAAGTTGGATAATTCTACTCATATGGTCTGAATTGGCGGGATGCGTAGGCAACTACTCTTCCTTCTTGCATTGATACGCATCCCGATTCTTGACGACTAGCATCACAATGGACCTAAAAGTCTTTCCTGTTGTCTAGTAAAACTAATACTGGTGCGGTGATTAATCTTTTCTTAAGCTCCTGAAAACTTTTCTCATACTTATCCGTCTATTCAAAAGGTATATCCTTCTTTAATAAATTGGCAAGAGGTCTAGCTATCTTGGAAAACCTTCCAATAAAATGCCGGTAATACCCTGCCATTCGAAGAAGACTCCTACTATCTCTTACTGTTGAGGGTTGTTTCCATTCCGATAATGCTTTCACCTTTCTGGGTCCACTTTTACTCCTTTAGCAGTTATAATATGTCCAAAAATTGTACTTCCCTCATTCAAAACTCTCATTCTCAGAATTTAGCATACAACTGCTGTTCTCTTAACTTTTCCAGAGCTAATCTCAAATGCTCTTTATGTGCTTCTGTATTGGAGGAATAAATGAGAACATAATCTATGAATACCACCACAAACTTGTCTAGGTATTCCATATATTTCTTATTCATCACATTCATGAAGACGGTAGGTGCATTAGTTACTCCAAAGGGCATTACTGTGAACTCATACAGCCCATATCTGTTAATAAGGGCTATTTTTGGTATATCTTCCCTTCTAACCCTTAATTGTGATATCGTGACCTCAAGTCTATCTTTGAAAACACCTTGGCTCCTTTCATCTGATCACATAAATCATCAATTCTTGGCAGGGATACTTGTTCTTAATTGTGTCCTCATTTAGGGCCCTATAGTCTATACAGATTCTTAATGTTCCATCTTTCTTCTTTGCGAACAACGCTGTGGCTGCCCACTCTGAGACACTTGGCCTTATAAAACCTTTCTCCTCCAATTCATCTATTTGCCTCTTCAGTTCCACTAACTCTGGTGCATCCATCCTATACATGGCCTTAGCTATTGGTTTAGTACCAGGTCTCAGCTTGATTGAGAATTCAATATCTCTTTCTGGTGGCATTCCAGGAAGATCTGCTGGGAATACATCCAAAAATTCTCTCACGATCGGTATTTTCTTAACTCCTGCTACCACAACATTCAAAGCTTTCGGTAATACTGGTTAGGATCGGCTAAGAGTCAGTATCGGCTTGGAGTTCTGCATCAGCCGATGGGGATTTTCTGTTATCCATATCTCTAGCAGTCGGATTCTTGATAGATTCGGTTTGAGAAGATCATATCCAGAAGTAACCGAGTCCAAGGAGGATACGGCTTGTATCTATTAATTAGGAAGAGATTGTTAGTTTCCTATTTTATCTTTAGGAAAGTTTGGATTGTAATCTGTTAGGACCTTTGCCACCCTACGGGTATAAATATGTAAGCCCAGGGTTCATGTAACATATCTCTCGATCAATACAATTCGGCGCATCGCCACTCTTTTATTCTTCATCTTTGTTCAATATCCGGCGGAACTTGGCATCCAGCATGGCTGCATCGGTTAGGTTCGACCTCCAGCAAAGGAATAAGTCCAACGTTCTGCTGGATCAGGCGATCATATTGACTACGTCGACGTTGTCCAAGGCTGCATCAGTACGTTCGATCTCTTGGATTGCTCCGGTTTGGTTAGCACGCTTGCCTGACTATTTATCTTATGTCTCTATTAATCTAACCATAGTATTTTAGTTTAGCCCTATCGGCTGTCTCTCGTTTTAGGGTCTCTGTCGTTATTGGCTAAACTGTTTACTAGATTAGATTGGTTTAGGCATCTACCACCCTGAAAATCAGCCAAGGGCTTGATTGTCTAGATACTGCTTTTCTTTTCATACTTAGTGCTGCATCAGTGTGATCTACTAAGTCGTGATTAGAACCATAATATCTAGCCTGCCTGTTGACTCCCACTAAGGGTTTCATCGGGGTTTCATCCGATGAGTTATCTGGGTATTGCATCGGTTCGCAAGGATTGTATACAAGTTGGATCTAGCCGATTGCAGCGGAGGCGTCATTGAATATTTGATCATTTGGATTTTATGATATCGGACTTTCGGCCGATATGTGCTTTAATCTTTAAATCAATATCTATTTCATCATTTGATTGGTTCATACAATGTTATATATCATCATGTTATTGTCAGCCTATCACATTTATATAGATGTTTGTTAAGTACATAGCTGATGGATCAAGACTCTTAACTACATTGGTTGATATCAGCATCGGCTGTCGACCAATCGACTGTTTTGGATATTAGCCGATCGACCGATACATTTTATAATCGGTTGCTTTACATGACTTGTCAGTGGCAGGATCAAACTAACTGGCACACCCACGCTTCATCGATTCTAGGACCTGCACTGGAGCTAAGCAGATCTCCTAGGCTGGCGTGTTGATTTTTCTCGTCAACACATTTTTGGCACACCTGGTTGGACCGTGTTTTGGATAACACATCTTTTTACATGGCTCGGCGGACCCATAATTGCCCCAATGTCTGATGAAGAAGTCAAGGCCGAGGAAGAACAATCTCTCAAGCTAACAAATGAAGACAGGGAACAGTTTATTGAGCCGATGGATGACGAGACACTTCAAGAGATGGTTAATAACGTCATTAATCATGCTATGTTTGATCAATCTGGAGTCTTGATGAGTGCATTGTATGGTTTGATCGAGGAAACAGTTCCCAGGGTAATTGCCTTAAGAAGTCAGCATGGGGGGCAAATTGGTGAGCAATCTCAACACTATCGCAACAACAAAATTGGCTCGGGGGGCAAGTTGATCGATATCAGTATGCAGAGCCACATCAGCAATATCGGCCAGAGGAAATTCAAAGATATCCGTCCAAAGAGGATTGGGCTGATATAATTGCAAAGGTAATGGAGGAGCAGTTTGGAATTAAACGCAAAAAGCAAATTTCTATGTATCGGCTGCCATATCCTGAGTGGTTTGATAGGGTTCCACTTCCAAGCCGATACAAGGTTCCAGATTTATCCATGTTTTCAGGGCAAGATGGTATATCCACAATGGAACATATCAGCTAATTCTTAGCTCAATGTGGGGAAGCATCGACTGAAGAAGATCTGAAAGTTAGACTTTTTCCATTTTCTTTGACTGTATCGGCTTTTACATGGTTTTCATCATTGTCACCGAATTTCATCAGAAGTTGGGCCGATCTTGAAAAGCAGTTTTCACATGTACTTCTATGCTTGGGTTAGCGAGTTGAGGTTTGCAGATTTGATATCAGTTAAACAACAAGAAGGGGAATCGGCTAAGGAATACATTCAAAGGTTTCATAATATCCACAGCCAATGTTATAGTTTGAGCCTAAGTGATGAGCAGATAGCAGATCTTGCATTCCAACGGTTGTCGGTAGCTCACCGAGGTATGTTTTTCATCCATGAGTTTGACAGCCTGGCTCAGCTATTATAGAAGGTATCGGCTTATGAGAGCCGGTGTCAAGAAGAAGAAAAGAATCAGTTTTGGGGCGATCAAGACAAATACAATTTTGAAGTATGACTTCTCATACTCCAAAACTGGGGAGGCATGTGTTAACGCCAAAATTTGGTAAGCCCCGAAGTCCTTATCGCCTAAGGGTTAGGATCGGCTCAGAGTCAGTATCGGCTTGGAGTTCTACATCAGCCGATGGGGGTTTTCTGTTATCCATATCTCCAGCAGTCGGATTCTTGATAGATTCGGTTTGAGAATATCTTATTCAGAAGAAACCGAGTCTAGGGTGGATACGGCTTATATCTATTAATTAGGAAGAGATTGTTAGTTTCTTATTTTATCTTTAGGAATGTTTGGATTGTAATCTGTTAGGATCTTTGCCACCCTATGGGTATAAATATGTAAGCCCAGGGTTCATGTAACATATCTCTCGATCAATACAATTCGGTGCATCGCCACTCTTTTATTCTTCATCTTTGTTCAATATCTGGCGGAACTTGGCATCCAGCGTTGGGCTGCATCGGTTAGGTTCGACCTCAAGCAAAGGAATAAGTCCAACGTTCTGCTGGATCAGGCGATCATATTGACTACGTCGACGTTGTCCAAGGCTGCATCAGTACGTTCGATCTCTTGGATTGCTCCGGTTTGGTTAGCACGCTTGCCTGACTATTTATCTTATGTCTCTATTAATCTAATCATAGTATTTTAGTTTAGCCCTATCGGCTGTCTCTCGTTTTAGGGTCTCTGTCGTTATTGGCTAAACTGTTTACTAGATTAGATTGGTTTAGGCATCTACCACCCTGAAAATCAGCCAAGGGCTTGATTGTCTAGATACTGCTTTTCTTTTCATACTTAGTGCTGCATCAGTGTGATCTACTAAGTCGTGATTAGAACCATAATATCTAGCCTGCCTGTTGACTCCCACTAAGGGTTTCATCGGGGTTTCATCCGATGAGTTATCTGGGTATTGCATCGGTTCGCAAGGATTGTATACAAATTGGATCTAGCCGATTGCAGCGGAGGCGTCATTGAATATTTGATCATTTGGATTTTATGATATCGGACTTTCGGCCGATATGTGCTTTAATCTTTAAATCAATATCTATTTCATCATTTGATTGGTTCATACAATGTTATATATCATCATGTTATTGTCAGCCCATCACCTTTATATAGATGTCTGTTAAGTACACAGCTGATGGATCAAGACTCTTAACTACATTGGTTGATATCAGCATCGACTGTCGACCAATCGGCTGTTTTGGATATTAGCCGATCGACCGATACATTTTATAATCGGTTGCTTTCCATGACTTGTCGCGTGGCAGGATCAAACTAACGGCACACCCACGCTTCATCGATTCTAGGACCTGCACTGGAGCTAAGCAGATCTCCTAGGCTGGCGTGTTGATTTTTCTCGTCAACACATTTTTGGCACACCTGGTGGGACCGTGTTTTGGATAACACATCTTTTTACACGGCTTGGCGGACCCATAATTGCCGCAATGTCTGATGAAGAAGTCAAGGCCGAGGAAGAACAATCTCTCAAGCTAACAAATGAAGACAGGGAACAGTTTATTGAGCCGATGGATGACGAGACACTTCAAGAGATGGTTAATAACGTCATTAATCATGCTATGTTTGATCAATCTGAGTCTTGATGAGTGCATTGTATGGTTTGATCGAGGAAACAGCCCGTGGTAATTGCCTTAAGAAGTCAGCATGGGGGGCAAATTGGAGAGCAATCTCAACACTATCGGCAACAACAAAATTGGCTCGGGGGGCAAGTTGATCGATATCAGCATGCAAAGCCACATCAGCAATATCGGCCAGAGGAGATTCAAAGATATCCGTCCAAAGAGGATTGGGCTGATATAATTGCAAAGGTAATGGAGGAGCAGTTTGGAATTAAACGCAAAAAGCAAATTTCTGTGTGTCGGCTGCCATATCCTGAGTGGTTTGATAGGGTTCCACTTCCAAGCCGATACAAGGTTCCAGATTTATCCATGTTTTCAGGGCAAGATGGTATATCCACAATGGAACATATCAGCTGATTCTTAGCTCAATGTGGGGAAGCATCGACTGAAGAAGATCTGAAAGTTAGACTTTTTCCATTTTCTTTGACTGGATCGGCTTTTACATGGTTTTCATCATTGTCACCGAATTTCATCAGAAGTTGGGCCGATCTTGAAAAGCAGTTTTCACATGTACTTCTTTGCTTGGGTTAGCGAGTTGAGGTTTGCAGATTTGATATCAGTTAAACAACAAGAAGGGGAATCGGCTAAGGAATACATTCAAAGGTTTCATAATATCCACAGCCAATGTTATAGTTTGAGCCTAAGTGATGAGCAGATAGCAGATCTTGCATTCCAATGGTTGTCGGCAGCTCACCGAGGTAGGTTTTTCATCCATGAGTTTGATAGCCTGGCTCAGCTATTATAGAAGGTATCGACTTATGAGAGCCGGTGTCAAGAAGAAGAAAAGAATCAGTTTTGGGGCGATCAAGACAAAGACAATTTTGAAGTATGACTTCTCATACTCCAAAACTGGGGGGCATGTGTTAACGCCAAAATTTGGTAAGCCCCGAAGTCCTTATCGCCTAAGGGTTAGGATCGGCTCAGAGTCAGTATCGGCTTGGAGTTCTGCATCAGCCGATTCTGTTATCCATATCTCCAGCAGTCGGATTCTTGATAGATTCGGTTTGAGAAGATCTTATCCAGAAGAAACCGAGTCTAGGGTGGATACGGCTTATATCTATTAATTAGGAAGAGATTGTTAGTTTCTTATTTTATCTTTAGGAAAGTTTGGATTGTAATCTGTTAGGATCTTTGCCACCCTATGGGTATAAATATGTAAGCCCAGGGTTCATGTAACATATCTCTCGATCAATACAATTCGGTGCATCGCCACTCTTTTATTCTTCATCTCTGTTCAATATCCGGCGGAACTTGGCATCCAGCGCTGGGCTGCATTGGTTAGGTTTGACCTCCAGCAAAGGAATAAGTCCAACGTTCTGCTGGATCAGGCGATCATATTGACTACGTCGACGTTGTCCAAGGCTGCATCAGTACGTTCGATCTCTTGGATTGCTCCGGTTTGGTTAGCACGCTTGCCTGACTATTTATCTTATGTCTCTATTAATCTAATCATAGTATTTTAGTTTAGCCCTATCGGTTGTCTCTCGTTTTAGGGTCTCTGTCGTTATTGGCCAAACTATTTACTAGATTAAATTGGTTTTGGCATCTACCACCCTAAAAATCAGCCAAGGGCTTGATTGTCTCGATATTGCTTTTCTTTTCATACTTAGTGCTGCATCAGTTTGATCTACCAAGTCGTGATTAGAACCATAATATCTAACCTGCTTGTTGACTGCCACTAAGGGTTTCATCGGGGTTTCAGCCGATGAATTATCTGGGTATTGCATCGGCTCGCAAGGATTGTATACAAGTTGGATCTAGCCGATTGCAGCGGAGGCGTCATTTAATATTCAATCATTTGGATTTTATGATATCGGACTTTTGGCCGATATGTGCTTTAATCTTTAAATCAATATCTATTTCATCATGTGATTGGTTCATACAATGTTATATATCATCATGTTATTGTCAGCCCAGCACCTTTATATAGATGTCTGTTAAGTACACAGCGATGGATCAAGACTTTTAACTACATTGTTTGATATCAGCTTCGGCTGTCGACCAATCGGCTGTTCTGGATATTAGCCGATCGGCCGATACATTTTATAGTCGGTTGCTTTACATGACTTGTCAGTGGCAGGATCAAAATGACTGGCACACCCACGCTTCATCGATTCTAGGACCTGCACTGGAGCTAAGCAGATCTCCCAGTCCAGCGTGTTGATTTTCCTCGTCAACAGTACTCCACTTCTTTACCCCCTATACTTGTTAACCGAATAATCTTATCCTCACAATCCATTCCCCCCTTATGCTTATGCAACCAATCCATTCTCAAAATCACATCCAACCCTTACATTTCTTGGAGGATAACATCTCCTGCTCTGTAGTTTGCTGCTTTATAACCCGCTGCTCCACAGCTCCATCTCCTTCTGTTCCCAACATCTTATCTTATTCTTTGGCTAGATCAATGACAAATTATTTATAAAATTGTTGATTATAGTACTCATAGATAAGAATTGAATGGATAAGATACGAATTCAGCATGAAAATAAGAAGCAAGGAAGTAGAAAAAGGGTGATAGACAGAGTCATGTTTAAGATTTTTCTTTTCAAAACCTTTTAAAACAACAGGGAACTACACTAATTGCTATGAAACTCAAAAATCCCATGCTTTAACTAGAAGTCACAAAGAAAATACATTACATGACTCATTATATATCTTAATTTTTAAGGCAGCAAAAGTAGAGTTGCTTAGAAAAATCATAACTAGAGTTGTAGATAACGAAAAATTATATGCTTTAACAATACGGAAAGCTCATAAAATTATTTACATATTTCTAATTATTTGTAGGAAATTCTCTACATCTTTCTCTACATTCTTTAACAATACAGAAAGCTCATAAAATTTGATGAACCCATGTTTACCTGCTGCTATATGGACGAGAGAACCCACGTTCGTCTTCTGCTTCAAGGGTGGCTATAACATATCGATGGGCGCCCAAGATGGTGGCATCGTTGCAGGAGCTGAAGGCTTGAGTAGGAATCGACGTCCTGGCTGGAGGCGACGTCGGTGGCATCCTGGATAGAGGCGGCGTCGGGGGCGTCCTGGATGGAGGCGGCATTTGCGGCATCTTGGATGGCAGCGGCAAAGTAATGAACATGAATTGCAAAGACACTGGATCAAAGAGTAGTACGGAGATATTTGGAGTTATACAGAAGCTCCCAAAATCTGCCTAGAAACTCGAACAGTAAAGAATAATAGAGTGATATCTAGAGTTATAGCTATCCAAAAATTTGCAAATTTTACTAACTGATAGGTAACAAAGATATCTACAACTTTCTAGTTAGGTACATTTGCAGAAAAAAATATTTTTGGCTATCTAATCATCGAAATACATAAGCTCTAAAAAATTTGCCTTCACCATGCGCGACCAATCTAAAAAACCTATGGCAAAATCCCTCCTCTAATCCCTATTAACCATGACTTAGGGCATAAAAAACACCCTTAATCATGTGCTAAACTAGGGAACAAACCTTACCTAGGGTTTTACCTGGACAATCCCGCAAGAAAAAACGACGAGAAAAACGCCAATTCAGCACACCTTCATGCTCCTCTCCTCCTCAATCCGTTTTTCTAGTTTTCCTCTTGATCCAAGATGTCGTGGTGAAGATCTACAGAGAACAAGGTTTGATGGAGAGGAGAGGGAGACAAAAGTGCGAATAGGAGATCTATGGAGACAAAAGAAGGGGGCGTCGTGGGATAGGAGAGGGGGCGGTTCCTCCTTCTCTAGGGTTTTGCATGGGGGTGGAGGAAGTGGGCTGCATTTCCTGGGCCTTGGCCCAAGTTGTCTTAGCCCACTTTCAAAAGTAATATTTATTTAATTAAATCCTGCTATTCTATTATAAATTATCGTGAAACCAAAACTAAAACAATAATTTTTAGGGTATTACTGCCCCACCGCTCGATCGATTATTTGGATGAATCGCTCACGCTCGCCACAATGATGGGCCCCGGCGACGGCGAGCTCTTTCCCTCCCTCCGGCGGCGGAGAGGAATAAAACCCTTGCTTCCCCTTCTTGGGCCTGGGCCTCCTAGCCCTTCGTGTCATTTTTTCCCTTAGACTATGAAAGCCAGTTTTTCATATAAATTAAATTTGTTGAAAAAACCATTTAACTTGGTCAAATTATTTTAACTGATCACTTGACACATAGACTATTTACTGCCTCGTTTTGCGAGGCATTGATCATCACGTTTTGATAAACCTTGTTGCGTTTTGAAGTAACGATAGAAAATACAAGCTCAATTTATTTTTTACCTAGTTTTTGTTCCATAAATTTTTGCTAATTTATGTTCATAAACTTCACGTTTAAGAATATATATATATATATATATATATGAAGTTTATAAACGTGAATTAGCAAAAATTTATGGAACAAGACTGGGCACAAAATAAATTGAGCTTGTATTTTTCGTCGTTACTTTATAATGCTGCAAGGTTTATCAAAAACAAATGAGAAACAATGTGATTCGAGAAAAATTATGAAAAAACTTTGAAAATTCATTAAAATGAAATATAAATTAAGAAAATATATATGAAGTTTATAAACATAAATTAGGACAATTTTATGGAACCAAAGTGGGTGTAAAATAAATTTGAGCTCATATCGCAAAACGCTACAATGTTTATCAAAACAAATGAGAAAAAATGTGATTCGAGAAAAATATGAAAAACTTGGAAAAAATAATTATAATGAAATATAAATTCAGAAAATGTATTTATGAAGTTTATAAAAGTGAATTAGCAAAAATTGATGGATCAAAAATGGGTACAAAATAAATTGAACTTGTATTTTTCGTCGTTACTTCAAAAAGCTACAAGGGTCATCAAAACAAATGAGAAAAAATGTGATTTGAGAAAAATTATGAAAAAACTTGGAAAAACATTATAATGAAATATAAATTAAGAAAATATATTTATGATGTTTATAAACGTGAATTAGCAAAAAGTTATGGAACAAAAATTGTATGGACATGGTATTCTACAATAATTGTGTGGAACTAAACAAACTAAACGTAAAAGGCAACCGGTGGTGTGGCTCTTTTTTTACTTGTTTTTTCTATATGGACAGGGCATTGTACAATAATTGAGGTCTCAAAGGTCGAACTGGTGTGGCTCCTTTTTTCCTTATTTTTTTTGCTAACCCTTGTAACGTTTATTTGTTCTTTTTTTTTTGCAATGATGCATATTTTAGTTTCTATATACTATTTGTTTGTAAAGCAAACGAATATTACAAACAACGAAATGAAGGGTTACACGGAAGCCACGATAGCTAATAACAAAAATTTCTACCGTGCAAACCAGGAACACTTGCAAGTAAGGGTCGATAGATCGTAACCGATTGGAGTAGAGTGCAGCGGATTAGCCAATCAGGAGCTATCCGATCCGAAACAGTGCTGGCCAATAACAGCCGATTTGCTGACAACCGATTCCCACAAGCCGACAGCCGATTCCTAGGAACAACCGATTCACCAATCAGCCGATTCACCGAGTAGCCGATTCGTCGAGTCGTCCGACCGTGCTCGCGCGCCTCGCTCTGATGCGCCCGACCGCAGCCGATTCCACCACAGCCGATTCATAGCCGATGAATAGCACCGCAACGTAGCAGCGCCTCTACCGGTATCCACACGTCCGGGAACAGAACGCCTAACACCGTGTGCTAGTACAAGATGCAAGGCTATGGTTTTGGCTCGGAGGTGGGGGTGGGTTTCCGTGGAGAATGATCTCAGCGCAATGCAATTCAATACCGCAACCCTCGACCCCTCGCCCATTTATATAGAGTTGGCCGACTAGGACTAGTGGCCGATCAGGACTCTATTTTGAATCGGATCCCATCCGAATCTCATAGAGTTGGCCGCCCATACGTCGTAAGCCCATAGGACTCTATCCGATCGGATCCCTATCTGACCGAGCCGTATCCTAGTCCAACTCAAATATCTATTCTATCCCCTTAAGCGTGGGACCCTGTAGGTTCACGTATACTTGGTTTCGGCTCGAGTCTAACTCATCCGATTTGTCAACAGCGGCGTCTAGGAGCACATATTGGCACCATAGCATACGAGAATATAATATCGGCTCTGAACCTGTAATGTGTACGCAAATCCCTTTGCCTCACGATACCAATTAAGCTATAGGCAAGATCTGTGCCATCCCTTCAATAGCTTAACCATTCACTCGAACCGTATTAGATTATCTGTCTATTGATTGACTCCTCAATCAACTTAGCATGGCCATGCATTTCCATAATCCATTACCTCGAGGGGCCCAAAGATATCTCTCCAAAGGAGGGGCAAATTCAATCTTGATCACTCACATCCCACTTCATGTTTCATAGCAAACCATAAAACTACTTTTATAACTACCATGTTACGGAATAGTGTTTGGTAGTCTCAAAGTAGGCTACTACACATGTTGGAATCCATGATGATCTCAGGTCTAAGGACTTTGTACCAAGACCAACTAATGGCACATTAATTCCTATAGTGCCTCATGGTGGGTCTATCAAACAATGTGTTCTCTAAGACATGTTCATGTATATTGATTTGGTATCTCCATACCATGATCTATGGGACATGATCATCAATCAATAAACATGCCGATCTTAGAATCATATTTGTTCCAACAATATAACATATGATCAGGGATCGTATAGAAATAGATTCATGCATAAAGAGTCTCATAAATAAGTCACGTACTTATTGATCAATACAAGATATCTATTTCATGGAACTGAATAATACTTTATTCATTTATACAGAAACATTGACCATGATATCCAACATCCATGTTGCCTCTAGGGCATATCACTAACAGTCTCCCACTTGCACTAGAGTCAATCATGTAAGTATCTAATACCCATTGCTCTTGTGTGCGACTCATGATTCGGCTGAGGGAGAGGTTTTGTCAACAGATCGGCAATGTTGAGATCCGTGTGCACTTTGCATATCTTGACATCACCTCGGTCCATAATCTCGCGGATGAGATGATATCGCCGAAGTATGTGTTTGGACTACTGATGTGACCTCGGCTCCTTGGCTTGCGCAATGGCTCCACTATTATCACAATAGAGAGACATTGGACCAGTTGCACTGGTCATCACACCCAGCTCAGAAACAAATTTCTTGATCCAAACAACCTCCTTTGCAGCTTCCGAAGCAGCAATGTACTCGGCCTCCATTGTAGAATCGCAACGTATCCCGCTTGAAACTCTTCCATGACTCGCGCCTCGTTCGGCGTAACACGAACCCGCATTGTGATCTATAATCATCCTTGTCTGTTTGGAAGCTAGCATCGGTGTAACCACTTAGAACAAGCTCTTCTCCTCCTCCATAGACTATGAACATATCCTTAGTTCTTCTCAAGTACTTAAAGATATTCTTTACGGCGATCCAGTGACCTTCACTGGATCTCGATCGTATCTGCTCGTAGCACTCAAAGCGTACGAGACATCCGGACGTGTACAAATCATGGCATACATGATGGATCCAATAGCCGAAGCATATGGAACCATACCCATCTTATTCCGCTCATCATGTGTCCGAGGACATTGATTCTTGCTAAGATTAATGCCATGTGACATGGGCAAGAAACCTTTCTTGGATTCATGCATATTGAACCTTTTCAACACCTTGTCAATATATGTACTTTGGCTTAATCCAATTAGCCTCTTGGATCTATCTCTATAGATCCGAATGCCCAATTCGTATGTTGCCTCCCTAAGTCTTTCATGGAAAACTATTTTTCAATGAAGACTTGATGGATTCTAGCATAGGGATATCATTTCCAATCGCAATATGTCATCCACATATAAGATTAGAAATACAATTGCGCTCCCACCGACCTTTTTGTAAACACAGGCCGCCTCTTGATTTTTGATGAAACCAAACCCTTTGATTACTTCATCAAAACGAATGTTCCAACTCCGAGATGCTCGCTTCAATCCATAAATGGATTTCGTAGCTTGCATATCTTTCCGGCGATTGTGGATCGACAAAACCCCGACGTTGTATCATGTATACATCCTCGCTTAGGTTTCCATTTAGGAAAGCCATTTTGACATCCATCTGCCATATCTCATAATCGAAATATGCAGCAATCGCTAGGATAATCCGAATAGATTTAAGCATTGCGACGGGCGAGAAGGTTTCATCATAATCAACTCCTTGAATCTGTTTAAAACCTTTCGCCACCAATCGCGCCTTATAGATGTGAACATTTCCATCCATATCGGCCTTTTTCTTAAAAACCCATTTACACTCAATGGTTTTGACACCATCAGGTGGATCAACCAAGTTCCAAACTTGATTGTCGTACATGGATTCTATTTCGGATTTCATGGCTCCAAGCCACTTGTTGGAATCGGGTCCCACCATCGCTTCCTCATAGGTCTTAGGTTCATCGTTGTCTAACAACAATATATCACGTTGTTCCGCACTGTGTACTGTGGTGCACGATGTGATCTTTCGACCTCCGTGGGCTGGTGTATCTACAACCGGTGGCGCGACACTTTGCTCCTCCTGTTGTGGTTCTGTGGTCGCTGAAACATTTTCTGGTGTTTCTTGAACTTCTTCAAGATGCACCCTGCTCCCACTAACCCTTCTTGAAAGAAACTCTTTCTCCAAGAAAACACCGTGTCGGGCGACAAACACTTTGCCTTGTTCCCGATTATAAAAGTAATATCCCTTAGTTTCCTTACGATATCCCACAAAAAACACTTGTCATATTTGGGTGTGAGCTTGTCAGACTGTAAAAGTTTTACATAACCTTCGCAACCCCAAATTTTGGGAAAAGACAAACTAGGGGTTGCCCGTCCATATCTCATATGGTGTCTTTTCAACCGACTTAGATAGAACTCTATTTAGTGTGAGCTCAGCTGTTTCAAGAGCATATCCCCAGAAGGATAACGAAAGATCACTTAGGCTCATCATCGACCGCACCATGTCCAACAAGGTGCGATTTCTTCGTTCGGACACTCCGTTCCATTGTGGAGTTCCTGGTGGAGTCAACTGTGGAACAATTCCACAATCTTTCAGATGATTACCAAACTCTTGGCTCAAGTATTCAACTCCACGATCTGATCGTAGAAACTTGATTGTTTTCCCTAAATGATTCTCAGTACTTCATTCTGGAATTCTTTGAACTTTTCAAAGGATTCGGACTTATGCCTCATTAAGTAGATATAACCATATCTACTAAAGTCATCGGTAAAGGTAATGAAGTACTGATAACCACCTCTAGCCGTTGAGCTCATTGGTCCACATACATCGCATGTACGAGTGCCAACAAGTCACTTGCTTTCTCACCGTGTCCCGTGAAAGGTGCCTTTGTCATCTTACCAAGTAAACAAGATTCACATGTCTCAAATGATTCAAAAGAGTGAAGCAATCCATCCTTATGGAGCTTCTCCATGCGTTTCGATTTATATGGCCTAAGCGACAATGCCGATAAACGTGGGGTTTGCATCATTTGGGAGTTGCCTCTCTCGTATTAATGTTATAGATGGGAGACGCTTTAAGATTCAAAACGTATAATCCATTCACCAATGCAAGTATGAAAATAGATCATATCTCCGAGATAAACCGAACAACCATTGTCCATTGATCTAAAATCATATCCTTCCACTTACAAACATGAGGCGGAAATAATGTTTTGACATAGAGTTGGAACACAATAACAATTATTTAATTCCAAAATTAATCCCGAAGGTAAATGAAGTGGTATCGTGCCGATAGCAACCGTAGCAACGCTTGCTCCATTGCCGACGCCAGCAGTTCACCTCACCCCTTCTTAAGCCTCTACTTCTTCTCATTTCCCGCAACGATTTACAAATATGAGCTACCGATCCGATATCAAATACCCAAGAGTCGTAGGGTGAAGTAGCAAGATTAATGTCTATAACGTTAATACCGGCGTAAGTCGTACTTTGCTTCTTTTTGAGATCCTCCATGTACTTCTTACGTTCCTTTTCCAAAGGGCTGTCTCCTTGCAATAGAAGCAAACGGCATCCGATGCCGCCGACCCCTTCTTGCCCTTCTTTGCATTGGAGGCACTCGCGATCTCATCGAGTTAGTTTCCTCTTGGTGCAAAGTTTCTTGACAGTGGTTTGCGCTTAGCCTTCGCATCATCATCACATGATGATCGTTTTCCGGATACTCTCCTCCTCGCCTTTAGCATCCCATGCAATTTAGTCATGGTCTTATCCATACTGTTCATGTGATAATTCAATATGAATGGCTCAAAGCTCGGAGGGAGCGACCGGGAGAATCACATCAGTAGCCAACTCTTGGCCAAGGGGAAAACCTTGTTTTTCCGGACTCTCAATGTAGCCAATCATTTTTATCACATGCGGACTCGACGGGACTCCCTCAACAAGCGTGCATGCAAACAGGGGACTTTGAGGTTACGTATTGGGTCAAGATCTACATGTTGCAGTTGCAGTAGCATTGTTAGGCAAATCATCCGGATAAGGTACTTGAAGAACTTACTCCTTACGCTCTTGCTTGAGAACAATTCTCAAGTTGCGATACCAATCCATAAAGTTTGTTCCGTTTAATTTTTCTTTTCGAGAATAGATCGCAAATTAAAAGCACTGGGTGTAGTATTAGCTGCCATTTATTCTACAACAGAAAAGCAAAGTTTAGCACAATGTTTAAGCTATGTCTATTGTTAAATAATTTAACATTAGACTCCCATTACGTATTTTACACCTTCCCTCTAGGTTACGTATTGGGTCAAGATCTACTTGTTAGTTAATTTCTAGTGAGCTTTGGCATCACTGCTAGAAAATTAATAACATCGGTAAGCAACACCTTGCTAATCACATCTCTATGTGACTCTTGTTGTTGGTGTGGCATCTCCATGCCCCGGCGCCAACCTATGCCCCAAGGCCCAAAACTGTTTTGATAGCCTTGTTAACTAAACCAAATGCTCCCGCCGTATATGTCCGACATATACCCCTCGTGTTATGATAGATAATGAGACTCTGCTTGGGCAGACCCACTATTGACGAGCATAACGGTGACGGGTGCAACATTTGCAAGGGCATCATTACTACTTAATTTTGTGAGGGATACTATCCTATCAAAAAAACATATCACATATGAAAGCAGGTAGAATAGCATATAATGAAATAGTATGGCCCCCTTCACATGGTGATCTCCATCTCCATGACGGTGTAGAGGATCTCCATCTTCATCACCGTTCTTCCAAGTGCCGAATGCTTGATTTCTTCAAACTAAGCTAGTATTATAGAAGCTATATTTGAAGATTACATCGACTCATACGTCGTGAAAGAATATTACAAGCATTGCACATATGAAAGAATATTACAAGGATTGCACATATGAAAGAATATTACAGGCATCACATGCATCTCTGCAAAAACAAGTTAGGCGTAGAACATTTTCTACGTATCGCAGAGATACGATACCGAGATGACCTATAAGGGGGGCGCACACGACGGTCCCGCTAGCCGGTTAGCGGGCGGGGGGTCGAGGGGGTAGCCATATCAGCATAATCACATTATGCCGTCCCGATACACTATCAAGGGAGACGGTTTGCGTAGGCGCGAGGCGACAAACAAGATCGTACTACGAGATAGCTTCGGTATAATCACATTATACCGTTCCGATACACTATCAAGGAACGCTATCCCGAAATCGACTCAAACCGAGTTCTATGGATATTGCTTCAACGTAATCACATTATGCCGTTCCGATACACTATCAAGGAACACAATTACCATATACTCTCCTCTACAGATCCCGTAAAACCGATTGATCTAATCAACCCATGTGCTAAACATGTTCCAGATCCAATCTAAAACCCGAACAAAGCAAGATTAGCATTGATACCACTAAAGGGTTACACGGAAGCTAAGATAGCTAATAACAAAAATTTCTACCACACAAACCAGGAACACTTGCAAATAACGGTCGATAGATCGTTACCGATTGGAGTAGAGTGCAGCGGATTAGCCAATCATGAGGTATCTGATCTGGAACAGTGCTGGCCGATGACAGCCGATTTGCCGCAGCCGACTCCCACAAGCCGACAGCCGATTCCTGAGAACAACCGATTCACCAATCAGCCGATTCATCGAGTAGCCGATTCGCCGAGTCGTCCGACCGTGCTCGTGCGCCTCGCTCTGATACGCCCGACCGCAGCCGATTCCACCACAGCCGATTCGTAGCCGACGAATAGCACCGCAACGTAGCAGCGCCTCTACCGGTATCCACACGTCCGGGAACAGAACGCCTAACACCCGTGTGCTAGCACAAGATGCAAGGCTAGGGTTTTGGCTCGGAGGTGGGGAGGGTTTCCGTGGAGATTGATCTCGGCGCAATGCAATTCAATACCACAACTTTGCACCCCTCACCCCTTTATATAGAGTTGGTCAACTGGGACTAGTGGCCGATCAGGACTCTATTTTGAATCGGATCTCATCCGAATCTCATAGAATTGGCCGCCCATACATCGTAAGCCCATAGGACTCTATCCGATTGTCGAAACTTGGTTTCGGCAATATATTTTCTGGGGTCGCAGTCGAGATCACCAAGCACAATGGGTTAGAAGAAGAAGAAGATTTAGACAGGTTCAGGCCCTCTCGTGAGGTAATACCTTACTCCTGTTTCGGTGGATTCGATCCGCCGAGTGTCTTTATTGATCTCGTGATCTAAAGCTGAGAGCTAAAAGTTGATCTCCTATCGGAATCTCTGATCTAGAATCTGATATCCCTCAAGGGACGCCCCTTACCCCCCTTATATAGTCTCGGGAGGAAGGGTTTACAAGTCGGAAACCCTATCTTATTCTAAGTCGGTTTCCTCAATCTTACCAAACTGTGACTATAGGCCGATTGCCTTATCTTTATTTGCAACCGTAACACCCAAGTCAAGTTCGGCTTACAGATATAGCAGGCGCAATCTATCCCTACCTCCAGTCGGATAAGCTTGCCATGTAGATACCCGATTGCCATAATCTCCACAGTAGCCCCCGAGTCCTTTTTAGTCGACGAGACAACTCAGCTTCAAACCAAAATAGCACGCGGCCAAAAACCTCTTTGCCCGAGTGCTCCTGGCGCCGAGTGATTCCATCTTCTCTGCCTGAATCCTCCCGAGTGGCTCCAAAGACTGTGAAGGGCTGGAAAATATCTCAAAAATTCTCAAAAATAAATATCTAGGTGCATCTCCTGATGCACCTAATTAGGTGTAGCCCCTGACTATGTGGTTAGTCAAAAATAGGCTAAGCATATAGTCAAGAACCATAAAAAATCATTCTCATGTAGATGCCTAGCTCATGCTAAAGCAATCATAGAAATCTCATTACTCGGTAAGTTCATACTCGTCCGAGTGAATTTGTCCGAGTTATCTCAGAACAAACAATTCAATCAACCCTCATGGGAAAAAAGCACTCAGTAAGCTCCTGCTTATCCGAGTGGATTTGCCCGAGTAATCCCGGAATAAATATTTCATTCATCCCTCATGGGAAAACAAGTTCTTTCAATCATATGAAAAATATGACCAAGTTATTAAATAGCTTTTGCCATAATACTGGTCTCAATCTTATAAAGATCTTCACCAAGGTGGAAAACAAACAGCATTGGTAAGGTTACCTAACCAAATGCCAAAAAACCGAACAGCTCTTGTTCACCAAGGCAGCTATAAAAACTTAGTTGTCGGTCACCTTCCAAGTTGCATCGTGCTAGCCTCTCATGAAGTCAAGCAAACCGCGGTATGGAAGGATTTTTAAAGGTATAGGGCACTCGGACACGCGCATATTGCCAAGGCAAATCTGCTTAAGCTCATCCGCTTAAGTCCCTAAGGACACGTATCGGACCACACCTTAGCTGGGCCGTAGATTTTCTTATGGGCTCGGCCCACTCACCGAAAACCTAGCGCAACCCTCAAATCTTTCTTATAAAGACGCGAGGTCGTCCCCGCCTCTTCATCTTCCAAAATTCCCCTTCTTGCAATATCGCTCATCGGCTTCATTGTGGAGAACCCTAGGCTTGCGCGCTCCCAAGTCCATCCGTCAAGAAGCTCGCTGCGACAACTAGCTTCCGCAGCCAAATCTCCCACATTCCATCGCCCAAGATCCAACTTTTCCCAGCCAGATCCACTTCCCAACAACCTCGCTCTCATGGCAGAGGAGAAGAGGATTCCGTTCGACCAATGGGCCACCTCGGATGTGAGGGAATACACCCTCAAGGAGATGGTGAAGCACGGCGTGCTTCCGCCAAAGGAACTTGTGGGATGGCGCCCGGCGGCGGGGAGGACTTCCGACCCCAAACACCGGTGAGCTTGTTGTCTTCACTTCCTTTTTCTATTGCGGGTTCAGCCTTCCCACCTCCGAGTTCTTCCGGGACTTCGGACTATTATGGGCTTCATCTCTATCATCTGAACCCCAACTCGATGCTTCACATAGCCCTCTTTATTCATGTGTGTGAAGCCTTTCTTGGCATTCTTCCTCACTTCAATCTATTCCGTCCTATGTTCTATATGAAACCCCATCCGAACAAGGACCAACCTTGTGTTGTTGGCGGGGCAGGCTTCCAGCTTCGCGGATCTCTCCGCAAAGACTACTTTTCTCTCCCTTTGAAATCCTCCAACAAGGGCTGGCACGCAAACTGGTTCTACATCAGCAATCTTGAACCCAGCCTTCCTGCCTTCATCGGTCTTCCCCCTGTCCCCAAGCCGTCTTGGAGCACCGTCCCGGTTGCCCAAGATTGGGACGAGGCCAACGATCTGCTCGCGAAGATCCTGGCGATGAAGAAGAGGAATCTTCGCGGGGAACAAATTACTCGGTACTTCATCAGGTGCCGACTGGCGCCGATCAAGGAGCGGTCGAAGCCGGCCTTCGAATATGAAGGCGGAACGGACCCCAATCGGGAGGACCCGGATCCACTCACATACGAGATCCTGAAGATCCGGATGTACAAGCTCTTCTCATCCGGGATTGCAGTCGAGCGGGCCCTCATTCTGCCAGTCCTTCCATTCAGCATCCACCGACCTCCTCCTCCGGTAAGCCGATTGGTTGCTTCATAGTATCCTTCAATCTTGACATCTTGTCTCTTAATGTTGCACTTTCTTTCTTCTGCAGGAAAACGCCTCTATCACCTCCAAGCCATATAAGGTGGCTCATGATGACGCGCCGCGTCGCCCCGTCAAGAAGCCGACTGGCGGGATCAAAATCCAAGCTGATCCAGTCGGGAAACGGGCAGCGCCGAGTGAGGACTCGAACAAGCGCGCGAGTAAAAGGAGGCTGATCATCGAGGATTCGGATGACGACGTCCCGACTCCTCCAGTCGAGACCCCTCCTCTAAGGCGATCGCCACGGACGGCGCTGAAGATCCGCAGATCATCCAGGTATGCTCTGAACCAAAGTCCTGAGCTCTTTCGCAGAAAACTTTTCTTTATCTTCGCTGTATTCACTTTTGCAGGAGGCCCCAGGACATAGATCCTGCCGGGGGGGGTGAGGGGCCGACTCCGGCCGCTGCTCCCGAAGCGTCAAGGCCGGTAGAGCCAAAACCCCGGAGCCCGCAACCGAGTGCGAGCGTTCCGGAGAAACAACCTTCGCCTCCGAAGGAGGACGCCCTAGGGAAGAGCCCCCCGATCGCCAAGGGGATATCCCTACTGAAAGGGCCATCGCCGGAAACCCGAGGCTGCGGCTCAAGCACCCCGACCGGGGTCACTCGCGCCGAGCCCGAAGAAGAAGAAAACCAGCCCGGCCGCTCCACCTAGGCAGGCAGCCACCGCAACCGGTAAGACTCGCTTCGAAGCATTCCTTCGTTCTTTCAATTTTGAATCTTTCGTGTCTTCATTTGTCTTTCTTGCTTGTCAGCCACGGTAGAAGAGATCCCCAGGTTGCAGTCTTCTGAGACCTGGGTTCCCCCGATCAGAATCAAGTGGCGGGATTCGGAAGGCGAGAGGCAAGGCATCATCCTGGACCGTCAGGCCGAAAAGGATGAAAGGGATGCCCTTGTCGAGAGCCTGAACGAGGCGACCCGGCTGCTCAACGTAAGCCTTCGTCTTTCTCTTTAATTGTATTATCATTATCTTCAATCGATCACTCTTCGCTTCGTGCGCGAAGGAATATTGCCGCTCAATGGCAAAATCGAAGTGTTGGAGAAGCTAGTCCCCCACTTAAACTCCTTGGAGGACGTTCAGCGGCAGCTGAAGGCCACTCGGGAGGAGGCCGCATCAAGGGAGGCGGCTTTAAGGAGGGAGATCTCGGAGCTTCGGGAAGCGAACCTCGACCTCCGCGGATCAATCGGAAGTAAGCCCGCCTCTCTCAGCTTCATTATGATTCTTATGTTGATCTTGGCTATTGATAATCTTCTTTCGTTATAGAAAATTCTTCGGAGGTCCACTCGCTTCAGGTCCGGCTAGAAGCGGTCAGCCTTGACAAGGCCGAGATGGAGGCCGAATTTGAAGGTAACCTTCTTTGAAGTCGAATTTCGTGTGCTGCTTTATTTCCGAGTGCTTTGAATGATCTGGGACTTTTTGCAGCTTATAAGATGAAGACCCGAGCCCAATACGACGTCTTGCTTGGGCGGATCAAAACCAGCGATGAGATTCGTGAAGAGGTCGCCAACGCCGCCGCGCCGATCTTGCTATCCTTGTTCGATCAAGGAGTTGGGGCCAGCTCGCTGGAGCCAATCGAGATCTTCGACAAGCTTCGGCTGGCTCCCGAACGATACCTGAAGAATATCACCGAAGCGGCCAACATGGGAGCTGGTCTGGCTCTTGCACAGATCAAGTCCCTCTACCCCCGAGTGGATATCCATTCAGTCGGGGAGGGCTTCGCTGAGGGAACAACGGACGAGCAGGCCTTAGATATGCTGAGTGAGGCGCAGGAGGCAGCGAAGAAGATATCTCTGGATGTAGTGAACAACTTCAAGGTGTAATCTGTATTTCTAACTTTGCTTTGTAAATGTCATGTAACCATAACATTTTGACGTGGAACTTTGTGACTATTTTTAGTTTATTTATGTCAATGCCTTGATTCGAGCTTTCGCGTGAAATTTCTTAAGTAGCTTTCGTCCGCGTCATCAAGCCTAGGGTCGATTAGGTCATCGGAAAACTCTCAGTCCTTAGACACTGAGCTCGAGTCAAAGGATATCAAACAATGATAAACCAAATTATGCACAAGAGTTAACGAGGAAAACTTGAGCTATATTGACATGTGTACAGCCCCCGACTGCCAGCTCAAGAAGTCATCTTGCTTGAGGTTGGCAATCAAGGAAAACATGAGGCCTTAGCCAAGTTAGGCATAAAATCGTCGAAGATGCTCGATGTTCCAGAGTTCTCCACCATGGACCCGTCTTCGCGCTTTAGCCGGTATGCGCCGGGCCGAGTCACTTCAGCGATTATATACGGTCCTTCCCATAAGGGAGATAACTTGTGTCGGTCCTTGGTGGTCTCGCATCTTGCGTAGGACCAGGTCGCCAACAATGAAAGCTCGTGCTCGCACGTTGCGACCGTGGTATCTTCGAGCCCTTGAAGGTATTTGGCCGACCGGATGAGAGCCGCCTCACGGGCCTCTTCCAATCGGGTGAGGTCATCCACTCGGCCGGGGTCGTAGCGTTCATCGTTGAAGCCGCGGACCCGGAGGGACTCATACTCCATCTCGTTTGGCAACATGGCTTCGCGCCATAGACCAAAAAGAAAGGAGTTTGGCCGGTGGCCCGACTGGGTGTGGTTCACAGCGACCATAGAACCGAGGGAAGTTCTTGGACCCACTTGCCGGCGTAAGGGTTTAGCCGGTCGAAAACGCGAGCCTTGATGCCTTGAAGGACCATGCCGTTTGCTCGCTCGACTTGCCCATTGCTTTTAGGGTGAGCTACTGATGCGTAGCAGATTTTGATTCCGAAGTCCTCACAGAAATCCTTGAAAATGCCTCCCGTGAATTGAGTCCCGTTGTCAGTTATGATTCTGTTTGGGACGCCGAAGCGGTGCACGATGTTGAGGAAGAAGTCTCGTGCTTTGTCAGCAGTGATTGTGGCGACCGGCTTGGCTTCAATCCACTTGGAGAACTTGTCGATTGCGACGAAGAGGTGTGTGAAACCTCCTAGAGCTTTCTTGAAAGGGCCAACCATGTCCAGCCCCCATACCGTGAACGGCCAGGAAAGTGGGATTGTTTGAAGCTCCTGGGCCGGGACATGGCTTTGTCGGGCGAAAACGGCAGCCTTCGCAGGTTCTTACGACTTTGTCCGCGTCGGAGACCGCGGTAAGCCGAAGAATCCTTGCCCGTAAGCTTTGCCGACAAGAGTGCGTGCTACCGCGTGGCTTCCGCATATGCCCGAGTGGATGTCTTGGAGTAATTGTTTCCCTTCTTCGGGTGTGATGCACCTCATTAGAATTCCGGAGGGGCTTCTCTTGTATAGATCGGAGTCGACCATGACGTACGCTTGGCAACGACGCCGGACGCGTTTCGCTTCATCCCGGTCATCCGGAGCTCTTGCCGAGTTAAGAATTTGATGAGCGGCGTCCTCCGTCGGTGTCGGTCATGGCGACTTCGATGGTGGTTTGTTCGTTAGGAGCCGTTTTTGCCATGACGGTTGGTTCGTAGAGATGTTCGACAAAGACGTCTCGTTGGGGCAGCTTCGCGCTTAGATCCGAACCGTGCTAGCTCATCGGCAGCTTCATTGTTGTGTCTCGGACATGTGAGAGTTCTAGCCCATCAAACTTGTCCTCAAGCTTGCGGACCTCTTGTCGGTAGGCCTCCATAATGTCATTTAAGCAGGACCAGTCCTTCATCACTTGATTGACGACCAGCTGGGAGTCGCCTTTCACAATAAGCCGACGAATCCCTAGTGAGACTGCGAGGCGCACCATGTAGAAGAGCCTCGTACTCGGCGACGTTGTGTAAGGCGGAGAAGTGGAGGTGAAGGGCATATCTTAGCCTTTCCCCAGTCGGGGAGATCAGCACGACTCCTGCTCCCAAGCCGGTGATCCTCTTGGATCCGTCGAAGTGCATGGTCCAAAGTGTTGGAGGTCTTCTCGAGGCACGTGTTCTTGCTTGTTCACCCACTCGGCCAGGAAGTCCGCTAAGGCTTGTGACTTAATGGATGTCCTGGGCTTAAAAGTTAAGTCCAGCGGCATCAGCTCTAGGGCCCACTTGGCGATACGCCCGGTTGCCTCGCGGTTGTGAATGACGTCGCCGAGTGGAAAGGAGGTGATGACGGTGACCGAGTGACCCTGAAAGTAGTGTGCCAATTTCCTTGCGGTTATGAGAACACCATAAAGCAATTTTTGTACCTGAGGGTATCGGATTTTGGCTCCTGCCAATACTTCGCTGACAAAGTAAATTGGCCTTTGAATCTTTTGGGCCCGTCCTTCTTCTCTCGTTCAACCACAAGGACCGTACTAACCACTTGGTGAGTGGCCGAGACGTACAGCAAGGGGGTTCCTGGGGTTGAGGCGAAGCTAGGACGGGTGGCGTGGTAAGGAATTCTTTGAAATCTTCAAAGGCCTTGTCGGCTTCGTGGTCCACTGGAAGTCGTCTCGTTTTCTTTAGCGATCAAGAAGGGCATGCCTCGTTCGCCGAGTCGGGATATGAAACGGCTTAGTGCCGCCATGCAGCCGTGAGCTTTTGGACGTCTTTCGATTACTCGGGGCTTCATGTTTAAGATAGCGTTGATCTTCTCTCGGGTTTGCTTCAATGCCGCGATGTGACACCATGAAGCCGAGCGCTTTGCGATGGGACGCCGAAGGTGCACTTCTCCGGTTTAACTTCATTCGAAGGCCCGGATGTTTGCGAAGGTTTCCTCTAAGTCGGCGATCAGGTCTTCTTTCGCTTGGTCTTGATGACAACATCGTCGACGTAAGCTTCAACGTTTTTGCCGATCTCGCGTCGGAAGCATCTTTGAATCATGCGTTGGTATGTAGCTCCGGCGTTCTTCAGCCGAAAGGCATGGTGATGTAGCAGAGGCCCCGAACGGCGTGATAAAAGATGTCTTCAAGCGCCGGATTCTTTCAAGCTAATCTAGTGATAGCCCGAGTAACAATCCAAGAAACTCGGAGTTCGCAACTGCCGTTGAGTCGACGACTTGGTCGATGTGAGGCAGCCCGAATGGATCTTTGGGGCAAGCTTTGTTGAGGTCGGTGTAGTCGACACACATGCGCCATTGCCCCGTCTTCTTGCGGACCAGACTCGGGTTGGCTAACCGTCGGGATGAAGGACTTCTTTAATGAAGCCGCAGCCAAGAGCTTTGCAAGTTCTTCTTTGATCGCGTCTTTTCGATCCCGTGCGAACCTGCGTAATCGTTGTTTTATTGGTTTGGCGTCATCTTTGACGTTCAAAGAGTGCTCGATCACCTCCCTTGGAATTCCAGCATATCGATGGTTTCCAAGCAAAAACATCTTTATTATTTTGGAGGAAGGTGACGAGCGCGCTTTCCTATTTAGGATCTAGGTCGGCGCCGATTACAGCAGCTTTGGAGGGATCGACGAATCAAGGGAGATCTTCTTGGTCTTGGCGTCGCCGATCCCGATTTGGCTATCTTCTTCGCGGGACTTCGCCCTCTCGCCGAAGTTGATGCAGCCAATCGGACTTCTTGTTGGCCACGTAATCTCTCGCGAGATTGGGCCATGTCGCAGCTCTCCTTGTCGCAGTGAAGGCTTGCTTCACGTCGCTGCGAAGAGTGATGACGCCGTTGGGACCCGGCATCTTCATGCAGAGGTAAGTGTAGTGAGGGATCGCCAAGAACTTGGCAAGCGCAGCCTTCCGATGATGGCATGATACGCTATTTCGAAGTAGGCCACCTCGAAGGTAACGTTCTCCGTTCGGAAGTTCTCTCGGGCTCCGAAGGTGACTGGGAGGGAGATGTGCCCGAGTGGTGTTGAAGATAGCCCCGGATAACTCCGTGGAAGGGGGCTGAGCTTGCTTTCACCCGGCCCTCGGGATCTCGCATTTCATCCATGGTCTTGGCAAACAGATGTTGAGAGCGCCGCCCCCATCGATGAGGACGCGCTTAAGCCTCGATATTGCGGACCACGGGGTCCGGACGAGTGGATAGCGCCCGGATGAACCACTCGGTCGGGATGATCCGAGCGGTCAAAGGTGATGGCCACTTCCGACCATCGCAGATACTGAGGGACTTCGGGTTGAGCCGCATTGACCTCCCGGTCTGTTAGCTTTTGTTTCCTCTTGGACTCATAAGCTAGCGGGCCTCCGAAGATGTGGTTGAGCTCCCCACCGGGTCTTGAAAAGGTTCGGCATTTTCAGCCGCGTTGTTCTTTTTGGCGCCGACGGGCCAGCCTCGTCGCCCGCTTCTTGTTGAGTGCGCCGCAGTCGCTTCTGCGAACCGCTTGTAGATAAAGCAGTCCTTCGTCGCGTGCTTATGATTCGGATGGTGGGTGCACTGGGCGTTCATGATGGCGTCGTAGGCGGTGACTCGGGACGGCGTTGAGTGTTGGAGGTTGCGGCCACTAGGTCTTCGATCGGCGCTTGCGATCTTTCTCGCCTTGGTTGCCGTTGTTGCCGCCATCCTTCTTAGGATTTCGGCTTCCTCCTGCTTGCTTGTCCTCCCTTCTGTCGGGCCGGTCTTGGCGGGCGGCTTTGATGGCGTCGTTGGATTTGGCGTATGAGTTTGCCGTCTCGAACATTTGTTTCACCGTCTTTGGTGGTTTGCGCCCGAACTTGCCGATAAGCAGCTCATCACGGACTCCCTTCTGGAAGGCGGCGATGATGATGTCATCGGTGATGTTCGGGATCTTGTTGCGCTTCTCGGAGAAACGCCGAATATAATCCTTCGGGGCTCGTCCGGCTTCGGATGACGTTGTAGAGGTCGAAGTGTGTGCCGGGCCTCTCGAAGGTGCCTTGGAAGTTGGCGATGAAGTGGTCCCTCGCCGCTCCATGAGCCGATGGAGCCTCTTGGCAGGCTCGTGAGCCAATTTCTGGCTGAGTTTGCGAGGGCCACGGGCAGGTAATTGGCCATGGCTTTATTGTCGCCACCTGCAGCTCGGATGGCAAGGGTATATACAGCTTAACCAAGATTCGGGTCGGTCTTGCCATCGTACCTTTCAATCCTTGTGGGCTTAAAGCCACTGGCGCTGCACTCGGCGGAGTTCCCGAGTGAAGGCTGGTACTCCGTCGTCGCCGCTATCGGGTGATCCCCTCCGATCTTCCCGAGTGCGTCGGTCGCGCTCCTGGTAGCGGCGATCGAGGACTTCCCGCAGATCACTCGACGGGGTCTTCTGTTGGCGGTTGGGTAGCCGGTACTGTTGCGGCGGACTCGGTGGTGGACGGGTGGACGTCCGTTTCGTTTGTCGCGGAGTCGGCCGTCCGTTCTTGGTACCTTGGTGTGGACTCGCGAGGTGGGCCTCTTGGCTCGGTTGACGACCGAGCCGGCTCGGGTCTCCGTAGTCTCCCGACTTTAGAGGCGGAAGCCGGCTTTTATCTCGCGTTTCGGCCACGGATTGGCCACTGCGTTCGGTGGTGGGATGGCCGTTGGCCATGGCAGCGACGATGGTCTTGATCTTATCCAGTATAGGAGTCACGTTGGCCGGAGCCGTCTCCATGACGGTGTCCAAGAGCGTGAGTGCGGCGACAGCGTTCTGCTGTGGCGTCTGGAAGATGTTGGTGTTGCGAACCCGTGTTTGGAGGATGGCCTCCTCGGCGCACCGTCCGCCGCACGTAGGTCCCGCTTCCTTTTGTCGCCTCGTCCTTGCGTTGTTTATCCTCCTCGGCTGTCTTGCGCTCAAGCTCCACTCGCTCGCTCCTCTTCGGCAAGCCTTCGGCCATGGCTGAGTCGGACTCGCCGCTCAGCCATGAGGACGTCGCACTTCGGCTCGCATCCATGTGGCAAGCGGAGTTGTCGGCTTCGGGAAGGGATGCCGTAGAGATTGTCGGCCGGCGGAGCCGAGGTATCCGTTGAGCTCGAAGATGAGCAGGAGCCGAATGACGGGAGGATGACAGCGACCTCCTTGATCTCGGGTAACCCGGATCTGGATCGTTCCACCCCGAGTCGAGTCCGGAGAGTGGGCTCCTCCGAGTGGATGGCCGCTAACTCGGGGAGAGGAGTTTGCTGTAGATCTCGGCGGCATTTGGTAACCCAAACGGCACCGAGAGGTCTTCATCAATAGACGCCTCCGTCGGGAGGCGAAGAGATTGGCGCAGATCTTGGCGGCATTCGGTAATCCGAACGGTGCCGAGTGAAGTCCGTCGTCGGAGAAGGTAGATCGCATCTTGGTCTTCGGGATGTTGTCGAAGATCTCGCGCCGTTGGGGAGCCCGAATGGCGCCGAGTGGGTCTTTCCTCGACTGGTTCGAATCCGAGTCGAAGGAGGAGTCGTCGGCGAGTTAGCGGCAAAGTCGCCGAGTCTTGAGGGAGATCCCATCACGCTTGTCGGCGAGATTGTTGAAGAAGTCTCGCGCGCGCCCCTACCGGCGCGCCAACCGTCGAAACTTGGTTTCGCAATATATTTTCGGGGTCGCTGAGATCGCCAAGCACAATGGGTTAGAAGAAGAAGAAGATTTAGACAGTTCGGCCCTCTCGTGAGGTAATACCCTACTCCTGTTTCGGTGGATTCGATCCGCCGAGTGTCTTTATTGATCTCGTGATCTAAAGCTGAGAGCTAAAAGTTGATCTCCTATCGGAATCTCTGATCTAGAATCTGATATCCCTCAAGGGACGCCCCTTACCCCCCTTATATAGTCTCGGGAGGAAGGGTTTACAAGTCGGAAACCCTATCTTATTCTAAGTCGGTTTCCTAAATCTTACCAAACTGTGACTATAGGCCGATTGCCTTATCTTTATTGGCAACCGTAACACCCAAGTCAAGTTCGGCTTACAGATATAGCAGGCGCAATCTATCCCTACCTCCAGTCGGATAAGCTTGCCATGTAGATACCCGATTGCCATAATCTCCACACCGATCAGATCCCTATCTGATTGAGCCGTATCCGAGTCCAACTCGAATATCTATTCTATCCCCTTAAGCGTGCGACCCTGTAGGTTCAGGTATACTTGGTCTCGGCTCGAGTCTAACTCATCTGATTTGTCAACAGCGGCGCCAAGCAGTACATATTGGCACCATTGCATACAAGAATATAATATCGGCTCTGATCCTGTAATGTGTACACAAATCTCTTTACCTCACGATACCAATTAAGCTATAGGCAAGATCTGTGTCATCCCTTCAATAACTTAACCATTTACTCGAACCGTATTGGATTATCTATCTGTTGATTGACTCCTCAATCAACTTAGCATGGCCATACATTTCCATAATCCATTAGCTCGAGGGGCCCAGAGATATCTCTCCAAAGGAGGGGCAAATTACATCTTGATCACTCACATCCCACTCCATCTTTCATAGCAAACCCGAAAACTACTTTTATAACTACCAAGTTACGGAATAGCGTTTGGTAGTCCCAAAGTAGGCTACTACACATGTTGGAATCCATGATGATCTCAGGTCTAAGGACTTTGTACCAGTACTACCTGAGACCAACTAATGCACATTAATTCCTGTAGTGTCTCATGGTGGGTCTATCCAACAATGTGTTCTCTAACACATGTCCATGTATATTGATTTGGTATCTCCATACCATGATCTATGAGACATGATCATCAATCAATAAATATGCCGATCTTAGAATCATATTTGTTCCAACAATATGACATATGATCGGGGATCGTTTTTAGAAATAGATTCATGCATAAAGAGTCTCATAAATAAGTCACATACCTATTGATCAATACAAGATGTCTATTTCATGTAACTGAATAATACTTTATTCATTTATACATAAACATTGACCATGATATCCAACATCTCCATGTTGCCTCTAGGGCATATCACTAACACGAAACATATTCATTGCATCATAGATGAGCTATCGCAACCATCAATTAAATAGTTGCAATATCATCTTAGTATTGCAACGCCAATAAAACTACCTGCAACGCAAGTCAATTTGTGGCAAGAGTGACAACTTATTGCAACCATTCTACAAATGGTTGTGATATCACTTGCTTTTCACAACGATATCCATAATTTTTTCCAAGAAACAATTTGCGTGTAGAAAACACTATCTACCGTAACCGAAATTTCAAATGGTTGTGGTGACACCCCCTGTTGCAACCATTTATTTTCGTTGCGACAAAAAACTGTGGCATAAGGGTCAAAATTTAGTATTGTAAGCTAACAATAGTTAATGGCATGAAGTTTCGTCCGTAATTGACTCAGGCGAACACTCCCCGTATCGTTATACAACTATCATCAATGCATACCACTTGCCGCCCAAGTCTAACATTCATATTTTTCTTCCATTTTACTTTACAAATACAGAGAGAATCACTGTCCATAAATTTTAAAATGCTTCAAATAGCATATATATAAGTGATCCATAACCATGGTAAAGTTAATACTAAGCAGGCTAAGCATTTGGAATTTATAAAACGATAAATGTTCCCATTCGAGCATAAAAAAGTACTCTAAATATTCTATGGTTGCAAACAGGAAGATGCCAAATATTTGAAGGTGTTTATGTAGCAAATAGGATATAGCTACAATTTTCCAAATTAGGAAGTATTGATAGTTAGAATTACACGTGCAAGTTTTGTAAAACAACACGTTTGCCAAAAACATGGGTTTCCATATGTTCCTTTGATAACTAATTCATCCACTATATAAAATAACGGTAAACGAATAAACACCAAAATATGCAAAAATTTAATATGCTCTAAAATGAATGATTTTTTACAGTAGATAGGTTCTGACTTAAACATGATTTATGGTGAAGGAATTTGGTTTTATCATTTTCCATTTATGAGTTATGAATTTTATAAATTCTATACCAACAAGGGCAAATTATGCTATATGAAATTTATGTCCAGGTTCTGTTAAGTTTTAGGTTGCAGCAGAAAATAGTATGTTTTCCTGGGTTCAACAAAATTTAGTTCATACTTTTTAGAGTTAGCATGAATTTATTATTAATTTTACAAGTTATAAAACATATTGTAGTAACTGTTTGCTATATTTTAATTTATTATTAATTTTAGAAGTGTTTATATTGTAGTATGTGGTATATTTTAATTTACTGCGACTAAGATCATGAAATTATGAATCTAACAAATCTAGAATCACTTCATTTAGAGTTGGAACTAATATCGTGTGTATTTTATAATTTCACATATTAATCACGATCATTTAAAATTACCTAAATATGAATGTATTTTGTATACTAGTTATTCCAGGGCTTAGTTTACATAAATAAATTAATAATTTTTTGATTCTAAAAAAATTAATTCATCTCATTTGGAGCTAAAATAAATTGTCTGCAAATTTTTACAAGTTAGTGTATGTTTTATGTCAATTATACCACTTGTGAAATTTTAGAGGTATTTCTTGTACTTCAAGTGTCAAAATTTTCATTTACCTTATTAAAGAGCATAATCTTGTGAATCTACAGAAATTGAGTTCATCTAAAATTGAGATAAGATGAATTTTATGTGCATTTTACAAGTTTTCTCATTTTGTAGTTGAACAAATATTGATTTAGCTATTTTAATTCCTTTCCCTTTTACAGAACTTAAAATTTAGCTTTAATTTAGCTTATTTTACAGAACAAATATTGAAATTAAAATTTCTTTCCATTCTTAGAAAACGAAAAGCTTTTGATTTAGCCTATCCGAGCATAAAAAGCTAGTTAGAATCGCTCTCTTGTTTAGTTTCTAACCATGAATTTTTGAAAAATATTCTTACTCAATTTTATCTTAGATGGATTTTTATAAATCAAAATTTTGGTACCCTCTTAAAATAAATCGAGTCCCCGAGATTTGGGTTAGGTTTGGAAAGGAAATGATGGTAGTGGTATAAGTGGGTTTACTACACATTTGGTTCACCTGTGTCTCTTTTATCTTTTGGGTTTACCATAAGTTCCGTCATGTAATTGTAAGGCCTAGAAAAGGTTTTATTAGTCGTTGGGATGTTGGTTGGTGAAAAACTATCTAAGGTTCCATGTTTATGTTGCTTTCTCATAACAACATGATGTTAATAGTTTTAGTTATTGTGTAGGGTATCACCGTGGGTAGCCCGCGGAATGAAATTAAGGACAGTTGAAGTCGGACCTGTAGTCCTCATGGGGAGATCAGATGCCTGACCTCTTCCTAGGGTCGGGAACCCCGACCCCCTGACTGTCCCAACTGAGTGTCTCGTCCCGACTATGGCTCATCAGCACGATCTCCGATCCCCTGGGTACGAGGCTTGCATCGTAAGAATCGCAGAAAAGATAAGGAGGACACAACCCGACAGAAGATGACGTCATCCGACAAGACTTCTGTCACAACCCAATTTTTGTTCGGGAATAAAAATCATTAAATAAATCATTTCCTATAAATTAAATAAAACGAAAACAAATTAATCAAGCGAAAGTATTAAGGAAATTAATATTTCCTTTAAAAATCATTATTGAAAATATTTTTGAAATATTCTCCATGCCCTAAAATATTCTCCAAATTTTTGATGAAATTTTGGAGGTCGAGAAATAATTATAACAATATAAAGAATATTAAAGTAATTATTTAAATAAATTAATTAATTAATCATTAAGTGAGCTGGTGATATTTTTATTAATCATTAAGTGAGCTAGTGTCCATATATTTTGAGGATTTTTCTTGGAATTATTTGAGCACTTAAAGTATTTATAAAAATTCAAAGATCATTTAACTAATTAATTTAAATGGAAAAAAGTTAAATCCTTTCCCTGCTGTCGGGCCGCCTTTCAGCCCATTCCTTGAAGTCCAGCTTGCCTCCCTCCTTTCTCTCTCTACCGGTCGGCCCGCTGCTCTTCCCTGCATGCGTCGGTCGAAATCCACTTTGCCTCCCCGGCTCGGCTCGCTCTCCTCACGACAAGGGACCGGGCCCCACCTGCCAGCTCTTTCCTTCCTCTCGACCCACCGCTAGGTGGACCCCACCTGTCGGGCTCATCCCCAACCTTCAGCCGCCATTTTCGGTGCAAATCTTGCGCCCGCGCCGCCGCTTTCCCCACGCCATTTCCCGTGCACGCCCGCGCTTCCGCAACCGCCGCCCACTATCCCGCATCCCGCTCTTCGTATCCCCACACGCGCTCAGCCGAACCGAGTGGCTTCATTTACAAATCCCGTCGCTGAAAACCACTTCCCCGCAACAAACGACGAGAGATTCAGAGCTATTCCATGCGCAATCCCATCTCCCGTCCCCCCAATAAAGCTAGCCAGACTCCTCCTCTCTTCGAATCCCTTTCGCCGCATCCTCTCATGCCCCAGACCAAGCTCGCACCAGCCACTCGTGCTCCACCACGGTGCATGATTGTTCGGCCACGTGCCGCAACCACTCCTAGCACCACTGCCACACTCCGAGGCCACCTTGCCTTCAGCGCACCGCCCCGCGCCCTGGCTGACACTCCCCGTCCTTGGGCCGCTACCGAAACACCCCCATCGCTGCAATCTCGAAACTTCACCACCGTTTTCCACCTCTGGCCAGCAATCTTCGCCTCTCCAATCACCGTCGTGGCCTTCACCGAATCCCGCTGCACCCCAGCCATCGCTTTCCGTGCTTGGATCGTCGTCAATTCGCTCCGTCGCCATGGTCCCCTCTAACTCTGGCAACCTCGGTGAGCACCCTCTCTCTCCCTTGTTTTACCTCTCTTCGGCCGTTCCCCAGCCGCATTGCGCCTGTCCGCCGCCTCATGCCCGTCGATAGGTCCCCATGGACCGAGTTCACCGTGGACCGACTGTCCGCCCTCGCTGACGTCAGCCTGACATCAGCCCTTGTCTGCATGCAAGGTAGTGTTCCCGTTGGAACATCAGTATGTGAGCATGGGCAAATCATGTCAACCAGGCTAGAATCACAAGAGTAAAAGTCGCCCCAGCCAAGACGTTTGCTAGTCAAGTATGCAGCTGTTTACAATTGTTTAATTTTCAAGTACCTTTGTTTGTACATAGAAGTTTCATAGCAGATATGTACCAAGAGGGAAATATCGAATAAAGACTGAGATATATGTGTCTCTTCTTTTGTGATTCATCTTGAGTGTTAAAAAATGCTAAGTTGTGTACTGCCAGTGTTATAAGAAACCTAGAGTTTCATTTTTCCCCACTCAGAAGCGAATTGATCCAAATATCCAGCTAGAACATACAGCCATCCAAGTATGATTTGGAGGATTCATCTCGATGAACCATCTCTACTCTAGGGTGGAAAGCAAACTTGTGAGATCAACAGCAGGAAACATTGGTTGCTTTAAACGCAGTTCCCAATGGTTCTCTAGTTTCAACGATTGTGGGAAAGAAACGTCGAAGTTTGTGTCCTGTCAGTCTTGAAAGGCAGCAAATGATACAAGAACCAACAGAATAAAATAGCTCTACCAATATTTCGATGGAATGACGAAGAAATTTTTTACGAGCCGTTAGCAGAATTACATCAATCCCAAGTTAACAGGCTCGAATCTAAGGCACACCCAAGCAGTTATGTCAATAATGAAGGGTTACGCGGAGGCTACGCTAGCCAAAACCAAAAACTTTTACCGCGCAAACCAGAATACTTGCAAGTAAGGGCCGATAGATCGTTACCGATTGGAGTAGAGTGCAAGGAATAGCCAATCGTGGCAATCCGATCCGGAACGTGTAGCCGATTCCCGGAGACGCCGATTCGCCAATCGCCGATTCGAGTCGTCCGGCCGCGTTCTCACGTCTCGCTCCGATGCGCCCGACCGCAGCCGATTCCACCATAGTCGATCGCTCCGATTGCGCCGATCCGGCCGATCAAGAGCGCGCAACGTAGCGCGCCTACCGGTATCCACACGTCCGGGGACGAACGCCGTACACCCGTGTGCTAGCACGCGATGCAAGGCTAGGGTTTGGCTCGAAAGTGGGGAGGGTTTCCGTGGAGATTGATCTCGGCGACTTTTGTTGCACGCGATGCAATTGACATATCACAGCTCTCCACCCCTCCCTCCTTTATATAGAGTTGGCCGACGGGACTAGTGGCCGATTAGGACTCTATTTTGAATCGGATCTCATCCGTATCTCATAGAGTTGGGCGCCCACACGTCGTAAGCCCATAGGACTCTATCCGATCGGATCCCTATCCGATCGAGCCGTATCCGAGTCCAACTCGAATATCTATTCTATCCCCTTAAGCGTGCGACCCGTAGGTTCAGGTATACTTGGTTTCGGCTATAGTCTAACTTAGCCGATCGTCGGCTCGAGTCTAACTCAGCCGACTCACATCAGCGCGCGCTTAGCAGCACATATTGACACCATAGTATACAAGAATAATATCGGCTCGAACTGTAATGTGTACACAAATCCCTTTGCCTCACGATACCGCTTAAGCTATAGGCAAGATGTGTGCCATCCCTTCAATAGCTTAACCATTCACTCGAACCGTATTGGATTATCCGTCCGTTGATTGACTCCTCAATCAACTTAGCATGGCCATGCATTTCCATAATCCATTACCTCGAGGGCCCAGAGATATCTCTCCAAAGGAGGGGCAAATTCCATCTTGATCACTCACATCCCACTCCATGTTTCATAGCAAACCCGAAAACTACCTTTATAACTACCCGCCGGAATAGCGTTTGGTAGTCCCAAAGTAGGCTACTACACATGTTGGAATCCATGGTGATCTCGGTCTAAGGACTTTGTACCAACACTACCCGAGACCAACTAATGGCACATTAATTCCTGTAGTGTCTCATGGTGGGTCTATCCAACAATGTGTTCTCCAACACATATGTCCATGTTTATTGATTTGGTATCTCCATACCCATGATCTATGAGACATGATCATCAATCAATAGACATGCCGATCTTAGAATCATATTAGTTCCAATAATATGATATATGATCGAGGATCATTTAGAAATAGATTCATACATATCGAGTCTCATTAATAAGTCACGTACTTATTGATCAATACAAGATGTCTATTTCATGGAACCGAATAACACTTTAATTCATAAATACATAAACATTGACGTGATATCCAACATCTCCATGTTGCCTCTAGGGCATATCACTAACAATCTCCCACTTGCACTAGAGTCAATCATGTAAGTATCTAATACCCATTGCTCTTGTGTGCGCCTCATGCTTCGGTGAGGGAGAGGTTTTGTCGGCGGATCGGCTATGTTGAGATCCGTGTGCACTTTGCATATCTTGACATCACCTCTGTCCACAATCTCGCGGATGAGATGATATCGCCGAAGTATGTGTTTGGACTTCGATGTGACCTCGGCTCCTTGGCTTGCACAATGGCTCCACTATTGTCACAATAGAGAGACATTGGACCGCGTACTAGTCATCACACCAAGCTCGAAACGAATTTCTTGATCCAAACAGCCTCCTTGCAGCTTCCGAAGCAGCAATGTACTCGGCCTCCATTGTAGAATCAGCAACGGTATCCCGCTTGGAACTCTTCCAGTGATCGCGCTCCGTTCGAGCAGAACACGAACCCGCAGTTGCGATCTATAATCATCCTTGTCTGTTTGGAAGCTAGCATCGGTGTAACCACTTACAACGAGCTCTTCTTCACCTCCATAGACTAGGAACATATCCTTAGTTCTTCTCAAGTACTTAAGGATATTCTTTACGGCAGATCAGTGACCTTCACCGGATCTCGACGTATCTGCTCGTAGCACTCAAAGCGTACGAGACATCCGGGCGTGTACAAAGCATGGCATACATGATGGATCCAATTGTCGAAGCATATGGAACCATACCCATCTTATTCCGCTCATCATGTGTCCGAGGACACCGATTCTTGCTAAGATTAATGCCATGTGACATGGGCAAGAAACCTTTCTTGGAATCATGCATGTTGAACCTTTTCAACACCTTGTCAATGTATGTACTTTGGCTTAATCCAATTAGCCTCTTAGATCTATCTCTATAGATCCGAATGCCCAATATATATGCTGCCTCCCCTAAGTCTTTCATGGAAAAACTATTTTTCAATGAAGACTTGACGGATTCTAGCATAGGGATATCATTTCCAATCGTAATATGTCATCCACATATAAGATTAGAAATACAATTGCGCTCCCACCGACCTTTTGTAAACACAGGCCTCTTCTTCATTTTTGATGAAACCAAACCCTTTGATTACTTCATTAAAACGAATATTCCAACTCCGAGATGCTTGCTTCAATCCATAAATGGATTTCCGTAGCTTGCATATCTTTCTGGCGATTCGGATCGACAAAACCCCGAGGTTGTATCATGTATACATCCTCGCTTAGGTTTCCATTCAGGAAAGCCGTTTTGACATCCATTTGCCATATCTCATAATCGAAATATGCAGCAATCGCTAGGATAATCCGAATAGATTTAAGCATTGCGACGGGCGAGAAGGTTTCATCATAATCAACTCCTTGAATCTGTTTAAAACCTTTCACCACCAATCGCGCCTTATAGATGTGAACATTTCCATCCATATCGGCCTTTTCTTAAAAACCCATTTACACTCAATGGTTTTGACACCATCGGTGGATCAACCAAGTTCCAAACTTGATTGTCGTACATGGATTCTATTTCGGATTTCATGGCTCCAAGCCACTTGTTGGAATCGGGTCCCACCATCGCTTCCTCATAGGTCTTAGGTTCATCGTTGTCCAACAACAATATATCACGTTGTTCCGCACTGTGTACGTCGCGCACGACGTGATCTTTCGGACCTCCGTGGGCGGTGTATCAACAACGGTGGCGCAACACTTTGTTCCTCCCGTTGTGGTTCCGTGGTTGCGAAACGTTTTCGGTGTTTCTTGAACTTCTTCAAGATGCACCCTCTCCCACCTAACCCTTCTTGAAAGAAACTCTTTCTCCAAGAAGACACCATGTCGGGCGACAAACACTTTGCCTTGTTCCCGATTATAAAAGTAATATCCCTTAGTTTCCTTAGGATGTCCCACAAAGAAGCACTTGTCGGATTTGGGTGTGAGCTTGTCGATTGTAAACGTTTTACATAAGCCTCACATCCCCAAATTTTGAGAAAAGACAAACCAGGGGTTGCCCTGTCCATATCTCATATGGTGTCTTTTCAACCGACTTAGATGGAACTCTATTTAGTGTGAGCGCAATGTTTCAAGAGCATATCCCCATAAGGATAACGGAAGATCACTTTGGCTCATCATCGACCGCACCATGTCCAACAAGGTGCGATTTCTCCGTTCGGACACCCCATTCCATTCGGAGTTCCCGGCGGAGTCAACTGTCGAACAATTCCACAATTTTTCGATGATTACCAAACTCTTGGCTCAAGTATTCCCCTCCACGATCTCGATCGTAGAAACTTGATTGTTTTCCCTAAATGATTCTGTACTTCATTCTGGAATTCTTTGAACTTTTCAAAGGATTCGGACTTATGCCTCATTAAGTAGATATAACCATATCTACTAAAGTCATCGGTAAAGGTAATGAAGTACTGATAACCACCTCCGGCCGTTGAGCTCATTGGTCCACATACATCGGTATGTACGAGTGCCAACAAGTCACTTGCTCTTTCACGTGTCCCGTGAAAGGTGCCTTTGTCATCTTACCAAGTAAACAAGACTCACATGTCTCAAATGATTCAAAATCAAAAGAGTGAAGCAATCCATCCTTATGGAGCTTCTCCATGCGTTTCTTATTTATATGGCCTAAGCGACAATGCCGGATAAACGTGGGGTTTATATCATTAGAGAGTTGCCTTTCGTATTAATGTTATTGATGGGAGACGCTTCAAGATTCAAAACGTACAATCCATTCACCGTGGAGCATGAAAATAGAACATATCTCTCGAGATATATTGAACAACCATTGTTCATTGATCTAAAATCATATCCTTCCGCTTGCAAACATGAAGCGGAAATAACGTTTTGACATAGTGTTGGAACACAATAATAATTATTTAATTCCAAAACTAATCCCGAAGGTAGATGAAGTGGTACGTGTCGACAAGAACGTAGCAACGCTTGCTCCATTGCCGACGCGCAGTTCACCTCGCCCTTCTCAATCCTCTACTTCTTCTCATTCCCCGCAACGATTTGCAAATATGAGCTACTGATCCGGTATCAAATACCCAAGAGTCGTAGGTGAAGTAGCAAGATTAATGTCTATAACATTAATACCGAGCGTAAGTCGTACTTTGCTTCTTTTCGATCCTCCATGTACTTCTTGCAGTTCCTCTTCCAATGGCCTGTCTCCTTGCAATAGAAGCAAACGGCATCGATGCCGCCGACCCCTTCTTGCCCTTCTTTGCATTAGAGGCACTCGCGATCTCATCGGGAGTTAACTTCCTCTTGGTGCAAAGTTTCTTGACAGTGGTTTGCGTTTAGCCTTCGCATCATCATCACATGATGACCATTCTTCTGATACTCTCCTCACTGTCTTTAGCATCCCATGCAATTCAGCCAAGGTTCTATCCTTATTGTTCATGTGATAGTTTAATATGAATGGCTCGAAGCTCGGAGGGAGCGACCGGAGAATCACATCGCAGCCAACTCTTGGCTAAGGGGAAAACCTAGTTTTCCGGACTCTCAATGTAGCCAATCATTTTTATCACATGCGGATGACGGGATTCCCCTCAACAAGCTCGCACGCAAACAAGGACTTTGAGGTGTTAAACCTCTCGGCCCGAGCTTGGTTCTCAAACATGCCACGCAGCCCCGAATAATAGTGTGAGCATCGCTGCTCTCATATTGCTTCGAAGCTCGGGGACATTGTAGCAAGCATGAGACAGCTTATGTCTAGGGCATCATTAGTGTGCTTCTCGTAAGCTCTCCGTGCGCTTGCAGGTGGCATTATTAGGCAAATCCTCCGGATAAGGTACTTCAAGAACGTACTCCTTACGCTCTTGCTTGAGAACAATTCTCAAGTTGCGATACCAATCCATAAAGTTTGTTCCATTTAATTTTTCCTTTTCGAGAATAGATCGCAAGTTAAAGGTACTGGGTGTAGTATTGGCCGCCATTTATTCTACAACGAAAAAGCAAAGTTTAGCACAATGTTTATGCTATGTCTTTTGTTAAACAATTTAACATTAGACTCCCATTACGTATTTTCCACCTTCCCTCTAGGTTACGTATTGGGTCAAGATCCACATGTTAATTAATTTTCTAGTGAGCTTTGGCATCACCGCTAAAAAATTAGTAACATCGGTAAGCAACACCTTGCTAATCACATCTCTATGTGACTCTTGTTGTTGGTGTGGCATCTCCATGCCCCGGCGCCAACCTATGCCCCAAGGCCCAAAACTGTTTTGATAGCCTTGTTCAAGAAACCAAATGCTCCTGCATGTATATGTCGACATATACCCCTCGTGTTATGATAGAGAATGGCACTCGCTTTGGCGGACCCACCATTGACGAGCATAACGGTGACGGGTGCAACATTTGGAAGGGCATCATTACTACTTAATTTTGCGAGGATGCTATCCTATCAAACAAACATATCACATATGAAAGCAAGAAGAATAGCATATAGTGAAATAGTATGGCCCCCTTCACATGGTGATCTCCATCTCCATGTCGGCACCGAGGATCTCCATCTTCGGCACCATCTTTCAATGTGCATGATGCTTGATTTCTTCAAACTAAGCTACTACTATAGAAGCTCTAATTGAAGATTACATCGACTCGCAGTCGTGAAAGAATATTACAAGCATTGCACGTATGAAAGAATATTACAGGATTGCACATATGAAAGAATATTACATGCATCACATGCATCTCATACATCTCATACATACAATAGGGCCATACCATCTCAAAGCATTCTCTGCAAAAACAAGTTAGGCGTAGAAACGTTTTCTACTTATCGCAGCTACGGCATCGAGACAACCTATAAGGGGGTACGCACACGGCTTCGGCAGCGCCCGAACACCACACGAAATTCATAGATCCAATCTATGAAATCGCTTACGGAAACCATGTCGGCATAATCATATTATGTCGTCCCGATACAATATCAAGGGAGATGGTTTGCGTAGGCGCGAGGCAGCTAACAAGATCGGACTACGAGATAGCTTCGGCATAATCACATTATACCGTTCCGATACACTATCAAGGAACGCTATCTCGAACCCAACTCAAACCGAGTTATATGGAAATTGCTTCAACGTAATCACATTACGCCGTTCCGATACACTATCAAAGAACGCAATTACCATTAACTCTCCTCAACAGATCCCGTTAAACCGATTGATCTAATCAACCCGTGCGCAAAACTTGTTCCAGATCCAATCTAAAACCCGAACTAAGCAAGATTAGCTCTGATACCACTGAAGGGTTACGTGGAGGCTACGCTAGCCAAAAACAAAAACTTTTACCGCGCAAAACAGGAACACTTGCAAGTAAGGGCCGATAGATCGTTACCGACGGAGTAAAGTGCGGCGGAATAGCCAATCGGGCAATCCGATCCGAACAGTGTAGCCGATTCCCGGAGACACCGATTCGCCAATCAGCCGATTCTAGTCGTCCGGCCGCGTTCTCACGTCTCGCTCCGATGCGCCCGACCGCACCGATTCCACCACGCCGATCGCTCCGATTGCGGCCGATCCGAAGCCGATCAAGAGCGCGCAACGTAGCAGCGCCTCAACCGGTATCCACACGTCCGGGGACGAACGCCGTACACCCGTGTGCTAGGACGCGATGCAAGGCTAGGGTTTGGCTCGAAAGTGGGGAGGGTTTCCGTGGAGATTGATCTCGGCGACTTCGTTGCACGCGATGCAATTGACATATCACAGCTCTCCACCCCTTCCTCCTTTATATAGAGTTGGCCGACGGGACTAGTGGCCGATTAGGACTCTATTTTGAATCGGATCTCATCCGTATCTCATAGAGTTGGCCGCCCACACGTCGTAAGCCCATAGGACTCTATCCGATCGGATCCCTATCCGATCGAGCCGTATCCGAGTCCAACTCGAATATCTATTCTATCCCCTTAAGCGTGCGACCCGTAGGTTCAGGTATACTCGGTTTCGGCTATAGTCTAACTTAGCCGATCGTCGGCTCGAGTCTAACTCAGCCGACACCACAATGCGCGCCTAGCAGCACATATTGACACCATAGTATACAAGAATAATATCGGCTCGAACCGTAATGTGTACACAAATCCCTTTGCCTCACGATACCGGTTAAGCTATAGGCAAGATGTGTGCCATCCCTTCAATAGCTTAACCATTCACTCGAACCGTATTGGATTATCTCCGTTGATTGACTCCTCAATCAACTTAGCATGGCCATGCATTTTCATAATCCATTACCTCGAGGGGCCCAGAGATATCTCTCCAAAGGAGGGGCAAATTCCATCTTGATCACTCACATCCCACTCCATGTTTCATAGCAAACCCGAAAACTACCTTTATAACTACCCGCATTGAATAGCGTTTGGTAGTCCCAAAGTAGGCTACTACACATGTTGGAATCCATGGTGATCTCGGGTCTAAGGACTTTGTACCAACACTACCCGAGACCAACTAATGGCACATTAATTCCCGTAGTGTCTCATGGTGGGTCTATCCAACAATGTGTTCTCCAACACATATGTCCATGTTTATTGATTTGGTATCTCCATACTCATGATCTATGAGACATGATCATCAATCAATAGACATGCCGATCTTAGAATCATATTAGTTCCAATAATATGATATATGATCGGGGATCATTTAGAAATAGATTCATACATATCGAGTCTCATTAATAAGTCACGTACTTATTGATCAATACAAGATGTCTATTTCATGGAACTGAATAACACTTTATTCATAAATACATAAACATTGACGTGATATCCAACATCTCCATGTTGCCTCTAGGGCATATCACTAACAAATAATTCAGCCAAAAGAAGCGATAACTCCAGACTCTCGCAGTTTAGATAAAGGCAGATCAAGCAGCTTCTTGAAATGCCTGTCGTTCAGGTCAAAAGCGGTTGAAGCGGAATTTAGAGTCCGTGGTGTCATGATAGTCAGTTTCAAGGTTTTAGGAACAGCTTCAACAGTTTCGAGTCAAAGTGAGTTCTCAGAATACCGAAGGGGTTGTTGTTAAGTGTGCGGTCTAAGGGCAATCTAAGGATCTTTGAACCACTACAACCATACCAAGGTCAGCACGAACAGAATAAGTCAGTGTGAGCTAGAAGAAACCGTATCAGTCAGCAAGCCAACCCAATCTCACACTACCTTGTTTCTTTGTAGCCCCGAATCTCGGGACGAGATTTCTCTAAGTACCCTTTAAAAATAAGAGGGTAGATTTGTCATAGCCTAATTTTCGTTCTGGATTAAAAATAATTAAATAAATCATTTTATAGAAATTAAATAAAATGAAAAACAAATTAATCAAGAGAAATTATTAAGAAAATTAAAATTTCCTTTAAAATAATGGCTGGAAATATTTTTTAAATATTTTCCATGCCCTAAACTATTCTCTAAAATTTTTTGTGAAATTTTGGAGCTCAAGAAATAATTTAACAATACAAAGAGTATTAAAGTAATTATTTAAATAAATTAATTAATCATTAAATGAGTGGTGATATTTGTATTAAATCTTTTGAGTGTCCATATATTTTAAGGATTTTACTTGGAATTATTTGAGCACTGGAAGTATTTATAAAAATTCAAATATCATTTAACAGATTAAATTAAATGGTAAACCACCTTTGCCCATTTCTTGAAGTCCATTGCCTCCCACCTTTCTCTCTCTCGTCGCTAAGCTCGCTGCTCTTCACCGCGTGCGCCGGCCGTAGTCCGGTTTGCCTCCCCGGCTCGGGCTCGCTCTTCCTCTAGCGAACAGTGGGACCGGGCCCCACCGTCGGCCCTCTCTCCTTCCTCCCGAAACACAACATGTGGGCCCCACCTGCCGGGCTCATCCCCAACCTTCGGTCGCTATTTCCACCGCTGATCTCGCGCGTTGCCACAACCGCCGCCCGCTTTCCCGCATCCCGCGCTGCCATATCCCCGCACACGCTCGGCCGAACCGAGGGGGGTTCGGTTTTCGAATCCCACGCCGCAAACCTCTTGCCCGCAACAAACAACGAGAGATTCGGAGCTATCCGTGCGCAATCCGGTCTCCCGTCCCCTATAAAGCTAGCCGGACTCCTCCTCTCTCTTTTCCCCTTTCGTTCTGTGCTCTCGTGCCCCGAACCGAGCTTGCGTCGGCCGCTTGTGCTCCACCGCCATGCGCCATTGTTTGGCCACGCCCCACCGCCGCTCCAAGCACCGTCGCTGCACTCCGAGCCCTCCATCGCCTTCGTCGCACCGCCCCACACCCCGACCGCAACTCCCCGGCCTCGGACCTCCACCGAATCACCCCCACCACCGTAAACCCGAACCTCCACTGCTGTTTGCCACCTTCGGCCAGAAATTACCGTCGATCTAGTCACCCGCCGATTCGCTCCCTCGCCATCGTCCCCTCCAACTCCGACAGCCTCGGTGAGTACCCTCTCTCTTCCCCCACAATTTTCCTCTCTCTAGCTGTTCCCAAGCCGCATCACGCCTCACCACCACCTCGTGCCTGCACGTGCTTGCACTCACTTCCTCCGTCGCTGGCTGAGGCCTTTGGCCCCTTGCGCGCCCGCCGCCGCGGCCTCGGCTTCGTTCCCTAGTTGTAGGATCGGTCTCGGACCGATCCGGCCGTCGATCTCGTGGCCGTCGATCCCCTTTAAGGACGATCTAGGCCGTCCATGTCGCGGCTCATGTGGTGCCGGCGGTGCCACCGCGTCGGTGCCACGTCGGCTGGCCATCCCCCGTGGCCGCCCGCCACGTGGCGAACCCGTGGATCGGTCCCCGTGGATTGGGTTCACCATGAACAGGCCGTGCGCCGCTGCCCTTGCTGACGTCAGCTTGACATCAGCCCATGCCGCTGACCTTTTCCCATTGAAAAATAATTAAAAATTTCACAATAAATCATTTTAATTTCCAGAATTCATTTAAAATGTCCAAAACATCAAAAATTCATATCTAATCCATACGAACTCCAAATTGGGCCATTCAAATTGCAAAATTAATCTAAAATTAAGATCTACATGTTTGTCTACTTTTCATGTACTGTTTATTTTGTTTTTATTAGGGTTTTTTCTGTTTTTGCGTGCTTGCTTATAGGTTACTCCATTTTCGTTGTTCATGCTCACGTGGAAAATAGTCAAAAGGTTGTTTGAAGAAGAAAGGCAAGTCACAATTTCCTTGAAGCATATTGGTCCTATTTTATAAATGTTTCATGTTTGCAAATAAAGTGCATTGTTTTCTAATTGCATGGAATGATGGAATTACTTACCTGTTTGCTTGTGCCATATTTATTTGATATCTGTCCTTGTTTAACCTTGTGTGATAACTTGACTAGCTTTAGTCACTCATGTTGATTTTTGCTATAATTATATGCTTAGGCATGCTTAATTACCACTAGCTCACTAAATGGGATAAATACATGAATTACTCTAGTCTCTCATGAGCTGTAAGCTAGTATCACCATGCCATGTTTTACTGGTCATAATTATCTCAACTAAAACATGACTTAATGATGGGCTGTGGGGGCATGGTTTTGATTGTTGCACCCATGACAATTAAGGACCAGTTCATGGAAAACCATGGAAGACTTAAAGTGCTTACCACGAGCAAAATGGGCAACTACTAGACTCATAGTATTGATTTCCTCTGGCCGATGTACCTTAGTGAGAGTGGGCGTGATGGAGTTTGCTCGGCCAGGGTGCTCAGTTGATCGGCTACTGGATTCACCAGAGCACGCGGGGGGGGGGGGGCAGCCCACTCCCTTTCAAGGGTTGGGGGCGAAACCTTGGCGTGGTACTATTCGTTGGGGGGAGTTATGCGAATGGTCTTGTCACGATTTCCCCCTTGCAGTATCATGGTGGTACTTCGGGGCATGGTAACATGTGTAGAATCGTGTCTTGTGGGTAAAGTTGTGCACCTCTAATCAGAGTAAAACTATTCGAATAGCCCTGCCCGTGGTTATGGGCGGTAAACCACATTCACTGGGATTAGTCTCATTTTTAATAATTGGACTTAGTGGAACTGATTTAGTTCAGGTGGAAATGGTTGGGCCTATTAACCAGGGGACAGCGTTGTTCAGTGAAGATTCAATATTGACTTAATACTCAACTGTTTTATTGTTTTAAACAAAAAAGGTGTACAACTGCTTTTATGTACAATAGCCCAAGCCACTCTTTGTCTTCCCTTGCACATCTGCATCCCTTGGTGTGGCTTGTTGAGTACGGTGGTTGTACTCAGCCTTGCTATTTCTCCCCCTTTCAGAAGTATAGTGCTTCTGAGTTGAAGATGGTGTTAGAGAATCAAGGCTCAGATCCTAGTTGAGTTTGCCTGTGGAGTTGAGTTGAAGCCTCCTAGGGTCGTCTTTATTTTTTGCTACTATTTCTTTTTAGTGTAAGAAATAAGTGCCTTTTTCAGTAAGTATTTTTTATGTTATGCTTTATTTTACGTTTGGAGATGTGTATTAAGTTGTCATTTTGTATACCCTGGTTGATTCCTGGACATAGATTTAATACGCAAAATAGTCTGGAAATTTGGGATGAATTTTCGGGCACGCCAACTGCGCAGGAGGTACCTGCGAAGAGCATATCCCAAGGCAAGGTGGAGTGCGTTGTTGGTATTTCTTATGACCATCGATAAAATCCGCAAGCGCACGGAATACCGTAGCACATCACCCGGGGAGTATTCCAAGGGATATTGAATCCAAGGAATGGTAGGGATTATCAAATAGTTAGTTTCATCCAAGGATATCCAAGATTAGGTAGGCTAAAGTATAGAGATGATTTCTATGGTTGCGGCTCTAAGAAGCTAGTAAAATTACTTTGGGCATCAGCTTACACTCGATCTGCCAAGTGACTCCGGCCTACAGCTCTACGCCATACGCGAACGTGGAGGAATACAAAGGACGGACAGGATTGTCACTACCTGTAGCCTACCTCTCCCTCGTGGAGTACGAGGCAAACAAAGGTAAACTCTAGCCTAGACACCACGTCTAAACTATCGAATACTACTCTAGCCTCGCGCAAGAACACCCCTCTTTATTAGGGGTCTTAGTACTAGAGCACCCAAATTAATGGATGATGATCCCGTAAGTAAATGCGGTAAAGTAAATTACTAAAAGTAAAAGTATAACAACCATAGTAAAGCATGAACACTTACTTTGTTGAAGAATGTATCCGTCGAGGTACAAGGCCGGAGGTCGGTGCCGGGACTCCGGGCAATCTTCCGAACTACCTCTCGGAGATAACTCTGACATTTTGGGCAACTCGGAGGTTCCCCTCACTCTCTAACCTATTTTGTAAGTACTAGAGACCTAACACTAGAGCTTGGGAGTGAAGCTTTATTCTTCTTGGAGGTTTCTTTGAAGTGGATGAAGTGCCCTCCTTAAATAGGGGGTTAAGGTGGTTGTATGGCAGTTAGTAACCATCCACCTAATGTCATTGGGGACCAATGGACATCTACCATGTGGAAGGAGGGAGGGATTGGCTGCCAAAGTGGTTCGGCCGAACCCTGACTGGCTCCAATCCCCACCGACTTTCTCCTGTGACTGACTGGTGGGCCCTTAGGGAAGTTCCCGGGTGTTTGGCATCAATCTATGTCGGTCTCACCTGACTTGTGGGCCCTCCTATCCGCAGGAAGCTGACGTGGCGATCACCGATTGGTTGAAGTTAAGTTCTTCGCCATGAAAGCACACTTTCGCTTCATTTTGGTACATTAATCACCTGTATACATTAAATCATCAACACTCGTGGAAAAGGTTAGTTAATAACCCCTACCGCTATGTTGACGTGCCAAGTTTGTTCCCTTATGCAGGAGTTGACGGTCGGATTTTAGGTGACAGTGACCATCAACAAACTCCCCCAAACTTAGTCTTTGCTCATCCTCGAGTAAAGGTCGAGATTACTAAGTTGGATGATACATTATTGGTATGATGCTAACATAAAAGTTATTCCTAGACCTACTCATAACTGTGAATTTGTATGTGTCTACCATAAAATTCTAAGTATTGAAAAATGGAATACGCTACTATGGTTTCTTCTGCATGAAATAACTTGGGGTTTTGATAAGTTTTCAAAAATAAAGAAAAATGACTTTACTCCTCTGATGATTCTCTCGTATCACTCAAGGTGTTTGATTCCTCACCTGGGCAATGCTCGCCCAAAATTCTCCTACTTCTAATAAAGCTTATGTGGAGCTCAAGTTAGGGAAAATCATGCGGCATACTTGCATCAAATATTTTGTAAAGTCAAATAAAAGATCCAAGAGAAAAACTAATCATGTACTCATGACCAAGCTTGTGCATATTATTTTTATTGGAGTATGTGGATGGAAAAGTGGCAAAAGAAAAATATTAGTTGTGGTGGCACCTATGTTTGAATGATCCTCCTCCTACTTTATTTTAGAGAACATGGCTATGATTTTTTCTCTCTCTCTTTTTCATAGTCATTCTGCTCGAGAAGATTTTTTTCTTCTTTTTCATGAGCATCATGAATCTTTTGTTTTTATTTCTATAGCTCATGTCTCATTTGGCATGGGTAGGGAGATCACTAATTGATTGGAACCTTTATTTTGTTGACGACTATAGTGGATGTAAATCCCTGGAGTAGAAATATGCATGTATGAGGATGTGGATATTGTGGAAATATTGTTGGCTAAACCTCTAATGTAGAGGGAGAGTGAAATTTTATGTGGTGGATATGCACAAGACTTTGATCAACGAAAACATGAAAAGATTCTATCGAGAGTCTAATTATTTGACCAAACTCAAAATGATGGCAAGTAGCATATGTATAAGTTTTAATCATGTAATTCGACATATGGCCTTGATCGGAAGAAAACATCATCAAGGAGTTAAAGTTATGGTTTTTCAATTGTTTAAAATAAAATTCCCAAGTATTTTTATGCAGCATGAAACAAAGTTGCTCACTACCAGACTATCTCTCATAGATAAATAGCTCGAATAACATGCTATCACTAAATAATTGATTTCATAGTGTACGAGCAAAACTCATGGAATAAAGTGTATGTAAGCCAACGAACACGTGTCATGTCTCCAAGATTATTTAGGCTCATGCAAAAATAAAAGTTGCAAACCTGAGCAATGGGGGAGCATGATGACGAGCGAGAAAAAATTTGGTTTGAACCATATGAGGTATTGCTGCATTTTCTTGCATCATCGTCATGCTAAAATATGCAAAAATGTGGAGGTGGTCCCAGGGATTGTGCGTGTCGAAGCATGGGACACCCACACTTATTTTTGTACCTGCGACTTTATTTGGACACAACATGAGTGGAGAAAAGAAATAATTCTACAGGTGTAATAAACCGGAGAACTTTATTCAATTAAAATAAAACTTACCTAGAAACTTACCTTGAATCCTCATGGGGACTTTGTGTGTACGGACTGCGTCACCCATGGGCCAAATAAACAAAAAGAACAAGAGAAAAGGGGTCTCTTACCTTTCTTACCTGTTTTACTTTTTTAATTATTATTATTATTATTTTATTTGTTTTTGAAAATTTATTTTCACCAACTTTTTTATACTCAACCAAGGCTAGATTAAAATTGACTCAACATGAACATCATAGGGTTTTGCGCGTGCTCTGTATGTTATGCATCGTTGTCAAATATCCAATGCCTAGGATTATCTCCATTTTGAATCAACTAAAAGTCCATAATTATAAAACCAAGATCTATACAAGCATGAACTCTAACGTAAGCAAACTGGACACCATGTCTGGTTTGATTAAAGAAGACTTTTTAACCTAAGCACCATGCTTAATTTAAAGAGCCTATGAATGGACTATCAAAATTCATTCAAACTAGAGCATGCAAGAATAGATAAAGGAAGCATGTGATCAAGTTATATCCATGTGAAGATAAGTATGAGTATATGAATGGTCTACTTTGGGTACCTCCTGGCATGGCTTTGTTTAATGTCGAAAGCAGGACATTTTTTCATGTTTTTTAGCAAGGCAAGTTATAACTATCATAATTTCTAAACTAAGGTGAAATTTTGGCATGAATGGAATTTGTTATGAGACACGTACCATCCTCCCCCACACTTGGATTTTTGTGTTGCGGGACATCAAAAAATCAAGCGTGTGGTGTCAATCCTCCTTCAAAACTTATTCCATTACCAGAAACACCAAGGTGCAAAAGTTGATGTAGCTCCATGTTCTCAGTCGTTGCATGACCATCGTTATTCTTAATCTTAACCTGAAATGGTTAGTGACCAAAAATACCAAAGGGCAACCTTATCCCTAAAACATGTTCTTGCTTTTTTTATGAAGGGAAATAATAATATGGGCTACCTCTCTGTATTGCTTGTTTATGGTCGAAAGCTCGACCATGGGGAGTTCTTATATTGCAGTCACCATTGGCAATGTAGTTCTCACCTTCACCACCAGTTGTTGATTTACCATTGAAGTTATAGCTGCAATTTAGTGCCAAAAGAGCAACCACGAAATTTACAATGTTTATCATAAACAAATGCATCTATAACCAACCTTCTAAATATATTTTTAGTGAGGACCATAAGATGGTTTTATGTGCTCATGGGATAAAATGTGATAGGTTCTAAAGATATCTTAAGAGAGCAAGGTTCCTCATATTCAAGAAGGAAACTTTCATGCTCATCTTGTGGGCATTCATTCATGGGTAGGTCCTGTACATAATGCACCGAGACATGTGGTCTGCTACCGAATTCTCTACTCCCTTTTTATCTTTGATTTCGATATCAAATTGCTTGAGTAAGAGAATCCATCTTATTAGTCTAGGTTTAGTATCTTTCTTAGTGAGCCGGTATTTCAAGGCAATATGATTAGTGTAAATTATTACCTTAGTTCCAACTAAGTAAGTTCTAAACTTATCGATAGCAAAGCAACAACAAAAAGCTCTTTTTGAATGGTAGCATAATTAAGTTGGGCTCCTGTTAGAGTTTTGCTAGCATAGGCTATGGCACTATGTTTCTTATCCTTGGTTTGACCAAAGACTGCTCCCACTGCAAAGTCGCTAGCATCGCACATTTTTTCAGATGGCAGCGACAAGTTGGGAGATTGAATTATAGGAGCAAAGACACTCATCATTGAAGTCAAAGGGAACATCTTTAGCTAAGAGGTTTGTGAGGGGTCTAGCGATTTGAGATAAATCCTTAACGAACCGAAAACAGAACCCTGCATGACCTATGAAGCTATGGATTCCCTTGACATTGATAGGAGGTGGAAGCTTTTCGATAACATCGATTTTAGCTTTGTCCACCTCTATCCCTCTCTCGGACACTAGGTGCCCAAGAACGATCCCTTCTTGGACCATGAAATGGCACTTCTCCCAACTAAGTATCAGGTCCTTTTCTTGGCATCTCTGTAAGACCTTATCTAAATTCTCAAGACAATGATCAAAAGTTTTTGCATAGATGGAGAAATCGTCCATGAAAACTTCCATGATTTGCTGAATCATGTTTCAGAAAATAGACATCATGCACCTTTGGAACGATGCGGGTGCATTACACAACCCGAAAGACATCATGCATTGGGCATACGTTCAATTGGGGCATGTGATTGTGGTCTTACTTTGGTCATCGGGATGGATGGGAATTTGATGATAACCAGAATACCCATCAAGGAAACAAAAGAAAGAATGGTTGGCTAACCTCTCCAACATCTCATCGATGAAAGGAAGCAGAAAGTGATCTTTCTTTGTTGCCTTGTTAAGATTCCGATAATCTATGCCCATTCTTCATCTCGTGATAGTACATTGCAGAATTAATTCACTGTAGGGAACGGGATAAATTATCCCGGCATGAAGGAGTTTCAAGACCTCTTTTTTCACCACTTCTCTCATCGCATTGTTTAACCTCCTTTGAGGCTCCCTAGAGGGTGTAAGAGTTGGATCAGTAGGGATGCGATGGGTACAGAGAGTTGGACTGACTCCCTTGAGGTCCTGGAGTGAGTAGCCTAGAATAGATCGATGCTTTTCTAAGATGCAGATAAGTTTAGAAGTTTGATCCTTGGAAAGCTTGTCACTGATGATGACAGACGATTTTGTATCTCCATTTAGAAAGGCGTATCGAAGGCCAGAAGGAAGAGGTTTGAGCTCTATCGGAGGCCATGATGGTGGTTTTGTCGTGGGAAGCTCAATTGTCTCTCCAGAGTTTTTTGTTTCTTGAGTGAAGAAGGGACTTCTTCCTCAAGGACGGTCTGTGGGAATTCAACTGGAGAAATCTCCAAGACTTCCTCGATAGGCTCATACTCGGGAGAGACTTCGGCTATGGAGTTCATAGCTGTTGAGATAGGAATTGAAACGAATCCCTCCCGAGTTTGTTTTTGAGGACTCCTAGTGTTGGTGCATCTAAGAATAGCTCTTCCAGCGGATGCCCAATTGGAATGTCGAAGTCTAAAACTTTGAATACATGAAAGTCTAGGATTGCCTCAAGAATTTTGTGACTCACAATCACGTTCTAGGGTATCTCATTACTTTCTAGGATATCTCCGTGAGGAGTCTTGAAAGATTTAAGAGTCGGGGCCAAAGGTTCATCACCGAGAAGTGTGAACACTAGGGAATCAGAAATAATATTTGCCCCAACAATGGGATTGTAGAGAACCTTAACCGGAGTTCCCTTTATGTTGCAAAATGGTTGACGAAGGTGAACTATTCTGAATTGCTTCGGATGACAATTCACACTCTTTCAACAACTCATGGCTCATAATTGATGTTAACCCCTTCACGGTCTCTCTAAGGAATTTATTGTCGAGAGGCACAGGAGGAGGAACTAGAACTGGTGGTCTCTTTTTGCAGAAGAATTTCGAGGTTTTCCCATAATCTTTGAAAAGATTATCCTCAAAATTGAAGGAAAACTCCAAAGAGTGAATCACTTCATCCTTCGGTGTTCCTGGTTCGAGCGAGGTTTCTACAGCTGGGTCTTGAGATATTCAAGGTAAAGCATTGGACTCGAATGGAGAGTTATCCTCATCGCTTTCCTTGACTATCGCCGGTAGTGCTTCATGATAATCTTCGACGAAGGAGGTTCTCTAATATATGACTTCGGATTTTCGTTCCTTTCGTTGGAGTCTTATGTGAAAATGAACCACCAGATGCGATGTCAAGATATAGGGCAGACTCTTTGCCAAGACCTGACCAGAAGTGTTGCAACAACACATGGTCAGGTAAGGACAAGTCGAGGACGGATTGGATCAGAGTTAAGAACCTGGCCCAAGCTGCACCTATAGTTTCCTTCTCAATTATACGAAAGCTGAGAACTTCTACACATAGAGATGTTATACGGGTTAGCAGGAAGAAAGTGAAACAAAATATGTCTCTGAGTACTTCTCACTCACCGTTTGCTTTCTCTATGGTAAGAGCGTACCATTGCTTCGCCCTTTCGGAAAGCGAAAAGGGAAATAACTTCCACTTCAAAGTTCTTTGTGTCATGCTTGGAATCATCAGGCATGAACACAATTGCTCGAGCTCTCACAGATGATAGTGTGGGTTTTCATGATCGCGGCTAGAGAAGGATTGCTTTCAAACCACGTCTATAAAGGCAGGGCAGAGTTCGAAGCTACATGAAAGAATTAGCTCAGAAGAAGATGGTCGGTCAAAGAACTCGCCCTTGGGAGTGGATAGGCTTTGTATAGGTTGCTCCATAATCTAAAAAGAAAAATAAAAACATACGAGGATGACCTATGCTCTAGGATAAATGAGCAATCGATTCCCGACGACAACGCTAGAAATACTTGTTGGTATTTCTTATGACCACAAATAAAATCCTTAAGTGCATGAAATACCATTGTAGCACTTCACCCAGGGAGTATTCCAAGGGATATTGAATCCAAGGAATTGTAGGGATTATCAAAAAGTTAGGTTCATCCAAAGAAATCCAAGATTTGGTAGGCTAAAGTATAGAGAGGATTTCTATGGTTGCCGCTCTAAGAAGCTGTTAAGATTACCTTACTTTCTTTACTTACTTTGAGAGCTGGCTTACACTCGGTCTGCCGAGTGACTCCGGCCTATAGCTCTAAGCCGTACCCGAATGAGGAGGAATACAAAGGATGGACAGGGCTATCACCACCTGCCGCCTACCTCTCACCCGTGGAGTACAAGGCAAACAAAGGTAAACTCTAGCCTAGACACCACGTCTATACTATCGAGTACTACTCTAGCCCCGTGCAAGAACACATGTCTTCGTTAGGGCTCTTACTACTAGAGCACCCAAATTAATGGACAATGATCCCATAAGTAAATGCGATAAAGTAAATTACTCAAAGTAAAAGTATAACCACCATAGTAAATCACAAACACTTACTTTATTGAAGAAAGCATCCATTGAGGTACAAGGCCAGAGGTCAGTGCCGGGACTACCGGCACTCCTCCGACTACCCATCGGAGAGAACTCCGACATTTGGGGCAATCCTTTTAGAGCTTCCCCACACTCTCTAACCTGTTTTATAAGAACTAGAGACCTAGCACTAAACCTTTGGAGTGAAGCTTTATTTTTCTTGGAGGTGTGTTTTTAAGTGGATGAAGTGCCCTCCTTAAATAAGGGGTTAAGGCGGTTGTATGGTGATTAGTAACTGCCATACCAACCTAACCGTCATTGTGGACCAATGGATAGCTGCCACGTGGAAGGAGGGAGGGATTGGCTGCCAAAGTGGTTTGGCTGAACCAAGGTTCGCTGAACCTTGACAGGCACCAATCCCCACCGACTTTCTCCTGTAACTGACTGGTGGGCCCATAGGGCTATTCCCGGGTGTTTGGCCCCAACCTAAGTCGGTTTCACCTGACTTGTGGGCCCTCCGATCCGCAGGAAGCTGACATGGCGATCGTCGACTGGTTGAAGTTAAGTTCTTCACCACGAAAGTGGACTTTCGCTTTATTTTTGTACATTAATCACCTCCATACATTAAATCACCAACACTCGTGAAAGAGGTTATTTAATAACCCCTACCGCTATGTTGATGTGCCAAGTTTGTTCCCCTTATGCTGGAGTTGACGGTCAGATTTTAGGTGATCGTGACCGTCAACACGCGTAGTACCCACGGAGCGTAGGACCCGGGGGGATCTTTATGTACTTTTCATATATTATTTGTTCTTGCTTTTGATCTTTCTGTCTTAGCTTTCTTGTCCCCCAAGTCGGCTTGTAACTGCCCCCCTTGACCTATAAAAGGAAGGGCAGGACCGCGGGTGAGAGGGATCGATTCTTTGGGAGCTAGGTCTAATCTCTAGGACATGAAGAACACACATCCATTGTACTCGGTTCCATACACCACCCCAACAAAAACACAGGATGTAGGCTTGTTATCCTCCGGGAGGGCCGAATGTGTCTAAAAATCTCTCTGGCTCATTTTCTTTCGAGAGCAGACCATCACTCCCTTTCGATGGACAATTCCTTACCATTCTTTCGCCTCCATGGGTAGCTCCCTCGGAGGACTGCCGACCCATGCGTCGATAGTTGGCACGCTAGGTAGGGGCTCATCTTCATCGATCCGAGCAGTGTGATGGCAGGTTTCTTCTCCCCCGACTTCACGGCACCCGCGGAGATGACATTGATCTTCGGGAGTTTGGTTTTCCGCGCTGACGACTTTAGACGCGTCACCCTCTCCCAGGAGGCTTCCGGAGAGCTGGCGTGTGTCGCTGCTCAGTGGCTCGTGATAGCGGGGATGAGGCGCATGGAACCGCGACCAGCGGCCCTGGTGTCAGTGACACGTCCGGTCGCGAAGATCTGGTGGCCTAAGCCCCCTACGACCCGCACGGTGATCTTGAGGACAGATTCTGCACGGACATTGTTGGTATTTCATACGACCATAGATAAAATCCGCAAGCGCACGGAATACCATTGTACCACTTCACCCAGGGAGTATTCCAAGGGATATTGAGTCCAAGGAACGATAGGGATTATCAAAGAGTTAGCATCATCCAAGGACATCCCAGATTATGTATGCTGAGGTATAGAGAGGATTTCTATGGTTGCGGCACTAAAAAACATGTAAATTACTTTACTTTATTTACTTACTTCGGGCACCGACTTACACTCGGTCTGCCGAGTGACTCGAGCCTACAACTCAACACCGTACCCGAACGTGGAGGAATACAAAGGATGGACAAGGCTGTAACCAGCTGCACCTACCTCTCTCCTGTGGAATACGGGGCAAACAAAGGTAAACTCTACCCTAGACACCACGTCTATGCTATCGAATACTACTCTAGCCTCGAGCAAGAACACCCGTCGTCATCAGGGGTTTTAGTACTAGAGCACCCAAATTAAAGGACGATGACTCCGCAAGTAAATGCGGTAAAGTAAATTACTCAAAGTAAAAGTATAACAACCATGGTAAAGCACAAACACTTACTTTATTTAAGAAAGTATCCGTCGAGGTACAAGGCTGGAGGTCGGTGCTGGGACTCCTAGTACTCCTCGGAACTACCCCTCGAAGATAACTCCGACATTTGGGGCACTCCTTTTGGAGCTTCCCCTCACTCTCTAACCTCTTTTCTAAGTAATAAAGACCTAGCACTAAACCTTTGGAGTGAAACTTTATTCTTCTTGGAGGTGTGTTTGAAGTGGATGAAGTTCCCTCCTTAAATAGGGTGTTAAGGCGGTTGTACGGCGGTTAGTAACCTCCATACCCACCTAACTGTCATTGGGTACCAATGGATAGGTACCACATGGAAGGAGAGAGGGATTGGCTGCCAAAGTGGTTCGGCCGAACCAGGGTTCGGCTGAACCCTAAGTAGCTCCAATACCCACCGACTTTCTCCTGTGACTAACTAGTGGGCCCTTAGGGCGGTTCTCGAGGTGTTTGGCACCAATCTAAGTTGGTTTCACCTAACTTGTGGGCCTTCCGATCCGGGGGAAGCTCACGTGGCGATCGCCGATTGGTTGAAGTTATGTTCTTCGCCACGAAAGCACACTTTTGCTTCATTTTGGTACATTAGTCACCTGTGAAGTAGTTAATAACCCCCTACCGCTATGTTGATGTGCCAAGTTTGTTCCCCTTGTGCAGTAGTTGACGGTCAGATTTTAGTTGATATTGACCGTCAACAAACTCCCCCACACTTAGTATTTGCTCATCCTCAAGTAAAGGTCGAGAGTACTAAGGTGGATGATACATTATTTGTCAGCTGGTAGGTCGGCAATCCTCCAAGGGGGTGTCCAAGGAGGTGAGTGAGTGGTCGGGAATGCGCTTCCTCTCGGGATCTGATGGTCGACTCGAGTCACTGAGACGAGCCAAGAACTCAAGAGACACGTGATTTATACTGGCTCAGCCCTCCAGAAGGATAATAGGCCTACGTCCAGTGTTATTTGATGGGGTGGATGATGAACAGGGTTTACAAGTGTGAGTTCTTGTGTTGTGCACGTTTCCAGCAACGACGCAACTAGGCCCATCATTGTCCCTTTTTAAGCCCGATCATTATCGCTTCCTTTCATCTCACACCATCCTTTCGTGAAGAGAAAAATTTCAAGACCCCCGCCTTCCTTGGCCTTCTGCTATCTCAAAACTTTCTAAGGCTCATAGAGTCCTCTCTAAGTTCCTCAGAAAGCGGAAACAGGAGCAATAGCCCCGATCGACGTCAACCGGTAAAGTCCTGAATCCTGGCCTTTACTCAAATGCTTTCTCTGTTTTCTCGTCTTCTCTATTTTTCTATTGGAGTCTTACCTGCCAGGTGTTGGTACCATGGCAGGGTGTTGGAGCCCGCACCGTGCTATCGCAACTAGACATTGCGAAGATCCGTCTCCCCGTTGTGATGGCCGATCCGAGGGGGAAACGGACGCCGTCGGCTTCCCAAGAGGCGGGGCCAAGTTCATGCAGGGTGCTGGAGGCACAGGAGTTGAAACCAGCCAAGAAAATACCACACCGGGGTGCTGTGAGCTTCGCAGCCTCCACCAGGTGAGTTCTAGCATTTTATTGTATTCTTCACTTTACTGATGCTGATCAAGCTGTCTAGAGTCTTTGATAGGGAGCCGTCGGATGTCGATCCTCGTATTGAAGGGTTGTCCTCCCGAGCTGGTGATGAGGACCTCACAGCTCAGCGTCAGCACTCCGAGGACCTTCTCCAGGACCTAGTCACCGTGCTCAACGATGCTGAGGCGAGGGCGAGGGCATCCGAGGCGGGTAAAGCCGAAGCAGAGAAGAAGCTAGAGGCCGCCGAGGCAGCAAGGGATGAAGCACTAGCCGGGATGGCCACGGACAAGGCCCCACGGGAAGAAGCCGTCCGTGAGTTTCATTCTTTATTTCTTTGAACTATTGGTTTCAGCCTATGTTCTTGACCGACCTCTTTTTGAATAGGCAAACTTGCGGCCCTCCACCGACAGGTCGGCGAACTGCGGGCTCGCGTCAAGATGGTGAAGGGGCACTGGGCGATCTACGCCGGACGGAGTCTGGGTGCTCCATGCCAAGATTGACCCAGAGTTGTCATCGACCGTGCTGACCGATGACGCACTCCTGATGCGTCTTCAGAGCGGCGGGGAGCTTCTCACAGCCTACGTCTAGGGTGTGGCGAAGACGGCGGCGGCGCACGTCCTTGGGGTGGTGCAAAAACTGTACCCCCGTGCGGAGGTCGAAGCGGTCACCGAAGGGTGGCCTGCTGGCGTCGCCGAGGCCGATGTTGATGGCATCTACACCTCCATGTAGCCAACAGTGGAGAAGATCGCCCCAACATGGACCTGTAAATTAGGGGGACCTCGGACCTTATGTATGATCGTCACCCCGTTTGTATAAAAACTTTATCAGTTATTTTGAATGTCGTGCTCAATTCACAAAATGTCCGTGTCACATACCACAATTTTGGAATATATGGAAAACATGGACATGATGGAGGAAAAAATGAACTAAAATTTTTGCCTAGAAATGTTGTGTGTAAATTGTTTGTGCATTTTGAGATGTTGTGCATATGCATTATAGAAGCATATTCATACTTGTGTAATACTAATGGACTTAAGAAAAATATTTATAACAACTCAAAAATCTGGGAAAAAATTGTGTAAACCTCTTACTAACCTTAGAAACCAAATGTAAAATTTTAGATTAATTTATCAAGTCATTAGATAGACCAAACAACTCTCTAAACACACTAAACTCAGAATTTTGACAGTTCTCCGGAGCTCTTTTTGTCACCATGCCAAAATTCGACCTTAGACTTATAGGCTGTGATACTGGACCAGACTGTAGACCAAACATCGCTTTACAAGTTTGCCATTTAACTCAACCTCAAATTCTGCTTGGAACTATCTTAAAACGATCTCAAAGTTGTAATCTCACCACAGTTTCAGACTTGGAAAAAAATTGAGCCTTTCTTCCTCTCTCTCACACTCTACACTGCCATGTAGGGCAGGGCGCATGGTGGGACCCCTTTTGCAGCCACACATCGCTCTCTCCACGGGCCCATGGTCAGAACACGCGCACCATGCGTGAGAGCACACATCGGCCAGCGGCGCCGGGCCGTTCCCCCTCTCTTCCTCCGCCGGCAACCCCTTTTAACCCGACCACCCGACGCACTCTCTCTTCCTGTCGCCCTCGTCTTGGAATCGCCGAGAACAGGGGCGCCAAGCTTGGTGCCAGCGAGAAAGACCACCGTTGCCATTGCTAACCGGTGAGCTACATCTCTGTTCAATGTATGTTCTCAAATCCACATTAAATACCTTGTGTTTAGATGTCATTCTTGGGATGGATTGGTTAACTAAACATGAGGGAACCATTGATTGTGCTCAAAGAACTGTAACTCTTCGTAGCACCGATGGTCAGTTGGTTAGGTTCACCTTTCAGCGAACCTCTACTTCTAAACAACCCTCTACACAATCCCTCACCATACCGGAGTTGAAAATGGTGCCCATTGTGAATGAATATCCTGATATGTTTCCAGACGAATTACCAGGGATGCCTCCTGATCGTGATATTGAATTCGTGATAGATTTAATCCCTGGGACAACACCTATAGCCAAGAGGCCATATAGCCAACACCTAAATGAGCAATTGGTTAAAGGTTTCATTCGTTCTAGTTCATCTCCTTGGGGATGTCCAGTGTTGTTTGCACCAAAGAAAGATGGTACCTTGCGAATGTGTGTGGGTTATCGACCTCTAAATGAAGTCACCATCAAGAATAAATATCCTCTTCCTAGGATCGATGATTTATTTGATCAATTAACCGGATCCCGTGCCTTCTCAAAAATTGATCTTATATTCGAGTATTTTCAGCTCAAAATTAGACCGAAAGACATTCCTAAGACTGCTTTCACCACTCGCTATGGTTTATTTGAATACACCGTAGTTTCTTTTGGTCTAACCAATGCTCCAGCCACTTTCATGAATATGATGAATAAAGTCTTCATGGATTATCTTGATAAATTTGTGGTTGTATTCATTGATGATATTCTCATCTACTCCAAGAATGTGGAGGAGCATGGGCAACATCTGCGTATGGTACTTGATAAACTCCGCGAGCATCAAGTTTACGCCAAGTTCTCAAAATGTGAATTTTGGTTAAAGGAAGTTGGATTCCTTGGCCATGTGCTTGTTGAAGGTGGTATTGCTGTAAATCCAAGCAATGTACAGAATGGACTTAATTGGAAACAACCACAAAATGTTCCTGAAGTTAGGAGTTTTCTTGGTCTAGCCGGCTACTATCGTCGCTTCATCGAAAATTTCTCCAATATATCTAGACCTTTGACTGAACTTCTCAAGAAAGAAAACAAATTCATATGGTCTGATGCATGCGAAACAAGTTTTCGTGAACTCAAAAGAAGGCTCACAACATCCCCAGTGCTTGTAATGCCTGATGTTCATAAACCCTTTCATCTCTACAGCGATGCATCACATCCTTGTCTCGGTTGTGTGCTGATGCAAGAAGAATAAGTTGTGGCATATGCTACTTGTCAGTTACGACCACATGATATTAATTATCCAACTCATGACTTAGAGCTAGCAGCCATAGTGCATGCTCTAAAGATTTGGCGCCACTATCTAGTCAGTAACCGGTGTGAAATTTACTGATCATAAGAGTTTGAAATATTTCTTTACCCAACCAGATCTAAACCTAAGGCAAATAAGATGGTTAGAACTCATCAAAGATTATGATCTTGGTATTCATTATCATCCCGGCAAAGCCAATGTAGTAGCCGATGCCTTAAGCCGGAAGCAACATCATCTTGCCTTCATTGATGCAATAAATCAACCACCTTTGTCTTCTGAACTGCAGAAATTGAATTTGGGATTGGTAGAGGATGGTTATGTTGCTGCACTGACATTACAACATACTCTCTTATCTCAAATTAAAGCTGCTCAATCCATTGATAAAGAAGTAGCTGAGATTATGAAGGAGATCAGTTCGAAACCACAATCCCTATACACTATTAACTCTGATGGTATGATTATGCATGGCAAGCAGATCTTTGTTCCTGATAATCAACACCTTCGAGAAACCATTCTTTCTGAAGCTCATCAAACACCTTTGTCTATCCATCCGGGTTGCAGAAAAGTGTATCAAGATATACGCACTCAATATTGGTGGCCTAGAATGAGGCGAGACATAGCAGCGTATGTTGCAATTTGCGATGTATGCCAATGTGTTAAAGCTGAGCATCAACGACCCGCTGGTCTACTACAACCTCTACAAGTACCTGATAGAAATTTGATGAGGTTAGAATGGATTTTATCACTGGTCTTCCTAAAACACCCAATAGACGTGATTCTATATGGGTTATCATGGATCGATTGTCTAAAGTAGCTCACTTCATTCCGGTCCATGTAACTTATGGTGGAGCCAAGCTAGCAGAGCTAGATTTGACTCATATTGTAAAGCTTCAATGTGTACCAAAAGTTATAGTTTCTAACCGAGGAACTCAATTTACCTCACGGTTTTGGGGAAAATCTACATGAACTTCTCGGAACTAAATTGTTATTTAGTACCTCTTTTCATCCACAGACTGGAGGCCAAGTGGAAAGAACAAATTAGATTCTTGAAGACATGCTCCGAGTTTGTGTGCTTGAACATAACACCATTTGGGAGAAATGTCTACCTTTTGCTGAGTTCTCCTATAACAATAGCTTCCAAACAAGTCTTCAAATGTCACCATTTGAGGCTCTCTATGGAAGAAAATGTAGGACTCCTCTCTATTGGTCCAAACTAGGAGAAAGACAATTCTTGGGACCCGCCTTCATTAATGAAGCTAAAAGAATTTCGCTCTTATTCGAGACCGATTAGAAGAAGCTTAGACTCGTCAAAAGAGCTACTCGGATCGTCGTTGTCGAGAGCTAAGCTTTGATGTAGGTGATCATGTCTATCTTAAGGTCTCCTGTATGCGATGCATGCAACGATTCCAAATTCATGGCAAGCATGCTCCTCGATATATTAGACCATATCAAATCATCTCAAAATGTGGACAAGTAGCATATCAGTTGGAGTTACCATCTCAGCTATCCAAAGTGCATGATGTATTCCATGTTTCACAACTCAAGAAATGTCCTCGAACTCCAATTGAGCACACCTAACTTGAAGACATTAATATCAAGCCAAACCTCTCATATTAAGAATGTCCAATTCGTATTCTCGAAGAAAGTGAATGGCGTACCCGTAATAACTCCATCAAGATGCTTCGAGTACAATGGAGCAACCATACCGCGGATGAAGCCACATGGGAACGGGAAGACCGAATTAAGCCGAATTTCCTAGTTTCTTCTAGAGTGACGAAATCTCGGGGTTGAGATTCTTTTGTAAAGGGGGTAGGCTATCACATACCACAAATTTAGAATGTATGGAAAACAAGAAAATGGTGGAGGAAAAAATGAACTAAAATTTTTGCGTAGAAATGTTGTGTGTAAATTGTTTGTGCATTTTGAGATGTTGTGCATATGCATTATAGAAGCATATTCATACTTAAGTAATACCTCAAGAATCTGGGAAAAATTTGTGTAAACATCTTACTAGCCTAAGAAACCAAATGTAAAATTTTAGATTAATTTATCAAGTCATTAGATAGACCAAACAACTCACTAAACACACTAAACTCAGAATTTTGATAGTTCTCTGGAGCTCTTTTTGTCACCATGCCAAAATTCGACCTTGGACTTCTAGGCTGTGATATTTGATCATACTGTAGAGCAAACATCGATTTACAACTTTGCCATTGAACTCAACCTCGAATTCTGCTTGGAACTAATTTTAAAACGATCTCAAAGTTGTAATCTCACCACAGTCTTAGACTCTAGACTGCCATGTTGTAAATCTGACACTCTAGACTGCCATGTGGGCCAGGGCGCATGGTGGGACCCCTTTTGCAGCCGCACATCGCTCTCTCCATGGGCCGCGGTCAGAACACGCGCGCCACTTGCGAGAGCACGCGTCGGCCAATGGCGCCGGGCCGTTCCCCCTCTCTTCCTCCGCCAGCGACCCCTTTTAACGCGACCACCCGACACACTCTCTCTCCCTCTCGTCCTCGTCTCGTTTCACGGAAGAGCCGAGGCATCCCATCTCGGAATCGCCGGGAATAGGGGCGCCAAGATTGGTGCTGGCGAGAAAGATCCCCATCGCCATTGCTAACCGGTGAGCTACATCTCCGTTCAATGTTTGTTCTCAAATCCACTCTCAATACCCTCTCTAACGCCGCCAAGAACGCCTCCAGTAGTGCAGCCAAACTTCGGGAACGCAACCACGTCACCCCTTGTACACCATTGCGCTCTGGACGCCGCCGCTTCACCCCTACTTGTCGCCCGGCTTCAATGGTCCACCATTGATCGAGCCGTCTCGCCATCGTCTTCGCCAGAAACCAGTGACCAAGAATCCCGAAGGAATCGGTGCGAGGTGAACTACAGCGAAAGATTCCCTTCTTCTTCCCCAACTCCAGCCACCGACGCCATTCTTCTCTTTCTCGCTCTCTGGTGAGCTTCGGCGCAATCTCTTTCGTCTCAAGCTATCTTGTGCCAAACTAAACCAATGCGTGCATCCTCTCTGTACAGTTGAAGGCCAAAAGTACACTATCGACGATCATCTGAGAAGAAAACAATCGCCGCTGAGGTGCTCCACAAGCCATCACTGACGACCAGACCTTGCCAAGCCATGCCAGCTGCTGGGTATGTTCCCTAGTAGTCCCTAGAACCTTTACCATGCATATGCACGCATAGATTTGGCCTCCAAATCAACATGCCACCAACCCGGGACTCACTGCCACTCACGGCGTCGCGGATGACGATTCTGGTGACCTCGTCAAGTGAGATAGCCACCAATTGCTTCGCCTTGAGTCCCTCTCGCTTTTCTCTTTTGGCCGCATCACGAGTTCAGCCGCCGTTCGTCGCCAGCGCCAGTGAGAAGCTCGCCGGGGCGCCATTGCTCTGCTCAACCAGCCACGCCTCACTAGTTAGTAGGCCCCACGTCATTAGGCACTAAGGATCATGCTTAGAGATAGTTTAAAACTTGTGAGGTTTAATTTATAAGAATGCTTAGTATGACATGTGGACCCAGGACTTAATTATAAATAGAGGAACCATTAAGGACTCTTAATGAAATTTGTTTTAACACATGCTTTGGACCACGGGTTGATTCCTGAGGAACCCCAAGGACCTTTTGCATATTGACCAAAGACTGAGAGTGGACCCCATGTATTTATAATTCATAAATATAAAATAAAATAGCTAAAGCAATATCTTTTCAAATGAAAATTATGTCAAGCTTGTGAAATTCATATAAAAACAAATATAACTCATTTAGTGATGAAACCAACTTCAGTAAGTTCATAAAATTGTGAACTTTATGTGGTATAACAAAAACCTGTACTAACAGTATGATATTGATTTCTAAGATTTTATATAAAGAATAGTTAACATAAAACATGCTCTAACTTGTAAAATTTGCAGGAAATTCATCCTAACTCTAAAATTTGTAAACTAAATTTTGTGGGAATCATACTTTTATACTCTGCATTATAAAAATATTTAACCTAACAGAAACATGAAGATTTATGCCTCAAAAATCAGAATTGCATATAATCCTATATTTAGCATGTAGACACTTTAAAAAATTGTAACTTCTAAATAAAAACTGTTAAAATGAAAATTCTTTCACAGAAAAAGTTAATTAAACACAGAACACACCTAACCTATGTAAAGCATTCATTTTAGAACATGATGGATCTTTATGTATGTTTGTAATTTAAATTGTCGCATATGTATGTTTAGACGATTCGTAGTCGAATCACGAGGAGGTCTACTATATAGCTGAACAAGGAGAAGAAGAGCAAAGCAAGTTTTTCACCTCCCCTCTTTGATCACATTGAACCTATGTTTTGGAGGTTATTTGAAAAGAATTGCAAAATATACATGTTGATTGTACACTAATACACTAAAACTTTGTAAAATTTATTAGATCAATTCCTCGACTTGCATTATCACCTAAACCCCACAAAAGACCTTAGCCATCATTCCTAGCCTTGGAAACAATTTAATTTGCCACATTAAGTATGGTGCTTGAGGTCACAAGTATATGAGAATGCTTAGCCATGCTTAGTGCTATGTTTACTTACCATTTGGGCTCTATTACATATATACTTAAAAAATGTTTTGATTTATGATCTGAACTAAAAATATAGAAATCTAATAATAAAATGTTGGAAAAAATGTGTATTTTAGGTTTGGGCCTCATGTGGTACACATATGATGATTAGTTGTGTGCCGATAGGTGGAGAGAGTACCTAGACTAACCTAAGGACTTCACTCAATGTCAGTTCATGTCCAATACAGTACAACCACATGTGCTAGTATGGGATAGCCCAAGCTTAGTAAATTATTTATGGTTTAGATTTACATTTTGGTAGGCCGGTGGGTATGAGTTCGGATAACTTAGAGGAACTTCCTATTTTCCCCGACGTGGTAGTATAAGTGACTAGGTCTGTCTAATACAACATTATTGTGCCACGTGGTGGGTTCCTGTCGTGTCCATCACCATGGCGTTAAGTTTAAGGCGTGGGCCTGCCACTTAACAGTTCTAGGTCATATTTCCAGTATGACTAGGATGGAGGAACACGCATCGTGCTGGCGTAAAGCTAAATCATGAATCTTGGAAGGGCTTTGTTGTGAGTAAAAAATCGGATACTGATGTATTGCATGCCATGCTTTGCATGTTTATTATATTGCATCATGTGGGTAAAGTGTACGTACTGTGCAGAGTTAAAGCTAATCGATTAGCCGTCCTCGCGGTTATAAGCGGCGTGTGAATAAGTCATGAGTATAGACTTGCGTTTTATCCTTCCAAAAGCTGGAATTGAACTTCAAAACGTGATGAGATTTGTGGATTATATCCTTGCTACCATGGAAGGCAATAAGGTGCTAAATTATATGTGATTATCATCCTTTTCGATGCCCATTTGCTAAGTGTAAGCTCGCTGAAATTTAATTGAAGAAAAATCTGAATTTGAAAATGGATTTTGGAAAACAAAACTTGCTTTATGCTAAAAGTACCCAATGAGAATTTTACTTTGAATATGCCATGCATGTAGAGTATTAGGCTTGTATGGTGCTTGCCAGTACAATCTATTGTACTGACACTTGCGTCGTATATATATTGTGTTGTTGTATGTTTAGACTTGGGTGCAGATGAGATTATTCCTGAGGAGGATGATTTCGCAGGGGATGCTTCGTTCTTCCAGGATGGTTCTTACTAGGGTCTACCCTAGTCGATTGCATGAATGATCTTTTGGGTAGAAAATGCTTCTGCGAACCTAATGATTTCGCCGATCGGCCATATGTATCTGAGCACTATGTTGTGTGAGTCTAATTAAGACTTAGAATCTAGAATTTCTAATATTAGAGATATCATGTGCTTAGATGAAAGTGTTTATTGTGTTCCTTTTGCTAGGAACATATTAAACATGAGTATGAGTTAAAGATAATTGATACAATGTAGATCTTTAGCCATTTTGTGTCAAGTCTCTTGAAATGTGTAACACATTTGGTCGCCACCATCAAGTGGTTTGACAGGCACATCTCAGGTTGAAGTTGACTGGCAGGCTAAAGGGTCAGCAAGGTCTTATTTATCTTTCTCTTGAGGCATCAAATGCCTTATTATGTTTGATGGAAGAATTGAAATATCATATTCATCCATCTAATATAATAAGGGGTTTGGGTTGCGTCCGACAGTCCGATATGTGTGTTGTTGTTGTTTTTTGGACACCCAACTCTTCGCTATGTGACAAACCATGCTGAGCGACCTCGTCCTTCTACGGCTCGAATCCGGAGGGCTCTCTGTCAAGCTCGGGCAAGGTTACCACTCCGGGTAATTTGCGTCGAGCGACCTTGGTCGTCAACAGATCGAGAACCGAAAAGCTTCCGGTCAAGCTCGAGCATGTCTGTCCCTTGGAGTACATCGTGCTGAACTATCTCGGCCGTCAACAGACCAAGTCCAGAGGGCTACTGATCAAGCTCAAGCAGGTCTTCCTCCTCCATAGCGGGTCGGTACACGAAGAGACAACCTTCTATTCACCTCATGACCGACCTCCGATGCCAAGAGGCTTAAAGCCTCGATCTGGAGTGCACCCCTGCCTAACCCAGACCGACTCAGCATGTACAGGGTGAATAGGTGGACGGGGGAAGATCGGCGATCATTCGGTACGTGTATAACCCTCGTGGCCAAGCGGCTAAAGCTTGCGAAACAGATCAGTCGAGCAAGGTCACTTAGTTGTGTATGCAGCGAGTGAGCGCGAGGTCGATGACCGACTAATCTCTATGTGTTCGACCCTCGAAGTAGAGCGGCTTGAGCCATCGACAGACCTTTGTCCGGGTTACTGCAAGTCGAGCTTCTGGCATCATAGTCATATACACAGGATGTAGTCATTAAGAGCCCCAAGCTCATTCTCCTCGCACTTGACCAAAACACGACTTTTCACAACCCTAGCCTGCCATGGGTTCGGGACAGGCGCCTATCCCAAGGGACGCCAGGTCGAGCCGTCATGTTCAATCGAAGTGCGCAAATAATGAGCCCCTGAGCAGCTCGAGCTCTTTCGGTGGACTCCTCTTCTCATGTACCCTCAGTTGACAAGCAGGGGATGCATCGCTCAGGGCTCATCGTAAGCACATTTGCGAGAGAAGGGGTCGACGCAATTGACAATTCTGCTCGGGAGGCCTTTCGAGCCCCCTAACCGTCTGGGTGGTCGGGAGGAAAATGTCGTGCAAAAAGATCAAGGAATAATCAAAATTGCACTACTTAAAGGGATTAGGGGTTGAGTACTTAGCAGTTCAAGTGTAGAATCGGTGCAGGTGCTCGATGTTCCACGAATTCGGTACCTCCTGTCCATCTTCGCGAACTAGCCTATAGGAGCCCGGACATGTGATGGTGGAAATGATGAAGGGGCCTTTCCAAGGTGCTGACAACTTGTTCATGCCAACCGAGGACTACACCCTATGGAACACAAGATCACCGACCTTGAAGGAACTCCCACGGACATTCCTATCATGGTATCGGCGAAGGGCCTGCTGGAGCTCGAACATCACCAACGCTGCATCCACAAACTGGTCCTGGTAAGATTTATACCTTTCCTCTCGGACTGGGTTCTTTTCTGATGCTACGATAATACTGGATGCCGTCCAACCGCCCCAGTTCGCCGAGACTATGCAGGAGCTGGAGAAGAAACTGGCCGAGGTGTCCCATCGTGAGTTCGCCACTTCTCAAACTCTTTCCTTCTCGGGAATCATCAGTTGACCTGCTTTGTCATGCAGGTGCTGACGAGGCCTGCACGCTGGCCGAGGCGCTTTGGTCAGAGCGGGACAAAGTTAGAGAGCTTCTAAGGCTATCGGACACCACTTGGGTGGCTGCCGAGGCAACGAGAGCTAAGGTGGAGGGGTGGTTGGTGAAGGCGGAGGCGTCCCAGGCCGAGGCGGAGAAGAGGCATGCCGAGTCCGAGGCAGCCAAGGTCGCCATGGAGAAGGAGCTTCAGGCCATCGAGGCGTCGATGGCCGATATGGCAAAGAAGTTGAAGGAGGTTGAGGCCACCAAGGACTCCGTGGAAGGTAACTGTTTACGCCAACAGCTCCCTCCGCCAATACGGTCTTCTTGCCTATGCAGACCAGATTCCCTTTCCTTAACTTGTATAGAGCGCCTGTCGACCTCCCACCGGTAGATCGGGCATATCAAGGAGCGCTTGGAGGCGTGTGAGCCTCGGTCGGCTCGGTTCCAAGAAGGTGCCCGTGCACTTCTCGATAAGGCCGACAACGAGCTCTTACCAACCGAGGAGTCTGACATGGCCTTCATGGAATGCCTACAGGATGGGCCCCGGTGCCTCGAGGTGCTCGTGAGGGACGCAACGAACCTCCCGTGTCTCACACTCCTGGCGTCGTGAGTAGGCTCCTCCCTTAGGTAGAGGTTGCGGAGGTTGCTAAGGGCTGGCCCGCCAGCGTGAAGCCAGAAGACATGCACGGCATCTACGCCGAGGTCGCGCCGACCGCCGGAAAATAGTTAGCGAGATAGACCTTTGACATCCTTCTGTAAATAAACCTGTCATGGACAAAATTTGATTAGGAAGAGCTGAAGCCCAAGAACTTCCTTTTATTGTAATATAATTCAAATTCTTATTGTCCACGATCTTAGCTCATAGTGTCCAGGAGGAATCTTTGACTGGACGTCGACAGGTTTCAAATCAAGCCTCGGCATAGCTGTTTTTCACTTTGCGACACAAGCGAATAGATGGTGTTGAAAAACAGATCCCCCGAGTAATTCGACATTGCGTTTGACCATCGTGTATCGGATCCTGACCATAGCCGACCCCAGGAGGAGATTCCCACGCTTTGACCGAAGGGCGTGAGGCCGGACCACAACACCGGGCTAGGACGCGCTAACTAGGTCCTCGGGAGAGCCGCCGAACCATCAAGTAACACAAACGCATCCGATAACTTCCTTCCTAGAAACCCGGACCATAAGGGGGTTGGGGCTGCGAAGCTCAGAGCTGATCATGAGTACAGCGCGGAAGTTATTGGGCCATTCGAATGTTACTCGATGGTCGAAAGAAGGCGCCAAGCCCCCGGGCATCTAGTGTGTACTCAACAAACCACCTACCGGGGAACCCCTACCATAGCGGGTCGGGGCCGCATAGCTCAGGGCTGGCCATAAGCGTAGCGTGGAAGCCGTTGCGTATTTGTAGGCTGCTCGGCGACAAGGCTGAAAGCAACAAACGACAAATGGAAAGGTATTGAAGCTGCTTTATAAAATGAGATGAGTGCGGAGTATGTATCTGTTTGAGGATCAAATCCACGGGAGCTGATGCCGCGTGCCTGCGTGCTTCAAAGCGCCAAAAGCCTAGCAAAGGAGAGCACCGTAGTTGAAGCCGCTGGTGTTAGTGATATACCCTAGAGGCAACATGGAGATGTTGGATATCATGGTCAATGTTTATGTATTTATGAATAAAGTGTTATTCAGTTCTATCAAATAGACATCTTGTATTGATCAATAAGTACGTGACTTATTTATGAGACTCTTTATGTATGAATCTATTTCTAAACTATCCCTGATCATATGTCATATTGTTGGAACAAATATGATTCTAAGATCGGCATGTTTATTGATTGATGATCATGTCTCATAGATCATGGTATGGAGATACCAAATCAATATACATGGACACGTGTTAGAGAACACATTGTTGGATAGACCCACCATGAGACACTACAGGAATTAATGTGCCATTAGTTGGTCTCAGATAGTGTTGGTACAAAGTCCTTAGACCTGAGATCATCATGGGTTCCAACATATGTAGTAGCCTACTTTGGGACTACCAAACGCTATTCCGTAACTGGGTAGTTATAAAAGTAGTCTTCAGGTTTGCTATGAAACATGGAGTGGGATGTGAAGAATTTGCCCCTCGTTTGGAGAGATATCACTGGGCTCCTCGAGGTAATAGATTATGGAAGTGCATGGCCATGCCGAGTTGACTGAGGAGTCAATCAACAGACAAATAATCCAATACGGTTCGAGTGAATGGTTAATCTATTGAAGGGATGGCACACATCTTTCCTATATCTTAATTGGTATCATGAGAAAAAGTGATTTGTATACACATTAAGGGTTCAGAGCCGATATTATATTCTTGTATACTATGGTGTCAATATGTGCTGCTAGGCGCCGTTGTTGACAGATCGGCTGAGTTGGACTCGAGCCGACGGTCGGCTGAGTTGGACTCAAGCCGACGATCGGCTAAGTTTGACTCAGGCCGAAACCGAGTATACCTAAACCTACAGGGTCACACGCTTAAGGGGATAAGAACAGGCATTTCAGTTGGACTCGGATACGGCTCGATCGGATAGGGATCCGATCGGATAGAGTCCTATGGGCTTACGAAGTCCGGCTGGCCAACTCTATGAGATTCGGATAGGATCTGATTCAATATAGAGTCCCGATGGGCCTCTAGGCCCAACCGGCAACTCTATATAAAGGGGTGAGGGGTGGAGAGCTGCTGCATGCAATTGGAACCGAACCAATCTGATCACACGCAGCTTCAAAAGTCGGTGAGATCAATCTCCACGGAAACCCTCCCCACTTCCGAGCCAAACCCTAGCCTGGCATCTTGTGCTAGCACACGGGTGTTAGGCGTTCTGTCCCCGGATGTGTGGATACCGGTAGAGGCACTGCTATGTTGCGGTGCTGTTCGTCGGCTACGAATCTACTGTGGTGGAATTGGCTGTGGTTGGGTGCATCGGAGCGAGGCGCGCGAGCGCGGTCGGACGACTCAGCGAATTGGCTAATCGGTGAATCGGCTGTTCCTAGGAATTGGCTATCGGCTTGCGGGAATAGGCTGTCGGCAAATCGGCTGTCATCGGCCAGCACTGTTCCGGATCGGATAGCTCTTGATTGGCTAATCCGCTGCACTCTACTCCAATCGGTAACGATCTATCGACCATTACTTGCACGTGTTCTTGGTTTGCATGGTAGAAAAATTTTTGTTGTTGGCTATCGTAGCTTCCGCGTAATCCTTCAGTGGTATCAGAGCTAATCTTGCTTAGTTCGGGTTTTAGATTGGATCTGGAACAAGTTTTGCACACAGGTTGATTAGATCAATTGGTTTTACGGGATCTGTAGAGGAGAGTACATGGTAATTGCGTTCCTTGATAGTGTATCGGAACGACGTAATGTGATTACGTCGAAGCAATATCCATAGAACTCGGTTTGAGTTGGGTTCTAGATAGCGTTCCTTAATAGTGTATCGGAACGATATAATGTGATTATGCCGAAGCTGTCTCGTAGTCCGACCTTGTTTGCTGCCTCGCGCCTACGCAAACCATCTCCCTTTATAGTGTATTGGGACGGCATAATGTGATTATGCCGATATGGTTTCCGTAAGCGATTTCATAGATTAGATCTATGGATTTCGTGTGGTGTTCCGGGCGCTGCCCGAAAGCCCGCGAGGGGGCGGCTTCGCCTTCGAACCCAGCCCGCTAACCGGCTAGCGGGACTGCCGTGTGCGTCCCCCCCTTTTAGGTCGTCTCGATACTATATCTCTGTGATAGGTAGAAAATGTTCTACGCCTAACTTGTTTTTGGAGAGAATGCTTTGAGATGGTATGGCCCTATTGTATGTATGAGATGCATGTGATGCATGTAAAATTCTTTCATATGTGCAATCCCTGTAATATTCTTTCATACGTGCAATGCTTGTAATATTCTTTCATGACCTACGAGTCGTTGTAATCTTCAATTAGAGCTTCTATAGTAGTAGGTTAGTTTGAAGAAATCAAGCATTCGACACTTGGAAGAACGGTGATGAAGATGGAGATCCTCTACACCGGCATGGAGATGGAGACCACCATGTGAAGGGGGCCATACTATTTCATTATATGCTATTCTACCTGTTTTCTATATGTTCATATGTTTGTTTGATAGGATAGCATCCCTCGTAAAATTAAGTAGTAATGATGCCCTTCCAAATGTTGCACCCGTCACCGTTATGCTTGTCAATGGTGGGTCTACCAAAGCAGAGTGTCATTCTCTATCATAACACGAGGGGGCATATGTCGGACATATACAGCAGAAGCATTTGGTTTACTTAACAAGGCTATCAAAACAGCTTTGGGCCTTGGGGCATAGGTTGGCGCTAGGGCATGGAGATGCCACACCAACAACAAGAGTCACATAGAGATGTGATTAGCAAGGAGTTGCTTACTGATGTTATTAATCTTCTAGCCGTGATGCCAAAGCTCGCTAGAAATTAATTAACATGTGGATCTTGACCCAATACGTAACCTAGAGGGAAGGTGTAAAATACGTAATGGGAGTCTTATGTTAAATTGTTTAACAAAAGACATAGCATAAACATTGTGCTAAACTTTGCTTTTTCTGTTGTAGAATAAATGGCAGCTAATACTACACCCAGTACCTTTAATTTGCGATCTATTCTCGAAAAGGAAAAATTAAATCGAAAAGCAAGAGCGCAAAGAGTACGTTCTTGAAGTACCCTATCCGGATGAGTTGTCTAATAATGCTACTGCTACTGCATGGAGGGCTTATGAGAAGCACACTAATGATGCCCTAGACATAAGCTGTCTCATGCTTGCTACAATGTCCTCTGAGCTTCGGAAGCAATATGAGAGCATGCTGATACTATTATTCAGGGACTGTGTGGCATGTTTGAGAACCAAGCAAGGGCCGAGAGGTTCAACACCTCAAAGTCCCTATTTGCGTGCAGGCTTGTTGAGGGGAGTCCTGTCAGTCCGCATGTGATAAAAATGATTGGCTATATTGAGAGTCTCGAAAAACTAGGTTTTCCCCTTAGCCAAGAGTTGGCTACTGATGTGATTCTCCAATCGCTCCCTCCGAGCTTCGAGCCATTCATATTAAATTATCACATGAACAGTATGGATAAGACCTTGGTCGAATTGCATGGGATGCTAAAGACGGCTGAGGAGAGTATCCAGAAAAACGGTCATCATGTGATGATGATGCAGAAGGCTAAGCGCAAACCACCTGTCAAGAAACTTTGCACCAAGAGGAAACTAACTCCCGATGAGATCGCGAGTGCCTCCAATGCAAAGAAGGGCAAGAAGGGGTCGGCGGCATCAGATGTTGTTTGCTTCTATTGCAAGGAGACAGGTCACTAGAAAAGGAACTGCAAGAAGTACATGGAGGATCTCAAAAAGAAGCAAAGTGCGACTTCTGCTTTAGGTATTAATGTTATAGACATTAGTCTTGCTACTTCACCTACTGACTGTTGGGTATTTGATACCAAATGAGTAGCTCATATTTGCAAATCGTTGCAGGGAATGAGAAGAAGTAGAATCTTGAGAAGGGGCGAGGTGAACCCGCACGTCGGTAATGGAGCAAGTGTTGCTACAATTGCTTGTCGCACAGCCCACTTCATCTACCTTCGGGATTAGTTTTGGAATTAAATAATTGTTATTGTGTTCCTACTCTATGTCAAAACATTATTTTCGCTTCATGTTTGCAAGCAAAAGGATATGATTTTAGATCAATGGACAATGGTTGTTCATTTTATCTCAGAGATATGTTCTATTTTCATACTCCATTGGTGAATGGATTATACGTTTTGAATCTTGAAACGTCTCCCATCTATAACATTAATACGAGAGTCAATTCCCAAATGATGCAAACCCCACGTTTATCCGGCATTGTCGCTTAGGCCATATAAATCGGAAACGCATGGAGAAGCTCCATAAGGATGGATTGTTTCACTCTTTTGATTTTGAATTATTTGATACATGTGAATCTTGTTTACTTGGTAAGATGACAAAGGCACCTTTCACGGGACATAGTGAGAGAGCAAGTGACTTGTTGGCACTTGTACATACTGATGTATGTGGACCAATGAGCTCAACGGCCAAAGGTGGTTATCAGTACTTCATTATCTTTACCGATGACTTTAGTAGATATGGTTATATCTACTTAATGAGGCATAAGTCCAAATCCTTTGAAAAGTTCAAAGAATTCCATAATGAAGTATAGAATCATTTAGGGAAAACAATCAAGTTTCTATGATCAGATCGTGGAGGGGAATACTTGAGCCAAGAGTTTGGTAATCATCTGAAAGATTGTGGAATTGTTCCACAGTTGACTCTCCCAGGAACTCCACAATGGAATTGGGTGTCTGAACGGAGAAATCATACCTTGTTGGACTTGGTGCGGTCCATGATGAGCCAAAGTGATCTTTCGTTATCCTTCGGGATATGCTCTTGAAACAAATGCGTTCACACTAAATAGAGTTCCATCTAAGTCAGTTGAAAAGACACCATATGAGATATGAACAGGGCGACGCCCTAGTTTGTCTTTCCTCAAAATTTGGGGATGTGAGGCTTATGTAAAACATTTACAGTCCGACAAGCTCACGCCCAAATCTGACAAGTGCTTCTTTGTGGGATATCCTAAGGAAACCAAGGGATATTACTTTTATAATCGGGAACAAGGCAAAGTGTTTGTCGTCCGACACGGTGTCTTCTTGGAAAAAGAGTTTCTTTCAAGAAGGGTTAGTGGGAGCAGGGTGCATCTTAAAGAAGTTCAAGAAACACCAGAAAATGTTTCGGCTACCACGAACCACAACAGAGGAACAAGATGTTGCGCCACCGTTGTAGATACACCAGCCCCACGGAGGTCCGAAGATCATGTCGTGCACCGATGTACACGGTATGGAACAACGTGATATATTGTTGTTAGACAACGATGAACCTAAGACCTATGAGGAAGCGATGGTGGGACCCGATTCCAACAAGTGGCTTGGAGCCATGAATCCGAAATAGAATCCATGTATGATAATCAAGTTTGGAACTTGGTTGATCCACCCAATGGTGTCAAAACCATTGAGTGTAAATAAGTTTTTAAGAAAAAGGCCGACATGGATGAAAATGTTCACATCTATAAGGCGCGATTGGTGGGGAAAGGTTTTAAACAGATTCAAGGAGTTGATTATGATGAAACCTTCTCGCCCGTCGCAATGCTTAAATCTATTCGAATTATTCTAGTGATTGCTGCATATTTCGATTATGAGATATGGCGGATGGATGTCAAAACGGCTTTCCTAAATGGAAACCTAAGCGATGATGTATACATGATATAACCTCGGGTTTTGTCGATCCACAATCGCTCGGAAAGATATGCAAGCTACGAAATCCATTTATGTATTGAAGCAAGCATCTCGAGTTGGAATATTCGTTTTGATGAAGTAATCAAAGGGTTTGGTTTCATCAAAAATGAAGATGAGGCCTGTGTTTACAAAAAGGTCGGTGGGAGTGCAATTGTATTTCTAATCTTATATGTGGATGACATATTACGATTGGAAATGATATCCCTATGCTAGAATCGTCAAGTCTTCATTGAAAAATAGTTTTTCCATGAAAGACTTAGGGAGGCAGCATACATATTGGGCATTCGGATCTATAGAGATAGATCCAAGAGGCTAATTGGATTAAGCCAAAGTACATACGTTGACAAGGTGTTGAAAAGGTCAACATGCATGATTCCAAGAAAGGTTTCTTGCCCATGTCACATGGCATTAATCTTAGCAAGAATCGGTGTCCTCGGACACATGATGAGCGGAATAAGATGGGTATGGTTCCATATGCTTCGGCAATTGGATCCATCATGTATGTCATGCTTTGTACACGCCCGCATGTCTCGTACGCTTTGAGTGCTACGAGCGAGATACCGATCGATCCAGTGAAGGTCACTGGATCGCCAGTAAAGAATATCCTTAAGTACTTGAGAAGAACTAAGGATATGTTCCTCGTCTATGGAGGTGAAGAAGAGCTCGTTGTAAGTGGTTACACCGATGCTAGCTTCCAAACAGACAAGGATGATTATAGATCGCAATCGGGTTCGTGTTCTGCCTGAACGGAGGCGCAATCAGCTGGAAGAGTTTCAAGCAGGATACTGTTGTTGATTATACAACGGAGGCTGAGTACATTGCTGCTTCAGAAGCTGCAAAGGAGGTTGTTTGGATCAAGAAATTTGTTTCTGAGCTGGGTGCAACTGGTCCAATGTCTCTCTATTGTGATAATAGTGGAGCCATTGCGCAAGCCAAGGAGCCGAGGTCACATCAGAAGACCAAACACATACTTCGGCGATATCATCTCATCCGTGAGATAGTGGACAGAGGTGATGTCAAGATATGCAAAGTGCACATGGATCTCAACATAGTCGATCCGTTGACAAAACCTCTCCCTAAGCCGAAACATGAGGCGCACACAAGAGCAATGGGTATTAGATACTTACATGATTGACTCTAGTGCAAGTGGGAGATTGTTAGTGGTATGCCCTAGAGGCAACATGGAGATGTTGGATATCATGGTCAATGTTTATGTATTTATGAATAAAGTGTTATTCAATTCCATGAAATAGACAACTTATATTGATCAATAAGTATGTGACTTCTTTATGAGACTCTTTATGTATGAATCTATTTCTAAACGATCCCTGATCATATGTCATATTATTGGAACAAATATGATTCTAAGATTGCCATGTTTATTGATTGATGATTATGTCTCATAGATCATGGTATGGAGATACCAAATCAATATACGTGGACATGTGTTAGAGAACACATTGTTGGATAGACCCACCATGAGACACTACAGTAATTAATGTGCCATTAGTTGGTATAAGGCAGTGTTGGTACAAATTCCTTAGACCTGAGATCATCATGGATTCCAACATGTGTAGTAGCCTACTTTTGGACTACCAAACGCTATTCCGTAACTGGGTAGTTATAAAAGTAGTCTTTGGGTTTGCTATGAAACATGGAGTAGGATATGAATGGTCAAGATGGAATTTGCCCCTCCTTTGGAGAGATATCTCTGGGCCTCTCGAGGTAATGGATTATGGAAGTGCATGGCCATGCCGAGTTGATTGAGGAGTCAATCAACAGACAAATAATCCAACACGGTTCGAGTGAATGGTTAATCCATTGAAGGGATGGCACACATCTTGCCTATAGCTTAATTGGTATCATGAGGCAAAGGGATTTGTGTACACATTACAGGTTTAGAGCCGATATTATATTCTTGTATACTATGGTATCAATATGTGTTGTTAGGCGCTGCTGTTGACAGATTGGCTGAGTTGGACTCGAGCCGACGGTCGGCTGAGTTGGACTCGAGCCGACGGTCGGCTGAGTTGGACTCGAGCCGACTATCGGCTGAGTTCAACTCGGGCCGAAACCGAGTATACCTGAACCTACAGGGTCGCACGCTTAAGGGGATAAGAAGAGGCATTCGAGTTGGACTCGGATATGGCTCGATCGGATAGGGATCCGATCGGATAGAGTCCTATGGGCTTACGAAGTCCGGACGGCCAACTCTATGAGATTTGGATAGGATCCGATTAAAAATAGAGTCCCGATGGGCCTCTAGGCCCAACAGGAAACTCTATATAAAGGGGTGAGAGGTGGAGAGCTGCTGCATGCAATTGGATCCGAACCAATCTGATCACACGCGGCTTCAGAAGTCGGTGAGATCAATCTCCACGAAAACCCTTCCCACTTCCGAGCCAAACCCTAGCCTTGCATCTTGTGCTAGCACACGGGTGTTAGGCGTTCTGTCCCCGGACGTGTGGATACCATTAGAGGCGCTGCTACGTTGCAATGCTGTTCGTCAGCTATGAATCGGTTGTGGTGGAATCGGCTGTGGTCGGGCGCATCGGTGCGAGGCGCGTGAGCCCGGTCAGACGACTCGGTGAATTGGCTACTCGGTGAATCGGCTGATTGGTGAATCGGCTGTTCCCAAGAATCGGCTGTCGGCAAATCGGTTGTCATCGGCCAGCACTGTTCCGGATCGGATAGCTCCTGATTGGCTAATCCGCTGCACTCTACCCCAATCGATAACGATATATCGACCCTTACTTGCATGTGTTCCTGGTTAGCGCGGTAGAAAATTTTTCGTTATTAGCTATCGTAGCTTCCACGTAATCCTTCAGCTGGCACAACGCATCAAGCTCCCGAAGACCAAAATCGTCGTTGCAAGCGACGCAAGATCAACGAAGAAGGGATTCAATACCACATCCCCCAAAACAAAGAGGAAACGCACCGCTACCTGGCACGCCAACTATCGACGGGTAGGTCGACAGTCCTCCAAGGAGGTGTCCAAGGAGGTGAGTGAGTGGTCGGGAATGCGCTTCCTCTCGGGATCGGATGGTTGACTCGAGTCGCTAAGACGAACCAAGAAAACAAGAGACACGAGATTTATACTGGTTCATCCCTCCCGAAGGATAATAGGCATATGTCCAGTGTTCTTTGTTCGGGTGGATGATGGACATGGTTTACAAGTGTGAGTTCTTGGGGCTTAGAGCAGGCTAGCCAAGAATAAGCTATGTGAGGTTGATTTTTGTCCCCCTCTTGGCCCGCCCTACCCTCCCTTTTATAGTTCAAGGGGGCAGTTCCAAGGGACTTGGGGGCCAAGAAAGCTGAGACAAAAGATCTACAATGGTAAGTACAAACAACATCTGGAAAAGTACATGGGATTCACTCTGGGTCCTGTGTGCTGTGAGTGTCTTTTGTCTTACCTTGCCTTGGGATCCCTCCTCTATAGATACCACCTTTACTGTATTGTCGGGTGACGTCATTCCTTGCCGGGTTGTCCCTCCTTGCCTTCTTCAGCTATCCTTACAAACCAAGTCTTGTCCCGAGGAGGCTGGAGGTCGGGTCAAGGAGTCGAGGTCGAGATAGGAGTACCAAAGTCGGACCAGAGGGGAGGTCAGGTCGGCCGACCCCGAGTGGAGGCCGGGCTCCCAACCACGTTGCGAAGACTCTCAGTCCGACTTCAGCTTGACTTCAACTCTGGTTCGAGTGCTACCCAAGGGTGACAGCCCCCACATTATTGGTAGGATGCTAACATACAAGTTATTCCTATACCTATTCATAACTGTGAATTTGTATGTGTCTACCATGAAATTGAAAAATAAAACAGTCTATATATAAAGGTACTATGGTTTCTTCTGCATTAAATAACTTGGGGTTTTGATAAGTTTTCAAAAATGAAAAACAATGCTTTACTCCTCTGATGATTCTCTTATATCACTCAAGGTATTTGATTCCTCACCAGGGCAATGCTCGCCCATAATTCTCCTACTTCTAATAAAGCTTATGTAGAGCTCAAGGTAGGGAAAATCGTGCGGCATACTCTCATCAAATATTTTGTAAAGTCAAACAAAAGATCCAAGAATAAAACTAATCATGTATCATGACCAAGCTTGTGCATATTATTTTTATTGGAGTATGTGCATGGAAAAGTGGAAAAAGAAAATATTTCTTTTGGTGGATCATATGTCTATGAAATCTGCTTGAGAAGATTTTTCTTCTTTTTCATGAGCATCATGAATATTTTATTCTATATTTCTATAGCAAATGTCTCATTTGGCATGGGTAGGAGGTTCACTAGTTGATTGGAGCCTTTATTTTGTAGATGACTAAAGTGGATGCAAATTCTCGGAGTAGAAATCTGTATATATATGGATGTGGACAATATGGAAATATTTTTGGCTAAACCTCTAATGTAGAGGGAGAGCAAAAAAAATATTATATGGTGGTTATGCACAAGACTTTGATCAATGAGAACATGAAAAGATTCTATCGAGGTTCTAAATATTTGACCAAACTCAAAATGATAGCAAGTAGCATATGTATAAGGTTTGATCATGTAATTCGATATATGTCCTTGGTAGGAGGAAAACATCATCGAGGAGTTAAAGTTATGGTTTTTGAATTTTTAAAAATAAAATTCCCAAGTATTTTTATGCAACATGAAACAAAGTTGCTAATTACTAGACTATCTGTCATAGATCAATAGCTCGAATAACATGATATCCCTAAATAATTGATTTCATAGTGTGTGAGTAAAAGTCTTGGAATAAAGTGTATGTAAGCCAACCAACACGTGTCATGTTTCCAAGATTATTTAGGTTCATGCTTATGGCTCTAGCAAAATTTACTAGTATGCAGGATGCAAAAATTAAAGTTGCAAACCTGCGCAACGAGAGAGCATGATGACGAGTGAGACAAATTTGGTTTGAACCATATGAGGTATTGCTGCGTTTTCTTGTATCATCGTCGTGCTAAAATATGCAACAATGTGGAGGTGGTCCGAGGGATTGTGCGTGTCAAAGAGAGGGGACACCCCGACACTTAATTTTGTACCTGCGACTTTATTTGGACACAACACAAGTGGAGACAAGAAATAATTCTACCGGTGTGACAAACCAGAGAACTTTATTCAATTAAAGTAAAACATACCTGGAAACTTACCTTGAATCCTCATTGGGACTTTGTGCGTGCAGACTACGTCACCCATGGGCCAAATAAACAAAAAGAACAAGAGAAAAACGGTCTCTTACCTTTATTACCTATTTTATTATTATTATATTTTTATTATTTTTTCAAAATTTTATTTTCACCGACTTTCTTCTTCATCGTTCTTGCTTCTTGCAACGGTTTTGGGTCGTCGGGAGCTTGATGTGTTGTGTCAGTGGCTTCGGCTTCCTCGCTCTCCTTCACCAAGCTTTTTGGGGTTCCGGAGCATGCTAGCACGCAGCATCAGCTCCCGCGGGTTCGATCCTCAGATAGATACGTATTCTGAACTCATCTCTTTTTACAAAGCAGCTTCGATACCTTTCCTTTTGTCGTTTGTTGCTTTCCGCCCTATCACCGAGCAGCCTACAACTACTCAACGACTTCTGCGTTTCGCTTATGACCAGCCCTGAGCTATGTGGCCTCGACCCCCGACGGTCGGGGTTCACCGCTAGGGGGTCTGTTGAGTACTCGATAGCTACTCAGGGGCTTGGCGCTCTTTCCCGGCTAGTCGAATAACATTTGAATGGTCCGATAACTTCCACACTGTACTCATGACCAGCTATGAGCTTCGTGGCCTCGACCCCTTATGGTCCAAGTTCCCAGGAAGAAAGTTTATCGGATGCATTAGTGTTACTTGATTGTTCGGTGGCTCTCCAGTACTAAGTCGGCGCGTCCTTGCCTCGATGTAGTGGTCCGACCTCTCGCTCTCCGGTTAGAGCATGGGAATCCCCTCCCGGGGCTGGTTGTGGTCGGTTCCCGATACACGATGGTCAGACGCAATGTCGAATTACACGGGGGGTTTGGTCTTTCGAGGCCTTCTAATTTGCCCGTGATGCTAAGTGAACGACTACTACGCCGAGGCTCGATTCAAAACCTATCGGCGTCTGATTAGAGAATCCTCCTGGACGCTGTGGGCCACGATCGCGGTCCGAGGTACGATAGTCTGGAACGGTGAGAATGTGTGAACTTAAGTTCGGTTTGTGGTCTTCTAAACTGTGCTCTCTCTCTCTCTCGTTTCGCCTAAGGGCTTGAATTAAATTACAAAAAAGCAAGGTCATGGGCTTCAGCCCATCCTAATTAAAATATTGTTTATGACAGGTTTATTTACAGAAGATGCTCTCATTTTCTATTTTCTCGGTGGTTGGCGTGACCTCGACGTAGACACCATCCACGTCTTCTGGCTTAACGCTGGTGGGCCAGCCCTCACCAATCTCCGCAATCTCCACCTGAGGATGGAGCCTGCTCACAACACTGAGGGTCTGAGACATGGCGAGTTTCGCCGCATCCCTCACAAGCGCCACAAGGCGCCACAACCCATCCCTCAGGCGTTCCATGAAGGCCACGTCGGACTCCTCGGTCGGCGAAAGCTCGTTGTCGGCCTTGTCCAGCAGTGCCTGGGCACCTTCCCGGACTTGGGTCAACCGAGCCTCGGCCGCCTCCAAGAGTTCCTTGATATGGCCGATCTGCTGGTGAGAGGTCGATAGGCGCTCTGTGCGAGGTGAGGAAAGGGAATTTGGTCAACACAGGCAAGATGAATGGAGGAGTGAAGGGAGCTGTCGATATGAATGCTTACCTTCTAATGAGAGCTTGGCGACCGCAACCTCCTTCAGCTATTTTGCCATATCGACCATCGACGCCTCAGCGGCCTGAAGCTCCTTCTCCATGGCGACCCTGGCGGCCTCGGAGTCGGCTTGCTTCTTTTCTGCCTCGGTCCTGGCCACCTCGGAGTCAGCGTACCTTTTCTCTGCCTCGTCCTTGGATGCCTCCTCCTGCACCACCCACCCCTCAGCCTCGCCCTTCGCGGCCTCGGCAGCCACCCGAGCGGTGTCTGAGAGCCTTAGAAGCTCTCAAACTTTGTCCCGCTCGGACCGAAGCGCCTCGACCAACATGCAGGCCTCATCAGCACCACAAAGTAGGACAACTAGTGATTTCGCAGGAGAAAGAGGAGGTGGAGAAGTGGTGAACTCACGACGGGATGCCTCGGCCAATTTCTTCTCCAGCTCCTGCACGGCTTCGATGGACTGGGACAGGTAGACGGCATCCTACATTAACATGGCATCAGAAGAGGACCCGGTCCGGGTGGCAGGGTATAGGTCTCACCAGGAACAGCTCCCGGATGCAGCGTTGGTGGTACTCGAGCTCCAGCAAGCCCGCCGGTTCGGTGCCGGAGCCCTCTGCAACCTCCAGCGTGCTTCCGAGGGCTCGAAGGCTCGTGGCGCCAGCGAGGGCGGACTCCTCGGCCCTCAGGTCGGGCTGGTCCCCAGCGTCCTCGACCGTCGGGGTGGCGGCGCCCAGTGCAAGAAGGTCCTCGGCTCCCACTGTGGCTAGCTCGATCCCGGTGTCATCTCTGTCGCCCCTGTCGATGCGCGGGAGCAGGTCCCAGATGATCCCCGTGGAAACCTCCTCCTCCTCTGCCCCTTAGACGGGCTCGACCTCCATGGCCGCCTCGGGAGTCATCTCGTCCGCGTCGGTAGCAGCCGCCTCAACCCCCTGGACGGTCTCCACTGCTGGTTGCTCGCCTGCTTCGTCGACGGCTAGGGGTGCAGCTTCTAAGACCGTGGCTGTTGAGGCTGCATCGGACTCTGCCGCCTCGGTTTGGACGACATCCTCGGCCACCCTCGTGGGTTCGGCCACGTAGGACCCGGCGCCCCTGGTAGCCCAGATCGAGACAGAGAGTCAGCGTGCGAAAAAATTCAAGACAAGTTGCACAAATTCCACTCACCTGGAAGAGGCCTTGTATGCTATCCCGAGATGCTTGGCCGGCTTCTTTGGGGTGAGGAAGTCCTCTGCTTTCACACCAAGCCCAATGAAGCCTTCGCCGATTTCTTCGACGTCTTCTTCGGCGCAATGGGTCTTGGTTAGGAAGATCAACTACCCTTGCAAGTGCAAACAGAGCTCAAGAGGTGGGAGTGGCGAAAGAGCGCAACGGAGCGACGAAAGCTTGAAGATGGAAGTGTTTGGGAATTCCTTGGCGTTGCAAAGGCGTGAAGAAGAAAGAAAGTGAAACGACGGTGTGGTACAAAAAGGGACAATAATGGGCCTAGCAGCGCCGACCTCGGAGAGCACGCGGCGCCATGAATGACGCGCGTGGGGAATCCGAAGTGCCCCCGCCCATTCATCTCCCCAACGCGCCACGTCACCTCGGTAAACAAATCAGAACCATCAAGCGGATGGAAGCAGTTAATGGCGTCCGCAGTGTCACTGGTACGTGTCCCGAGGAAATCGCCGATGGGTATGCCACCACTTTCAACTCGCCGATAGTTCCGCCTGTCACTTCGGGGAAAGTGGAGAACAACAGGCATGACTAGCCGTTGTGCGGCATCGATTTTCACAGCCGTGATGGAAGATGATTGGCAGATTGTTAGGAGACCTCAATTGGGGAGTACGCCCCAAGTTCTGGGGCCCACCCGACGATGAGTTCCACGAGACTTCATGTTGACCTCATTGACCTCCACTGGCCTTCGGGCCATTGCTCTGCCGACTCGGGTGATGGCTCCCGGGCCACCTCTTGGTCGGGGTCGGAACTACCATAAGCCTCCGGGCAGTAGTTCTGACCGACTTGCCGACCACCGCTGGCCCTTGGGCTGTGGCTTCATTGGTTCGGGATATGGCTTCCGGGCCACTCCTCGGTCGAGTCGGAACTACCATAAGCCTCCGGGTGGTAGTTCGATCACCACTCCGATCGCCACTGGCCTCTGGCCGTGGCCTTGCCGACTCGGGCGATGGCTTTAGGGCCATCCCCTCGGTCGAGGGTCGGAACTACCATAAGCCTCCGGGCAGTAGTTCCAACCACCTCACCGACCACCACTGGCCTCCGGGCCGTGGCTCAACCGACTCGGGTGATGGCTTCCGGGCCACCCCTGGTCGAGTGATGGAATGACCATAAGCCTTCGGGCAGTAGTTTCAATGACCTCGCCGACCACCACTGGCCTCTAGGCTGTGGCTCAATCGACTCGAGCGATGGCTTCCGGGTCACCCCCCGGTCGGGGTCGACGTTACCATAGGCCTCCGGGCGGTAGTCCCAATAACCTCACCGACCACCACTGGCCTTTGGGTCGTGGCCTTGCCGATTCGGGCGGTAGCTTCCACGCCACCCCCGGTCAAGGGTCGGAGCTGTCATAAGCCTTCGGGCAGTGGTTCCGACCACCTCGCCAACCACTACTAGCCTCCGGGCCGTGGCTTTGCCAACTCGGGCGATGACTTTCGGGCCTTCCCTCGGTCGAAGGTTGAATTACCACGAACATCCGGGCAGCGGGCCCGTTGAACGCCATAATCATCACAAAACCCCGAGACACGATCGAATCAAAAAAGAAAAATAAAAAGCAATCTTACAGATTAGACCCTAGGCTTGGATGTACCATCCAACCGTAGGCTCGGGGGCTACACCTGGCAGGTGCACATGGGCAGTGCACCTCCTAAATCTCGAGCAATAAGATTCTGGGAACCTGGCGAAGCCCTGCTGCGACATCTTTGGGAACCCTCAAGAGACGACAAAGAAGACCATAGATCCTTAGGAGTGATGTCTCATTCCTCCTTAGGCTTGGGTGTCGCTGTGGGGGGTGTCATCTCGGGGAAACACTCGGACTAGAGTTGAAGTCAAACTAGAGTCGGACTGTGAAGCCTTTGGGATAAGGTCGAGAGCCCGACCTCCTCTCTGGGTCCGCCGCCCTGACCTCCCCCCAGTCCGACCTCGGCACTCTTTCTCGACCTCGACTCCTCGACCTGACTTCCGGCCTCCTCGGGACAAAACATGGCTTGCAAGGAGATGAGGAGGGGACAACCTGGCAAGCAATGATGTCACCTGGTAGCACAGTGCGGTGGAATCTGCAGAGGAGGGGCCCCAAGGCAGGACAAGGCACAGGACACCCACGGCACGCACGCACCTTTTTCAGATGTTGTTTGTACTCACCTTTTTACATCTTTAGTCTTAGCTTTCTTGGCCCCTAAGTTCCTTCCAGGTTCCCGCCTTGAGCAATAAAAGGGAGGGCAGGACGGGCTGAGGGGGGGAAGAGAGCCCAACATCTGGGTTCATTTTCATTCTCAGCTCTTTGCTTGTTGTTGGTCAACTTGCTCTAAGCCCCAAGAACACACACTTGTAAACATTGTTCATCATCCACCCCAACAAAGTGAAGGGTTACGCGGAGGCTACGCTAGCCGAAAACAAAAGCTTTTTACCGCGCAAACCAGGAACACTTGCAAGTAAGGGCCGATAGATTGTTACCGATTGGAGTATGCAGCGGAATTAGACAATCAGGGCTATCCGATCTGGAACTGTGCTGCCGATTCCCGCAAGCCGTCAGCCGATACCTAATCAGCCGATCGCTCCGATTGCAGCCGATCCAAAGCCGATCAACAGCGCGCAACGTAGCAGCGCCTCTACCGGTATCCACACGTCCGGGGACAGAACGCCGAACACCCGTGTGCGAGCACGCGATGCAAGGCTAGGCTCGAAGGTGGGGAGGGTTTCCGTGGAGATTGATCTCGACGACTTTATCTAGAGTTGGCCGACTGGGACTCGTGGCCGATCAAGACTCTATTTTGAATCGGATCCTATCCGAATCTCATAGAGTTGGCCGCCCATACGTCGTAAGCCCATAGGACTCTGTCCGATCGGATCCCTATCCGATCGAGCCGTATTCGAGTCCAACTCGAATGCCTGTTCTTATCCCCTTAAGCGTGCGACCCTATAGGTTCAGGTATACTCGGTTTCGACTATAGTCTAACTTAGCCGATCATCGGCTCGAGTCCAACTCAGTCGACTCGTCAACAGCGACGCCTAGCAGCACATATTGACACCATAGTATACAAGAATAATATCGGACCTGAACCTGTAATGTGTACACAAATCCCTTTGCCTCACGATACCAGTTAAGCTATAGGCAAGATGTGTGCCATCCCTTCAATAGCTTAACCATTCACTCGAACCGTATTGGATTATCCGTCTATTGATTGACTCCTCAATCAACTTAGCATGGCCATGCATTTTCATAATCCAGTACCTCGAGGGCCCAGAGATATCTCTCCAAAGGAGGGGCAAATTCTATCTTGATCACTCACATCCCACTCCATGTTTCATAGCAAACCCGAAAACTACCTTTATAACTACCCGATTACGGAATAGCGTTTGGTAGTCCCAAAGTAGGCTACTACACATGTTGGAATCCATGGTGATCTCGGGTCTAAGGACTTTGTACCAACACTACCCGAGACCAACTAATGGCACATTAATTCTGTAGTGTCTCATGGTGGGTCTATCCAACAATGTGTTCTCTAACACATATGTCCATGTTTATTGATTTGGTATCTCCATACCCATGATCTATGAGACATGATCATCAATCAATAGACATGCCGATCTTAGAATCATATTTGTTCCAATAATATGATATATGATCGAGGATCATTTAGAAATAGATTCATACATATAGAGTCTCATAAATAAGTCACGTACTTATTGATCAATACAAGATGTCTATTTCATAGAACTGAACAACACTTTATTCATAAATACATAAACATTGACGTGATATCCAACATCTCCATGTTGCCTCTAGGGCATATCACTAACAATCTCCCACTTGCACTAGAGTCAATCATGTAAGTATCTAATACCCATTGCTCTTGTGTGTGCCTCATGCTTCCGCGAGGGAGAGGTTTTGTCGGCGGATCGACTATGTTGAGATCCGTGTGCACTTTGCATATCTTGACATCACCTCTGTCCACTATCTCGCGGATGAGATGATATCGCCGAAGTATGTGTTTGGACTTCGATGTGACCTCGGCTCCTTGGCTTGCGCAATGGCTCCACTATTGTCACAATAGAGGGATATTGGACCGCCGCACTAGTCATCACACCAAGCTCGAAACGAATTTCTTGATCCAAACAGCCTCCTTTGCAGCTTCGAAGCGGCAATGTACTTGGCCTCCGTTGTAGAATCAGCAACGTATCCGCTTGGAACTCTTCCAGTGACTACGCCTCCGTTCGGGCGAGAACACGAACCCGATTCCAATCTATAATCATCCTTGTTTGTTTGGAAGCTAGCATCGGTGTAACCACTTACAACGAGCTCTTCTTCACCTCCATAGACGAGGAACATATCCTTAGTTCTTCTCAAGTACTTAAGGATATTCTTTACGGCGATCCAGTGACCTTCACTGGATCGCGAGTATCTGCTCGTAGCACTCAAAGCGTACGAGACATCTAGGCGTGTACAAAGCATGACATACATGATGGATCCAATTGCCGAAGCATATGGAACCATACCCATCTTATTCCGCTCATCATGTGTCCGAGGACACGATTCTTGCTAAGATTAATGCCATGTGACATGGGCAAGAAACCTTTCTTGGAATCATGCATGTGACCTTTTCAACACCTTGTCAACGTATGTACTTTGGCTTAATCCAATTAGCCTCTTGGATCTATCTCTATAGATCCGAATGCCTAATATGTATGCAGCCTCCCTAAGTCTTTCATGGAAAAACTATTTTTCAATGAAGACTTGACGGATTCTAGCATAGGGATATCATTTCCAATCGTAATATGTCATCCACATATAAGATTAGAAATACAATTGCACTCCCACGACCTTTTTGTAAACAAAGGCCTCATCTTCGTTTTTGATGAAACCAAACCCTTTGATTACTTCATCAAAACGAATATTCCAACTCCGAGATGCTTGCTTCAATCCATAAATGGATTTCGTAGCTTGCATATCTTTCCAGCGATTGGATCGACAAAACCCCGAGGTTGTATCATTTATACATCCTCGCTTAGGTTTCCATTTAAGAAAGCCGTTTTGACATCCATCTCGCCATATCTCATAATCGAAATATGCAGCAATCGCTAGGATAATCCGAATAGATTTAAGCATTGCGACGGGCGAGAAGGTTTCATCATAATCAACTCCTTGAATCTGTTTAAAACCTTTCGCCACCAATCGCGCCTTATAGATGTGAACATTTCCATCCATATCGGCCTTTTCTTAAAAACCCATTTACACTCAATGGTTTTGACACCATCAGTGGATCAACCAAGTTCCAAACTTGATTGTCGTACATGGATTCTATTTCGGATTTCATGGCTCCAAGCCACTTGTTGGAATCGGGTCCCACCATCGCTTCCTCATAGGTCTTAGGTTCATCGTTGTCCAACAACAATATATCACGTTGTTCCACACTGTGTACTGGGCGCACGACGTGATCTTTCGACCTCCGTGGGGCGGTGTATCTACAACCGGTGGCGTAACACTTTGCTCCTCCCGTTGTGGTTACGTGGTCACTAAACGTTTTACGGTGTTTCTTGAACTTCTTCAAGATGCACCCTGCTCCCACTAACCCTTCTTGAAAGAAACTCTTTCTCCAAGAGGACACCGTGTCGGGCGACAAACACTTTGTCTTGTTCCCGATTATAAAAGTAATATCCCTTAGTTTCCTTAGGATATCCCACAAAGAAGCACTTGTCGATTTGGGTGTGAGCTTGTCGATCGTAAACGTTTTACATAAGCTTTGCATCCCCAAATTTTGAGAAAAGAAAAACTAGGGGTTGCCCTATCCATATCTCATATGGTGTCTTTTCAACCGACTTAGATGGAACTCTATTTAGTGTGAGCGCATGTTTCAAGAGCATATCCCTAGAAGGATAACGGAAGATCACTTTGGCTCATCATCGACCGCACCATGTCCAACAAGGTAAGATTTCTCCGTTCGGACACCCCATTCCATTGTGGAGTTCTGGCGGAGTCAGCTGTGGAACAATTCCACAATCTTTCGGATGATTACCAAACTCTTGGCTCAAGTATTCTCCTCCACGATCGATCGTAGAAACTTGATTGTTTTCCCTAAATGATTTTGTACTTGATTCTGGAATTCTTTGAACTTTTCAAAGGATTCGGAGATGCCTCATTAAGTAGATATAACCATATCTACTAAAGTCATCGGTAAAGGTAATGAAGTACTGATAACCACCTCGGCCGTTGAGCTCATTGGTCCACATACATCGGTATGTACGAGTGCCAATAAGTCACTTCCTCTCTCACTATTTCCCGTGAAAGGTGCCTTTGTCATCTTACCAAGTAAACAAGACTCACGTGTCTCAAATGATTCAAAATCAAAAGAGTGAAGCGAGTCCATCCTTATGGAGCTTCTCCATGCGTTTCTTATTTATATGGCCTAAGCGACAATGCCGGATAAACTTGGGGTTTGTATCATTAGAGAGTTGCCTTTCGTATTAATGTTATAGATGGGAGACGCTTCAAGATTCAAAACGTATAATCCATTCACCAATGGAGCATGGAAATAGAACATATCTCGAGATATATTGAACAACCATTGTTCATTGATCTAAAATCATATCCTTCCGCTTGCAAACATGAAGCGGAAATAACGTTTTGACATAGTGTTGGAACACAATAACAATTATTCAATTCCAAAACTAATCCTGAAGGTAGATGAAGTGGTACTCGTGCCGACAAGACCGTAGCAACGCTTGCTCCATTGCCGACGCGCAAGTTGACCTCGCCCCTTCTCAATCCTCTACTTCTTCTCATTCCGTGCAACGATTTGCAAATATGAGCTACTGATCCGGTGTCAAATACCCAAGAGTCGTAGGTGAAGTAGCAAGATTAATGTCTATAACATTAATACCTAAAGCGAAGTCGTACTTTGCTTCCTTTTGAGATCCTCTATGTACTTCTTGCGTTCCTCTTCCAGAGCTTTGTCTCCTTGCAATAGAAGCAAACGGCATCGATGCCGCCGACCCCTTCTTGCCCTTCTTTGCATTGGAGGCACTCGCGATCTCATCGGGAGTTAACTTCCTCTTGGTGCAAAGTTTCTTGACAGGTGGTTTGCGCTTAGCCTTCGCATCATCATCACATGATGACCGTTTTTCTGGATACTCTCCTCACTGTCTTTAGCATCCCATGCAATTCAGCCAAGGTTCTATCAATATTGTTCATGTGATAGTTTAATATGAATGGCTCGAAGCTCGGAGGGAGCGGCGGTGAATCACGTCGTAGCCAACTCTTGACTAAGAGGGAAACCTAGTTTCTCAAGACTCTCGATATAGCCAATCATCTTTATCACATGCGGACGACGGGATTCCCTCAACAAGCTGCACGCAAACAAGGACTTTGAGGTGTTGAACCTCTCGGTCCGAGCTTGGATCTCAAACATGCGACGCAGTCCCCGAATAATAGTGTGAGCATCGCTGCTCTCATATTGCTTCGAAGCTCGGGGATATTGTAGCAAACATGAGACGCTTATGTCTAGGGCATCATTAGTGTGCTTCTCGTAAGCTCTCCGTGCGTTGCAGTGGCATTATTTGGCAAATCCTCGGGATAGGGTACTTCAAGAACGTACTCCTTACGCTCTTGCTTGAGAACAATTCTCAAGTTGCGATACCAATCCATAAAGTTTGTTCCATTTAATTTTTCCTTTTCGAGAATAGATCGCAAATTAAAAGCATTGGGTGTAGTATTAGCCGCCATTTATTCTACAACGAAAAAGCAAAGTTTAGCACAATGTTTATGCTATGTCTATTGTTAAACAATTTAACATTAGACTCCATTTATGTATTTTCCACCTTCCCTCTAGGTTACGTATTGGGTCAAGATCCACATGTTAATTAATTTTCTAGTGAGCTTTGGCATCACTGCTAGAAAATTAGTAACATCGGTAAGCAACACCTTGCTAATCACATCTCTATGTGACTCTTGTTGTTGGTGTGGCATCTCCATGCCCCGGCGCCAACCTATGCCCCAAGGCCCAAAACTGTTTTGATAGCCTTGTTAAGTAAACCAAATGCTCCTTGTATATGTCCGACATATACCCCCTCGTGTTATGATAGAGAATGGCACTCTGCTTTGGCAGACCCACCATTGACGAGCATAACGGTGACGGGTGCAACATTTGGAAGCGCATCATTACTACTTAATTTTGTGAGGGATGCTATCCTATCAAACAAACATATCACATATATGAAAGCAGGTAGAATAGCATGAAATAGTATGGCCCCCTTCACATGGTGATCTCCATCTCCATGCCGGTATAGAGGATCTCCATCTTCATCACCGTTCTTCCAATTGCCTAATGCTTGATTTCTTCAAACTAAGCTACTACTATAGAAGCTCTAATTGAAGATTACATCGACTCGCACGTCGTGAAAGAATATTACAAGCATTGCACGTATGAAAGAATATTACAGGGATTGCACATATGAAAGAATATTACATGCATCACATGCATCTCATACATACAATAGGGTCATACCATCTCAAAGCATTCTCTGCAAAACAAGTTAGGCGTAGAAACATTTTCTACCTATCGTAGAGATACGGCACCGAGACGACCTATAAGGGGGTACCACACGAAATTCATAGATCCAAACTATGAAATCGCTTACGGAAACCATATCGGCGTAATCATATTATGCCGTCCCGATCACTATCAAGGGAGATGGTTTGCGCAGCGCGAGGCACAAACAAGATTGGACTTATGAGATAGCTTCGGCATAATCATATTATACCGTTCCGATACACTATCAAGGAACGCTATCTCGAAGCCGACTCAAATCGAGTTCTATGGATATTGCTTCGACGTAATCACATTACGCCGTTCCGATACACTATCAAGGAACGCAATTACCATTAACTCTCCTCAACAGATCCTGTAAAACCGATTGATCTAATCAACCCATGTACAAAACTTATTCCAGATCCAATCTAAAACCCGAACTAAGCAAGATTAGCTCTGATACCACTGAAGGGTTACGCGGAGGCTACGCTAGCCGAAAACAAAAACTTTTACCGCGCAAACCAGGAACACTTGCAAGTAAGGGCCGATAGATCGTTACCGATTGGAGTATGCGGCGGAATTAGCCAATCGGGCTATACGATCCGGAACTGTGCTTGCCGATTCCCGCAAGCCGACACGATACCCAATCAGCCAATCGCTCCGATTGCGGCCGATCCGGCCGACCAACGGTGCGCAACGTAGCGCGCCTACCGGTATCCACACGTCGGGGACGAACGCCGAACACCCGTGTGGTAGCACGCGATGCAAGGCTAGGCTCGAAGGTGGGGAGGGTTTCCGTGGAGATTGATCTCAACGACTTTTAAAGCCGCGTGTGATCAGATTGATTTCGGCGCAATCAATTGACTTGATGTACTCGCAGCTCTCCATCCCTCACCCCTTTATATAGAGTTGGCCGACGGGACTCGTGGCCGATCGGACTCTATTTTGAATCGGATCTTATCCGAATCTCATAGAGTTGGCCGCCCATACGTCGTAAGCCCACAGGACTCTATCCGATCGGATCCCTATCCGATCGAGCCATGTCCGAGTCCAACTCGAATGCCTGTTCTTATCCCCTTAAGCGTGCGACCACGTAGGTTCGGTATACTCGGTTTCGGCTATAGTCTAACTTAGCCAATTGTCGGCTCGAGTCCAACTCAGCCGACCCATCAACGACGGCGCCTAGCGGCACATATTGACACCATAGTATACAAGAATAATATCGGCTCAACCGTAATGTGTACACAAATCCCTTTGCATGATACAAATTAAGCTATAGACAAGATGTGTGCCATCCCTTAAATAGCTTAACCTTTCACTCGAACCGTATTGGATTATCCGTCCGTTGATTGACTCCTCAATCAACTTAGCATGGCTATGCATTTCCATAATCCAGTACCTCGAGGGGCCTAGAGATATCTCTCCAAAGGAGGGCTATTTCCTTGGGATCCCTCCTCTCTCCGAGATACCTGTACTATGCTGTCTGGTGATGTTAGTCTTTCCCGGGGCTATTTCCTCCCTCTTCCTTCTTGCGCACCAAGTCTTGTCCCGAGGATGGTCGAGGTTGGGCCGTAGTTGACGGGGTCGAGAGAGGAGAACTAAGGTTGGACTCGGGTAAGGTCGGGATGTTCGACCCCACGTGAAGGGGTCGGGCCATCGACCACGTCCCGAGGACTCTCGGTTTTCACTTCATTGGGACATAGATTCCAGTCCATAGGGTGAAGGGTTACGCGGAGGCTACGCTAGCCGAAAAACAAAACTTTTTACCGCGCAAACCAGGAACACTTGCAAGTAAGGGCCGATAGATCGTTACCGATTGGAGTGTGCAGCGGAAATAGCCAATCAGGGCTATCCGATCTGGAACTGTGTAGCTGATTCCCGCAAGCCGACAGCCGATTCCCGGAGACAGCCGATTCACCAATCAGTCAATTTGAGTCGTCCGACCACGTTCTAGCACCTCGCTCCGATGCGCCCGACCGCAGCCGATTCGAAGCCGATCAATAGCGCGCAACGTAGCAGCACCTCTACCGGTATCCACACGTCCGGAGACAGAACGCCGTACACCCGTGTGCTAAGCACGTGATGCAAGGCTAGGGTTTTGGCTCGAAGGTGGGAGGGTTTCCGTGGAGTTTGATCTCGGCGACTTGCAAATCAATTGACTTGATTGACCTCCGCCTCTCCACCCCTCCCTCCTTTATATAGAGTTGGCCGACTGGGACTCGTGGCCGATCAGGACACTATTTCAAATCGGATCCTATCCGAATCTCATAGAGTCGGCTGCCCATACGTCGTAAGCCCACAGGACTCTATCTGATCGGATCCCTATCCGATCAAGCCGTATTCGAGTCCAACTCGAATGCATGTTCTTATCCTCTTAAGCGTGCGACCCTGTAGGTTTAGGTATACTTGGTTTCGGCTATAGTCTCACTTAGCCGATCGTCGGCTCGAGTCCAACTCAGCCGACCTGTCAATACGGAGCCTAGCAGCACATATTGACACCATAGTATACAAGAATATAATATCGGCTCTGAATCTGTAATGTGTACACAAATCCCTTTGCCTCACGATACCAGTTAAGCTATAGGCAAGATGTGTGCCATCCCTTCAATAGCTTAACCTTTCATTCGAACCGTATTGGATTATCTGTCTGTTGACTGACTCCTCAATCAAGTTAGCATGGCCATGCATTTCCATAATCCATTACCTCGAGGGGCCCAGAGATATCTCTCCAAAGGAGGGGCAAATTCCATCTTGATCACTCACATCCCACGCCATGTTTCATAGCAAACCCGAAGACTACTTTTATAACTACCCAGTTACGGAATAGCGTTTGGTAGTCCCAAAGTAGGCTACTACACATGTTGGAATCCATGGTGATCTCGGGTCTAAGGACTTTGTACCAACACTACCGAGACCAACTAATGGCACATTAATTCTGTAGTGTCTCATGGTGGGTCTATCCAACAATGTGTTCTCTAACACATATGTCCATGTTTATTGATTTGGTATCTCCATACCCATGATCTATGAGACATGATCATCAATCAATAGACATGCGGATCTTACAATCATATTTGTTCCAATAATATGATATATGATCAGGGATCATTTAGAAATAGATTCATACATATAGAGTCTCATAAATAAGTCACGTACTTATTGATCAATACAAGATGTTTATTTCATGGAACTGAATAACACTTTATTCATAAATTCATAAACATTGACGTGATGTCCAACATCTCCATGTTGCCTCTAGGGCATATCACTAACACAAAGAACAATAGACGTAGGCCTATTATCATTCGGGAGGGCTGAACCAATATAAATCTCGTGTCTCTTGATCTTTGGCTTGTCTTAGTGACTCGAGTTGACCACCAGGTCCTGAGAGGAGGTGCATTCCCGACCACCTACTCACCTCCTTGGGAACCCCTCTCGAAGGACTGCCAACCTACCCGTCGACACCTTGACTACACCGGTAGTGATTCACGATAATCTTCGTTGAAGGAGGTGTTCCCTAAGATATGACTTAGGAATTCTCTTCCTTCTATTGGAGTCTTATGTGAAAATGAACCATCAGATACAATGTCAAGATATAGGGCAGACTCTTTGCCAAGACTTGACCAGAAGTGTTGTAACAACACATGGTCGGGTAATGACAAGTCGGGGCCGGATTGTATCAATGTTATGTACCAGGCGCAAGCTGCACCAGTAGGTTCCTTCTCAGTCTGCTGAAAGATGAGAACTTCTACGCGTAGAGATGTGTACTGGTTAGCGGGAAGAAAACAAGACAGAATCTATCTCTAAGTTTTTTCCACTCACCATTTGCTTTCTCTACGGTAAGAGTGTACCTTGCTTCACCCTTTCGGTAAGCGAAAAGGGAAACAACTTCCATTTCAAAGTTCTCTGTGCCATGCCTGGAATCATCAGGCATGAACACAAATGCTCAAACTCTCACAGATGATAGTGTGGGTTTTAATGACCGTGCGGAGAGAAGGATTGCTCCCGAACCATGGCTATAAAGCCATGGCAGAGTACAAAGCCAGATGAACGTATTGGGTCAAAAGAAGATGGTGGCTCAAAGAACTCGCCCTTTGGAGCGGATAGGCTTTGGATAGATTGCTCCATAATCTAAGGGGAAAAAATAAAAAAGATACGAGGATGCATATGAGGTACGTGTAATGTGGCACTGCCATGAACTTGGCAAGGGCAGGTCGCCTGAGCACCGCATGGTAGGCAGCTTCGAAGTCCGCCACATAAAACTTGAGAATCTCGGTGCGATAGTTCACCCACGTCCTCAATGTCACGGGGAAGGAAACTATACCGAGCGACATGGTGGCCTTGCCTAGGACGATCCATTAGAAAGGCAAGTCGGTGGGCTCAAGGGCAGTCGTGGAAAGGCCAAGTTCGTGCATCGTCCCTCGGATGATAACGTTGATGCTGCTCCCTCCATCGACAAGCACATGCCTAAGACACACCTTGAGCACCATCGGGTCGACGACCAGCGGAAAACATCTAGGCTTTAGGACGTCAGCCCACTGATCGGCTCGGGGAAAGGAGATCGGGACCTCTGACCACCGCAGGCGCTCAGGCGGCTCCGTAGAGATGGCGTTCACCCGTCGGAAGAGCAGCTTCTGCTGACGGTGGCTTTCCGAGGTAGCCTCTCCACTGAAGATCATGCTGATCATCCGGGTTGGCTCCTGGAAGTCGTCTCCCTTGGAGTGGTTGTCCTTCTGGCGCTTGGTGTCGTCGTCCTTCCCTCTCCAACCAGTCTTGTGAAGGGTTGTCTTGTGCTTCTTGTATCAGGTGATCTTGGAGCACATAGCATTGTCGGATGGTGTGTCTAAACTGCCGCCACCGACGTCTTCTCGTGCCGCCGTCGTCGTCTCCCACTGCCGCCGTCGTCACCTACCATCGCACCATCGTCGCGCCGCCGTTGTCTCCCGTCGTCATCGCTGCATACAAGGTAGGTCGCGATGATCTTCTTTGTTGATCAATATATATACTTCGTGTCGTTCCTTCTTCTTGCCATCGTCGTCGCCACCGCACACCGCACGCCATCGCACGTCGCCGCCGCACGCCGCCGCCGCCGTGCAATTGTAGTCGCCCTGGCCGCACGCTCTGTTAATTTGAATAATCTCTGTGCACTGTGAATGTGAAGTTTTGTTATTTTGTTATTTTCCCATCAATGCTGTGAATGTGAAGGACTGTGAAATATAATTTTATTATTTTGAATGTGAAATATATGAATTATTGTGAAGGATTGTATATATTTGTGATATATTGTGATATATTCTGAAATATAATTGTGATATATATATTTGGGATATATCTATGATATATTGACCACTACAAATTAGCGACTTAGCAAATGACTTTTACGACTTAGAGAACGACACAACTTAGGGAACGACTTAGCGAACGACTTTTATGACTTAGCAAACGACTTAGCGAATGACTTTTACGACTTAGCGAATGACTTAGCGAACAACTTTTATGACTTAGAGAATGACTTCAAGAACGACTTAGTGAACGAATTAGCGAACAACTTTTATGACTTAGAGAACGACTTTTATGACTTAGCGAACGACTTAGCAAACGACTTTTACGACTTAGCGAATGACTTTGCGAATGACTTTTACGACTTAGAGAACGACTTAGAGAACGACTTAGCGAACGACTTAGTGAACAACTTTTACAACTTAGAGAACGACTTAGCGAATGACTTAGTGAATACGACTTTTATGACTTACATAACGACTTAGTGAATGACTTAGAGAACGACTTTTATGACTTGGAGAACGACTTAGCGAACGACTTAGCGAATGGCTTATTGAAAACTTATAGAAAACGACTTTTACAACCGAACAAGCAAAGTATATGCATTACGTGAATATCAGACTTAGGAACATCATACATGTATTAACTGAATAATTTTTTCCTTTTCAGAATTACTTGATTCAATCGTCCAAGCGAAAAAATCAAATGGCAGTTCGCTCGGACAAACAGATCCTCTTCGACGAGATCGCAGAGGGGAGCAGCCAATACTTCATTGAGGAGGGGAAGGATCCCAACCAGTACCTCAACGAGGAGGGGAAGGAGGAGGGCGATGAGGGCACCCCATCTGTTGGAGAGAAGAGGCCACGCGGACAACGCAATGTCACCAAGAAAATTGAGGGTCAGCATATCATAATAGAAGTGGCACAGGACAGTCGACAATGTGCCCCAGTCGACGCCGCAAGGAAGTTTGTGGCACACAGCGGAGGGATAGTAAGGGATCACGTGCCCATCAGCGTAGTGAACTGGCGGCGAACAAGGATAGGAGGGGATGAGCAAAGCTATCTCCTGGACACAGAGAAGGAGATGCTATGGTCCACAATGCTTGAGACCTTCACCATCCCTGAGATAGAACAGGCCAAGGTGAAAGAATGGACGATTAAAAAGATGACCGAGCTGTTCAAAAACTTCAAGAAGGAACTACACAAGAAGTACGTCCTGAATGGCTAGAACCCTGACTTTGACAAATTTCAAAAGCTACGCGATCATTGGGATGCCTTTGTGCAATACAAGATAGGAGAGCAAGCGCAAGCGCTCATTGAGAAGAATAAGGCCAACGTAGCAAAAAAATAGTACCATCACAAGCTAGGGTCAGCAGCTATCAGAAGGCAGCGCCAAGATGGGAGCAGATGGAAGCAAGAGATATTGTTCCGTCCACAGCCAACTGGCCGAAACGATCAAAGCATTAGTTCCACACACACGGTGGATCGCTCAATCCTGCCGATGGCTCTGTAATATTTGGTGATGCAATCCGAGAAGCCGCCAGAAGATTGGGCGATGCAGTGGAGGCCTCTGCCTCAGGCTTATTCCAGCTCGATAGAGAGAAGGACGAGCTTACGGTCGCATTGCAAAACCCTAAGCATGCGGGAAGAACGCGAGGAAAAGGCGTCATTCCCTAGAAATATGGATTCCACATGAGGATGAAGCGAGATATGGAAGCGAAGCTAGTAGATATGCAGCTTTGACTCGCCAAAATCGATGACATAGTAGCAAGAAAGGTGGAAGAGCGGATGGCCGAATAGATGGCATAACCATGGAGCCACCATGTGAGCCAACCAAATCCAGCCCAAGTACACCAGCAGTGCAGCAGATGCGCATCTACAGGCCATGTAGACGAATAGGCCCCACAAGCTCCAGCAGTACCGCCATGCCCTAATGACGAGATCACGTAGCGGACACCTTGTGAGCTGCATATTCCATTAAAGAACCTGTCAATCAAGGAATGCTCGTAGTTTTATGATATATATTCCCTTCAAGAACTTGTCAATCAAGGTTGATTACTAATTAATAAACTCTCTTCTTGTGAAGGTGGCATTGGGCATAGCCACACCAGTGAACAAGATGGGACCTATCACTGCAAGCTCGTTCCACCTATGTATTCTAAGGTCAAAATTAAATAGGTAAAATGAGGCTTTGAAGATCTCGAGCTGGATATCCCCGGAGGAGACGGGGAGACGACACTAGGAGACACAACCCATAGGATCATTCTATGGAGCAAGCCCTTCATCATCTTTCCCGAGCGAGAAGTGACTTCCATTCCTCCGTCTCTGCCACGTGGACCATCTCCTCCGCGAGGACCGTCTTCTCTGCCTCCTCCGTCGCCTCCATGAGCACCGACTCCTAAACGGTTTCCCACGCCCTAGCCTTCTCCACCTCCTCCATCGCCTCCACGAGCACCGACTCCTAAACGGTCCCCCACTCCCCAGCCTCCTCCGTCTCCTCCTAAGCATAGAGCTCAAGTCGCGCCATCAATGTCAACCAGTTCATAAAGAAGCAAGATGTCAAAACTTGACCGGCTCCCGCCAGCCCCAAAGAAAACGTCGTACAACATGACTCCCGAGGAGTTGCACGAGGCCGTCCAAGCGGAAGTGAATGCACATTTCAAGCGTAAGTCTCCTAAGAAGCCTATTCCAATTGACGCGACGACCAAGGCCTTCTTAAGAAGATGTACTATACGTCACCGGCTAAGCCAGAACCGCAGTCGAACTATAATAGGACGATCAGGAAGGTGCATACAAAGGCAACAAAAAAGGCCAAAGATGTCCCGCAGCTGGGGATCAACCTCAAAAATCCCTTGAGCCCTTGCTGCAACCTTCTAGAGCTGACTTAAAGAAAATTTATGGAAGATGCGGGAATAACGAGGGACAAAATGCTAGGACGCACTAAAATCGAGAATGCTGAGCTGAAATACAAGTTTACACTCGAGCGACCTCTTGTCAAGCCTGATCAGCTCAAGAATTTACGTACACAGATGTACCACTTCCACGAGTGGTACATGGAAGCGTCAAGCAAATGTACAGAGATGATCGTGGCGCAGTACACAAACGACTATTTCTTCGATGGAGGTGACCTCATGTGGCTCCGCTTTGAGGACATCTTCGACCTGTACCAGCAGGACGCCCTCGACGTCTCTCTTATAACCACGTGGGTTTTGAAAGTATCATTCAAATGAATTTATTTCGTTCTTTATCTCCTTGTATGTAGCTGACTAAAATTATTTTATACGTTGTAGAATGGGGATCCACGAGTGCAAGAAGCGGGGATGGATGAAAATAGGATTCATGGACCCCTGCAAAATTAACACACAGACGTTAGAACAATATCCAGCGAAAATAGAGGACAATATTGTGGTGGAGCAGCACTACAACAATGTCGATGCAGCAACACTACAAGTCCTAGATACTTCTGCCGTACAAAACAGCGTATGTTTTTACTACCTTCCATACCAATTTCCATCCCGTACGCATATACAGCTTCGTATATGTCATCTTACGCAATTTGTAGATTTCATTGGGTCCTTTTCCTAATCGACCTAGGCCACTCGCGGATCCATGTCTACCACTCAATGGATAAACCAGAGTCTACCTTCGCAAATAGTTTTTAAGTGTTAAACAAGTAATGCCATCTTAATTAGTAGCTATTGCATATATGCGGTTCTCGGATAATTACTCACTAGCTTGCAACTGCACGTAGGGCATTGCCACGGCCCTGTGAGAAGGTTCGCGGGACTTGGAAAGAAAAGCTTTATGTGAGGATGAAATTTCCGTGAGTAACATGCTTTAGAGTTATATTGAATCATTAATTTGTTTTAAAATAGAAATATATATTAAATATGTTGTTGTTTCTCCTTGAGTGCTCAACAGGCACAGGGAACGAACTTGTGGCCCTACTACGTCTGTGACTATATACACCGCCTATTTCACCAAGTCATATGTTCCCAGGATCTGCAAGTATGTATAACAGTCATTTATACATTATGTCTTGATTTCTTATTGATTTCAGAAATTTATTTCTCGTTTATTCAAATGATAGGTTATTTGTGTGAGGGACAAACTTGTCCATAGTGAATTCATAAAGGCTGCTCAATAAAAAGATAGAATATATCGATGCAGATTATTGATCTCGCAGGAAGTTCTACTAGAATTGGGGTGCTAACCCTGGATCCATATCGTAGAGAAATTTTTGTAATTTCCGATATAGAATCGTAAAAAATAATTAGGAATGCAATATATATGTATATTTATATGTGTATAAATTTTGATAATATGTGTATATATTTACTCATGTATATGTGTGTAAAATATTTATTTATACATATATATGCATACTGCATATATATGTATAAATATATATTATGCATTATATGTTGTTACACATATATATGCGTAATATATAAACAAGCAGCAAGCAAAAAACCATCTATAGTCTATATATATATTATGCATACAAATATATTTACAAATATATATACATAATATATAAACTATTATAAACAAGCAAGCAGTAGTATCAAAATTTTAAAAAAAATTAATCCTGATTGATAATATCAATTAGGACTAACGATACCGGCCGCCGCTACCTTTTAGTCTCAACTGATATTATTAACTGAGATTAACGATGGAGGTTTAATCTTGGGTATTTCACCCAGGATCCAACTGATTTCTCGCCAACTGAGTATGCGCGTCCAATTGATTTCTCAGCAACTCAGATCAGCACACAAAATAACTTGCATGTAGCAGATTGTAAGGTTTTTTCTACTGTCATACATGTGTTGTAGTAACTATTTATTTTGCCGAAGCTAACTGATCATGATGATGCAGTTTCAACTGGATGGTCCTGCATCAATGTGTGTACTTGATGGCATGCCATTTGCAAATGCATGTCGCCGAAAAAGACAAACAAGGATATTTATTGCAGGGTAAGAGTCGAGGGCGCGTATCCAGTAAAGATTTAACGCAGGTTTCTGACCGCTCTTACCAACAATGGCATTGGGGAGTAAGTGTGGTCCAGTAGATCATCATTTTGGCATATTATCTTACCATAAATCTTGCAGTAGCTCGGTACTAGCAGGGTAGGTAGTCCGGCCTTGTCGTATATCTGTTCCTCTGCTCCCTCCTGGAACCCCTGTGGCCCTGTCTGCGTTGACTATTGTGCCATTTCCATCGATGCATCTTAATTACATTACACTTGCACTGTTCCACAGTGCATTATTCCGGGAGACTGTATATCAAAGAGCTAGCGATAAGCCAGGTTATATATTGTTCGATCATAATAAATATAAATCTGAACTCTACATCAACGATGTATCTGCCTATCTAGCGATTCGGGACAAGATAACCGTGATTGCAAGTTATATCGGCGACAAACAAATTTTCAAGGAATAGGATCACTAATTAACTTTTGAATGGATAATTTCATCGTCGTAAGGTCATACTTTTTTAACTAAATTTAGTGTCCCGTACGTCACACTTACTGATTTTATATATATACATACACATGTATATATGTATATGTATATATGTGTATATATATATATACATGTATATATGTGTATGTATCTCATCCCTCGCTCCCCGACCCAACAAAACGATTGGCGGCATTTTTCTAGCTAAGATATATCTGTGCGACCGAACTTCATAACCATGCATATGACCTTCAAAACACATTCCATCCCTTATGAAAATATTAATTTGATCCAAACAGTACTACAGAAAGTTTAATAAGTGCCGGTTCAAAACCCCCAATAGATATCGGTTTTCGACCCGACGTCAATTGGTCGACACCAATGAACCGACACCTTGTCGAAACTCGGTTTCGGCAATAGAAATTTGGGGATGCAGTCAAGATCGCCAAGCTGATGGGTTAGGTGGAAAACAAGGATTTACACAGGTTCAGGCCCTCTCGAGAGGTAATACCTTACTCCTGTTTCGGGGATTTGATCCGCCGAGTGTCTTTATTGATCTCGTGATCTAAGGCTGAAAGCTAAAATCTCATAAAACATATGATATTCCTCAAAGGCCGCTCCTCACCCCCCTTATATAGTCTTGGGAGGCGGGCTTACAGATCGAAAACCATATCTTACTCTAAGTCGGTTTCCTCAATCTTACCAAACCGTGACTATGGGTTGTTGCCTTATCTTAATCGGCAACGTAGCACCCAAGTCATATTTTGTTTACATATCTGGTAGATGCAATCCATCCCTATCTCCAATCGGATAAACTTGCCATGTAGATACCCGATTGCCATAATCTCCACAGTAGCCCGCGAGTTTTTTTCAGTCGACGAGACAACTCAGCTTCAAACCAAGACAGTACACAGCCAAAAACCTTTTTGGCCGAGTGCTTCTGACGCCGAGTGATTCCATCATCTCTGTCTGAATCTTCCGAGTGGCTCCAAAGACTGTGAAAGACTGGAAAATATCTAAAAAATTCTTAAAATTAATATCTAAACACATCTCTTGATGTACCTAATTAGATGTAGCCCCCGACCGTATGATTAGCCAAAAATAGACCAAACATACAAGCAAGGACTATAAAGAATCATACTCATATAAATGTTTAGTTCATGCTAAAGCAATCATAAAAAATCTCATTACTCGACAAGCTCGTGCTCATCCGAGTGAATTTGCCCGAGTCACCTCAGAACAAATAACTCAATCAACCCTCATAGGTGGAAAGCACTCGGTAAGCTCATGCTTATCCAAGTGGATCTGCCCGAGTTATCTCGAAACAAATATTTTAATCATCCCTCATGGGTAAACAAGTTTTTTCGGTCGTCTGAAAAATATGACCAAATTATTAAATAGCTCTTGCCATAATACTGGTCTCAATCTATAAAGATCTTCACCAAGGTGGAAAAATAGCATTGATATAATCACTTAATCAAAATGCTAAAGAACCAAACAACCCTTGTCATCAAGGCAGCTATAAAAAACTTAGATGTTTGTCACCTTTCAAATTGCATCGTGCTAGCTTCTCATGAAGTCAAGCAAACCGCGGTATGAAAGAATTTCGAAAGGTATAGGGCACTCGGACACGTGCATATTGCCAAGGCAAATCTGCTTAAGCTCATCCACTTAAGTCCCTAAGGATACGCGTCAGGCCACACCTTAGCTGGGCCGTAGGTATCTCATGGGCTCGGCCCAATCTCGGGAAAAACCTAGTGCAACCCTCAAATCTTCTAGAAAGCCTCGAGGTCATCCCCGCCACTTCGTCTTCCCGAAAGTTTCTTCTTTTCGCAGCACTGTTCACCAGCTCCTTGCAGAAAACCCTAGACTCGTGCGCACCCGAATCCATCGATCCAGGAACTTGTCCTTCGCCACAAGCTACCCTCCGCATCCAACTCCCAAAATCCCTTGCTTAAATCCCCATCCTTTTGGCCAGATCTGTTCCCCACACAAACCACATTCATGGCGGATGGGAGAAAGATCCCCTTCGAGCAATGAGCCACTTCGAATGTAAGGGAATCCACCCTCAAGGAGATGGTGAAGCACGGAGTGCTTCCTCCCAAGGAGATCGTGGGCTGGCGCCCGGCGGCGGGTGAAGATTTTCCCACCCCGAACACTGGTGAGCTCGTTGTTTTCACATCCTTCTTTTACTGCGGGTTCAGCCTCCCCACTTCCGAGTTCTTTAGGGGGCTTCTTGACTATTATGGTCTTCGGCTCTATCATCTGAACCCTAACTCCATGCTTCACATCGCTCTCTTCATTCATGTATGTGAAGCCTTCCTTGGCATCCTCCCCCACTTCCAACTTTTTCGTCGCATGTTTTACCTTAAACCGCATCCGAATAAGGACCATCCATGCGTCATTGGTGGAGCGGGTTTTCAACTCCGCGGATCCCTTCGCAAGGAGTATTTCTCTCTTCCCTTGAAGTCTTCCAACAAAGGTTGGCACGGGGGCTGGTTCTATATTTCCAATGTTGAACCCAGCCTGCCGAACTTCGTTGGCCTTCCCCCCGTGCCCAGGTCTACTTGGAGCACTGTGCCAGTGGCCCAAGATTGGGATGAAGCCAACAAATTACTAGCGAAGATCCTGGAGATGAAGCAGAAGGGTCTTCGCGGCGAAGAGATCACTCGGCACTTCATCAGGAGCCGACTGGTACCGATTAAGGAGCGATCAAAGCCTGCCTTCGAGTACGAGGGTGAGAGGGACCCCAATCGGGAAGACCGTGACTCCCTCAGCTTTGAGATCCTGAAAATCCGGATGTACAAGGTCTTCTCGACTGGAATTGCAGTCGAGCGCAGCCTTACGCTGCCGGTCCTTCCCTTCAGTCTGTATCGACCTCCTCCTCCAGTAAGCCAACTGAACTCTTTCATTGCCTTGCAATCTTGTCATCACACTTCTTAGTGTTGTAAGAATCTTTCTTGCAGGAAAATGCCTCCATCATTTCAAAACCATACAAAGTGCCTCATGATGACGTGCCCCTTCGCCCTGCCAAGAAGCCGACCGGCGGAGTGAAGATCCAGAGCGATCCAGTCGGGAAAAGGGCGGCCCCGAGTGAGGACATCAGCAAACGGGCAAGCAAGAGGAGGCTCGTCATCGACGAACTCGGACGATGATGTCTCGGCCCCTCTAGTCGAAACAACCCCTCCAAGGTCGTCGCCGAAAGTAGCGCCGAAGATCCGCCGGTCGTCCAGGTACGCCTCATGACTGAAGTTTGAACTTCATTGTTGAAAATTTTTTCGTCTTCATTCCGACTGAGCACGTCATTCGTTTGACAGGAGGCCCCAAGATATAAACCCTGCTGGGAAGAGTGAAGGGCCAACTCCAGCTGCCACGTCCGAGGCATCCAAGCTGCGAAACCAAAACCCGGAGCCCTCTCCCGAGCGAGAGCGCTCCGGCGAAACCCCGCCTCCAAGCAAAGACATCCCAAGGAGAGAGCCCACGACCGCCAGCCGGGACACCCCGATTGGAAACCCAACGGCCACGGAGAAGCCCCCGGCTGCAGCTCCGAAGACCCCGACTGAAGACCAGTCGGTCAAAAGTCGAAAGGAAAAGACCAGCCGGGCTGCTCCAGCCAAGAGCTCAGCCGCCGAAGCCGGTAAGTCTTGAATCGAAACTTCGTCTTTAATTTTCAATTTAGCTCTTTCGTGTCTTCATCTGTTCCTCGCGATCCATCAGCCACAGTAGAGGAGATCCCTAGGTTGCAGTCTTCTAAAACCTGGGTCCCTCCGATTAAGATCGAGTGGCGAGATTTAGAAGGCCAAAGGCAGGGCATCATCTTGGACAAGCAAGCAGAAAGCGAGGAAAGGGATGCCATCGTTAGCAGCCTTAATGAGGCGACTCGGCTACTCAACGTAAGCTTTGATTCTTTCTTGTTGTATAATCATTTCTTTTCAGTCGGTCAACTTCAGATCTTGCATGCAGAAGGAGTATTGCCGATCAATGGCCAAGTCCGGAGCACTCGAGAAGTTGGTCCCGCATCTAAACTCCCTAGAGGACATCCAGCAGAAGTTGAAGACCACTCGAGAGGAGGCCGCGTCGAGGGAGGCAGCCCTGAGGAGGGAAATAGCTGAACTCCGGGAAGAAAACCTCGACCTCCGAGGTTCAGTCGGGAGTAAGCTTATCCCTCCCAGTGTCTTTATGGTTTCCGTGTTGATCCTGGTTGCTGATAGCCTTTTTTGTTTGTAGAAAATTCGTCGGAGGTCCACTCGCTCCAGGTCCAGCTGGAGGCAATCAGCCTCGGCAAGACCGAGTTGGAGGCCGAGTTCGAAGGTGAGCTCCTTCAAAACAACGTTCGTTGGACTGCTTTGTCTCCAAAAGCTTTTTGTAATCATATGTCTTTCTCAGCTTACAAAGTCAAGACCCGAGCTCAATATGACGTCTTACTTGAGAGGGTCAAACAAGCTGGAAGGGTCCGAGAAGATGTAGCAAACGCGGCAATGCCGATCCTGCTGTCTTTATTTCATCAGGGAGTCGGGGCTCGCTCACTGGACCCAGTCGAAATCTTCGACAAGCTGCGGAGAGCCCCTCACCAATACTTGGCCAACATCACCGAGACTGCTACCATGGGGGCTGGTCTTGCTCTTGCACAGACCAAATCTCTCTACCCCCGAGTGGATGTCAATTCAGTCGGGGAAGGCTTCGCCGACGGCACCTCGGATGAGCAAGCTCTTGACATGATTAGTGACGTGCAGGAATCGGCTAAGAAGATTGCCATTGATGTAGTGAACAACTTCAGGCCTTAAATGTCTTGTAAACATTGTATGATTGTGACGTTCTGATGCTTCCTGTAAATATTTAGTTTATTTATGTTAATGCCTTGATCCGAGTTTTCATGTATAATTTCTTAAGCAATTTCCGTCCGACTATCACCAAGCCTAAGCCTGATTAGGTCATCGAAAAATTCTCAGTCCTTATGCATTGAACTCAAATCAAGGATCGTTAAACAATGATAAACCGAATCAGGCGCAAAAGTTGATGAGAAAAACTATGCTTTATTGACATATGTACAGCCCCTGACTGCTGACTCTAGAAGTCATCTTGCTTGAGGTTGGCAGTCAAGAAAAACATGAGACTTAAGTCAGTTTAAGCATAGAATCGTCAAAGATGCTCGATGTTCCAAGAGTTCTCCACCATAGATCCGTCTTCTCGCTTTAATCGGTATGCACCTGGCCGAGTCACCTTAGCAATTATGTATGGTCCTTCCCATAAGGGGGATAACTTGTGACGGTCCTTGGTGATCTGAACCTTGCGTAGAACCAAGTCGCCAACAATAAAAGCTTGTGCTCGAACGTTGCGACTGTGGTATCGTCTGAGCCCTTGAAGATATTTTACCGACTGGATGAGGGCTGCCTCACGGGCCTCTTCCAGTCGGGTGAGGTCATCCACTCGGTCTGGGTCGTAGCGTTCATCGTTGAAGCTGCGGACTCGGAGGGATTCATACTCTATCTCGTTTGGCAACATGGCTTGTGCGTCGTAGACCAAAAAGAAGGGAGTTTGGCCGGTTGCCCGGCTGGGTGTGGTCCGCAGAGACCATAGGACCGAGGGAAGCTCTTGGACCCACTTGTCTGCGTAAGGGTTTAGACGATCGAACACGTGGGCCTTGATGCCTTGAAGGACCATGCCGTTGGCCCGTTCGACTTGTCCATTGCTTTTGGGATGGGCAAATGACGCATACCAAATCTTGATTCCGAAGTCTTCGCAGAATTCCTTGAAGATGCCTCCCGTGAATTGAGTCCCATTGTCGGTTATGATTCTATTTGGGACGCCGAAGCGATGCACGATGTTGAGGAAGAAATCCCGTGCCTTGTCAGCAGTAATTGTGGCGACCGGCTTGGCTTCAATCCACTTGGAGAACTTGTCGATTGCGACGAAAAGGTGTGTAAATCCTCCTGGAGCTTTCTTGAAAGGGCCGACCATGTCCAAGCCCCATACCGCGAACGGCCAGGATAGTGGGATTGTCTGTAGCTCCTGGGCTGGGACATGGCTGTGTCAGGCGAAAAATTGGCAACCTTCATAGGTTCGTACGACTTTGTCCGCGTCAGAGATCGCGGTAAGCTAGAAAAACCCTGTCTGTAAGCTTTGCCCACCAGAGTGCGTGCTGCCGCATGGCTTCCGCATATGCCCGAGTGGATGTCTTGGAGCAACTGTCTCCCTTCCTCGGGTGTAATGCATCTCATTAGGATTCCGGAGGGGCTTCTCTTGTATAATTCGGAGTCAACCATGACATAAGCTTGGGAACGACGTCGGACACGCTCTGCCTTGTCCCGGTCTTCCGGCAGCTCTTGCTGTGTTAAGAACTTGATGAGAGGTGTCCTCCAATCGGCCTCAGTCATGGCGACTTTGTTTGCAGCCTGTTCGTTGGAAGTTGTCTTCGCCGTGATGGTTGGCTCATAAAGGTGCTCGACAAAGACGTCTGTTGGGGCTGCTTCACGCTTGGACCCGAACTGTGCCAACTCATCGGCTGCTTCGTTGTTGTGTCTCAAGACATGTGAGAGTTCGAGCCCGTCAAACTTGTCTTCAAGTTTGCGGACCTCTTGTCGGTAGGCCTCCATGGTGTCGTTTAGACAGGACCAGTCCTTCAACTTGGTTGACGACCAGCTGGGAGTCGCCTTTCACGATGAGTGAAACTGCGAGGCGCAGTCCATGTAACAGGGCTTCGTACTCGGCAACGTTGTGTGAGGCGGAGAAGTGGAGGTGAAGGACGTATCTTAGCCTTTCCCCAGTCGGGGAGATCAGCACAACTCCTGCTCCCAAGCCGGTGATCCTCTTGGATCCGTCGAAGTGCATGGTCCAGTGTTGGAGGTCTTCCCGAGGTATGTTCTCTTGTTGCCCAGTCCACTCGGCCAGGAAATCCGCCAGGGCTTGTGACTTTATGGACGTCCTCGCCTTAAAAGTCAAGTCCAATGGCATCAGCTCTAGGGCCCACTTAGCGATGCGCCCAGTCGCCTCCCGGTTGTGGATGACATCGCCGAGTGGAAAGGAAGTGACGACGGTGACCGAGTGACCCTGAAAATAGTGTGCCAATTTCCTCGCGGTTATCAGAACACCATAGAGCAATTTTTGTACCTGAGGGTAGCGAATTTTGGCTCCTGCCATCACTTCGCTAACAAAGTAGATCGGCCTCTGAATCTTCTCAGCCCGTCCTTCTTCTTCGCGCTCGACCACGAGGACCGTACTAACCACTTGGTGAGTGGCTGAAACGTACAGCAGCAGAGGTTCCTGGGGCTGAGGCGAGGCCAGGACAGGCGACGTTGTAAGCAACTCTTTGAAATCTTCAAAGGCCTTGTCGGCTTCCGCGGTCCACTGGAAGTCATCTGTTTTCTTTAACAATCTAAAGAAGGGCATGCCTCGTTCGCCGAGTCGAGAGATGAAGCGGCTTAGCGCCGCCATGCAGCCAGTGAGCTTCTGGACGTCCTTCTGGTTACTCGGGGGCTTCATGCTCAAGATGGCGTTGATCTTCTCTGGATTGGCTTCAATGCCGCGATGTGACACCATGAAGCCGAGCAGTTTGCCTGATGGAACGCCGAAAGTGCACTTCTCCGGGTTCAACTTCATTTTGAAGGCCCGGATGTTTGCAAAGGTTTCTTCTAGGTCAGCGATCAGGTCTTCTTTCTGCTTGGTCTGGATGACAACGTCGTCGACATAAGCTTCTACGTTCTTGCCGATCTGCATCTGGAAACATCTCTCGGATCATGCGTTGGTATGTGGCGCCGGCGTTCTTCGGCCGAAAGGCATGGTGATGTAGCGAGGCCCCAAACGGCGTGATGAACGATGTCTTCGGCAATGGGATTCTTTAAGCTGATCCGGTGATAGCCCGAGTAACAATCCAAGAAACTCGGGAGTTGGCAATGGGTGAGTCTACGACTTGGTCGATGCGAGGCAGCCCGAATGGATCTTTGGGACAGGCTTTGTTGAGGTCGGTATAGTCAACGCACATGCGCCATTGCCCCGTCTTCTTGCGGACCAGGGCGGTTCGCTAACCGTCGGATGTTCTTTGATGAAGCGGCGGCCAAGAGCTTTGCGAGCTCTTCCTTGATAGCGTCTTTTCGGTCCCGTGCGAATCTGCGTAATCGTTGTTTTATCGGTTTGGCGTCATCTTTGACGTGCAGAGAGTGCTCGATCACCTCCCTAGGAATTCTAGGCATATCAGATGGTTTTCAAGCAAAAACATCTTTATTATTTTGGGGGAAGGTGACGAGCGCGCTTTCCTATTTGGGATCTAGTTCAGCTCCGATTACAGCAGTTTTTGAGGGATCCGATGGATCAAGGGAGATCTTCTTGGTCTTGGCGTCGCGGATCCCGATTTGGCTATCTTCTTCGCGGGACTTCGCCCTCTTTCGAAGTCGATGCAGCCAATCGGACTTCTCTTGCCGCGCGCTCTCGCGAGATTGGGCCATGTCGCAGCTCTCCTTGTCGCAGTGAAGGCTTGCTTCACATCGGCTGCGAAGAGTGATGACGCCGTTGGGACCCGGCATCTTCATGCAGACGTTGGTGTAATGTGGGATCGCCATGAATTTGGCAAGTGCAGGCCTTCCGATGATGGCATGGTATGCTGTCTCGAAGTCGGCCACCTCAAAAGTGACGTTCTCCATTCGGAAGTTCTCTCGAGCCCCGAAGGTGACCGGGAGGGCGATGTGCCTGAGTGGTGTAGATGATAGCCCCGGGATGACTCCGTGGAAGGGGGCTGAGCTTGCCTTCAATTCGGCCCTCGGGATCTGCATCTCATCCATGGTCTTGGCGAACAGAATATTGAGGGCGCTGCCCCCATCGATGAGGACGCGCTTGAGCCTGATGTTGCGGACCACGGGATCCAGGACGAGTGGATAGCGCCCCGGGTGAACCACTCAGTCAGGGTGATCCGAGCGGTCAAAAGTGATGGCCACTTCCGACCATCGCAGGTACTGAGGGACTTCGGGTTGAGCCGCGTTGACCTCTCGGTCGGTTAGCTTCTGTTTCCTCTTGGATTCATAGGCTAGCGGCCCTCCGAAGATGTGATTGAGCTCTCCCACAGGGTCTTGGTAAGGTTCGGCGTTTTCAGCCGCGTTGTTTTTCTTGGTGCCCGATGGACCAGCCTCATCAGTCGGCTTCTTGCTGAATTGCATCGCGTACTGCTCGGCGAACTGTTTGTAGATGAAGCAGTCCTTAGCTGCGTGCTTCTGATTGAGATGATGAGTGCACTGTGCATTCATGATGGCGTCGTAGGCGGCGACTCGGGGACGGCGTTGAGTGTTGGAGGTTGCGGCCACTAGGTCCTCAGATCGGCGCTTGCGGTCTTTTTCGCCCTGGTTGTTGCTGTTGCCGTTATCCTTCTTAGGATTCCGACTTCCTCCCGACTGCTTGTCTTCCCTCCTGTCAGGCCGGTCTTGACGAGCTGCCTTGATGGCGTCGTTGGATTTGGCGTAAGAGTTCGCCATCTCGAACATCTGCTTCACCGTCTTCGGTGGCTTGCGCCCGAAATTCCCGATTAACAGCTCATCACGGACTCCCTTCTGGAAGGCGGCGATGATGATGTCGTCGGTGATGTTGGGGATCTTGTTGCGTTTTTCGGAGAAGCGCCGGATGTAGTCCTTCGGAGGTTCGTCCGGCTTCTGGATGACGTTGTACAAGTCGAAGTGGGTGCCGGGTCTCTCGAAGGTGCCCTGAAAGTTGGCGATGAAGTGGTCCCTCAGCTCACTCCACGAGCCGATTGAGCCTCTTGGCAAGCTCGTGAGCCAGTTCATAGCTGAGTTGGCGAGGGCCACGGGCAGGTAATTGGCCATAGCCTTGTTGTTGCCGCCTGCTGCACGGATGGCGAGAGTGTACACGGTAAGCCATGACTCGGGGTCGGTCTTGCCGTCATATTTCTCGATTCCGGTTGGCTTGAATCCATTCGGCCAGTGCACTCGACGAAGCTCCCGAGTGAAAGCCGGCACTCCATCATCATTGCTATCGGGAGATCCCCTCCGATCTTCCCAAGTGCGTTGATCTCGCTCTTGGTAGCGACGATCGAGGACTTCCCGCAGATCGCTCGGCGGGGTCCTCGGTTGGCTGGTTCGGTAGCTGGAGCTGTTGTTGCGGCGGACACGGTGGTAGACAGGTGAACGTCCATGTTGCTTCTCGCGGGAGTCGACCGTTTGCTCCTGATGCTTCTGCGTTGACTCGTGGCGTGGGCCTCTTGGCCTAGTTGTCGACCGGTTTGGCTCGAGCCTCTTGTAGTCCCTTGAACTTAGCGGCGGGAGCTAGCTTTTGTCGGGCGTTTCAGCCACGGACTCAGTCGGCCTTCGTGCTGAGGTGGAGGGATGACCGTTGGCCGTGGCTGCAACGATGGTCTTGATCTTGTCTAGTATTGGAGTCACGTCGGGGCGCCGTCTCGATGACGGTGTCCGGGAGTGTGAGGGCAGCAACGGCGTTCTTGTGGTGTCGGAAGATATTGGTGTTACGGACTCGCGTTTGAAGAATAGCCTCTTGAGCAGACCGTCCGGCTGCCCTTAGATCCTGCTTTCTTCTGTCGGCTTCCTCCTTGTGCTTCTTCTCTTCTTCCTCCAGCTTACGCTCTTGCTCGATCCTGGTTCGCTCTTCTTCCGCAAGCCTGCGGGCCATGGCTGAGTCGGACTCGGCCACCTCAGCCATGAGGACATCAAAGCACTTCGGCTCGTAGTCCTTGTTTCAGTCGGAGTCGCTGGTTTCGTCCGAGGGGATGCCGTAAAGGTCATCAAAGCCGGCGGAGCTGAGGTACTCGTTGAGCTCCGAGGATGAGCATGAGCCGAACGGCTGGAGGATGACGGCGATCTCCCTCGATCCTGGGTTGCTCGGATCTGGATCGTTCCAATCCGAGTCGGAGCTTGAGGACGTGGACTCCTCCGAGTGGGTCGACCTCGACTCGGGGGAGAGGAGCTTGCCGTAAATCTCAGCGGCGTTTGGTAATCCAAATGGCGCCGAGAGGTCTTCTTCCGAGTAGATCGTCTCTGTTGGGGAGATGAGAATATCGGTGCAGATTTTGACGACGTTCGGTAGTCCGAATGGTGCCGAGTGAATTCCTTTGTCGGAGTGGGTGGACTGCATCTTGGACTCCAAGATGTCGTCGTAGATCTTGGCGCTGTTCGGGAGCCCGAACGGCGCCGAGTGGGTCTCTCCTTCCGACTGGTTTGAATCCGAGTTGAAGGAGGAGAACTTGTCGAAGTCGTTGGCGGCGAAGTCGCTGAATCCTGAAGAAGATCCCATCACGCTTGTCGGCGAGATCGTTGAAGAAGTCTTGACGCGCGGATCCCCTACCTAGCGCGCCAACTGTCGAAACTCGGTTTCGGTAATAGAAATTTGGGGATGCAGTCAAGATCACCAGGCTCGATGGGTTGGGTCGAAAACAAGGATTTAGACAGGTTCAGGCCCTCTCGGGAGGTAATACCCTACTCCTGTTTCGGGGATTTGATCCGCCGAGTGTCTTTATTGATCTCGTGATCTAAGGCTGAAAGCTAAAAGCTCATAAAACATATGATATCCCTCAAAGGACGCTCCTCACCCTCCTTATATAGTCTTGGGAGGCGGGCTTACAGATCGGAAACCATATCTTACTCTAAGTCGGTTTTCTCAATCTTACCAAACCGTGACTATGGGCTGTTGTCTTATCTTAATCGGCAACGTAGCACCCAAGTCATATTTGGTTTACATATCTGGTAGGTGCAATCCATCCCTATCTCCAATCGGATAAACTTGCCATGTAGATACCCGATTGCCATAATCTCCACACACCTATTCGGACAAATAGATGCCGATTTTTAATTAAAACCAACACCTATTCGGCCTAACAGTACCGGGTTTTAATAGAAACCGACACCTATTACGCCATATAGGTGTCCGTTCCTATTAAAAACCAGCACCTATTCCCCTAAAAACAAAAAATAATATTTAGCTACAAAACCGATCACTTTCATCTTGATTGTAATAAGTGTTGTTCATTTGTATATACAGTTATACACCTGAAAACATGACAAGATACAGTTATACACATATATACACAGTATAGTACTGCTACTGTAAGAGTACAAGGTATAGACTGGATACAGTTATACACATATATACGGTTTTAAGTATAGCAGATTTGATTAAAATGATATGCAAGTTCAAGATTATGTATATTTCCTACAAACGCAACAGGCACCAGATATGTGGCATCACATCTCCAAAGTAACATGAACACTAAACATTATATCACAATCATCGATTCGCCACAGAAAAACAGGAGACAGGCATCATCAAAGTAATAATAATAATATTCTGATCCATTCAAAACAAATTCACAACATGTATCTTCTCAAAGAACAAACATCATATAATTTTCACCTTCCTTTTAAACCTATACAAACTTATTCGTTGCAGGCCGTAGGATATATGCAGTTTTATCAGATTCAGGTAAACCAGAGTGTAAACATGTATTTTCTCAATAAACAAACATCACAGAATATATGTGTTCTTGTCAATGTAAAAAATAAACTTCAATAAAAGAACTTTCAAATTGAGTTTGACAATTCAAATTTTGGCACCGGCTGATACGGTATGAAGAAAACGATGAGGGTCCTAATATTTGAGGTGTAAGATGGACTTATCCCTAATCTGAAATGCCCAACCTAACATTTGAGGTGTAAACATGCATAACCTTAACATAATTTTGTCGGACCAATATTTAAGGTTCATATATGCTATTATAAACAAAACCTGCCCGTAATACAGGTTTCTTTGGGCAAGCACACAGTAGTTACATGTGGACTGTTAATACCTCAAAACCAGGTAACAAGAACATGAGTGGAATAGTTTAGACATATTTATACCTCCCAATGGTTAACTGATGAAAGTTATGATACTACTGGAAAAACGATTTTCCTGGATGAGGCCCTCAATAGGTTCCAGGTGGGCCATAAGAGGCCGCGCCTGGAAAAACCGGTCCTAAGGGGCCGGCTATTGGACCGCATGGGATAATGTATTATCCCGTGCGGTCCACTTAAGCGATTGCACGGGCTATTATCTCATGCGGTCGCTTAAGTGGACCGCACCGGATAATACGATTATCTCGTGCGGCCCACATAACCGCCCGCACGGGATTACGGTGCATTATTTCGTGCGGCCCACTTAAGGACCCGCACGGGATAATGCATTTTCTCGTGCGGGCTATTAAGTGGATCGCATGCGATCATGCCGTCATAAATTTTCCGCTCAACCCGACAGTTGCGCACTTACCATGGTGTTTCTCTCTCCAGAACAGGGAAATTATAGGGGGAAGGTTTTCAACTTGAATTTTTCAATTGAAATCAATACAAAAGGTACCATGCTTGATCTTCTCTTCCATTTTCTTCTATTTTTAAAAATTTTTATTGGTTGAATGCGAAGATATTTGAACTTTTTTAACTCGGTTTCTCTCTCTAATAATAGGCATTTTTTTGGGAGGCTTTAGACTTTAAATCTTCAATTGAAATCAATAGAAAAGGTAACGTGCTTGATCATCTCCTTTATTTGCTTCGGGTTTTGTAAAATTTCATCGGTTGAATGCGAAGATATTTAAACTTGTTTGAATTGTTATATATTTTGAGCTATTGTAGGTCAAATATTTTGTTTTTTATTGAACCATTTTTTGGTAACTACTTTTGTTTCATTATTATTATTTGTTGTACATGAGGTTTTAGTTATAAAGTAGGATTTATGTTTAATTTATTTATTTAGAAAAGACCGGCAATATAATATTAATTTATCCTGTCACTTTTTTAGATCGATCGGATATGGATGTATGAGACACGGAGAACTCATTCGGTGTTCATGAGAGAAGCATCAATATTTATTGATAAGGCTAAGGCACACGCTTTGAGGGATAATAGAAAGGATATTTTTTGTCCTTGCGTGAATTGTAAGAATTAGAAGATGTTGAAAGATCCGAATGTAATTCTCGGACACATAATTCAGCATGGATTTATGGAGAAATACACAGTTTAGACTTATCACGGGGAAGTCGCCCCTCCGGAAGAGAATCCTGATATTTGGTTCGATGAGGCAGAGAATTTTATAATTGAGGACATGTCCCGTGAAATGAGGGGTGATTTTGACAGCTCTGGTTTTGACGATGCAGAGGTTGATATTGATCTTGATCTTGAGGATATGTTGCAGCACGCTGAACAAGAGGTCCTAACAGAGAAAGCAAGAGATTTAAAAAATTGGGAGGCGTTGTAGAAAGCAGCGAAAGATCTTTTGTACGATCAAGCAAAGGGATGTGATATGGATTATACAGTGTTGTGGTCAGTGCTAGAACTTCTTAGATTGAAGGCCAGACACCGATGGTCTGATACTAGTTTCAACGACTTGATGGGTCTCCTGAGAGCTATGCTTCCTAAGCCTCACTTGTTGCCAGCTAACACCTATCAAGCCAAGAAACTGATATGTCCATTATCACTTGGTATGGAAAAGATCCATGCATGTATTAATCACTGTGTACTTTATCGCAAGGAATATGCTGACTTGGACAAGTCTCCAACTTGTGGGGCGAGTAGGTACAAAAAGGATAACAGTGCCGCCGATAGTGATGTTGCTGAACCAAATGCATTGGTCGAGCTAGGAAAAAAAGATTCCGGCCATGGTGATGTGGTACTTGCCAGTGAAAGATCGAATGAAGCGATTGTTCTCGAACCCCACGACGCCAAGTTGATGAGATGGCATCAAGAGGGTCAAAAAACGGATGGTATGGTTCGACATCCCGCCGATGCTCGACAATGGAAAAACTTTGATTCGAAGCACCCAGAATTTGCAAATGATCCGACAAATGTCAGGTTTGCATTGAGCACGGATGGAATGAATCCGTTCGGTGACCTAAGCAGCTCGCACAGCATTTGGCCAGTTCTGCTCACCATGTATAACATTCCGACATGGTTATGTCAGAAGCGATAGTACATTTTGTTGACTATCCTTATACAAGGGCCAAAACAGCCTGGCATCGACCTAGATGTGTTTCTTGAACCTTTGATGGAGGATATGCAAGAAATGTGGGAAGAGGGTCTACGATTATTTGATGCATACCGCCAGGAGTATTTCACTCTGCGTGCTATCCTATTCGTTACTATAAACGATCTACCAACCAATTTTTCCCTATCCAGACAGATTAAAGGAAAGACCGGATGTCTGATATGTCTGGACAACACATCGTACATATACCTGACCTCGTCAGAAAAGTTAGTTAACATGCGTCATCGTCGTTTCTTACCACAGAAGCATAGGTATCGTGCGATGGCTACCTTTTTTGACAAAACTGTCGAGGAAGGTACTACCCCCGAAGCAAAGGATGGTTCCACGATGTTCAAGCTGACAAAGAACATAAAGGTCATGTTCGGCAAGGGAAAGAGAGCTTCAGGCAAGAGGAATAAAGAAGTGGTAGAAAACACGCTGCCCTTCAAGAAACATTCAATCTTTTTCAAGTCCCTGACGTACTGGAAAGACCTTGAGATTCGTCATGCCATCGATGTTATGCACCTCAAGAAAAATGTGTTCGACAGCACCATCGGGACTTTACTTGACATCCCTAGTAAAACAAAGGATGGGTTGAAGTCACGTAACGACCTGGTCAATTTGGGCATAAGGGAATATCTCCACCCGATAGAGCTAATGAATGGTAAGATTGAGATTCCACCGGCATGCTACTCAATGACACTAGAAGAGAAAAAAGCTTTCTGTAAATATCTTCGTGGATTGAAAGTGCCAACTGGATTCTAATCGAATATCCGGAAACTAGTATCAATGAAAGATTTGTCGATTTTTGGACACAACGCTCACGACTATCATAAGATGCTTACGGTATTTCTCCCTATCGCAGTAAGGGCGGTGGAACCAGTGCACACCAAGGTAGTGATAACAAAGCTGTGCTATTTTTTTTATCAAGTATCACAGAAAATTTTTGATCCAGAGGAATTAGGACCCCTTCAGAAATTCGCAGTCGAGATAGCTTGCCAGCTAGAGATGTTTTTCCTCCATCGTACTTTGACATGATGGAACATCTCATTGTTCACATTGTCCCTCAAATTATTGAAGTTGGTCCTCTATACCTACATCAAATTGTTAGTGATATGCCCTAGAGGCAACATGGAGATGTTGGATATCATGGTCAATGTTTATGTATTTATGAATAAAGTGTTATTCAGTTCCATGAAATAGACATCTTGTATTGATCAATAAGTACGTGACTTATTTATGAGACTCTATATGTATGAATCTATTTCTAAATGATCCCTAATCATATATCATATTATTGGAACTAATATGATTCTAAGTTCAACATGTTTATTGATTGATGATCATGTCTCATTGATCATTGATATGGAGATACCAAATCAATAAACATGGACATATGTGTTAGAGAACACATTGTTGGATAGACCCACCATGAGACACTACAGGAATTAATAAACATGGACATTGGACAACAGCTTGTAATGATTTAAGTAGATGTGGTCAATAAACATGGACATATGTGTTAGAGAACACATTGTTGGATAGACCCACCATGAGACACTACAGGAATTAATGTGCCATTAGTTGGTCTCAGGTAGTGTTGGTACAAAGTCCTTAGACCTGAGATCACCATGGATTCCAACATGTGTAGTAGCCTACTTTGGGACTATCAAACGCTATTTCGTAATTGGGTAGTTATAAAAGTAGTCTTCGGGTTTGCTATGAAATATGGAGTGGGATGTGAGTGATCAAGATGGAATTTGCCCCTCCTTTGGAGAGATATCTCTGGGCCCCTCGAGGTAATGGATTATGGAAATGCATGGCCATGCTAAGTTGATTGAGGAGTCAATCAACAGACAGATAATCCAATACGGTTCGAGTGAATGGTTAAGCTATTCAAGGGATGGCACACATCTTGCCTATAGCTTAATTGGTATCGTGAGGCAAAGGGATTTGTGTACACATTACAGGTTCAGAGCCGATATTATATTCTTGTATACTATGGTGTCAATATGTGCTGCTAGGCGCCGCTGTTGACTGGTCGGCTGAGTTGGACTCGAGCCGACGGTCGGCTAAGTTAGACTATAGCCGAAACCGAGTATACCTGAACCTACGGGGATAGAATAGATATTCGAGTTGGACTCGGATACGGCTCGATCGGATTGGGATCCGATCGAATAGAGTCCTATGGGCTTACGACGTATGGGCGGCCGACTCTGTGAGATTCGGATAGGATCCGATTTAAAATAGAGTCCTGATCGACCACTAGTCCCAGTCGGCCAACTCTATATAAAGGGGCAAGGGGTGGAGAGTTGCGGTATCGCTTGAACCGAATCCGCAATGAAGTCGCCGAGATCAATCTCCACGGAAACCCTCCCCACTTTCGAGCCAAACCCTAGCCTTGCATCGCGTGCTAGCACACGGGTGTTCGGCGTTCTGTCCCCGGACGTGTGGATACCGGTAGAGGCGCTGCTATGTTGCGCGCTGTTCATCGGCTGTGGTACTTCGGAGCAAGGCGGCTGCAACAGATCGTCTGTGGTCGAGCGCATCGGAGCGAGGCGCGAGAACGCGGTCAGACGACTCGGCGAATCAGCTACATCCGCGAATCGGCTAATTGGTGAATCGGCTGTCCCCGGGAATCGGCTGTCGGCTTGCGGGAATCGGCTACACTGTTTTGGATCGGATAGTCCTGATTGGCTATTTCCGCTGCATACTCCAATCGGTAACGATCTATCGGCCCTTACTTGCAAGTGTTCCTGGTTTGCGCGGTAGAAAAGTTTTTGTTTTCGGCTAGCGTAGCTTCCGCGTAAACCTTCACAAATGTGGGCGTACGAGCGATACATGGCTATTCTGAAAGGGTATGTCCATAATCGTGCTTATCCGGAGGGCTCGATGATAGAGGGTTACACAACTGGGTAGGTTGTCGGGTGTTACCTAGATTATATGAAAGATGCCAACCCCATTGGGATACCGATGCCTCGACATGATGGAAGATTATCTGGGAAGGGTACTGTGGGAAGAAAATGCTTCCATGACAACGATTACAAAGCGGTATCAGATGCACACAGTAGCGTTCTTCAACAACTCGCCATCGTTGCGCCCTACATTGAGCAACACACTTCTGAGATCAGAGCAAGCAATCCTGGGTGATCCGATGATTGGGTTTTGAAAGAACAGAAGCGCACTTTTCCCCAATGGCTTTAGGATCAAAATCTACCGTCTGGTGAATCACTCGAGGAAAAAAGGTACAAAGACTTGCAGCTGGCCCAACAAGCCTTGCGACCTCATGGCAAGGGTATGACATCGGCGGATACTCTTTTTACACCAACAACAAAGACAAGAAAAGCTCAGTGCAGAACAGTGGGGTTCGTGTCGAAGCGTTGGATGCAATAGGGTAGAAGAAATCATACTACGGGATCATACAAGAAATATGGGAACTTGACTACGGTTTAAACATTCAGATCCCTGTTCTCAGATACCAATGGGTGAAAGACAACATGGTAGATAAATTTGGATTTACGTGTGCTGAACAGAGTAAAATTGGACACAAGGATGATCCATGGGTCCTTGCCGAGCATATTGCACAAGTTTTCTATGTGAAGGATCCTTCCGATGAAAAGATGGATATTATTGTATCGGGCAAGCAACACATCATTGGTATTGACAACATTGAATACATGTCCGATTATAATCAATACGATGCCATTTCGTTATTCACAGATCTTCCTACGCGGATGAAACGCATTGAGAGTGTCCTCCACGAATCAAAGTTTGCATTCGTGCAGAAGGATGTTAATCCAAAAATTGTAAAACGCTAGTTTGTTTTTTGCGTATAGTATGTTTCGCGAGGGAATGTGTCAAACTTATGGTGTTACGAGCGAATGTGTGGTTCTATGTGATGAATTGATATTTCTATGTCTGATGAATTAATATTTGATAAATTTACAGATACGTTTCGGCCCTGGCACTCGGCAAAATTTTGAAAAAAATTTCTCCTCCACCCTCCAAACTTCTCTACTATGTAAATACAACATGTAACTCCTAATTATAAAATTTGGTAAGTTTTTGATTGGTTTTGCTATATTTCTTTGGTTTGTTTTATTTTCATGAATTTTTTTGCTAAATTTCACATTTGAACTGTAAGTGATTAAAAAAATAGAATAAAATTAGTGAAAAATTATATTCATGTTATTTAGACCCGCTTGAGTCATTATCCTGTAAATGAGAATAAATTTTGAAATTTTCTTCATGAAACATGATTAAGAACCTATTGACCGAAAGATTTTAAAATTGTATAAATAGCAAACGAATTCGGAAAATCATGAAAATTTTCTAGATGTCATGATATTATACGTAGAGGCTGTGGTAAAAAATTGAGAAGGTTTTGAATATTTTATCGATACGATGCTCACAAAACCAAAGATTCTCCATAGAAGATTATAATTGTTGAGAATGATTGGTTAGATTTGGAGAGAAAGTGACGGCCGAATTGTTGTTTGATTTCAAAAATTTTTCATAGGCAATAATTAGCATAGATTGATTTATGAAAAAATTTGGTAATTTTTTGAATCAGTTTGATAATTTTTTCATTAATATCCAATTTGATATAAATTATTGAGAGGGGGGTCGATTATCTCGTGCGGGCAGCTTAAACCGCCCGCACGGGAAGATCGTTTTCCCGTGCGGGCCGTTAAGCCGCCTGCACGCGAAAATCGACACCTATATAATGGCCGCGCGGGCTCTCGAAAATTCCAAGTCCCCGGTGAAAATAGATCTAGCGCCGCCAAGCCGCCGAAATTTCGCGCCGAGCAACTGTCGACCGCCGCCGCACCCTCGCCGCCTTGCCCTCGCCGCCCATCCCCCGCGCCGCCTCTCTCCCTGGGCGACGCCGACCGTCCCATCCTCTCTCTCCATCGCTGCTGTCGGCCTCAAGACTGCTGCGGCGCCGTCCGCGCCTCTTCACCAACCTCACCGGCCGCCGTCCGTCCCTTCATTGCCCCATCCCCCCTCTCTCTCGCCGTCGCCGTCGCCGACCTCAAGACCGCCACGCCCCTTCACCGAGACTGCCACGCCTCTGGCCGCCCCTCCACCGCATCCTCACCGTCGTCGCCATCACCTCATCAACACCGGCCCCACCACCAGCCGCCCTCATCGACGCCGGCCGCACCACCGCCGGCCGACACCTCCACGCTGGCCGCCACCGCCGCCCGACGCCTCCCCACCAGCCTCACCGAGGCCGACGCCCGCCGGCCGACGTTTCTCCACCGGTCTCATCGCCGGCCGACGCCTCCACACCGGCTGCCGCCCGCCGCCCGACGCCTCCCCACCGGCCGCACCGCCGACGCCTCCCTACCGGCCTCACCGCTGCCTCACGCCGAACCGCACCGGTAAGAATGGATGATTTTTTTTGATTGATGAATGGATATGCCGTGAAATTTATGAATGCATGGATGAATGGATGATTTTTTTGATTGATGAATGGATGCCGTGAAATTGATGAATGCATGGATGAATGGAAATTTAGGGTTTTGGTTTTGTGAATTTGTGTGATGGGTCGATGAATGGATGGATATGTGAAAAAAATTTAGCATACAGGGTGCATGTATGCCGTGATATTTGAACGGATGAATTTATTTTTTGTGATGTATCGATGTTAGATGATATATTGGATGGATGGTAAAGTTTGTGATGGATAATTATAGAGAGTTATTTTGGAATTTTGTCTTGAATAGAAAATATTTTTGATGATGTAAATATGGACTAAGATTATTTTAAGAATTGTAAATGGACTATAATTGGACTGTAAAACTTAATTTATGTGTTGATTTTCTAATGCGAATTAGTTGATGTGAAATAGTTCATGTAAATATTTTTTACAAGTGTTTTTAAATTTGAATGCATGAATAGATTTAAATTTGAATGTGTATGTGACTTGTGAATTTTGTATTTTCGAACGAACGAGAACGATAAAATCAACGAACGGACGTGAATGGACGGACGGACAGACAAACGAACGAATGAGTGTTCGTTCGTTCGCTCGTAGACGAACGGACGTGGACGAACGGACGGACGGACGAAAGGACGTGGACGAACGGACGGATGGACGGACGAATGAACAAACGAGTATTCGTTTGTTCGTTCGTTCGGTTGGTTGTTCGTTCGTTCGTTCGGTCGGTCGTTCATTCGCTCGCTCGCTAGTAGACGAACGGACGTGGACGAACGGACGGACGGACGGACGAACGGACGTGGACAAACGGACGGACGGACGGACGAACGATTGAAAGTATTCGTTCGTTCGTTCGGTCGGTCGTTCGCTCGAATGTTCGGTCGGCCGTTCGTTCGTTCGGTCGGTCAGTTGGTCGTTCGTTCGTTCGTCCGTCCGTCCGTCCCTACCGAACGACCTACAAATCTAATCTCCCTCTCTCCTCTAGCTTTCTCCTCTCCCTCTCCTCTCATCTCTTCCCCTCCTCCTATCTCACCTCTTCTCACCGACAAAATAGGCAAACATATGTATTTTCTTCTCTCATCTCCAATAAAGAAGGAAATAAATACATTTTTTTCATTCTTATTCTCCTTACATTTATTAAAACTACATGTACACCTCTTATATACACCATATTACAACTGTCTAGTCCATTCGTTCACAAATTTCACAAGTTATGCGCTATAAACAATCGTACATCAAATGTCGAACGAGAAAGCTCCCTCGGAGGCACCTGTGGACCCCTGTTTTTGGAACGGGAATCTCTCGTGTTCTTAGTACCATTTCCCTGGATCGAGTAGTTGGTACCCACGAAATACAGTATTGAATAATCAGGTGCACGTGCACGAATAGTCTTACGGCGACATTATTACAACAATAGGCCCGAAGGCAATGTTCAACACACAGGACCTCATGGTCCGAGCACAACACAAAAGCAGAAGTTAGATACGACAGCGGAATAGAGGCAGCGGCATGTCTTTTGCCACAGGCAACGACCGGAGCTAAGACCTAGTAAGCGCCATCAGTTCCTTCACCCTCCTGGTAGTAGGCGTATGGATCCTCCGGCTCTTCATTTCCATCAGTTGAAGGTTTGTGCGTATAGCAAGGGTGAGTACCAACCGTACTCAGGAAGCCAGCACGGAATTGATGCATATGATAGGGTTATTCAAGGAATGGCCGGAGTTCTTTTGCATAAAGCCAATTTTAACAATTCTTTTCACAAGCCTAACGACTAGCCAAATCAAGTTTTAGTTCCATAGTTCATTAATCCGGCGACGGTTCTGTCTACCATCCATCGTGATTCCAAGGATGGCTTCCCGCCTCCGATTCGTCATGATATTCGGGAATCCACCCCTTCTCGCATCTCGAGAAGTTGATTCACCAAAATGAAATCATCATGCAAACCCATCCCAGTAATTTTAAGTTTAAAGCCTAGCCAAGCGAAAGTCTTGTCACGATGCTCGATATCCGCGAGCATGGCTATTCGAATAGATTGATTCACTCACACTGCAGTGGATGTACACTTTACCCGTACTCCGCGACAGCCTATTGAATGAGCCTACATCCCTTTATATGAGACGGTCACGGCAAAGCCTTTCGATAACCTCACTTTGGCAGTACCCGCTCCATGAACTTAAGCCCTCATGCACTCTAGCCGTCCTTTTCTAGCAAAGGAGAGGAGTTCGCGCACCCGGGTAAGGGAAGACTTCCTCAATTTTTAAGTTCAATTAATATCGATTTAATTTCAACATCCACAACATGGGTCGCAGCCTCATCTTCATAACACAAACCATATCATAAAGAACCATCTATGCAAGGATACCGCTCCGCTCCGCTATCTAGTCAGCTAGGTCTATACCCATTCGAGAAGTACGGCTTGTACCGGCTCGTTTCCGCCTATCTCATGGCTCGGTCCCACTGACCAGGGTCGGCACTTGCCTTTTCTAATCCACCAAATCATCCGGCCGCCCATCTAAAATATTTGTATAGCATTTTCAATTTTCATCAAGCCTAGTTCAACATTCTCATGGCCATGTGGCGCTCATGTCTCCACAGCCGTATTTCAACTACCTTCTCTAAGGTAGTTGCCCGAGCACAAAGCTTTCTTGCAAAATCATGAGTATGCAGGGATCTAGTGTAAGCGTGACTAAGCATTTGTACCGAAGTTATCCTCCGGCCATATCACATCGAAGGTTACAAAGAATAAATTCTAATGGTGATCAATATCAAAGCAGGGTATATCAAGCATAGGTACTGTTTGTGTAAGGCATGTAATTTGTAATTTGAAATCAACATCATTTCACAAAGTAGGATCAATATGTTCAAAGAGTGTGATGACTTGCCTTGCTCGTACACTTGTTGGTTGGGGTCTTCCGCGCACTCAACGCCTTCCTCAGACGCTAATCGTACGTGCGATAAATCAAATTTGAATTCGATTAGAATTCAAATAGAATCCAGTAAGATCCACAAGAAAACCAAGTAAATCGCAATAGCGGCTCCTAACACTAGGCTATGACTCCACGCGAACCTAGGCTCGAGTTTTGACGAAATCCAAGTTAGAGCGAAAGGGTTATAAGGATTTGAAGTTTTGTAATGAATCCGATTTTGTGAAGAAGGGTGCAATATTTATTTTAATATGCTTAAAGTTTGAGAAATACTAGAGTTGATGATTCAATTAATAAAAGGGAGTGGTCATCTTTTCAATTTCATCGAATTATTTCTTGGGTCGAGAAGTCCTAGGGTTAATAATAATCGAATCTCGAAATATTTGATAAACCTTGAAGCTTAGATGCCGAATAACTAACTTGGATTTTTGAGTTTAGAAACTCCATATTTATATATAAAATAATATTTAGGTGAATAATGGGTTTCACAAAAGATAGGAATTTTTGGAGGGAGAATGTGCTAAGAAGTTTGACTATAGGTTCATAATTATTTGCAAAAGAATTTTTAGAAAAGAACAAATAATAATCTCTTGTAAAAATGTAAAATGCATTGTAAATAAGGTTTAAGAATTCAAAAGAGTAGATATAGTTTGTTTATGATTTTTTTACTAGGTCTATCCTTGTTTTTGATCCCATAGAAAAATTAAAATAAAAACTTGCAAAAAAAAATTCCAAGCCAGTGGATCGAACCTACAACCTCTCCCTCAGCCCCACTCACTCTCTCCACTCGGGCTATCGCCCAATAATTGTTTTATCGCCCAATTATTGTTTTCTTTCCCCTTTCTCTCTTTTTCTCCCTTCTCTACTCTCTGTTCCCTGGGTCTCTCTCTATCTGACGTGTGGGCCGGCGGGAGAGGAGAAAGAAAATGAAAATCGCCAAAATCTCGCGCGCGGGGTTCGAACGCAAGACCTCGCGCTCCTCTCTCTCTCTCTCCACCGCGCTGCGCCTCTTTGCTCCTTTCTTTCTCTCTTTTTCTTTTGTTCCCTTTTCCACTGTTTTTCTTCCTCCCGTGCGGCACCGGCGAAGCACCGAGCGGATGGCGGCGAGGATGGCCGAACTAGGGGTGCAAGGGGGTCCATTATTACCTACGTGCTACGGCGATCTCGTTTTCGAGCTCGGCTGGGCCGGGGAGACGGCGAGACCAGCTAGCGGCGTGAGCTTGCAGCGGCGGCAGAGCTCGGCGCAGCCATGCTCCAACCGGGTTTTGCCTAGAATCAATGGCTTGCGAGCATCTAAGGGCTAATAGCGTTCTGCCTAGGGGGTTAGCGGGACGGGGAAGGTAGTGGGGAAGGCTGGCGACGACGGCCTGCTCGCGACGGCGATGGAGCTCGTCGCCGGCGTGCCCTGACGATGGAACAGCCACGGCGAGGGGTGGGGAAGTATCTACGGGGCTCAGCGCTGCTAATGGAGGCGGTAGTTTGGTCGAAACGGCATCGGGGTGGGCTAGCAGCGTGCGCGCGACGGCGGCCGAGGCAGTGAGGCACGGCGGCTTGCCGGCGGTGGTGCTCCGGTGGCTTTCTAGTTGAAGTAACCGAGAGAAAACAAAGCGATAACAATAAAGAGCATGATTGTACCTTTGATTTGAAGAAAAACCGAGTGGTTCCGGCAAATTTTGGAGAATCGCTAGTTGCGGCCGAAATTAGGGTTCTTCGTCATCCCATAAAATTTGGCTAGTGTGGTGAGGAAGTTTTGGGGGAAAATTGGGGGTTTGCACGAAGGGGTGATGATGAAGGATTGGTGTGTTTGGAACTCGGCTTGGGGAGGCTTCTTATAGCCGAACGACGGGAGGGAAAGGACGATGCGACCGCGACCATGGCCCGGCGTCAGCGGTATGGTGCACGTGCGTGTCCAACGAAACGCGCGGGTTTCCCTGGTTGCCGAGGGCGGTTCGGCGCATGCGTTGTACAACGGGAACGGCGAGAGAGCGGCCGGGCATCGGCGAATGGCGGGCGGCCACGCGGCGGGCGGCCGACGCTGCGCGTGCGTGCGCACGCGCGACAAACGTGGCCGACGCGCGACATGGTACGGTGACGCCGTGCACGGCGTGGCGAGCAGCGCCTCGGCGAGCGGGTGCGCGCGTGCGGGTACGGGCGGCATGGCGAGCGACGTGGCGAGCGCCGTGCGTAGGACGGTGACGCGGCGACGACTCGCGTCCACGGCCCGGCGCGACCGCACGGCGAAACCGTGTGCGTGGAAGGGTAGCGCCGACGAGAACGTGTGTGCCCGAGGCCCCGGTACGACGCGGAACGGAGGGCGACGTGTGGCGCGCGCGTACGTGAGTCGTGTGGCCGGTCGAACACTCGCGATGCGAGGAACAAGACACTTTTCTTTTTTTCTTTTACCCGATTTAATTTTCTAATTTCCCCTTCCTATTTTCTTTCATCCTAAAAATCCAAGATAAATTCTAATATTCCCAAAATAAATTTGAAATTATACTTTCAAACTTTTTCATCCACTTTTTATTATTAAAAATATATTTTTCCTTTCTAATTTATTTTTTCAAGAAGGTAAGACCTTTGGTTAAAATTAATTTTTCTACTCCATATTTTCTTTTCAAAAATATTTTTATCACCCATATTTAAATAATATTTACTTTTACATTATTAAATTAGAGTTTAAACCAAGAGTATATACTTTTCAAGTGACTTTTATAAATTTCCAAATGTTAATTATTTTATGCAAAACACTTGGTTTTTCTCTAACCTCAAATTAAATCATTTCCAAAATAAATTTTATGCAACCAAGTTGGCAAATAAGAAGCAATAAGCACGATCAAGAAGCAACAAGCAAAAAGTTTTTGTAAGTTCTGATTTTTAATTTCCGATTTTAAATTCTCCGATTTTCAGGATGTTACAAACCTACCCCCCTTAAAATAAATCTCGTCCCCGAGATTTGGGTTGGGCTGTGGTTGGAAGTCTGTTGGTTCATATGAGACTGATCTATTTAGGACTTCATCCCAATAAACGATGGATAGGATAATTGCCTATGATGAGGCGGAAATCTATCACGGAGTTCTTAAGGGGATCCCCACTGTGTCCTTGCGATTCTTTATTTCGGACAACATGATGTTGTCAGCTCTTAATCCTTGGGGCATCTTTCCAGCATGCAGGATTCCGTAGGTCTCTAATTTTTCTTAAGTTGTACAATAGACTTGCTGTTCTAAACTGTTGGAACCTTTAGCTGCAGACAAGTGGTGATCCTGGTAGGATTGCAGTCATGTGATTTTGGTGGGCGACAAGAGATTATCTAGAGAAGGTTCAGTTCTTCCTGGCTTTAATATAGCGTCCAATCTAAGAGTCCGGAGCTATGTCACTCTACCCCCTAACAATATGTTCAAGCTTGGCTTTTTAGGGTAAGGCCTATATTGGTGCCGGTATGGGGTACAGCTGTATCTCTCCTGGGTGAATGTATTATTGTGGGTCTCTTAAGGTCTACCAGACGTAGGTTATGTTCCGTGCTTATCCTCGAGGTTATGAAAGGATGCGGTTTTCCAAAACCAAACAAAACCTTGATTAGTGCAGAATGGATGGAGAGCATACCCATCAGCATGATCTGGTCCTCCTGAGCTTCTCCTGTACGCACGTGGTTCACTTGGCCACGACGGAATCCAGTGGCAGCCTCCTTCTACGGGGCGTTCAACAAGCTTCGTCCGAGCACCGGGTAGGGGTTCCTTTCACAACCGTGGCGTTGGCTCCGACGGTTGGGTGTGTTGTGCGGTTTGGGACATTGATTGGCATAATGCCCGAATTCTCCGCAATCGAAGCAATTAACATTCCGGTTTCCCGATGCTGCCAAAGTGGGGCCGGGTGCGGAAAGGTGTTGCCGATGGCCTCGCTAGCGTTGTTGGGTGCAGAGGACGATTGGCCACTATGATGGCTGGTTTCCATCCCGTTGGTGTTGCTCCTTTGGTTCGCTGAGATGTCCCTTGAATTGGACGAGCTAGAGCAAGCCTTCTCTTTCGGTTGTTTTCAACCATCCTTTGGTCATGCTCAAGTCTTACGACCTTGTTGATGAGGCTTTGGAAGCTGGTGTGGTCTTGACCGATCATTGGTCCTCTCAGCTCGTCGTTCAATCCTTCGATAAATTTATCCATCTTTTCTTCTTTGTCCGCCAGGTCACCCGTGGCGTAACGGGCAAGCGGGTAAACTTGTTGAGGTATTCTTGCACCGAGGTGTTGCCTTGGTGCAGCCTCCTAAATTCATTCTTCTTCATTCTCATAACTCACGGTGGGTACAAAATTTTCACTAAGGCACCGTGAATTCCTCCCATGTCGTCTCTCCCGCATCTTCAGCCCGAGTCTCTTCGTAGGTGTCCCACCGCCACTTGCGGGACCTTCCACTGATTGGTGGCGAAGATGACTCGTCGCCTTCCCGTACTCGAACGAGAGTCAACTTCTTCTCTATTACCCTCAACCAATCTTCAAAGATCCATTGGTTCCTCCGCCATGGAGAATGTTGGCGGTTTGGCTCGCATAAACTCGCCTAAGCTTGATCTTCCGCGTTGTTCTTGGTTGTTGGCAATGGCTTGAAGCGCTTGGGTCTCAGAAAGTCATGACTTCCGCTAAGGTGGAGGGATTAGGCTCGCGGGTTCTCGCAGCTGCCGAGGCTCGCGACGGCGCGCCATCCGAAGAGTATAGATGGGGTGAGGGATTAGGCCTACTAAGGTCATGATTCTAATCGATCCCGTTTCTTTCTTTTTGTTCACTTTAAGTTGTTTCAAATGATCTTTTGCACACACAAGCATGGTGGAATAAACTCGTTTAAGAGGTAACATAGAACTTTATATTAGTTCATAAACGTTACATCATAGGAGGGGTACATCGGACTGCCATGCATAGTCCCACACAAAACAATACAACAACAACTAACATCGGTCTAGGGTCGTCATACATAAAGGGGAAGGGGCACGGTCACTGCTGTCTTAATTCCTTACAAAGCAAGACTAGGGTTGCTGCAGACTTCTTGTCTAGTTGTTTGGGTTGCCACCCAATCTGGGGTCGCCACCTATGGATGTTGCATTGGCACCGGTAAGAGGAGGGGTGCTGTGTGGCTTGGGGCATTGATTGGCAAGGTGCCCATACTCCTTGCAGTTATAGCAAGCCCTCTTCTTCCTTCGACGTCGGGGAATCTTCTTGGCATCTTTAGAGGTAAACACTGTGCATGTGATGATCATATTGCCTGTACCGCCTATATTCCCTTTTTGTGACTTCCTCTTCTTGAGTGGTGGCGAACTGAAACCTTGGCCAGTTGTCTGACCGGATTCTTTGTCCTTCCCTACGCACTGTATTTCTTCCTCGATCGGGGTCCCGGTGTGCTTGTCCCATGTACGTTCCTTACTCCATGTCCTTGTTCCTTGAAACCGTAGCGGGGTCAAGTGTTTCCTTCCATCCCAATGGCGGGTTTGGTGTTACCGCTCTCTGTGGGCTCGATAGTATACTTGCGGGAGTTATCAGGACTTGCGTTGGTTGTTGTCGAAGGTGTTGTTGCATTTGTTGCATCATCATGACCATCAACTGTGTCTGGTTAGCCACTACCTGGGCTAGGGTTGGGTCCATAGGGAAAGGAGGTGGAGTGTCCACAAGGTTGCTCGGGTTGATCCATGAGATTGCCGAGATCTTGATTTCCCGCCCTTGTTCTTTCCCATCTATTGTCGAGAGAAAATGAAATCAAGAAAGGTTAAGCTCGGTTGGGACCTTATTCCTGTGTACTCTTATTGCTTTAGCGGGTGGAATAAACAATCTCTCAAGCTTTAACAGGGTCACAGTCCTATATCTATTTTTGAAGATAGTTTAGGGTTTAGAGAAAGGTAAAATCAAAGGTTTTGTAGAGAAATTCGGGCAGAGAGAAAATATGTTTGTTTTGTGAAAATAGTTTGTATTTCCAAAATAATCCTATGTAGGGATATTTCCCTTTGACCAGCTATAAAGGGGTGGGGCGCCAGTTGGTCTTATCCTACAGTCGCACGGCTCTGATACAAGCTCTGTGGACCCCTGTTTTTGGAACGGGAATCTCTCGTGTTCTTAGTACCATTTCCCTGGATCGAGTAGTTGGTATCCACGAAATACAGTACTGAATAATCAGGTGCACATGCACGAATAGTCTTACGGCGACATTATTACAACAATAGGCCCGAAGGCAATGTTCAACACACAGGACCTCATGGTCCGAGCACAACACAAAAGCAGAAGTTAGATACGACGGCGGAATAGAGGCGCGGCATGTCTTTTGCCACAGCAACGACCGGAGCTAAGACCTAGTAAGCGCCATCGCTTCCTTCACCCTCCCGGTAGTAGGCGTATGGATCCTCCGCTCTTCATTTCCATCACCAAGGTTTGTGCGTATAGCAAGGGTGAGTACCAACCGTACTCAAGCAAGCCAACACGGAATTGATGCATATGATAGGGTTATTCAAGGAATGGCCGGAGTTCTTTTGCATAAAGCCAATTTTCACAATTCTTTTCACAAGCCTAACGACTAGCCAAATCAAGTTTTAGTTCCATACTTCATTAATCCGGCGACGGTTCTGTCTACCATCCATCGTGATTCCAAGGATGGCTTCCCGTCTCTGATTCGTCATGATATTCTGGGAATCCACCCTTCTCGCATCTCAAGAAGTTGATTCACCAAATAATGAAATCATCATGCAAACCCATCCCAAGAATTTTAAGTTTAAAGTCGAGCCAAGCAAAAATCTTGTCACGATGCTCGATATCCGCGAGCACGGCTATTCGAATAGATTTATTCACTCACACTGCAGTGGATGTACACTTTACCCATACTCCGCGACAGCCCATTGAATGAGCCTACATCCCTTTATATGAGACGGTCACGGCAAAGCCTTTCGATAACCTCACTTTGGCAGTACCCGCTCCATGTACATAAGCCCTCATGCACTCTAGCCGTCCTTTTCTAGCAGTGAGAGGAGTTCTGGCGCACCCGGGGTAAGGGAAGACTTCCTCAATTTTTAAGTTCAATTAATATCGATTTAATTTCAACATCCACAACATGGGTCGCAGCCTCATCTTCATAACACAAACCATATCATAAAGAACCATCTATGCAAGGATACTGCCTCCGCTCGGCTATCTAGTCAGCTAGGTCTATACCCATTCGAGAAGTACGGTTGTACTGGCTCGTTTCCCGGCTATCTCATGGCTCGGTCCTTAATTGACCAGGGTCGGTACTTGCCTTTTCCGGAATCCAGCCAAATCATCCGGCCGCCCCAGTCTAAAACATTTGTATAGCATTTTCAATTTTCATCAAGCCTAGTTCAACATTCTCATGGCCATGTGGCGCTCATGTCTCCACAGGCCGTATTTCAACTACCTTCCCTAAGGTAGTTGCCCGAGCACAAAGCTTTCTTGCAAAATCATGAGTATGCAGGGATCTAGTGTAAGCAGGACTAAGCATTTGTACCGAAGTTATCCTTCGGCCATATCACATCGAAGGTTACAAAGAATAAATTCTAATGGTGCTCAATATCAAAGCAGGGTATATCAAGCATAGGTACTGTTTGTGTAAGGCATGCAATTTGTAATTTGAAATCAACATCATTTCACAAAGTAGGATCAATATGTTCAAAGAGTGTGATGACTTGCCTTGCTCGTACACTTGTTGGTTGGGGTCTTCCGCGCACTCAACGCCTTCCTCGGACGCTAATCGTACGTGCGAGAAATCAAATTTGAATTCGATTAGAATTCAAATAGAATCCAGTAAGATCCAAAAGAAAACCAAATAAATCACAATAGCGACTCCTAACACTAGGCTATGACTCCACGCGAACCTAGGCTCGAGTTTTGACGAAATCCGAGTTAGAGCGAAAGGGTTATAAGGATTTGAAGTTTTGTAATGAATCCGATTTTGTGAAGAAGGGTGCAATATTTATTTTAATATGCTTAAAGTTTGAGAAATACTAGAGTTGATGATTCAATTAATAAAAGGGAGTGGTCATCTTTTCAATTTCATCGAATTATTTCTTGGGTCGAGAAGTCCTAGGGTTAATAATAATCGAATCTCGAAATATTTGATAAACCTTGAAGCTTAGATGCCGAATAACTAACTTGGATTTTTGAGTTTAGAAACTCCATATTTATATATAAAATAATATTTAGGTGAATAATGGGTTTCACAAAAGATAGGAATTTTTGGATGGAGAATATGCTAAGAAGTTTGACTATAGATTCATAATTATTTGCAAAAGAATTTTTAGAAAAGAACAAATAATAATCTCTTGTAAAAATGTAAAATGCATTGTAAACAAGGTTTAAGAATTCAAAAGAGTAGATATAGTTTGTTTATGATTTTTTTACTAGGTCTATCCTTGTTTTTGATCCCATAGAAAAATTAAAATAAAAACTTGCAAAAAAATTTCCAAGCCGTGGATCGAACCTACAACCTCTCCCTCAGCCCCACTCACTCTCTCCACTGGGCTATCGCTCAATTCTTGTTTTCTTTCCCTTTCTCTCTTTTTCTCCCTTCTCTACTCTCTGCTCCCCGGGTCTCTCTCCGACGTGTGGGCCGGCGGGAGAGGAGAAAGAAAATGAAAATCGCCAAAATCTAGCGCGGCTGGGGTTCGAACGCAAGACCTCGCGCTCCTCTCTCTCTCGTCTCTCTCCACTGCGCCAAGCAGCTCTTTGCTCCTTTCTTTCTCTCTTTTTCTTTTGTTCCCTTTTCCACTGTTTTTCTTCCTCCCATGCGGCACCGGCGAAGCACCGAGCAGACGGCGGCGAGGATGGCCGAACTAGGGGTGCGAGGGGGTCCATTATTACCTACGTGCTACGGTGATCTCGTTTTCGAGCTCGGCTGGGCCGGGGAGACGGCGAGACCAGCTAGCGGCGGTGAGCTTGCAGCGGCGGCGGAGCTCGGCGCAGTCATGCTCCGGCCGGGTTTTGCCTAGAATCAATGGCTTGCGAGCATCTAAGGGCTAATAGCGTTCTGCCTAGGGGGTTAGCGGGACGGGGAAGGTAGTGGGGAAGGCTAGCGACGACGGCCTGCTCGCGACAGTGATGGAGCTCGTCGCCGGCGTGCCCTGACGACGGAACGACCACGGCAAGGGGCGGGGAAGTATCTACGGGGCTCAGCGCTGCTAATGGAGGCGGTAGTTTGGCCGAAACGGCATCGGGGTGGGCTAGCAACGTGCGCGCGACGGCGGCCGAGGCAGGGGAGGCACGGCGGCTTGCCGGCGGTGGTGCTCCGGTGGCTTTCTAGTTGAAGTAACCGAGGGAAAACAAAGCGATAACAATAAAGAGCATGATTGTACCTTTGATTTGAAGAAAAACCGAGTGGTTCCGGCAAATTTTGGAGAATCGCTAGTTGCGGCCGAAATTAGGGTTCTTCGTCATCCCATAAAATTTGGCTAGTGTGGTGAGGAAGTTTTGGGGGAAAATTGGGGGTTTGCACGAAGGGGTGATGATGAAGGATTGGTGTGTTTGGAGCTCGGCTTGGGGAGGCTTCTTATAGCCGAATGACGGGAGGGAAAGGACGACGCGACCGCGACCATGGCCCGGCGTCAGCGGTATGGTGCGCGTGCGTGTCCAACGAAACGCGCGGGGTTTCCCCAGTGTTGCCGAGGGCGGTTCGGCGCATGCGTTGTACAACGGGGAACGGCGAGAGAGCGGCCGGGCATCGGCGAATGGCGGGCGGCCACGCGGCGGGCAGGTGACGCGCTGCGCGTGCGTGCGCACGTCGCGGCAAACGTGGCCGACGCGCGACATGGTACGGTGACGCTGTGCACGGCGTGGCGAGCGGCGACTTCGGCGAGCGGGTGCGCGCGTGCGGGTACGGCGGCATGGCGAGCGACGTGGCGAGCGCCGTGCGTAGGACGGGTGACGCGGCGACGACTTCGGCCCACGGCTCGGCGCAACCGCACGGCGAAAACCGTGTGCGTGGAAGGGTAGCGCCGACGAGAACGTGTGTGCCCGAGGCCCCGGTACGACGCGGAACGGCGGGCGACGTGTGGCGCGCGCGACGTGAGTCGTGTGGCCGGTCGAACACCCGCGATGCGAGGAACAGACACTTTTCTTTTTTTACCCGATTTAATTTTCTAATTTCCCTTCCTATTTTCTTTCATCCTAAAAATCCAAGATAAATTCTAATATTCCCAAAATAAATTTGAAATTATAGTTTCAAACTTTTTCATCCACTTTTTATTATTAAAAATATATTTTTCCTTTCTAATTTATTTATTTTTTTTCAAGAAGGTAAGACCTTTGGTTAAAATTAATTTTTCTACTCCATATTTTCTTTTCAAAAATATTTTTATCACCCATATTTAAATAATATTTACTTTTACATTATTAAATTAGAGTTTAAACCAAGAGTATATACTTTTCAAGTGACTTTTATAAATTTCCAAATGTTAATTATTTATTCCTTTCAATCTATATTTTGAACCTTTTCTCCCATCTGGGATTTCAAAGCACTTGGTTTTTCTCTAACCTCAAATTAAATCATTTCCGAAATAAATTTTATGCAACCAAGTTGGCAAATAAGAAGCAATAAGCACGATCAAGAAGCAACAAGCAAAAAGTTTTTGTAAGTTTTGATTTTTAATTTCCGATTTTAAATTCTCCGATTTTTAGGATGTTACAGCACCCAACGTCGAATCAACGTAGAAGTCTTCGATCGAAGGCACATGGCATGAACCAAGCGATCCGTTCATCGAAGTTATGCAAGCACCTGCAACACCGGTTGAAGAAGACCCCGACTACATCCCTATCGAGCAAGCAGTAATTCAAGTCATATTGTTATGATCCGTATCGTAGGATCTCGTTTAACGTTCTCTGTTGTATGTACAGATGGAAGCAAGGCGCTGCTCAAAAAGAAAGGCCGCCAAGTCTGTCGTTCGGTCTGCCGAAGTCGAGATGGACATAGCAACATCCGGTCCGGTAGAAACCGACACGTCCGCGAGCGCTGGAGGACGTCAAAAAAGAAGACGTGGTCAAAGAAGTAAGAACCAACCCCCCAAAGAGACATATTATATCACCTATCTGAACCAGGATGTGAAGCCATTAGAGCCCACGGTAGCAATGACAAAGTTCAGCAGCGCTTGCGGGGTACTGGCCAGAACCCACGACCCTTTAAATGTAGATTCCTGGGAGCAGGTGGATGACAACTTGAAGAACTTCATGTGGAACGAGTTGCAGAAGTGGCTTGTATATCTGCCTGGTTCAGAGGCTGTGGGAAAAGAGTTTGCCTTAAAAACGATTGGGGAGAGGTGGAGGCAGTGGAAATCGGACTTGAACACTCACTACATGCAAAAGAATAAGTCCCCATTCGAAGACTACGGTGGTATTATGCCCGCCATATGGGATAGGTTCATGGCGAAGATGCCAAGCCCTAAAGCCTTAGCACGGAGGAAGAAGATGTCCGACCTCACAAAAAGGAACAAGTACCCGCACCGGTTGGGCTCTAGCGGCTAAGATGTCCTGAGGAAGTTGCAAGTTACAAGAAAAGGGACAGGTACAAACATAAACTTGAAGAGAAGATAGCAAAATAAGTTGAAGAGCATTTCTACTCTCTTGTTGCACAGAATCGCCAAGCCTTCCCTAACTTCTTTCAGCAATCCGAAGAACCCACAGTACAAATGCCCAGCAGCGTCGGGTCAGTTGACACCACACCCTATCCAGTAGATACCATAACTGGTCCGACGCCGTGCAGCCTCCTCGTGCCGATAGGAAGGGCCCGGAAGAGAAAGGAGGTGGGTACAGGACTTGCTATACCAGGGCGACAATTTCACAACACTCCAATCCCTGAGGAATATGCAAGGGTGCAGGTGGCCAAGGTGCATGCAGAGCATAACAGCTTAGAGCTAGACATTCCAGCACCTGAAGGGATAGAATTTCTTGGGGATGCGGTGAATCATTTTATTCTATGGCATTGACGAGATATCCTGCTGGTCGGTACATCGTCAGCATCCCCAGTCCAGTCGGTTCCTCATATTGCTGTTGCGCCTGCACCGCCTTCTCCACCAGGGCCTGCTTCCCCACCTCGCTCTCCTTCTAAGGATAAAGGTCCTGATTCGCCAATGCTGTCAGCCCCTGGAGTCATGGCAGTATATATTCACCAATCTCCTCCGACACCACAGTCAGCATTGGCGGTACCTCAAAGTCCTCTTCTAAAAACAACAAGCCTTCCAAGTCCGAGCAAGCTTCAATCTCATCAGATTATCCCAAAGATGGTTCGATCATGCTATGACAAGGAATTAATGGCCAAAGACGAGAGAAACTTAGTGTTCCTGGCTTTCAGGGGGAGGGAGCCGACTGACAAGCCGCAGGATCAACCGTCAAAGTTATCGGAGTCACAACAATCGGTGAAGAACCAAGTGGAGGACCTACAAAATTAGACTTCGGATGAAGTGCCAACAAAGTACGAGTATGGCATGCCGTTCCTGCCGTGGCACATCATGGAAGACATGCCCTGGGAAATTAGGCTAATGCACGACTGGTACCTAAAGGCGTCCAGATTGGGGCTCAGCATGCTTACCGTGAAGGTCCCGGATAATGCTTTCACCAGTGGCCCAAATGGGATATTGGTCATCGATTTCAACGACCTTCACACATTATTCAAGATGGAAAAAATGGATATAAGTCTCGTTGTTGTGTTTTGCCTGTAAGTATAAATCACAATTAATGTCATTAATGAATTCATTTGCAAACTAACTTTTGAATAATTACCCGCTGCATTCCTTAGGATGCAATTCCAAGACGCATCAAAGACCAACTATCCAGTTGGATACATTAACCCAACAAGGATATGCTGGACCGAACACGAGGTTCATCTTCGTGAAGATTGTGATGAGCTCAAGGCAAAACGAAGAAACAAAAAGCCACGATCATCAAAGAAATGCACAAGGACAAGATGATCACGGTAGCATTCTACTTGGGCAAGGCTATGTTGGAGCACAAAGACAAAAATGTCCTCATGGTCCCTTATGCGTTGCGGTACGTAATATTCATCTGTAAAACGATATTTTACCACGATATCACCTACAATTAACATATCTCTTCTTTCGCAGCGATCACTACATACTATTTCTGGTATATCCGCGAGACCACGTGGCCGTAGTGCTTGATCCGGCACACTACAGCCAGGAAACATTCAGAGAGTTCCTCGCCATTTTAAATTTGTATGTACTATCATGCACCATTTAATAAGTTATGCACTATTTAATAAGTTTTTTTACTATCGAATAAACAATCGAGTGAAACAATTATTTTGTCTACAGAGCACACGGAAATTATGTAAGAAACGGTGGACCAGTGAAGGATCCACAAAAGAAGAAGCTTCTTGTGAGGACAAATTTTCCGGTAATTATATGCTCGCTATATGCCAACATTTTATATTGTGTTTAATTTTAAATTACTGACGCACATAATAAATTTTATTCAACACAGTATTATACGCAACCATCAGGCACTAACCTTTGCGGCTACTACGTGTGCGAGATGCTCAGAATCTATGGGAGATACTCTACTAAGTTAGAACAAGTAAGTTTTCAGAGAAAATATATCTTTCTACACGTTATCTATCTTGTATAATTTTTCTAATCGTATGTATGTGTACTATTCTTCCTTAAACAGATCACGAAAGTTCCAGTTGTAGCGAACCGGTTCGACAATCGAACCATGCTTAACTTGGTTGCAGATCTTTGCCGATTCATCCGTCGCGATGTCTGCAACCATTTGGGCGATTTCTACGATCCGGAGAGCAATCTTGCGACGGACGATAAATTCGAAAGACTTAGGGAGTGGGAAAAAGAGCACCGTCATTAATGATCTGTCTAAATTGTTACTAGACTTCAAAAGATTTGTAAATTGTTGCTAGACTCTTATGTAATATTTGCGAGACAGAACTTGATATATGTATATAAACATGCATGATTTGTGTACATTTATATCTTCTATGACAAAATAATATAATTAAATGTCCTTTTTTCTCGTACGATATATATATATACATGCATCTTATCAATCGACCGATAATATTACTGAGAGAGAGGAGAGAAGAGGAGAGAGAGGACAGAGAGGAGAGGAGAGAGACAGGGGAGAGGAGAGGAGAGAGAGAGGACAGAGAGGAGAGGAGAGAGAGAGGGGACAATATACAAATCTGTACATGAAATAATGGGCACATGGGAGACCATCTTCCCATGCGGTCGACTTAACGGACCGCACGGGAAGATAGATTATCCCGTGCGGTCGGGTAAGTGGACCACATGGGATAATCGATCTTCCCGTGCGGGCCGCTTAAGCCAACCGCACGGGATAATCTATCTTCCCATATGGTTGGGCCGTCCGCACGTGAAAATAGTCTTTTTCCAGACCTTTTCGCGCATGCAGGCAGGCCTTCCGTACGAAAAGATGCCTTTTGGCCCGCATGAAAAAATCGTTTGTTCAGTAGTGTGATGTAAGATGAGTAACATACTTTATAGATTTATTTTATCAATAGTAAAGCACGGGTATTTAGCTAGCCAGTAAGTTCCAAATATACTTACAAATACTAGAGGGCGGTAAGCTGTGTGAACTTGTGAGATATCAATCCTTGCAAGTTGCTGTTAGAGAGATCACAGTAAAACAAGTAGTCAAACATGAAAAAGGTACCAAACTGTACGTGTACACAACAGTACTAATGCGCTTGCATCTTCCGATTAATACTCACAGAGATATTATCCTTGTATAATTATCACTTGGATAGCTGCATTTCACGCCCTCCCAAACAGATTCAATTGGAAACAAGGATCACCGATTCAGGTTCTCTTTTTTTATTCCATACTCATTTAATTGGCATTATAGCGTCAACTAGGATAGGAAAACAAAAGAAAGTGTTAGGGAAAAGATTAGTATTTGATTTACTTTCATGTATGAGAAAAAATTCTTTAACTTTGTAGGTGTCACTTTCGTCACAGATAATATGACCATTTCATCAACGATGCAAAAAAAGAAATTTCCAAGAGAAATAAGGTCACTGGAGATTAAGACCTATTCTCAGTCAAATGCAAGCTTCATTACCTGAGAATTTGGTGCGGGTTTTATGGATCCCAAGAGGAATTAATCGTCTTGCAGACAAGCTATAGCTACCGATGGGAGACCTCAAACCACTAACTCGCCTATATTTGATTTTCAGAATATTTCCCATCTAGCACATCGTAGTGCTATGTGTTATGCTAGAAGCCTAAAAGATGCTTGCAGAGCTTCTAATTGTAAGATAAGTCATGTACTTTGCTTCTAGTATTGAAATAAATTTGTTTAGTTTTAAAAAAATGTATCAAAAAATGCTAACGGATTATTAAAGCTATAAGGTTAACTGATAAAAGCTATGATGAAGAGAAATGTTTGGCTTTGAAAGAGCATAAGGTGAAATAATCCAAGAAGTTAACTTCTATTAGGAGATGTCAATAGTGTAGACCAATGTAACCTAATTCAACAATTTGACCAGAAATGCCATCTTACTCGTTAACTTCAAGCTAGCAATCCAATACTAATGCAAGATAAATTCAAGGGCTTATATGGTTCCTCATGTCTTACCACGCTTATTAGCCTGATGATTCAAGGTTTCCAAAATGACAACATTGGCATGCATTTGGCCTGAACTTACTGCTGGCACACAATTAATCATCAAACAAGCAAGCCACATCAAAAACTAGAACTACAGTATCCCCTTTGATTTTGAATGATACTATTCCATACCACAAGTTGGTCGTCCAAGTTTAAACCACCCCAACTCAAAAGCACCGTTGAATTGCGAAGAAATAGACTAAAATCACATGTATTAGAGAGAGAGTGGCAATAACTCACCGGCCGACGCCGGATCCACCGCTGCCGACGCCGGACCCGCCCGGTGCCCTCTGCCCGCTGCCAACGCCAGCCCTCCCCTCCACCGTTGCCGACGCCGCCCCTCCCCTCCGCGCGCTGCCAACGCCGCCCGTTCCCTCCATGCGCTACCGACGTGGCCCCTCCCCTCCACCCACTGCCGACGCCGCCCTCCCCTCTGCGTATGGCAGACGCCAGATCCATCGCCGCCTCGCCCGCTGCAGCCACCTCGGTCGCCACCTCCCCTTCCCTCCTGGATCTAGCGGAGGGGAGGGTGTCGCCACTGCGGGTCGGCCAGTGTCGCCGAGGGAAAGAAAGAGAGAGGGGATCGCGTGCGCGAGAGAGAGATCACGATAGAGAGAGAAGGAGAGGTGAGACTGAGAGAGATCGAGAAAGAGAGAGGGAGAGGAGTTATCTTTTGGGCCGGTGCATCGGCTCGGCTCGTGGAAGCTCAAAACTTTAGGTGTCGGTTTTTTGAAAAACTGACATCTATAATATACTATAGGTGTCAGTTTTTTTAAATGATATCAATAGTATAGGTGTCAGTTTTTCTTTAGAATCAGTACCTGTAATATATTATAGGTATCTTTTTTTAAAAAACTGACACTAATAATATGGGTGCCGGTTTTTAAAACTAATATCTATTATTTAATAGGTGTCGGTTTTTAATAAATCGATACCGGTCTCTGAAATGACTTTTTTTACGGCTGTGACTGCTGTTACATTTTACTAGTTTATTACCGTGTACAAAGCAAACTATATAATAGTAGTACTACGGAAGTTTCGATGATTAAATCTGCTGGAATATTATTAAAAATGTATCCATTCATCAGTGATTAAGTGTTGCCTGTAATATTACTGTTCAAAAAGTATATTTTGTTGTTGTCCTGCCGTTCGTACACGGAACGTCTTAGGTACTGCTGCCAGTATCATCGCAGTATAAAATTAAATTAATTGCTCTAGCTACGGATCTACACACAGACGAGTAAATTCCATTTGACGGTAAGTGTTTATGCTGTCGTGGCTGTGACGGATTATCTAATTACGTGACATTCACCAAATATATATGCGAAAGTATTAATTTGACAGGAGTGAAAACCTAACTGGGTTTCAGGTTTGCAGCGCTTGCCCGTACGAATGATTCGTTGAGCTACCTAATACATTAACCAGTTCGACTTTTTACAAGTTTAATTTAACGAGTAAAGAGATGAACAATTCATGGACCTTCCTCAGGCCTCAGACAAGATTATCGTCAGCTTTTGAGAAACGGCGCTGCGACACTCTCAGCTAAAATTCGACTTGGAACAGTTTAAAAAAAATCGACTTGGAACCTCTAATCTCGTATACAAACTAGTCCAACTCAAAAGTTTTGTTAATGAGAAAATATGAGCATATATGCTCTAACAGTTCCTTTTATGTGAAAACATAACGAAAAATGAGCAATTTTGTACTCCAACACTACACGATGTGCTCGCTCAAGCCTCAATTGTGATATCCGTAACTTTTTTTTCTGAAAAATATAATTGAAATGGGTATAAAAATGGGTTCAAACATATTGCATCCATCGACCAAAGCAAATCAAAAGGTTATGATAAGAAAATACGGAGAATTCATTTATGCTACAAATCAAACGGAAAACTATGCACACATAGTATTTGCCATTGCTTTACCAAACGTACTATACTTGACTAGATTTATTTTATGATTACATTTGTATCTCTCTCTCTCAATTTTTTTTATGTGCGACACGACAAGTAATACACCACTAGTTCAAGAAAGGAGAGAGTTTTCGGGAGACATGGAGAAAAGCCTCGAGTAGTCTTGAGAAAGCAAAGGAGTAATTATATTACCAATTACTTCGGGCGTACAGTAAATCATTGTAATGCATATACACATATCTGCCAATACAAGTGTTAACATGGCCGACGATGGACAAACGGAGGCTGTCGCCACTCGATCGAGCATACCGTCCAGTTCTCTAACCTATCGTTCTTCCTAATACAAGACCTAGTCACACGAATGGAGAAGTTCAAAAAAATCGACATTTTAATAGGAACCAAGACTATTATTATTTAGTTCCGGTTAAAAAGTACAATGGCTTTTCATCTGGTTAGTGTTATTAATCAGGACTAAATATCAGTTTTAGTCCCGATGTATTTCTCACTATCAAAATCTGTCAGGCCGTCAGGAATCTTACATCAATGAGGACTAAACATAAGACCATTAGTCCTAAAGATCTTTACTTCTAAAGATAAGATATTTAGTCCTGGATGATATTACTAACCGAGACTAAGATCTTTAGTCTCTGTTGGTAGTACCAATCGGGGTTAAAGTGAAGTTATTTTTATACTTATTTTTTCTCCTTCAGCCCGAGCCATTTGTACAAAGTTTTGGAGTAGGAAGGGAGGTGCTACCCAAATTTTTTGTGAAATTGTTTTGGTGATATTATACAAATTAGAGGGATCCAAAACGTTAGTAACTCCATCCTCGAATGATAAATACTTAGCATGTTATATTTGTAGATATATTTCTATATATATTTATCTTTATATAGGTTTGTGGAAAAAATAATGAGAGAGAAAATTTGTTTAGGAAAAATTATGTTAATTTTTAAAATTAGAAGCTTGTGTATAAAAATGTTAGAAAATTAAGACAAAAGAATAGAAAACTAAGTTAATTTAAAAATCGTTAAATAGTCAGAAATAAGTATATGTCGGAGCACGCCGGACCTTTCGTTATATTTGCAGTATGAGTTGAAACGGTTCAGCTCATATGACAAGTAAAACGAAACACCTAAGGTTCTGAGAGAGGGATAAGTGAGACATTGCTGGGTCTTTAGCCTGCCAGTCAACTTTAGCCTGAGATGTGCTCGTCAAACTACTCGAAGGCAGCGACCAGATGTGTTACATATTCAGGAGACTTGACAAAATGGCTAAAGATCTACAACATCTCAATTATCCTTAACTCTTACTCATGTGAATCTAATTCCCAGAATGTACACTAGATTCACACTTTCATCTCAAGCATGGATATACATAGCAAGTACACTGTCGGGGCACGTCCGGAACTCTCATTCTATTTGCAATATGAGCTGTAATGCTTCAGCTCATAAGACAAGTAAAGCGAGACATCCGAAGCCCAGAGAGAGGGATAAGTGAGACATTGCTGGGCCTTTAGCCTATGAGTCAACTTCAGCCTGAATTGTGCCCGTCAAACCACTCGAAGGTGGCGACCAGATGTGTTACACAATCAGGAGACTTGACAAATTTGGCTAAAGATATACAACGTCTCAATTATTCCTAAGTCATACTCGTGCGAATCTAACTCCCAGGATGTGCGTTAGATTCACACTTTCTTCTCAAGCATGAGCATTCAAAGTAAATACAACTAGTATGAGGGAAAGCTACATATTACATCAACATTTTTAATATTACATAGGCTGACCAGCCAAATAAATATACAAATCAGAGTATAGTGAACAGCGGTGGCTTATCTACCCATTTCACAAGCACACCGACTAGGGGTTTACCCCGTTAAGTTCTCATCCTAGAAGAAACATTCGATTTACCCGCATACTCTCAGAAGCTAAGTCTATGACCTGCATCAAAATGGATATTTCAATCGTAAGTGTCAGTACATTATTTGAAATAATATACTGGCAAGCACACAATCAACTCTAAGTACATGACACCTCTAAGTCAAGAAATGCTAATAGTAGTCTTAATTTTTTTTCATAAAGCAGATTTTAATTCACAATCAATTTGCAACATAGTTCTGTCCAAGGCATTTTCAGCAAAATACAAATCTTTACTAACCAAGGCATGGTTTCATCATTTGTACAAAGATACATACTAATCTATTACTCACGTCGGGGAGTAAGGCAAATACAAAACATGAAACAACATTATTTCCAACACAATACGTTTCATTTTCAAGACCATTCAGGGAAAAACACAAAATTCAAGATTTATACCCATAGCATTTCATTATGTCGCTCATGACCGTGAACACAGCTAATCGATTAGTTTTATTATCTCTACAGAGACTGTACAGCTTTACCCGCATGATATGAACACTCTAGTTTGTTTTGTGCTCGCGATGCACTACCACACTCTTCATGGTGAATGTGGTCTAGAGGTCACAACGAAGCCTTTACCCTGTTTAGCCTATAGCCTTGCACCAGCACGATACGTTTTTCCTCCATCCTAGGTCATACTGGAATAAGACCTAGAACCGTTAAGTGGCATGCCCACGCCTTAACTTAACACCGTGGTGGCGGACACGACAGGAAGCCACCCACGTGGCACGATATCGTTGTATTGGACAGACTTAGTCGCCTAAACTACCACAACGGGGTAAATAGGAAGTTCCTCTAGGTTATTCGAACCCATACACACCGGTCTACCATAATGCAAGGCTAAATGCTAAACAGGTTATTTAGCTAAGGCTATCCCATACTAGCACATATGGTTGTACGGTATACACAATGAATGATATGTCGTTTGGTCCTTAATCGACTCGGGCGAACACTCCCCCTATCGGCAATGCAAATACATCAATTGCACGCCACTTGTCACCCAAGTCTAAAAATCAAATTTAGACTTTGTTTCGCAAATAATTAGGGTTTCTCCCCATTTAGTTCAGAACACACAAAAGCTCTTTGCAAAAAGTTTAGAGAATCAATCCATGCCTGTTTTCCGAATAATGCTAAGCAAGGCTAAGCATATCATTTTCATAAAGCATCGCATATTCTCATTTGAGTACTTTTAATTTATTTCCTAGGGTTCAAAATAGGAAGGGGATCGTTTTAAAAGGGTCCATGCAAATTTTTAGGTCATATCTACCAAGCATAGTTAAAACGACGATTACGACAAAATACGTGTGGAGATTAGGGCAATCGGATACCCACATGGCAAGCTTATCTAACTGGTAATAGGGATAGGTTACGCCTGCTTATTATGTAAACCGGCTATGACTTGGGTGTTACGTTGCCGATTAGATAAGGCAATGGCTGATAGTCATAACTTGGTAAGATTGAGGAAACCGACTTAGAGTAAGATAGGGTTTCCGACTTGTAAGCCCGCCCCTCAAGACTATATAAGGGGGTAAGGGGCATCCCTTGAGGGTTATGAGATATCAGGTTTAGATGCAAGACAAGAGCAATAGATCTTGAGATCAATAAACACTCGGCGGATTGAATCCCCGAAACAGGAGTAGGGTATTACCTCACGAGAGGGCCTGAACCAGTCTAAACCCTTTTTTCCACCTAACCCATCGAACTTGGCGATCTTGACAGCACCCCCAAATTTCTATTGCCGAAACCAAGTTTCGACAGTTGGCGCGCCAGGTAGGGGCCCGCGCGTTAAGACTTCTTCTTCAATCTCGCCGGCAAGCGCGATGGGATCTTCATCAGGCATCGACGACTTCGCCGCCGAAGGATTGAACAAGCTCTCCTTCCCCGACTCGGATTCGGACCAGTCGGGAGGGGGAACCCGCTCGGCGCCGTTCGGGTTGCCGAACAACGCTGAGATCCACGACGAAGTTCTAACTTCCAAGTTGGAATCCATCCACTCGGAAGGAGGAATCCACTCGGCGCCGTTCGGACTACCAAACGCCGCTGAGATCTGCAGCCACCTTCTCGCCTCCCCGTCGGAATCGATCCACTCGGAAGGAGAAACCCTCTCGGCACCGTTCGGGTTACCAAAGGCCGCCGACATCTATTGCAAACTCCTCCCCTCCGAATCGAAATCAACTCACTCGGAAGAACCTCCGTCATCAAGCTACAACCCGGACTGGAGCGATCCAGATTCGAGCAACCCGGGCTCAAGGGAAGTCGCCGTCATCCTCCAACCGTTCGGATCATGCTCATCCATGGAGCTCGATGAGTACCTCAGCTCTTCAGGCTTCGACGATCTCTACGGCATCTCCACAGACGGGGCCAACGACTCCGACCGCGACAAGGATTACGAGCGTAAGTGCTTCGACGTTCTCATGGTGAGGTGGCGAGACCGACTCACCCATGGTCCGCAGGATCACAGAGGAAGAACAAGCCAGGCTTGAGCAGGAGCGCAAGCTAGCAGAAGAGGAGAATAGGTGCAAGGAAGAGGCCGATAGGAGGAAACGAGACCTAAGAGCTACTGGACGATCTGCTCGGGAGGCCAAACTTCAGACGCGAGTCGACAACACCAACATCTTCCAGACGCCTCAACAGAACGCCGTTGCCGCCATTACCCTCCTCGACATTGTTATCGAAGCGGTGCCTGCTACGGTAACGCACATCCTGGACAAGATCAAGACCATCGTCGCGGCTACAGCCAACTGCTCCCCCTCCACCTCAGCACGGAGGCCGACTGAGTCCGTGGCAGAAACGCCCGACAGAAGCCAACTTCCACCGCTGCGGTCGAAGGATTACAAGAGGCCCGAACAAGATCGGATAGCCACTAGGTCAAGAGACCCCCGCCACGAGGCCACACGGAAGCATCAAGAGCAATCGGCCGACTCCCGCGAAAAGCGGCATGGACGACCACCCGTCCACGATCGGGTCCGCCGCAGCAACAACTCCGACTACCGAAGCAGAATACCAAGGACCCCGCCGAGTGATCTGCGGGATGTCCTTGACCGGCGCTATCAAGAACGAGAGCAGCGCTCCCACGAAGATCGAAGGAGATCGCCCGACAGCAACGACGATGGAGTACCTGCGTTCACTCGGGACCTGCGCCGAGTGCATTGGCCTAGTGGTTTCAAGCCAACAGGAATCAAGAAGTACGACGAAAAGACCAACCCCGAGTCGTGGCTGACCGTGTACACCCTCGCCATCCGCGCAGCAGAAGGTGACAACAAGGCCATGGCCAATTACTTTCCTGTTGCCCTCACCAACTCAGCCAGGAACTGGCTCACGAGCTTGCCGAGAGGCTCGATTAGCTCGTGGAGCGAACTCCGGGACCACTTCATCGCCAACTTGCAGGGCACCTTCGAAAGGCCTGGGACCCACTTTGATCTCTACAATCTCATCCAGAAGCCAAACAAGCCACTGAAGGACTACATCCAGCGCTTCTCGGAAAAGCGCAACAAGATCCCCAACATCACCGACGACATCATCATCACCACCTTCCAGAAGGGAGTCCGTGATGAGTTGCTGATCGGAAAGTTTGGGCGTAAGCCACCGAAGACGGTGAAGCAAATATTCGAAACAGCGAACTCCTATGCCAAATCCAACAACGCAATGAAGGCGGCGTGGCAAGATCGGCCTGACAAAAGGGACGACAAGCAGTCGGGAGGCAACTGGCATCCTAAGAAGGATAACGGCAACAACAACCATGGCCAAAAAGACCGCATGCGTCAGCCCAAAGACCTGGTTGCCACGACCTCCAACTCTCAACGCCGTCCCTGGGTCGCGGCCTACGATACGATCATGAATCACCCAAATCACAAGCATGCGGCCAAGGACTACTTCATTTACAAGCAATTCGCCGAGCAATATGCGGCACAACTTAACAAGAAGCCGACTGATGAAGCCGGCCCAACGGGGACCAAGAAGAATAACCCGACTGGAAATTTGGAGCCTTTTCAGGACCCCGTGGGCGAGCTGAATCACATCTTCGGGGGGCCGCGAGCTTATGAGTCCAAGAGGAAGCAAAAGCTGACGGACCGCAAGGTCAATGCGGCACAACCCGAAGCCCCACAATACCTACGATGGTCAGAGGTGGCTATCACATTTAACCGCTCGGATCACCTAACCGAGTGGTTCACCCGAGGCGGTATCCCCTGGTGCTAGACCCGGTGGTCCACAACATCAAGCTGAAACGCGTCATCATTGATGGGGGCAGCGCCCTCAATATCCTGTTCGCCAAGACTGTGGACGAGATGCAGATTCCAAGATCCGAGTTGAAGGCAAGCTCAGCCCCCTTCCACGGAGTTATCCCGGGGCTGTCATCCACGCCACTCGGGCACATCGCCCTTCCAGTCACCTTTGGAGTTCGGGAGAACTTCCGAATGGAGAACATCACTTTTGAGGTGGCCGACTTCGAGACGGCCTACCACGCAATCATTGGAAGGCCTGCGCTCGCCAAGTTTATGGCGATACCACACAACACCTAACTCTGCATGAAGATGCCCGGCCCCAATGGCGTCATCACCTGCGCAGCGACGTCAAACAAGCCTTTACCCGTAACAAGGAAAGCTGCGACATGGCCCAATCTCGTGAGAGATCATGTGGCCAGGAAGAAATCCGACTGGCTGCATCTACATCTGCAGAGGGTGAAATCCCCGGAAAGAATATAGTCAAGTCGGGACAAGGTGTCGACCCCCGTTTTTGAGGATGGGAATCATTCGTGTTCATGGTACCATATCCCTGGATCGAGTAGTTTGGTACCCACGAATACAGTTCTGAATTACCAGGTGCAAAGTGCACAAATAGTCTTACATCGACTTATTACAATAATAGGCCCGAAGGCAATATCCAATAAATATAGGACCTATTGGTCCGAATTCAACCAAATCAGAGTTTAGATAAGATAGCAGACGAAAAGCAGCGGCATGTCGATTGCCACAAGCAACGACTGGGGACTAAGACCTAGCGCGCTCCATTGTCTACATTCCTCCTGGGCACAAAGCCAGTTTTCACAAATCATTTCACAATCCTAACATCTAGCCAGTCAAGTTTTAGTTCCAGAATATATTAAATCGGTGACGGTTCTGTCTGCCATCCATCGTGATACCAAGGATGGTTTCTCGTCTCCAGTTCGTCATGGTTTTTTGGGGAGTCTATCCCTTCTCGCAGGTCGAGAGGTTAAGTCCACCAGCTAACAAAATCATTATGCATACCAACCCATCATTTTAGAATTTATGAGTCTAGCCACGGGAGAAACTTGTCACGTCGCTCATTAACCGCGAGCACGGCTATTCGAATAGATAGATTGACTCATACTTCAGTAGATGTACACTTTACCTGTACTCCGCAACTGCTCATTGAATGAGCTTACATCCCTCTATATGGGACGGTCACGGCAAAGCCTTTTGATAACCTCACTTTGGCAGTACCCGCTCCATGAACATAAGTCCTCATGCACTCTAGCCGTCATTTCCTAGCAGTGAGAGGAGTTCTGGCATTGCCGAGGTAAGGGGGAAAACTCACTTAATCTTTCAGTCATCGTTAGGTTCAGGTTAACATTCACATAAAGGCTTTTCGTCTCATCACAATCACCGGCACAATACCCTTGGTAGGTCCCTAACTCAACACTCACACCTGAACCACTATGCAGGGATACTACCTCCCGTCGGCTATCTACTCCACTAGGTCTATACCCATTCGAGAAGTACGGTTGTATTGGTTCGCTCTAAGTTATAAATCTCATGGCTCGGTCCTTAATTGACCAGGGACGGTACTAGCCTTTCCCGCGAAACCACCCAAATCCATCCATCCGCCCCAGTCTGAAAACATTGGTTTGTATTTTCATTTTTCCATCAAAACTATTTCCAACATGATCGAGGCAATGTGGCGCTCATGTCTCCACCTGCCATATCTCAACTACCTTCCCAAAAATAGTTTCCCAAGCACGAGGTTTATTTGTAAAATATGAATATGCAAGATTCTAGTATAAGCGTGGCTAAGCACTTTACCGAAGATATCCTCCAGTTGTATCACATCGAGGGTTACAAAGAATATTTCTAAGGGTAATCAATACCAAGGCAGGGTATATCAAGTATAGATACTCATTTGTGTATAGCATGCAATTTGTATTTGAAATCAACATCATTTCGCAAAGTAGGATCAATATGTTCAAAGGGATGTGTTGACTTGCCTTGCTCGCACACTTGTTGGCCTGGGTCTTCAACGTAGTCGTGCTTGCTCCCTCGGTGCTATCCGTACGTGCGAAAGATCATTGAATTCGATTAGAATTCATAAAATACCGAGAGATCGAGAAGAACCATAAAACGACTCCAAACGTTTAGCCTAGAATTCTACTCGAGTTCGGACGAGAGTTGTTAGGATAAAATCCGAGTTTAAAATCGAGTTGATGCCCTAGGGTTTTCGCAAAACGTCGATCGCATTTAGTTGAGGAAATAAATTTAGAAATCCCAATTGAGGGATTTTGTGCTCGAGGTTTTGGAGGTTCGAGCACTAAAAGAAACAAATTTTCAATGGCGGAAAAGAAATAAACAAAATCCAGATTAGAACGACACGAAACAAAAATCTTCGAAAAGTACGATTTTATTTTCTGAATTTGCTCCAAGAAAAATATACGAGAAACAATATATTTTTGCCCAAAAATTTTCCCAAATATTTCCTAAACACTTTTCCTATTTTTTCCAAATTTTTTTCTATATATTTTTTCCTTCTCTTTTCTTTTCTTTCTTTTTTCTTTCTCTGTTTAATATTCATCAACCCGCCAACTGTTCGACAGGGCTCTGCTTTCTCGCTCTCTCTCTGTTGTGGCCGGCGACCGGTGCAAGCGAGGGAAAGGGGTGGCAGCTCGGGCTTATCGACGACGGCGACGCTCGGGGAGGGCATTGGAGCTCCGGCGCATGGCGGTGGGGGCTTGTGGTGACGGCGGCGCTCGAGGAGCTAGGGTTGCGGCGGGAACGGCGTGGGGAAAACGGTGAGGGACGGCGGCGATGTGGGGGAAGCAGAGGGGAGAGGGGCCCTTATATAGGCGCGGCCAGGAGGGGGAAGGAACGGGGAGAAAGGTGGGGGTCCGGCGCATGGTACGGCGTGGCGCACGCGGCGCGCGGGTGGCCGGGGCCGGCGCGCGGAACGTGGGCGCTTACGGGGCCAGGCGTGGGGCGGAGTCAGGGTACGGCGGCGACGGGTGGCGGGCGCGCACGCAGGCCGCATGCGGGCGGGCGCGTGGCGGAGGCGGCGCACGGCGCGGGCGAGGGGTCCGGGCGTGGTGTGGGCGGCGAACGTCGGTGACACGCGGCGAGGTACGGCGGTGCTGTGCGGGGGCGTGGTGACGCGAGCGACGGCATGGCGGGTGTACGGCGGCGACGCATGGCATAGTGAGAACGCACATGCATGGGGCCCTGGTACGGCACGGCGATGCATGGTGTGCGTGCGCGCAGGCGCAGGGACGCGGTCGAGCACCTAGCGACGCATAAACAGTGTCGAATCCTATTTTCCCCATTTTCTGATTTTATTTTCCAATTTCTATTTTATTTCACTCTAAAAATTCCAAATAAAATATAGTATTCCCTAAATTAATTTAAGAATATATTTTCAAACTTTTCACCAACTTTTATTTATTTAAAAATATATATCACCATATTTAATTTAATCCTTTTTCTTAAATTCATAATTACCTTTTTTAATTCCAAATAAATTTCTAGATTTTGTATAAATCCCTTAAAATATTATATTGCCCATTTTATTTCCTAATTAATATTTCACAATCATCAATTAATATTTTATTTTCCAAACACACATTTTTGTGAATCCACCCCACTTCCTATTTTATTTTAAAATTCCTAACGAAAATCCAAATCATTTGGTTTTTCACAAATACAGAGATGAATCGCTTATATATCAGTTTATGCAACCAAGCTGGCAAATAAGAAGCAACAAACACGATCAAGAAGCAACAAGCAAAAGTTTTTGTAAGTTCCGATTTTTAATTTCCTTTTTTTAATTCTCTGATTTTTAGGGCGTTACAAACCTACCCCCTAACAATAAATCTCGTCCCCGAGATTTCTTACCGTTCACAGAATAGGTTCGAGTACTCGGTCCTCAAGAAGTCTTGGTTTTTCCAAGTGGCTTCATCTTTAGTGTGATTGCTCCATTGTACCTTGTACATTCGCCACGTTTTGGTCCTAATCTTTTTCTCAGCTTCGTCCAAAATCTTTACAGGGTGTTCGGGGTATGTGAGGTCCTCATTGATAAGAACGTCTTTCGAGGGTATTTGTTCCTCCGGTACTCGCAAACATTTCTTCAATTGGGACACGTGAAACATAGGGTGTACATCGGAAAGATTTTCCGGTAGGTCCAGTTGATAGGCCACTTCGCCTCTTCTGGCGCTTATTGGGAAGGGTCCAACATATCTTGGCACCAGTTTTCCTTTGACCTTGAACCTCTTGGTTCCTCTTAATGGTGAAACTTTCAGGTACACAAAGTCACCTACTTTGAATTCCAACTCCCTTCGGCGAGTGTCCGCATAGCTCTTTTGCCGAGATTGGGCTACCTTAAGTCGATCTCTTATCAGTCGAACTTTCTCTTCAGCCTCCCTAATGATGTCTGGTCCAAATACGGCTCGTTTCGCCGGTCTCCGACCACATCAACAGAGTGCGGCATCTTCGTCCAAATAGGCCTCGTTCGGTGACATCTTCAGACTAGCCTGGTAGCTGTTGTTATAGGAGAACTCTGCGTAGGGCAGGCATTTCTCCCAGTCCTTAGTAAAATCCAACGCACAGGCTCTTAGCATATCCTCTAGGACTTGGTTTGTCCTATCGGTTTGTCCATCTGTCTGAGGGTGATAAGCAGTACTGAAGGCGAGGTGAGTTCCCAACGCCTCGTGAAACTTATCCCAGAAGTGAGATGTGAATTGAGTGCCACGGTCTGACACAATCCTTGTGGGTACTCCATGTAGGCACACGATTCTGGACATGTACAGCTCGGCCAATTTGGTGTTGCTATACCGAGTCTTGACTAGGATAAATCGGGCAGTCTTGGTCAGTCTATCCACGATCACCCAAATGGAATCGTATCCGGTAGCAGTTTTGGGTAGTCCTACTATAAAGTCCATGCCTATTTCATCCCATTTCCACTCAGGGATTTTGAGTGGTTGCAGCAATCCTGCCGGTCACTGATGCTCAGCCTTAACTCGTTGGCATACATCACATACGGCCACATATTCCGCTACGTCTTTTTTCATGTTGGGCCACTAGTACTCCGTTTTCAAATCCTAGTACATTTTGGTGCTGCCCGGGCGTAGCGAGTATGTTGACTCATGGGCTTCCTTCAAGATTAGCTTCCTCAATCCGCCTTTCTCCGGTACGTAAATCCTTCTTCGATACCATAGGGTTCCAGCATCGTCGGCTGTGAATTCCTTGGCTAGTCCTTCAGCCATGCGTTCCTTGATTAGCCGGACTTCCTCACAATCCTGCTGGGCTCCCTTAATATGACTTCATAGGAGAGGTTGTATCTCCAGCGAACTCAGTTGTCCTTGAGGAATCAACTGTAGGTTAAGCCGAGCTATCTCTTCTTGAAGCTCGTTGGCCATATACTCCATCCTTAGTTGGTTGCACTGGGCTTTGTGGCCCAAAGCATCGGCTACGACATTGGCCTTGCCAGGGTGGTAATGGATTCCTAGGTCATAGTCCTTGATCAGTTCCAGCCACCTTCTCTGGCGTAGGTTAAGATCCGTTTGGGTAAAGAAATACTTCAAACTCTTGTGGTCCGTGTATATGTCGCAGTGGTTTCCGATCAGGTAGTGCCTCCAAATCTTCAGGGCATGCACTACTGCGGCCAATTCTTAGTCATGGGTGGGATAGTTCTCCTCGTGAGGTCGTTGTTGTCTTGAGGCATAAGCCACAACCTTTCCTTCTTGCATCAACACACCTCCTAATCCTTGTCGAGATGCATCGCAATATATAACGAACTCTTTCCGGTTGTCCGGTAGGACTAAGATCGAGGCGGTGGTTAACTTTTCTTTGAGCTGGTCAAATTCCTGTTAACACTGCTCAGTCCATGCATACTTCTTTTCCTTCTTCAATAGTTGGGTCAGGGGTCGGGCTATCTTAGAAAATCCTTCTATAAACCATCGGCAATATCCAGCCAATCCTAAGAAACTTCTAACCTCTGTTACCGACTGAGGTGCTTTCCATTTGGTAACAGCTTCGACCTTGGCGGGGTCTACTGCTACGTCTCCTGCTAAGATCACATGTCCAAGAAAAGCTACTTCCTTAAGCCAAAATTCACACTTGCTGAATTTGGCATATAGCTGATGCTCTCGCGGCTTCTCTAGTACCAAGCGCAGGTGTTCTGCATGTTCTTCATCATCCTTGGAGTAGATGAGGATATCATAAATGAACACTACCACGAACTTGTCCAGATATTCCATAAATACTTTGTTCATGAGGTTCATGAAGTAGGCCGGGGCATTGGTCAGTCCAAAAGACATTACTGTGAACTCGTACAAGCCGTAGCGTGTAGAGAACGCAGTCTTGGGTATATCCTCAGTCCTAATCTTCAGCTAATGGTATCCGAATCGAAGATCGATCTTGGAGAACACTCAGGCTCCCTTGAGTTGATCAGACAGGTCGTCGATCCTAGGTAACGGGTACTTGTTCTTAATGGTAACCTCATTTAATGACCGATAGTCTATGCACATTCTCATGCTTCCGTCCTTTTTCTTAACAAACAATACTGGGGCTCCCCATAGTGAAGAACTAGGGCGTACGAAGCCTTTCTCTTGCAGTTCCCTTATTTGCTTCTTAAGTTCCTCCAATTCGTTCACCGGCATCCGATAGGGTCTCTTAGCTATGGGGCGGTACTAGGCGTGAGGTCAATAATGAACTCTATGTCTCGGTCTGTGGGCATTCCTAGTAATTCTTTAGGAAATACGTCCTGGTAGTCCTGGATTATGGGCATTCCATCTATGGGTAGCATGGTGAATATTCCCGTAGCTCGGTCACAGAGCATAGGGTCTTGATCCATGGCTACTGTCATTGGTGATCCCCATGGGGTAGATAGGGTAACTTCTCTTCGCACACAGTCTAGTACCCCTTGGTTCTTGGTTAACCAATCCATTCCTAGTATAACGTCCAAGGTTTGGGGCGGCAAAACCATAAGGTTGGACAGGAATACCACGTCCTTTATTTGAATGGGCACATTGATGCACGCATGGGGTATGGTCACATCTCCACCGGGTGAGTGTACTACCATAGGTCTCTTAAGGTCCACTCGGTGCAAATTGTGCTCTTTGCTTATTCTCGACAATATAAATGAATGCGAAGCTCCAGAATCAAACAAAACTTTAACTGGTGCGGAGGATAGAAAACATACCCATTAGTATGCTTTGGTCCTCCCGAGCTTCCTCAGCATGCACATGGTTGACTTGACCAAGGCGCAATCCGGTCGCAGCTTCCTTAGGTTGGGGTGTTCGGAATAAACTGCGTCCAGGTACTGGAGCAATGGTTCCTCGTACTGCAACGGCATTGGCACTCTGGTGCGGTTGGGGGTGTTGCGCGGCTTAGGGCAGCTGTTGGCATAATGCCCAAACTCTCCGCAATAGAAGCAGTTGACATTCCTGGCTCCTGGGGCTGCCAAGGTAGGTGCTGGAGTGCGACACGGGGTTGCAGGTGGCCTGCTGATGTTGTCGGGTGCGGCAGGGCGATGGGTTGCTACAATGGCTGGCTTCCAACCTGACGGGGTTGCTCCTTTGGGTCGCTGGGGCGTTCCTTGGATTGGACGGGCTAGAGCAAGCCTTCTCTTTCGGTTGTTTTCAACCGTCCTTTGGTCATGCTGAAGCCTTACGACCTTGTTGATGAGGCTCTGAAAGCTAGTGTGGTCCTGACCGATCATCTGTCCTCTTAACTCATCGTTTAGTCCTTCAATAAACTTGTCCATCTTTTCCTCTTCGTCTGCTAGGTCGCTTGTGGTGTAACGGGCAAGCTGGGTAAACTTGTTAAGGTACTCTTGTACCGGGGTGTTGCCTTGGCGCAGCCTACGGAACTCGTTCTTCTTCATCCTCATAACCGTAGCAGGTACGAAGTTCTCACGGAAGACAGCCGTGAATTCTTCCCACGTGGGTTCACCGGCATCTTCAGCCCGTGTCTCCTTGTAGGTGTCCCACCAGTCACTTGCGGGTCCTTCTAGCTGATTGGTGGCGAAGACGACTCTGTCAGTTCCCGTACTCGGACGAGAGTCAGCTTCTTTTTTATTACCCTCAGCCAATCTTCAGCGTCCATGGGTTCAACTGCCGAGGAGAATGTCGGCGGCTTTGCCCTCATAAATTCCCCGAGGTTTGATCCTCCGCGCTGTCCTTGGTTGTTGGCGATAGCTTGTAGCAATTGGGTTTGCAAGGCCATGACTTCTGCTAGGGTGGAAGGGTTAGGCATTGGCGGGTTCTCGGGAGCTGTTGGGGCTCTGCGACGGTGCACCATCTGAACAATGGGGATAAGGTAAGAGACTCACTTTGCTAACGTCGCAATACTAAGGAATTTTCTTTGAGTTGTTTGAAGTGATCTTTCAAAGCAAGCTTGGTGGAATAAACTCATTTAGGACATAACATAGAACTTCATTATCAGTTCTTAAATGTTACATCAGAGGGATACATGGGACATGTATAGTCCATACGACACAATACAACATTACTGACATCGTTCTAGGGTCTCATACATAAAAGGGTAGGGGGCTTGGTCATTGCTGTCCTAACTCCATCCAAAGCAAGTCCAGAGCGGCTGCTGGTGTCCAACTAGTCATCCAGCCATCCGCATGATCCAGGTGCTGGCAGGGGGTGATCCTTGGCCGAGGCGAAGCGAAGTCCCCATGGCTCAGAGGTAGTGGCCTCGGAGTCATGTCCGACCTTCCTGCTTAGCGGCTTGGTACTCTTCCGGGCAGTCCTGAGGGTGATAGGACCTCCAGTGAGTGTCATGCGGAGAGTAGGAGCTTCCTCCTCTGATGGATCTGTATCACTGAGCTCCCACTTGATCTCCATAGGTTCTATCTCGGACTCGGAGTTAGTGTTGATCTGGATGGGGTTATCCTCTCCCGAACCAGGCTCGGATGGTACAGCCGTGGAAATCGGGGTGGGTTCCAATGAGGTAGCAATAGTGGGGTCAATCAGGTACGGTCCTGACTCTGTGCTCAACATGAAGGCTTGCTCCATCATGGCTTGAAAGGTGTTCAAGCATGCTGGAGTCATGAGGTAGTAGTGGTCGGGCACAGGGGCAGGGGGTGTTGGTGCAGCTTCAGTGGAAGTACTAGCGGCGGGGACAGGGTTGGAGCGAAGTTGCTCTTCCAGCTGGCCGACCTGTTGCTTGCTCTTCTTAAGCTGTTCCTCCAACTCGACCAAGGCTTCTCCACGGGCCACATAACGATCAGAGAGATGCTCGTACTGGGCACCATTAGACTTCAGCTGGGTCTTCAGCAAGTCGATCTGATCTCCACAATTTTTGTGTTCCTCGACTAGATCATTGAGGCGTCGCCGGGTCGTCGATCTCGAGCAAGGCTCTTCATAGCAAGCGCCATCATCCGCTTCGCCGAGCGGACAGACGGGTAACCATAGGATTATAGCAGCAGGGGGTAGCCTCCACGTTGCAGACTGGGTTACCTTCCTCCCGGTAGGGATGGTGTACGAACTCAGTCACGGTAAGCTCAACATAGTGAATGTCGTTGAGGCGAAGGAATGCCTCGCAGGCTGCGTCCTGAAGAGCTGCCTCTACCAGATCTCTGTGGTAACGAGTGTGGAAGCAATAGGGTGTCTCACTCCCTATACGGGCCTCAACCGAAACTGCGGCTTCCCATACCTGGTGTCCTTCGGTGCCATGTCTCCTAATCCGATAGGTGGGTGCATCTGGGTACCTTAGGCACCATAGCAGTAGCTGGAGTTGAGACACGAATCCTTCTTCTTCCCGTGGAACTTTTATCTCCCAAACTCTGACATGGTCCGACATCTGTTTTGGAAGTAATTTAGGGTCAGAGAGGGATAATATCAAAACAATTTGAGCAAAGGAGATGGGGATAAGAGTATGAGGGAAAATATATTTGTTTTGTGAAAATAGTTTGTATTTGCAAAAATAATCCTACGTAGGAATATTTCCCTTTAACCAGCTACTGGGGGTAGGGCGCCGCTGGTCTTATCCTACCGCATCGCTTCCGATACCAGCTCTGTCGACCCCGTTTTGAGGACGGGAATCATTCGTGTTCATGGTACCATATCCTGGATCGAGTAGTTTGGTACCCACGAATACAGTTCTGAATTACCAGGTGCAAAGTGCACGAATAGTCTTACATCGACTTATTACAATAATAGGCCCGAAGGCAATATCCAATACATATAGGACCTATTGGTCCGAATTCAACCAAATCAGAGTTTAGATAAGATAGCAGACGGAAAGCGGCGGCATGTCGATTGCCACGACAACAACGGGGACTAAGACCTAGCACGCTCCATTGTCTTCATTCCTCCCGGTAGTAAAGCATAGGGGTCCTCCAGTTCTTCGTTTCCTTCATCTGAAGTTTGTGCGTATAGCAAGGGTGAGTACCCAACGTACTCAGCAATCCGACATGGAATGGTGCACATCATAGGATCATTGAAAGGATGGCTAAGGTTCATTTGCAAAAAGCCAGTTTTCACAAATCATTTCACAATCCTAACATCTAGCCATTCAAGTTTTAGTTCCAGAATATATTAAATCGGCGATGGTTCTGTCTGCCATCCATCGTGATACCAAGGATGGTTTCCCGTCTCCAGTTCATCATGGTTTTCTGGGGAGTCTATCCCTTCTCGCAGGTCGAGAGGTTAAGTCCACCAGCTAACAAAATCATTATGCATACCAACCCATCATTTTAGAATTTATGAGTCTATCCACGGGAGAAACTTGTCACGTTGCTCATTAACCGCGAGCACGGCTATTCGAATAGATAGATTGACTCACACTGCACTGGATGTACACTTTACCCGTACTCCGCAACTGCTCATTGAATGAGCTTACATCCCTCTATATGGGACGGCCACGGCAAAGCCTTTTGATAACCTCACTTTGGCAGTACCCGCTCCATGAACTTAAGTCCTCATGCACTCTAGCCGTTATTTCCTAGCAGTGAGAGGAGTTCTGGCATTCCTGAGGTAAGGGGGAAAACTCACTTAATCTTTCAGTCATCGTTAGGTTCAGGTTAACATTCACATAAAGGCTTTTCGTCTCATCACAATCACGGGCACACTACCCTTGGTAGGTCCCTAACTCAACACCCACAGTTGAACCACTATGCAGGGATACTACCTCCGCTCGGCTATCTACTCCGCTAGGTCTATACCCATTCGAGAAGTACGGTTGTACTGGTTCGCTCTATGTTATAAGTCTCTTGGCTCGGTCCTTAATTGACCAGGGACGGTACTAGCCTTTCCCGGAAAACCACCCAAATCCATCCATCCGCCCTAGTCTGAAAACATTGGTTTGTATTTTCATTTTTCCATCAAAATTCTTTCCAACATGATCGAGGCAATGTGGCGCTCATGTCTCCACCTGCGATATCTCAACTACCTTCCCAAAGATAGTTGCCCAAGCACGAGGCTTATTTGTAAAATATGAATATGCAAGATTCTATTATAAGCGTGGCTAAGCACTTTACCGAAGATATCCTCCGGTTGTATCACATCGAGGGTTACAAAGAATGTTTCTAAGGGTAATCAATACCAAGGCAGGGTATATCAAGTATAGGTACTCATTTGTGTATAGCATGCAACTTGTAATTGAAATCAACATCATTTCGCAAAGTAGGATCAATATGTTCAAAGGGATGTGTTGACTTGCCTTGCTCGCACAGTTGTTGGCCGGGGTCTTCAACGTAGTCAGTGCTTGCTCCCTCGGTTGCTATCCGTACGTATGAAAGATCAATTGAATTCGACCAGAATTCAATAAAATACCGAGAGATCGAGAAGAACCACAAAAAAGACTCCAAACGTTTATCCTCAAATTCTACTCGAGTTCGGACGAGAGTTGTTAGGATAAAATCCGAGTTTAAAATCGAGTTGATGCCCTAGGGTTTTCGCAAAAACGTCGAGCACATTTAGTTGAGAAAATAAATTTAGTAATCCCAACGAGGGTTTTGTGCTCGAGGTTTTGGAGGCTCGAGCACTAAAAGAAACACATTTTCAATGGCGGAAAAGAAATAAACAAAATCCGGATTAAAACGATGCGAAACGAAATCTCCGAAAAGTCTGATTTCTATTTTCCAAATTTGCTCCAAGAAAAATATACGAGAAACAATATATTTTTGCCCAAATATTTCCCCAAATATTTCCTAAACACTTTTCCTATTTTCCCGATTTTTTTATTTTATTTTCCAATTTCTATTTTCTTTCACTCTAAAAATTCCAAATAAAATATAGTATTTCCAAAATTAATTTAAGAATATATTTTCAAACTTTTCACCAACTTTTATTTATTTAAAAATATATATCACCATATTTAATTTAATCCTTTTTCTTAAATTCATAATTTACCTTTTTAATTCCAAATAAATTTCTAGATTTTGTATAAATCCCTTAAAATATTTTATTGCCCATTTTATTTCCTAATTAATATTTCACAATCATCAATTAATATTTTATTTTGCAAACACACATTTTTATGAATCCACCCCACTTCCTATTTTATTTTAAAATTCCTAACCTTAGACTTCGAGATTTTTCCTCCCCAACGAAAATCCAAATCATTTGGTTTTTCACAAATACCGAGATGAATCGCTCACATATAAGTTTATGCAACCAAGCTGGCAAATAAGAAGCAACAAACACGATCAAGAAGCAACAAGCAAAAATTTTTGTAAGTTTCGATTTTTAATTTCCATTTTATTAAATTCTCTGAGCTACAAACGATTCCATTATCATTGTCGTTCACAGTATGGGGCTTGGATATGGTCGGCCCCTTCAAGAAGGCACCAGGAGGATTCACACATCTATTCGTCGCAATCGACAAGTTCTCCAAGTGGATCGAGGCGAAGCCGGTTGCTACAATCACCGCTGAAAAGGCGCGAGACTTCATCCTCAACATCGTGCACCGGTTTGGTGTCCCAAACAGAATAATAACCGACAATGGAACTCAATTCACTGGAGGCATTTTCAAGGAATTCTGTGAAGACTTCGGCATCAAAATATGCTATGCATCGGTCGCACATCCCAAAAGCAATGGACAAGTAGAGTGCGCCAATGGCATGGTACTTCAAAGCATCAAGGCCCGAGTGTTTGGCCGGCTAAGTCCTTATGCTGGCAAATGGGTTCAAGAGCTGCCCTCGGTTCTATGGTCATTACGGACTACGCCCAGTCGAGCCACCAGCCAAACTCCTTTCTTCCTGGTTTACGGAGCAGAAGCCATGTTGCCAAATGAAATGGAGTACGAATCTTTTCGAGTCCGCAGCTTCAACGACGAGCGCTACGATCATGACCGAGTGGACGACCTGACCCGACTGGAGGAGGCCCGTGAGGCAGCCCTGATCCAGTCGGCAAGATATCTTCAAGGACTTAGACGATACCATAGTCGAAATGTTCGGGCGCGAGCTTTCATTGTCGGCGATTTGGTTCTATGCAAAATCCAGACCACCAAGGACCGTCACAAATTATCTCCACTAAGGGAAGGGCCATATATAATTGCTGAGGTGACTCGGCCAGGAGCATATCGACTAAAGCGTGAAGATGGATCCATGGTGGAGAACTCTTGGAACATCGAACATCTTCGACGATACTACGCTTAAATTTCCTTAAGCTTCGTGTTATTCTCGACTGCCAACCTCAAGCAAGATGACTTCTTGAGTTGACAGTGGGGGCTGCATACGTGTCAATAAAGCATGGTTTTCCTTGACAACTTATGTATATTTGGTTTGTCATTGTTTAATGTTTTTGATTCGAGCTCAATGGATAAGGACTGAGAATTTTTTGATGACCGAATCAAGCTTAGGCTTGGTGACAGTCGGACGAAAATTACTTAAGAAATTTTACATAAAGACTAGGATCAAGGCATTAACATAAATAAGCTGAATATTTACAAGTTCACATCATAGTTTACAAACAGTATTTACAAAATGATCAGGAGCGAAAGTTATTGGCTACATGAGCTGCGACTTTCTTGGTCGATTCCTCTGCTTCATCGGTCAACGCCAAGGCCTGCTCGTCTGAAGTGCCATCAGCAAAGCCCTCCCCGACTAAGTCAACATCTATCCGAGGATAGAGTGACTTGGCCTGCGCAAGGGCAAAGTTTGCTCCCATGGTGGCTGCTTCTGAGATGTTGGCTATGTACTGATCCGGAGCCCTCCTTGTCGAAGACCTCGATGGCGTCCAACGAACTGGTCCCGAGCACGTGATGAAATAGCGACAAGAGAATCGGTGTGGCCACGTTAGCAACATCGTCTCTTACGCTTTCGGCCCTTCGGACCCTTTCGACGAAGACATCGAATTGGGCTCGGGTTTTGACCTTATAAGCTGCCAAAGACATATGATTACACAGACATTCGAAGATGAAGCAAAATGAAGAATGCTATCTTGAAAGAGTTTACCTTCGAACTCAGACTCCAGCTCGGCTTTGCTGGCGTTACCTTCTTCCAGCTGGGTCTGGAGCGTGTGGATTTCCGACGAGTTCTCTGCAACAAGAAAAGTTGCTAACGCCAAGATCGAAACAGACTGCGAATAAAGGCATAAAGAGACCGAGAGGATTAAACATACTCCCGACTGAACCCCGGAGGTCAAGATTTTCCTCCCGGAGCACAGCTATTTCCCTCCGCAGAGCAGCTTCTCTCGATACAGCTTCTTCTCGAGTGGCCTTTAGCTCCTGCTGGATGTTCTCGAGGGAATTCAAGTGTGGGACCAGCTTCTCGAGTGCATCGGATTTAGCCATCGACCGGCAATATACTCTCTGCACGCAAGTTCGGAGTTAGTCGACTGAAAGCAATCATAAGGCTATGACAAAGAAGAATGATGCTTACATTTAACAGCCGGGTGGCTTCATTTAGGCTGTCCACAAGCATGTCTCTCTCTTCATTTTCTTTCTGCTTGTTCAAGACGATGCCTTGCTTCAAGCCCTTAGAGTCAAACCACTCTATTTTGATTGGAGGGACCCAGGTCTCAGAAGACTGCAGCCTGGGGATCTCCTCCACTTTGGCTGATCGGTTTAAAGAGGGTGAATGAAGACAAAGAAAAAGCAAATTGAAGATTAAAGTCAGAAGATTGCTTCAGGGCTTACCAGCTTCGGTGGCCGAGTCCTTGACTGGTACTTCTCGGCTGCTTTTCTTTTCTTGGTTCTTACCCGACTGGTTCTCAGTCGGGGTCCCTTGAGTGGCAGCCGGGATCTCTTCTTTAGCCGACTGGTTTCCAGTTGGGGCTTCCTGGCTGGCAGTCAGGGGCTCCTCCGTTGGGACATCTTCACTAGGAGGTGGGGGCTTCTCACTCGGAGCGCTCTCACTCGGGAGAGGACTTCGGAATTCCTGTTATGCAGGCCTTGTTGCCTCAGCCGCTGCAGATGTCTTTGGGCCCTCATTCTGCCCAGTGGGGTCTATGTTTTGAGGCCTCCTGCAAAGAGAAAGACGGGAGCAATCGGGATCAAGGTAGAAAGGTTTTCAACGAAGGCATGATTTCAGTTATGAGACATACCTGGTTGATCGGTGAATCTTGGGCGCAGATTTTGGTGACAGCCTCGGAGGGGTCACTTCAGCTTGAGGTGCTGGGACATCGTCATCCGAACCATCAATCACCAGCCTCCTCTTACTTGCCCGCTTGCTGATATCCTCGCCGGTTGCGGCCCTTTTGCCGATTGGATCATTCTGGATCTTGACGCTGCCAGCTGGTTTCTTGGCAGGCCGAGCTGGCACATCATCATGATGCACTTTGTATGGCTTCGAGATGATGAAAGCATTTTCCTACAAGGAAGATTTTTTTTACATTGAGAGGTGTAATATCAAGATTGAAAGACATTAAAGAAGTTGAGTCAGCTTACCCGAGGAGGAGGACGATACAGGCTAAATGGGAGAAGAGGCAGCATGAGGCTGCGCTCGACGGCGATCCCAGAAGAAAAGAACTTGTACATGCGAGTCTTCAGGGTCTCATAGCTCAGAGAGTCGCGGTCCTCCCGATTGGGATCCCTCTCTCCCTCATATTCGAATGCGGGCCTGGATCTCTCCTTAATAGGCGCCAATGGGTTCTTGATGAAGTGCTGAGTGATCTGTTCATCCCGAAGGCCCTTTTTCTTCATCTCCAGGATACTGCCCAGGAGCTTGTTGGCCTCATCCCAATCTTGGGCTATAGGCACGGTGCTCCATTTAGGCCTTGGGACCGGAGGAAGACCGACGAAGTTGGGCAGACTGGGTTCAAGATTTGCGATATAGAACCATTTTGCATGCCAACCTTTGTTAGAGGATTTCAAAGGAAGATAAAAGTAATCTCTGCGGAGAGATCCGCGGAGCTGAAATCCGGCCCCACCAACGACGCAGGGCTCATCCTTGTTCGGATGTGGCTTAAGATAGAACATGCGGCGGAAGAGCTGGAAGTGGGGAAGGATGCCAAGAAAAGCTTCGCAAACATGGATGAAGAGAGCAATGTGAAGCATGGAGTTGGGGTTCGGATGGTAGAGATGAAGACCGTAGTAATCAAGTAGACCCCGAAAGAACTCAGAAGAAGGAAGGCCAAAGCCACAGTAGAAAAAGGAAGTAAAAACCACGATCTCACCGGTTTTCGGAGTGGGGAACTCCTCGCCGGCCGCCGGGCGCCAGCCGACGATCTCTTTAGGTGGAAGAACTCCGTTCTTCGCCATTTCCCAAAGGGTTGACTCCTGGACATCTGAAGTCGCCCATTGCTCGAAAGGGATTCCCTCTCTCTCGCCATGGATGCGGTTTGGGGGAAGTGGATCTAGCTCGGGGAATGGGGATTTGAGAAGGAGATCTTGGGAGCTGGATGCGGAAGCTAGCTTGTGGAGAAATGTGAGCCCCTAGATCGACGTATTTGGGCGCGCGCGAGCCTAGGGTTTTCCGCAGGGAGCTGGTGAACAGTACTGCGAAAGGGGAAATTTTTTGGGAAGAAGAAGTGGCGGGGATGACCTCGAGGCTTCGTATAAAGATTTGAGGGTTTTGATAAGTCATCTCGCGATTGGGCCGAGCCCATGAGAGATTTCCAGCCCAGCTAAGGTGTGGCCTGACGCGTGGCGTTAGGGACTAAAGTGAATGGACTTAAGCAGATTTGCCCTGGCAATATGCACGTGTCTAATAGCCCAATACCTTTAAAATTCTTTCATACCGCGGTTTGCGCAACTTCATGAGAAGTTGGCACGATGCAACTTGAAAGGTGACAAACAATTAAGCTTTTTATGGCTTTCCCGATGACAGTGATTGTTTGGTTTTTAAGCATTTGATTAAGTGATTATATTAATGTTATTTTTCCACCTTGGTGAAGATCTTTTTAGATTAAGACTAATATTATGGCAGGAGCTATTTAATATTTTGGTCGTATTTTTTAGATTACTGAAAAATTTGTCCTGAGATGACTCGGGCGAATCAACTCGGATGAGCTTGAGCTTGCCGAGTGAATTGGTTTTTGACCCATAAGGGTCGATTAAATTATTTGTTCCGAGATGACTCGGGCAGGTTAACTCGGATAAACATGAGCTTACCGAGCGCTTTTCACCCACGAGGGTTGATTGAACTATTTGTTCTGAGATGACTCGGGCAAATTCACTCGGATAAGCATGAGCTTGCCGAGTGAAGAGATTTTTTATGATTGCTTAGCTTGAGCTAAGCATTTTTATGAGAATTGTTTTCATAGTTCTTGACTATATGCTTAGTCTATTTTTGACTAATCACATAGTCGGGGGCTACACCTAATTAGGTGCATTAGGAGATGCACCTAGATATTTATTTTTTGAGAATTTTTTGGGATGTTTTTCAGCCCTTCACAGTCTTTGGAGCTACTCGGGAGTTTCAGGCAGGGATGACGGAACCACTCGGCACCAGAAGCACTCAGCCAAAGAATTGTTTGGCTGTGAGTTATCTTGGTTCAAGGTAAAGTTATCTTGTCGACTGCGAAGGACTTGGCGGCTACTGTGGAGATTAGGGCAATCAGATACCCACATGGCAAGCTTATCCGACTGCTAATAGGGATAGGTTACGCCTGCTAATTATGTAAACCGGCTATGACTTGGGTGTGTCGTTGCCGATTAGATAAGGCAACGGCTCATAGTCATAACTTGGTAAGATTGAGGAAACCGACTTAGAGTATGATAGGGTTTCCGGCTTATAAGCCCGTCCCTCAAGACTATATAAGGGCGGTAAGGGGCGTCCCTTGAGGGATATGAGATATCAGCTTTAGATGCAAGACAAGAGCAATAGATCTTGAGATCAATAAATACTCGACGGATTGAATCCCTGAAACAGGAGTAGGGTATTACCTCACGAGATGGCCTGAAACTGCCTAAACCCTTTTTTCCACTTAACCCATCGAGCTTGGCGATCTTGACAGCACCCCCAAATTTCTATTGCCGAAACCAAGTTTCGACAATACGCATGCACATTTACAAACAAAACATTTTGCCCAAAACATGGGTTCGAAGTGGTCGAAGGAGGGGCAAGAACTTGCCTTGGCTGCTATAAACCTTCCTGGAACGAGTTAGAATGCAAATCTTCTCACCGTCCCGAAATTATCCACTAAAAGAACATACCAATAACAAATGAATATTGAAACATGTAAAAATCAAATATGCTCTAAAATGCATGGGTTCTTCAGGGTGGTTAGGGGCTGTATGGATATGTTTTATGATGAAGTAATTTATATTTTATCCTTCATATTTTGGGAGTTATCAATTTTTGAAGTCGGCTTGGTGTAGGGTTTTATTCGGGGATCGACCCAAAAGGCTTTTACAAATGGATTTTTATTAAGTTAGACCTTCCAGAGGTCAAGAAAAATGTTTCCTAGGATTAATGCAATTTGTTTCACAGTTTTTTAGAGCTATAATAAATTCATTAGGTATGTTACTAACCTATAACGTGTTTTAGGCCTTTAGTACACTATAGTTGTGGCCCTAGGGTTTTAGGTCCAGATCTTGATCCATTAGGGTTATGGTGTACTAAATGAGTATTTTAGTTAACCAACCTAATTTTAGTTAATAGTTTTTGGCCTTAGATTACTTTGCTACACATTTCCTAATTAGGGGTGTTCTATGTTAGAAACTTTATATACCAACCTAGAGAGTACTATGTGAGCTATTGTGAACTAAGTCTTTGGTAATTAGAGTTAGGTCATATGGTTTCACTGGTCTATAATGTTCTATGTTGATTTACCTAGAGCTAGGATCATTCTTCATGTTTGTATAATCACACATATACACATTTAGATGTGTACACATATGACATTTACCTAGTTTACTACCTAGGCTATCTATTTAGGGTTTTTACTATATATTTAGTGCATGAGTTGCTATCTTTTAGTTTACAAAATAGAAGTTCATTATCTTGTGGTCTTGTAGAAACTTGTTCCAATTAAAAGGGATTAAAATTGAATTTTCTACAATTTTTGCATGTTGGAGGGTGCAATGAACCACTAATCCCATTTATAATTACTTTAAGAGATTTCACTACACATAAGTCAGATAATCTTATTTTACATTTTGAAATTACATGTTTGGATGAGTGTACAAAATCTATGTTCATTAAAAAAGGTGGTGAAATGGATTTTTAATAAATTCCTAAAGGTGGACTGTCCTAAAATGTATCTTTTTCCTAAATTTAGCTTTACCAACATTTTACTCAAGGGAAGTATAACTTTTTATTTTCCCCAGGTTGGAGAGGGTGAGATGATGAATCTTTAGGATCTGGGTTTGCTTAAATTGAAGCTAATTTGAATTTTCTAGGGATTTTACAAGTTTGAACAGGGTGTGTATGTGGTCTGCCTTATTTGAATTTTTGAGCCAATTCTTGTGCAGTGATGGTCATGTTTTATAGTTTTATACTAAAGCTCATTATTCAGGGAGCCTATAGAAATTTGTTCCACCCTAAAATGTGACTTATTGAATTTTATATTGATTTTACAAGTGTCTCAAGTTTTCAGTACATACTTATAGTCTACTGCTCTTTCTTTTCAAATCCTACTGTACAGGGGGTCCACATGTCATTGTCTAACGGCATTGGATTGGAGTCTTGGCGCCTGTTCTTTTGGGGCCCGGTTGTCAGCGAGTTAGGGAGGTAGAGAGGGCAAAGCAGGGACGCAGCGGCGAGGTTTGAGGCAGCGTCGGCGGCGAACGGCGGCTCGGTTAGGGAAACGACCAAAAGCAAAATTGTAGAGGAGGAGGTGGCGAAGCTAGTGGTGGTCTTCCCGTTGGGTGTGGTGGCCGGAGTCGACGATGGTAATGTTGTGAGCGTCGGTCAGTTTCGGGGTGACGGGCCATATGGAGCTACGACCCTTTTCTTCCTGAGCTTGTGCATGCATTGGTGTCATTGAGTCCCCTGGATGCTTACTCGAAGTTTGCGCGAGCTGGCGATGCTTGGTCACCGGCGGCAGCGTGAGGACGGGCCTGGAGGCGACAGAAATTGGATGGATCGACGACGACAGCCTCACTCGGTCTTCATCCTGCCAAGCAAAGAGTTGGATCGGCTCAGTGTTGCCTTAAGGATGTTAAATGCGCGAGGAATTGAACCGTGACTCCCCGGAGCGATTAGAATCGAAGATGGCGCTTGACGACCGAAGTTCGAGAAGACGAAGCCGATCTCCTCCCTCGGTGGATGATCTTCAGGGGTTTTTGAGGGGTTTTGGCCATGGTGGGAGACGACGGTGGTGGCGCGTTGGCTCGGCTAGCCCTGGTCAGAGTTGACCGGAACGGCGTCGAGAACTCGGCGGTGGCACCTGGTACATGCTCCCGAGCCATGTTGGTGAGGCCACGTTCCCGATGATCCGGTGCACGAAACAAGGCAAGCTCAGTAGGGTTGGATACGGCATTATAGGAGGATTGGGGAACGCAGCTTCTAAGCAAGTGATGCTCACCCGCGATGCAATGCGGCCGTTGGTTTTCTTGGCGGTCGGTGACGAGACCAAAGGTGGAAGTGGTGCGAATGACCTCCCTTCTCGGTGCTCTAGGTTCTCATCTGATGAATGGAATGAAGGGTTACGTGGAGGCTATGCTAGCCGAAAACAAAACTTTTCTACCGCGCAAACAAGGAACACTTGCAAGTAAGGGCTGATAGATCGTTACATGTTAGAGTATTGCAAATGAAACACCAATCGTGGCTATCCGATCCGGAACCGTGGCCGGTCGACTCCCGCCAATGACACCGATTCCTAGGGACACTCGATTCACCAATCGCCCGATTCGCAGATGTCGCAGCCCGATCACCGCGCGCAACGTAGGAGCGCTCTACCAAGATCCACACGTCCGGGAATGTAACGCCGAACACTCCGTGTGCTAGCACGCGATGCGAGGCTAGGGTTTGGCTCGAAGGTGGGGAGGGTTTCCGTGGAGATTGATCTCGTCGACTTCTAAAGCCGCGTGTTATTAGATTGATTTCGGCGCAATTGACTTCAATTGACGTACTTGATCTGTCTCGGCTCTCCACCCTCGCCCCTTTATATAGAGTTGGCCAAATGGGACTAGTGGCCAATCGAACTCTATTTTGAATCGGATCTCATCTGAATCTCATAGAGTTGGCCGCCCATACGTCCTAAGCCCATATGACTCTATCCGATCGGATCCCTATCCGACCGAGCCGTATCCGAGTCCAACTCGAATGCCGTTCTTATCCTTAAGCGTGCGACCGTAGGTTCAGGTATACTCGGTTTCGGCTATAGTCTAACTTAGTCGATCGTCGGCTCGAGTCCAACTCGCCGACGTGTCAGCCACGCGCCTAGCAGCACATATTGACACCATATTATACAAGAATATAATATCGGCTCGAACCTGTAACGTGTACACAAATCCCTTTGCCTCACGATACCGCTTAAGCTATAGGCAAGATGTGTGCCATCCCTTCAATAGCTTAACCATTCACTCGAACCGTATTGGATTATTTGTCTCTTGATTGACTCCTCAATCAACTTAGCATGGCCATGCATTTCCATAATCCATTACCTCGAGGGGCCCATAGATATCTCTCCAAAGGAGGGGCAAATTCCATCTTGATCACTCACATCCCACTCCATGTTTCATAGCAAACCCAAAAACTACCTTTATAACTACCCGTTACGGAATAGCGTTTGGTAGTCCCAAAGTAGGCTACTACACATGTTGGAATCCATGGTGATCTCAGGTCTAAGGACTTTGTACCAACACTACCTAAGACCAACTAATGGCACATTAATTCCTGTAGTGTCTCATGGTGGGTCTATCCAACAATGTGTTCTCTAACACATATGTTCATGTTTACTGATTTGGTATCTCCATACCCATGATCTATGAGACATGATCATCAATCAATAGACATGCCGATCTTAGAATCATATTAGTTCCAATAATATGACATATGATCAGGGATCATTTAGAAATAGATTCATACATATAGAGTCTCATAAATAAGTCACGTACTTATTGATCAATACAATATGTCTATTTCATGGAACTGAATAACACTTTATTCATAAATACATAAACATTGACGTGATATCCAACATCTCCGTGTTGCCTCTAGGGCATATCACTAACAATCTCCCACTTGCACTAGAGTCAATCATGTAACTATCTAATACCCATTGCTCTTGTGTGCGCCTCATGCTTCGGCTGAGGGAGAGGTTTTGTCAGCGGATCGGCTATGTTGAGATCCGTGTGCACTTTGCATATCTTGACATCTCCTCTCGTCCACTATCTCACGGATGAGATGATATCGCCGAAGTATGTGTTTGGACTTCGATGTGATCTCGGCTCCTTGGCTTGCGCAATGGCTCCACTATTGTTACAACAGAGAGACATTGGACCAGTCGCACTAGTCATCACACCAAGCTCAGAAACGAATTTCTTGATCCAAACAGCCTCCTTTGCTGCTTCTGAAGCAGCAATGTACTCGGCCTCCATTGTAGAATCAGCAACGCATCCCGCTTGGAACTCTTCCAGTGATCGCGCCTCCGTTCAGGCAGAATACGAACCCAGCATTGTGATCTATAATCATCCTTGTCCGTTTGGAAGCTAGCATCGGTGTAACCACTTACAACGAGCTCTTCTTCACCTCCATAGACTAGGAACATGTCCTTAGTTCTTCTCAAGTACTTAAGGATATTCTTTACGGCATCCAGTGACCTTCACCTGGATCTCGATCGGTATCCGCTCGTAGCACTCAAAGCGTACGAGACATCCGGACGTGTACAAAGCATGGCATACATGATGGATCCAATTGCCGAAGCATATGGAACCATACCCATCTTATTCCGCTCATCATGTGTCCGAGGACACCGATTCTTGCTAAGATTAATGCCATGTGACATGGGCAAGAAACCTTTCTTGGAATCATGCATGTTGAACTTTTTCAACACCTTGTCAATGTATGGCCTTTGGCTTAATCCAATTAGCCTCTTGGATCTATCTCTCTAGATCCGAATGGCCAATATGTATGCTGCCTTCCCTAAGTCTTTCATGGAAAAACTATTTTTCAATGAAGACTTGACGGATTCCAGCATAGGGATATCATTTCCAATCAACAATATGTCATCCACATATAAGATTAGAAATACAATTGCGCTCCCACGACCTTTCGTAAACACAGGCCTCTTCTTCATTTTTGATGAAACCAAACCCTTTGATTACTTCATCAAAATGAATATTCCAACTCCGAGATGCTTGCTTCAATCCATAAATGGATTTCGTAGCTTGCATATCTTTCCAGCGACTGTGGATCGACAAAACCCTAAGGTTGTATCATGTATACTGTTAGTGATATGCCCTAGAGGCAACATGGAGATGCTGGATATCACGTCAATGTTTATGTATTTATGAATAAAGTGTTAGTCGGTTCCATGAAATAGACATCTTGTATTGATCAATAAGTACGTGACTTATTTATGAGACTCTTTATGTATGAATCTATTTCTAAACGATCCTTGATCATATGCCATATTGTTGGAACAAATATGATTCTAAGATCGGCATGTTTATTGATTGATGATCATGTCTCATAGATCATGGGTATGAAGATACCAAATCAATAAACATGGACACATGTGTTGGAGAACACATTGTTGGATAGACCCACCATGAGACACTAAAGGAATTAATGTGCCATTAGTTGGTCTCGGTAGTGTTGGTACAAAGTCCTTAGACTCGAGATTACAATGGATTCCAACATGTGTAGTAGCCTACTTTGGGACTACCAAACACTATTCCGTAATCGGGTAGTTATAAAGGTAGTTTTCGGGTTTGCTATGAAACATGGAGTGGGATGTGAGTGATCAAGATGGAATTTACCCCTCCTTTGGAGAGATATCTCTCGGCCCTCGAGGTAATGGATTATGGAAATGCATGGCCATGCTAAGTTGATTGAGGAGTCAATCAATGCACGATAATCCAATACGGTTCGAGTGAAAGGTTAAGCTATTGAAGGGATGGCACACATCTTGCCTATAGCTTAACCGGTATCGTGAGGCAAAGGGATTTGTGTACACATTACAGGTTCGAGCTGATATTATTCTTGTATACTATGGTGTCAATATGTGCTGCTAGGCGCCGTTGTTGACGGGTCACTGAGTTGGACTCGAGCCGACGATCGGCTAAGTTAGACAATAGCCGAAACCGAGTATACCGAACCTACTGTGGTCGCACGCTTAAGGGGATAGAATAGATATTCGAGTTGGACTCGGATACGGCTCGATCGGATAGGGATCCGATCGGATAGAGTCCTATGGGCTTACGACGTATGGGCGGCCAACTCTATGAGATACGGATGAGATCCAATTCAAAATAGAGTCCTAATCGGCCACTAGTCCGGCGGCCAACTCTATATAAAGGAGGGAGGGTGGAGAGCTGATATACGTCAATTGCATCGCGTGCAACGAAGTCGCCGAGATCAATATCCCCACTTTCGAGCCAAACCCTAGCCTTGCATCGCGTGCTAGCACACGGGTGTACGTCGTTCGTCCCCCGGACGTGTGGATACCGGTAGAGGCGCCGCTACGTTGCACGCCGTTGATCGGCTGCAATTGGAGCGATCGGCCGTGGTGTAATCGGCTGCGGTCGAGCGCATCGGAGCAAGGCGTGAGAACGCGGCCGGACGACTCGAATCGGCTGATTGGCGAATCGGCGTCTCCGAGAATCGGCTATACCGTTCGGATCGGATTGCCCTGATTGGCTATTCCGCTGCACTCTACTCCAATCGGTAACGATCTATCGGCCCTTACTTGCAAGTGTTCCTGGTTTGCGCGGTAAAAGTTTTGTTTTCGGCTAGCGTAGCCTCCGCGTAACCCTTCAAGTGGTATCGAGCTAATCTTGCTTAGTTCGGGTTTTAGATTGGATCTGGAACAAGTTTTGTGCACGGGTTGATTAGATCAATCGGTTTTACGGGATTCGTTGAGGAGAGTTAATGGTAATTGCGTTCCTTGATAGTGTATCGGAACGGCGTAATGTGATTACGTCGAAGCAATTTCCATATAACTCGGTTTGAGTCGGCTTCGAGATAGCGTTCCTTGATAGGGTATCGGAACAAGTATAATGTGATTATGCTGAAGCTATCTCGTAGTCCGATCTTGTTTGTTGCCTCGCGCCTACGCAAACCATCTCCCTTGATAGTGTATCGGGACGGCATAATATGATTATGCCGATATGGTTTCCGTAAGCGATTTCATAGATTGGATCTATGAATTTCGTGTGGTCGGCGCGCCCGAAGCCCGCGAGGGGACCGCCGTGTGCGTACCCCCTTATAGGTCGTCTCGATGCCGTTTCTCTGCGATAGGTAGAAAACGTTTCTACGCCTAACTTGTTTTTGCAGAGAATGCTTTGAGATGGTATGGCCCTATTGTATGTATGAGATGCATGTGATGCATGTAATATTCTTTCATATGTGCAATCCCCGTAATATTCTTTCATACGTGCAATGCTTGTAATATTCTTTCACGACCTGCGAGTCGATGTAATCTTCAATTAGAGCTTCTATAGTAGTAGCTTAGTTTGAAGAAATTAAGCATTCGGCACTCGAAAGAACGGTGATGAAGATGGAGATCTGTACACCGGCATGGAGATGGAGATCACCATGTGAAGGGGGCCATACTATTTCACTATATGCTATTCTTCTTGCTTTCATATGTGATATGTTTGTTTGATAGGATAGCATCCCTCACAAAATTAAGTAGTAATGATGCCCTTCCAAATGTTGCACTCGTCACCGTTATGCTCGTCAATGGTGGGTCTCGCCAAAGCAGAGTGCCATTATCTATCATAACACGAGGGGGTATATGTCGGACATATACAGCAGAGCATTTGGTTTACTTAACAAGGCTATCAAAACAGTTTTGGGCCTTGGGGCATAGGTTGGGGCCGGGGCATGGAGATGCCACACCAACAACAAGAGTCACATAGAGATGTGATTAGCAAGGAGTTGCTTACCGATGTTATTAATCTTATAGCAGTGATGCCAAAGCTCACTAGAAAATTAATTAACATGTGGATCTTGACCCAATACGTAACCTAGAGGGAAGGTGGAAAATACGTAATGGGAGTCTTATGTTAAATTGTTTAACAAAAGACATAGCATAAACATTGTGCTAAACTTTGCTTTTTCTTTGTAGAATAAATGGCGGCTAATACTACACCCAGTACCTTTAACTTGCGATCTATTCTCGAAAAGGAAAAATTAAATGGAACAAACTTTATGGATTGGTATCGCAACTTGAGAATTGTTCTCAAGCAAGAGCGTAAGGAGTACGTTCTTGAAGTACCTTATCCGGAGGATTTGCCTAATAATGCCACTCGCAACCGCACGGAGAGCTTACGAGAAGCACACTAATGATGCCCTAGATATAAGCTGTCTCATGCTTGCTACAATGTCCCCCGAGCTTCGAAGCAATATGAGAGCAGCGATGCTCACACTATTATTCGGAGACTACGTGGCATGTTTGAGAACCAAGCTCGGGCCGAGAGGTTCAACACCTCAAAGTCCTTGTTTGCGTGTGGCTTGTTGAGGGGAATCCCGTCATCCGCATGTGATAAAGATGATTGGCTATATTGAGAGTCCGGAAAAACTAGGTTTTCCCCTTAGCCAAGAGTTGGCTATAGATGTGATTCTCCGCCGCTCCCTCCGAGCTTCGAGCCATTCATATTAAATTATCACATGAACAATATGGATAGAACCTTGGCTGAATTGCATGGGATGCTAAAGACAATGAGGAGAGTATCCAAAAAACGGTCATCATGTGATGATGATGCGAAGGCAAAGCGCAAACCACTGTCAAGAAACTTTGCACCAAGAGGAAGTTAACTCCCGATGAGATCGCGAGTGCCTCCAATACAAAGAAGGGCAAGAAGGGGTCGGCGGCATCGATGCCATTTGCTTCTATTGCAAGGAGACAGCACCGGAAGAGGAACGCAAGAAGTACATGGAGGATCTCAAAAGAAGCAAATTACGACTTCGCCGTGTATTAATGTTATAGACATTAATCTTGCTACTTCACCTACGACTCTTGGGTATTTGATACCGGATCGTAGCTCATATTTGCAAATCGTTGCGGGGAATGAGAAGAAGTAGAGGATTGAGAAGGGGCGAGGTGAACTGCGCGTCGGCAATGGAGCAAGCGTTGCTACGATTCTTTGTCGGCACAGCACCACTTCATCTACCTTCGGATTAGTTTTGGAATTGAATAATTGTTATTGTGTTCCAACACTATGTCAAAACATTATTTCGCTTCATGTTTGCAAGCGGAAGGATATGATTTTAGATCAATGAACAATGGTTGTTCAATATATCTCGAGATATGTTCTATTTTCATGCTCCATTGGTGAATGGATTATACGTTTTGAATCTTGAAGCGTCTCCCATCTATAGCATTAATACGAAAGGCAACTCTCTAATGATATAAACCCCACGTTTATCCGGCATTGTCGCTTAGGCCATATAAATAAGAAACGCATGGAGAAGCTCCATAAGGATGGATTGCTTCACTCTTTTGATTTTGAATCATTTGAGACATGTGAGTCTTGTTTACTTGGTAAGATGACAAAGGCACCTTTCACGGGACACGTGAAAGAGCAAGTGACTTGTTGGCACTCATACATACGATGTATGTGGACCAATGAGCTCAACGGCCGAGGTGGTTATCGCACTTCATTACCTTTACCGATGACTATAGTAGATATGGTTATATCTACTTAATGAGGCATAAGTCCGAATCCTTTGAAAAGTTCAAAGAATTCCAGAATGAAGTACGAATCATTTAGGGAAAACAATCAAGTTTCTACGATCGATCGTGGAGGGGAATACTTGAGCCAAGAGTTTGGTAATCATCGAAAGATTGTGGAATTGTTCACGTGACTCCGCCAGAACTCCACAATGGAACGGAGTGTCCGAACGGAGAAATCGCACCTTGTTGGACATGGTGCGGTCGATGATGAGCCAAAGTGATCTTCCGTTATCCTTCGGGGATATGCTCTTGAAACACTGCGCTCACACTAAATAGAGTTCCATCTAAGTCGGTTGAAAAGACACCATATGAGATATGGCAGGGCAACCCCTAGTTTGTCTTTTCTCAAAATTTGGGATGTTAAGCTTATGTAAAACGTTTAAGGTCCGACAAGCTCACACCAAATCGACAAGTGCTTCTTTGTGGGATATCCTAAGGAAACTAAGGGATATTACTTTTATAATCGGGAACAAGGCAAAGTGTTTGTCGCCCGACATGGTGTCTTCTTGGAGAAAGAGTTTCTTTCAAGAAGGGTTAGTGGGAGCAGGTGCATCTTGAAGAAGTTCAAGAAACACCGAAAAACGTTTCGGCGACCACGAACCACAACAGAGGAACAAAGTGTTGCGCCACCAGTTGTAGATACACAAGCCCCACGGAGGTCCGAAGATCACGTCGTGCACCCGATGTACACAGTGTGGAACAACGTGATATATTGTTGTTGGACAACGATGAACCTAAGACCTATGAGGAAGCGATGGTGGGACCCGATTCCAACAAGTGGCTTGGAGCCATGAAATCCGAAATAGAATCCATGTACGACAATCAAGTTTGGAACTTGGTTGATCCACCCGATGGTGTCAAAACCATTGAGTGCAAATGGGTTTTTAAGAAAAAGGCCGATATGGATGGAAATGTTCACATCTATAAGGCGCGATTGGTGGTGAAAGGTTTTAAACGATTCAAGGAGTTGATTATGATGAAACCTTCTCGCCCGTCGCAATGCTTAAATCTATTCGGATTATCCTAGCGATTGCTGCATATTTCGACTATGAGATATGGCGATGGATGTCAAAACGGCTTTCCTAAATGGAAACCTAAGCGAGGATGTATACATGATACAACCTCGGGGTTTTGTCGATCCGAATCGCATGGAAAGATATGCAAGCTACGAAATCCATTTATGGATTGAAGCAAGCATCTCGGAGTTGGAATATTCGTTTTGATGAAGTAATCAAAGGGTTTGGTTTCATCAAAAATGAAGAAGAGGCCTGTGTTTACAAAAAGGTCATGGGAGTGCAATTGTATTTCTAATTTTATATATGGATTACATTTTACCGATTGGAAATGATATCCCTATGCTTGAATCCGTCAAGTCTTCATTGAAAAATAGTTTTTCCATGAAAGACTTAGGGAGGCAAGATACATATTAGCATTCGGATCTATAGAGATAGATCCAAGACGCTAATTGGATTAAGCCAAAGTACATACATTGACAAGGTGTTGAAAAGGTTCAATATGCATGATTCCAAGAAAGGTTTCTTGCCCATGTCACATGGCATTAATCTTAGCAAGAATAAGTGTCCTCGGACACATGATGAGCGGAATAAGATGGGTATGGTTCCATATGCTTCGGCAATTGGATCCATCATGTATGCCATGCTTTGTACACGCCTGATGTCTCGTACACTTTGAGTGCTACGAGCAGATACCGCCGATCCAGTGAAGGTCACTGGATCGCCGTAAAGAATATCCTTAAGTACTTGAGAAGAACTAAGGATATGTTCCTAGTCTATGGAGGTGAAGAAGAGCTCGTTGTAAGTGGTTACACCGATGCTAGCTTCCAAACGGACAAGGATGATTATAGATCGCAATCGGGTTCGTGTTCGCCCGAACGGAGGCGCGTCACTGGAAGAGTTCCAAGCGGATACCGTTGCTGATTCTACAACGGAGGCCGAGTACATTGCGCTTCTAAGCCGCAAAGGAGGCCGTTTGGATCAAGAAATTCGTTTCGAGCTTGGTGTGATGACTAGTACGACTGGTCCAATGTCTCTCTATTGTGACAATAGTGGAGCCATTGCGCAAGCCAAGGAGCCGAGGTCACATCGAAGTCCAAACACATACTTTGGCGATATCATCTCATCCGCGAGATTGTGGACAGAGGTGATGTCAAGATATGCAAAGTGCACACGGATCTCAACATAGCCGATCCCGACAAAACCTCTCCCTCGCCGAAGCATGAGGCGCACACAAGAGCAATGGGTATTAGATACTTACATGATTGACTCTAGTGCAAGTGGGAGATTGTTAGTGATATGCCCTAGAGGCAACATGGAGATGCTGGATATCACGTCAATGTTTATGTATTTATGAATAAAGTGTTATTCAGTTCCATGAAATAGACATCTTGTATTGATCAATAAGTACGTTACTTATTTATGAGACTCTTTATGTATGAATCTATTTCTAAACGATCCTCGATCATATGTCATATTGTTGGAACAAATATGATTCTAAGATCGGCATGTTTATTGATTGATGATCATGTCTCATAGATCATGGGTATGAAGATACCAAATCAATAAACATGGACACATGTGTTGGAGAACACATTGTTGGATAGACCCACCATGAGACACTACAGAATTAATGTGCCATTAGTTGGTCTCGGTAGTGTTGGTACAAAGTCCTTAGACCCGAGATTACCATGGATTCCAACATGTGTAGTAGCCTACTTTGGGACTACCAAACATTATTCCGAATCGGGTAGTTATAAAGGTAGTCTTCGGGTTTGCTATGAAACATGGAGTGGGATGTGAGTGATCAAGATGGAATTTACCCCTCCTTTGGAGAGATATCTCTGGGCCCCTCGAGGTAATGGATTATGGAAATGCATGGCCATGCTAAGTTGACGAGGAGTCAATCAACGGACGTGATAATCTAATATGGTTCGAGTGAAAGGTTAAGCTATTGAAGGGATGGCACACATCTTGCCTATAGCTTAACCGGTATCGTGAGGCAAAGGGATTTGTGTACACATTACAGGTTCGAGCTGATATTATTCTTGTATACTATGGTGTCAATATGTGCTGCTAGGCGCCGTTGTTGACGGGTCAGCTGAGTTGGACTCGAGCCGACGATCGGCTAAGTTAGACTATAGCCGAAACCGAGTATACCGAACCTACGGGTCGCACGCTTAAGGGGATAGAATAGATATTCGAGTTGGACTCGGATACGGCTCGATCGGATAGGGATCCGATCGGATAGAGTCCTATGGGCTTACGACGTATGGGCGGCCAACTCTATGAGATACGGATGAGATCCAATTCAAAATAGAGTCCTAATCGGCCACTAGTCCCAGTCGGCCAACTCTATATAAAGGAGGGAGGGGTGGAGAGCTGATATACGTCAATTGCATCGCGTGCAACAGAAGTCGCCGAGATCAATATCCCCACTTTCGAGCCAAACCCTAGCCTTGCATCGCGTGCTAGCACACGGGTGTACGTCGTTCTGTCCCCGGACGTGTGGATACCGGTAGAGGCGCTGCTACGTTGCACGCTGTTGATCGGCTGCAATTGGAGCGATCGGCTGTGGTGTAATCGGCTGCGGTCGAGCGCATCGGAGCAAGGCGTGAGAACGCGGCCGGACGACTCGAATCGGCTGATTGGCGAATCGGCTGTCTCCGAGAATCGGCTATACTCTTTCGGATCGGATTGCCCTGATTGGCTATTCCGCTGCACTCTACTCCAATCGGTAACGATCTATCGGCCCTTACTTGCAAGTGTTCCTGGTTTGCGCGGTAAAAGTTTTGTTTTCGGCTAGCGTAGCCTCCGCGTAACCCTTCATATACATCCTCGCTTAGGTTTCCATTTAGGAAAGCCGATTTGACATCCATCTGCCATATCTCATAACCGAAATATGCAGCAATCGCTAGGATAATCCGAATAGATTTAAGCATTGCGACGGGCGAGAAGGTTTCATCATAATCAACTCCTTGAATCTGTTTAAAACCTTTCGCCACCAATCGCGCCTTATAGATGTGAACATTTCCATCCATATCGGCCTTTTTCTTAAAAACCCATTTACACTCAATGGTTTTGGCACCATCAGTGGATCAACCAAGTTCCAGACTTGATTGTCGTAAATGGATTCTATTTTGGATTTCATGGCTCCAAGCCACTTGTTGGAATCGCGACCCACCATCGCTTCCTCATAGGTCTTAGGCTCATCGTTGTCCAACAACAATATATCACGTTGTACCGCACCTGTGTACCTATGAGGTGCACGACGTGATCTTCGGACCTCCGTGGGGGTGGTGTATCTACAACCGGTGGCGCAACACTTTGCTCCTCCTATTGTGGTTCTATGGTCGCCGAAACATTCTCGGTGTTTCTTGAACTTCTTCAAGATGCACCCTGCTCCCACTAACCCTTCTTGAAAGAAACTCTTTCTCCAAGAAGACACCGTGTCGGGCGACAAACACTTTGCCTTGTTCCCGATTATAAAAGTAATATCCCTTAGTTTCCTTAGGATATCCCACAAAGAAGCACTTGTCGATTTGGTGTGAGCTTGTCGATCAGTAAACGTTTTACATAAGCTTCGCATCCCCAAATTCGAGAAAAGACAAACTAGGGGTTGCCCTATCCATATCTCATATGGTGTCTTTTCAACCGACTTAGATGAAACTCTATTTAGTATGAGCGCAAGCTTCAAGAGCATATCCCGAAGGATAACGGAAGATCACTTTGGCTCATCATCGACCGTACCATGTCCAACAAGGTGTGATTTCTCCGTTCGGACACTCCGTTCCATTGTGGAGTTCCGGCGGAGTCAACGTGGAACAATTCCACAATCTTTCGATGATTACCAAACTCTTGGCTCAAGTATTCCCCTCGACGATCCGATCGTAGAAACTTGATTGTTTTTCCTAAATGATTATGTACTTCATTCGGAATTCTTTGAACTTTTCAAAGGATTCGGACTTATGCCTCATTAAGTAGATATAACCATATCTACTTAAGTCATCGGTAAAGGTAATGAAGTACCGATAACCACCTCGGCCGTCGAGCTCATTGGTCCACATACATCGGTATGTACGAGTGCCAACAAGTCACTTGCTCTTTCACCGTGTCCCGTGAAAGGTGCCTTTGTCATCTTACCAAGTAAACAAGACTCACATGTCTCAAATGATTCAAAATCAAAAGAGTGAAGCAATCCATCCTTATGGAGGTTCTCCATGCGTTTCTTATTTATATGGCCTAAGCGACGTGCCGGATAAACGTGAGGTTTATACCGTTAGAGAGTTGCCTTTCGTATTAATGTTATAGATGGGAGACACTTCAAGATTTAAAAGTATAATCCATTCACCAATGGAGCATGAAAGTAGAACATATCTCGAGATATATTGAACAACCATTGTCCATTGATCTAAAATCATATCCTTCCGCTTGCAAACATGAAGCGGAAATAACGTTTTGACATAGTGTTGGAACACAATAACAATTATTTAATTCCAAAACTAATCCTAAAGGTAGATGAAGTGGTACTGTGCGACAAAGAATCGTAGCAACGCTTGTCCATTGCCGACGCGCAGTTCACCTCGCCCCTTCTTAAGACTCTACTTCTTCTCATTCCCGCAACGTTTTGCAAATATGAGCTACCGATCCGGTATCAAATACCCAAGAGTCGAGGTGAAGTAGCAAGATTAATGTCTATAACATTAATACCTAATGCGAAGTCGTACTTTGCTTCTTTTTGAGATCCTCCATGTACTTCTTGCGGTTCCTTTTCTAGTGGCCTGTCTCCTTGCAATAGAAGCAAACGGCATCTCGATGCCGCCGACCCCTTTTGCCCTTGTTTGCATTAGAGGCACTCGCGGTCTCATCGGGAGTTAACTTTCTCTTGATGCAAAGTTTCTTGACGGTGGTTTGCGCTTAGCCTTCTACATCATCATCACATGATGACCGTTTTTCGGATACTCTCCTCACTGTCTTTAGCATCCCATGCAATTCAGCCAAGGTTCTATCCATATTGTTCATGTGATAATTTAATATGAATGGCTCGAAGCTCGGAGGGAGCGACCGGAGAATCACGTCTATAGCCAACTCTTGGCTAAGGGGAAAACCTCGTTTTCCGGACTCTCAATGTAGCCAATCATTTTTATCACATGCGGATCGACGGGATTCCCTCAACAAGCCTACACGCAAACAAGGACTTTGAGGTGTTGAACCTCTCGGCCCGAGCTTGGTTCTCAAACATACGACGTAGTCTCCGAATAATAGTGTGAGCATCGCTGCTCTCATATTGCTTCGAAGCTCGGGGGACATTGTAGCAAGCATGAGACGGCTTATATCTAGGGCATCATTAGTGTGCTTCTCGTAAGCTCTCCGTGCGGTTGCGTGGGCATTATTAGGCAAATCCTCGGGATAGGGTACTTCAAGAACGTACTCCTTACGCTCTTGCTTGAGAACAATTCTCAAGTTGCGATACCAATCCATAAAGTTTGTTCCATTTAATTTTTCCTTTTCGAGAATAGATCGCAAATTAAAAGCACTTGGGTGTAGTATTAGCTGTCATTATTCTACAACGAAAAAGCAAAGTTTAGCACAATGTTTATGCTATGTCTATTGTTAAACAATTTAAGATTAGACTCCCATTACGTATTTTATTAGTTCCCTCTAGGTTACGTATTGGGTCAAGATCCACATGTTAATTAATTTCTAGTGAGCTTTGGCATCACCGCTAGAAAATTAATAACATCGATGCAAACACCTTGCTAATCACATATCTATGTGACTCTTGTTGTTGGTGTGGCATCTCCATGCCCCGGCGCCAACCTATGCCCCAAGGCCCAAAACTGTTTTGATAGCCTTGTTAAGTAAACCAAACGCTCCGCTGTATATGTCCGACATATACCCCTCGTGTTATGATAGAGAATGGCACTCTGCTTTGGCGAGACCCACCATTGACGAGCATAACGGTGACGGGTTCAACATTTGGAAGGGCATCATTACCACTTAATTTTGTGAGGGATGCTATCCTATCAAACAAACATATCACATATATGAAAGCAGTAGAATAGCATATAATGAAATAGTATGGCCCCCTTCACATGGTGATCTCCATCTCCATGTCGGCGCGAGGATCTCCATCTTCGGCACCATCTTCCAATGTGCATGATGCTTGATTTCTTCAAACTAAGCTACTACTATAGAAGCTCTAATTGAAGATTACAACGACTCGTAGGTTGTGAAAGAATATTACAAGCATTGCACGTATGAAAGAACATTACAGGGATTGCACATATGAAAGAATATTACATGCATCACATGCATCTCATACATACAATAGGGCCATACCATCTCAAAGCATTCTCTCGCAAAAACAAGTTAGGCGTAGAACCGTTTTCTACCTATCGCAGAAAACGGCATCGAGACGACCTATAAGGGGGCGCACACGGCGGTCCCGCTAACGGAAATTCATAGATCCAATCTATGAAATCGCTTACGGAAACCATGTCGGCATAATCATATTATGCCGTCCCGATACACTATCAAGGGAGATGGTTTGCGTTGGTGCGAGGCAGCTAACAAGATCGAACTACGAGATAGCTTCGGTATAATCACATTATACCGTTCCGATACACTATCAAGGAACGCTATCTCGAAGCCGACTCAAACCGAGTTCTATGGATATTGTTTCGACGTAATCACATTACGCCGTTCCGATACACTATCAAGGAACGCAATTACCATGAACTCTCCTCAACAAATCTCGTAAAACCGATTGATCTAATCAACCCGTGTTTAAAACTTGTTCCAGATCCAATCTAAACCCGAACTAAGCAAGATTAGCTCTGATACCACTGAAGGGTTATGCGGAAGCTACGCTAGCCGAAAACAAAACTTTTCTACCGCGCAAACCAGGAACATTTGCAAGTAAGGGCCGATAGATCGTTACCGATTGGAGTATTGCAGCGAAAACAGCCAATCAGGGCTATCCGATCTGGAACTATGCTGGCCGATTCACGCAAGCCAACAACCGATTCCTGGGGACAGCCGATTCACCAATCAGCCGATTCACAGATGTCGCAGCCGATCACCGGCGCGCAACGTAGCGCGCTCTACCGTATCCACACATCCGGGAAGAACGCCGAACACCGTGTGCTAGCACGCGATGCGAGGCTAGGGTTTGGCTCGAAGGTGGGGAGGGTTTCCGTGGAGATTGATCTCGTCGACTTCTAATGCCGCGTGTGATCATATTGATTTCGGCGCATTTGACTTCAATTGACGTACTAGATTTGTCTCGGCTCTCCACCCTCGCCCTTTATATAGAGTTGGCCGACCGGGACTAGTGGCTGATCGGACTCTATTTTGAATCGGATCTCATCTCGAATCTCATAGAATTGGCCGCCCATACGTCGTAAGCCCATAGGGCTCTATCCGATCGGATCCCCATCCGATCGAGCCGTATCCGAGTGCAACTCGAATGCCTGTTCTTATCCCCTTAAGCGTGCGACCCGTAGGTTCGGTATACTCGGTTTTGGCTATAGTCTAACTTAGCCGATCGTCGGCTCGAGTCCAACTCGGTCGACTGTCAACAGCGGCGCCTAGCAAGCACATATTGACACCATAGTATACAAGAATATAATATCGGCTCGAACTGTAATGTGTACACAAATCCCTTTGCCTCACGATACCACTTAAGCTATAGGCAAGATGTGTGCCATCCCTTCAATAGCTTAACCATTCACTCGAACCGTATTGGATTATTTGTCTATTGATTGACTCCTCAATCAACTTAGCATGCCCGTGCATTTCCATAATCCATTACCTCGAGGGGCCCATAGATATCTCTCTCAAAGGAGGGGCAAATTCCATCTTGATCACTCACATCCCACTCCATGTTTCATAGCAAACCCAAAAACTACCTTTATAACTATCCATTGCGGAATAGCGTTTGGTAGTCCCAAAGTAGGATACCTACACATGTTGGAATCCATGGTGATCTCGTGTCTAAGGACTTTGTACCAACACTACCTAAGACCAACTAATGGCACATTAATTCCTGTAGTGTCTCATGGTGGGTCTATCCAACAATGTGTTCTCTAACACATATGTTCATGTTTATTGATTTGGTATCTCCATACCCATGATCTATGAGACATGATCATCAATCAATAGACAGCCGATCTTAGAATCATATTAGTTCCAATAATATGACATATGATCGGGATCATTTAGAAATAGATTCATACATATAGAGTCTCATAAATAAGTCACGTACTTATTGATCAATACAATATGTCTATTTCATGGAACTGAATAACACTTTATTCATAAATACATAAACATTGACGTGATATCCAACATCTCCGTGTTGCCTCTAGGGCATATCACTAACAATCTCCCACTTGCACTAGAGTCAATCATGTAACTATCTAATACCAATTGCTCTTGTGTGCGCCTCATGCTTCGGCTGAGGGAGAGGTTTTGTCAGCGGATCGGCTATGTTGAGATCCGTGTGCACTTTGCATATCTTGACATCACCTCTGTCCACTATCTCGTGGATGAGATGATATCGCCGAAGTATGTGTTTGGACTTCTGATGTGATCTCGGCTCCTTGGCTTGCGCAACGGCTCCACTATTGTTACAATAGAGAGACATTGGACCAGTCGCACTAGTCATCACACCAAACTCAGAAACGAATTTCTTGATCCAAACAGCCTCCTTTGCAGCTTCTGAAGCAGCAATGTACTCGGCCTCCGTTGTAGAATCAGCAAATATCCGCTTGAAACTCTTCCAGCTGACTGCGCCTCCGTTCAGGCAGAATACGAACCCAGATTGCGATCTATAATCATCCTTGTCCGTTTGGAAGCTAGCATCAGCGTAACCACTTACAACGAGCTCTTCTTCACCTCCATAGACTAGGAACATGTCCTTAGTTCTTCTCAAGTACTTAAGGATATTCTTTACGGCAGTCCAGTGACCTTCACCTGGATCTGACTGGTATCTGCTCGTAGCACTCAGAGCGTACGAGACATCTGGACGTGTACAAAGCATGGCATACATGATGGATCCAATTGCCGAAGCATATGGAACCATACCCATCTTATTCCGCTCATCATGTGTCTGAGGACACTGATTCTTGCTAAGATTAATGCCATGTGACATGGGCAAGAAACCTTTCTTGAAATCATGCATGTTGAACTTTTTCAACACCTTGTCAATGTATGTACTTTGGCTTAATCCAATTAGGCTCTCGGATCTATCTCTATAGATCCGAATGCACAATATGTATGCTGCCTCCCCTAAGTCTTTCATGCAAAAGCTATTTTTCAATGAAGACTTGACGGATTCCAGCATAGGGATATCATTTCCAGTCCACAATATGTCATCCGCATATAAGATTAGAAATACAATTGCGCTCCCTCTGACCTTTTTGTAAACACAGGCCTCTTCTTCATTCTTGATGAAACCAAACCCTTTGATTACTTCATCAAAACAAATATTCCAACTCCGAGATGCTTGCTTCAATCCATAAATGGATTTCTGTAGCTTGCATATCTTTCTAGGCGACTGTGGATCGACAAAACCCTGAGGTTGTATCATGTATACATCCTCGCTTAGGTTTCCATTTAGGAAAGCCGTTTTGACATCCATGTGCCATATCTCATAATCGAAATATGCAGCAATCGCTAGGATAATCCGAATAGATTTAAGCATTGCGATGGGCGAGAAGGTTTCATCATAATCAACTCCTTGAATCTGTTTAAAACCTTTCGCCACCAATCGCGCCTTATAGATGTGAACATTTCCATCCATATTGGCCTTTTTCTTAAAAACCCATTTACACTCAATGGTTTTGACATCATCAGGTGGATCAACCAAGTTCCAAACTTGATTGTCGTACATGGATTCTATTTCGGATTTCATGGCTCCAAGCCACTTGTTGGAATCGGGTCCCACCATCGCTTCCTCATAGGTCTTAGGTTCATCGTTGTCCAACAACAATATATCACGTTGTTCCGCACTGTACGTGTCGGGCGCACGACGTGATCTTCGCCTCCGTGGGCTGGTGTATCTACAACCGGTGGCGCAACATTTTGCTCCTCCTGTTGTGGTTCCGTGGTTGCTGAAACGTTTTCGGTGTTTCTTGAACTTCTTCAAGATGCACCTCGCTCCCACTAACCCTTCTTGAAAGAAACTCTTTCTCCAAGAAGACACCGTGTCGGGCGACAAACACTTTGCCTTGTTCCCGATTATAAAAGTAATATCCCTTAGTTTCTTTAGGATATCCCACAAAGAAGCACTTGTCAGATTTGGCTGTGAGCTTGTCAGACTTTAAACGTTTTACATAAGCTTAACATCCCCAAATTTTGAGAAAAGACAAACTAGGGTTCAGGTATACTCGGTTTTGGCTATAGTCTAACTTAGCCGATCGTCGGCTCGAGTCCAACTCGGTCGACTGTCAACGGCGGCGCCTAGCAAGACATATTGACACCATAGTATACAAGAATATAATATCGGCTCGAACCCGTAATGTGTACACAAATCCCTTTGCCTCACGATACCGCTTAAGCTATAGGCAAGATGTGTGCCATCCCTTCAATAGCTTAACCATTCACTCGAACCGTATTGGATTATTTGTCTGTTGATTGACTCCTCAATCAACTTAGCATGGCCATGCATTTCCATAATCCATTACCTCGAGGGGCCCATAGATATCTCTCCAAAGGAGGGGCAAATTCCATCTTGATCACTCACATCCCACTCCATGTTTCGTAGCAAACCCAAAAACTACCTTTATAACTACCCAGTTACGGAATAGCGTTATGTAGTCCCAAGGTAGGCTACTACACATGTTGGAATCCATGGTAATCTCAGGTCTAAGGACTTTGTACCAACACTACCTGAGACCAACTAATGGCACATTAGTTCCTGTAGTGTCTCATGGTGGGTCTATCCAACAATGTGTTCTCTAATACATATGTCCATGTTTATTGATTTGATATCTCCATACCCATGATCTATGAGACATGATCATCAATCAATAGACATGCCGATCTTAGAATCCTATTAGTTCCAATAATATGACATATGATCAGCGATCATTTAGAAATAGATTCATACATATAGAGTCTCATAAATAACTCACATACTTATTGATCAATACAAGATGTCTATTTCATGGAACTGAATAATGCTTTATTCATAAATACATAAACATTGACGTGATATCCAACATCTCCATGTTGCCTCTAGGGCATATCACTAACATGGAAGCGGGCGACAGAGTTGGGGAGGTTTGAGGCAGAGCGGTGTTGCGTCGGGCGTCGGCACGTCGCGGACACGCGTCGGCTATGCTCCCGCGGTCTCTCCTTGCTCCTTGGTTAGTGTTAGGGTTCTATCACATGGCAAGGGCGTCTCAATGTGGCTGCCAAGTGGGTCCAAGATGTGGTGGTCTAAGCAAATGAGAGATGTACGGGTAAAGGCTTGAGTACACAAGGTTGTTGGGAAATTTTAAAGGTTTTCTTCTCCTGCTCACTTTGTAGCTTAATAAATAAATCTGTGGACATGGTAAATTAGTAAAATTTTACTGCAGGTAGATAATCATCCTAAGTTCCATTTTATTTGGTTTCACTCAAAAATATTAAGTGGTTTGTTCCCAGAAATTAATTGAATATAGGGTATTTTGGGATTTGTTTGAATTTTTAGGAAGCCTAAACAGAAGAGAAAAATTCTAGAAAAATTATATTTGTTCATGGTTTTTATCATAGTATTTGAATAAATTATTTCTATATACACTTATGTGCACCTAAATGCCCTTTTAGGCAAGTTATCATTTTAGCCGATTAAAGTTATTAATTAGCCTATATTGGGACTGTTTTGTTTAATTTGTTTGGGGCATCAAACCTAGTTTTTAATTTGCATAAAAACTGTGTTAAGTTTTAAATATCATTTGGTACCTTCATGAATATTTTCATGATTTTATCTTATGTGGTTTAGTCTAGAATATTAGGGTAACCTTCCTAGGTTTATGCGTGTAGAATATTAATTTGGCCCATTTTAATGTATTATTTATTAAATTTTATTAAATTAATGCATTCAACTTAATATTGTTTTAAACCTGTACTTAATAAAATTGATTTGGTTCGGTTTGATGGAATTTTTTATGTTTAGTCCTGGTTGTTAACCCTAGCCGGGACGAAAAAAGAATTCGAAATAGCGAGAAACTATCTTTAGTCCTGGTTGTTAACCTAACCGCGACAAAAAAATAATTAGAAATAGCGGGAAACTATCTTTATTCCCGGTTGATGCCACGTACCCAGAACGAAGATATCTTTAGTCCTGGTTGGAGCCACCAACCAGGACTAAAGATAGTTTCCCGCTATTTCCAATTCTTTTTTTGTCCCGGCTAGGGTTAACAATCGGGATTAAAGATATCTTTAGTCCCGGTTGTTTACACTAACCAGGATTAAAGATCAAGGGGTATATATATACTAGAGTGCATCGTCTTCTCCACCGAGATCCAAACACTTATTCTTCTTGCGCCGAGCTCCATTCCTTATTCTTCTTGCGCCGAGCTCTTAGATTTGCCTAACCGTCACAGCCACCGTCGTCTCGCCGCGTCGTCACGCCGTCTTTGGCTCGCCGCATTCTTGAACGTAAGACCAAATCCGGCCAAATTATTGCCTCCACCGCCGTTGATCCGTCTTTGTCCTCGCCGTGCTTGTCGTTGTCGTAGCCGCCGCATGCGGCAACCGCCGACGTCGTCGCTGTCCACATCGTACCCGTCGCACGCCGCAGCCGCCGACGCTGACGCAACACGCCGCAACCGCTGACGATGCAAATGCTGTCCTCGTCATTGTAGTCGCTGCCATATGCCGCTACCGCCGACGCCATCGACGTCCTCATCGTCGTCGCCGCATGCTACAGCCGCCGACGCCGATGCTGCACGCCGCAACCGCATCCGCCACAACCGCTGACCTCTTAGTTTTTCAAAACAAATATCATCTTTATTGTGAGATATATATGTTTTTCTCTGTTTTAATGTGTTGGTGAAGGGGAGAAAATTTGATCATCTAAATTGTTGTTAAAAATTCTAAAAAAAAGACGATTATGTGGTTGTTTGTGAGCTTTCTTTTAATGTGTGGATGAAGAGGATCAAAAGAGGAAATTTGATCATCCCAATTTGTTCTTAAAAATTTTCATAAAACATAGAGAAAAAATTTCCAAAGAGAAGAAGAAGAAAAAACATTACAATGTATATATATACACTGTATTGTTTTTCCTTCTTCTTCTCTTTTGTTTTTTTCTCTATGTTTTTCCTCTGATCTTTTTTTTCACAGAGAGGTTGGTAATTAATGGGATTTGTATATTTATGTATATATTGTTGTGTTATGTTAAGGAAGAACTCAAAGTGATAATTTAAAGTGAAGTATGATATAGTTGTGTATATTAATTTATATATTGTTGTGCTTCCCAAAAATCAGCAATTAGATTTATTTTGTATATATATACGATGTTCTTTTATTTATGAACGAATGAGAATGATAGAACAATAGAACGAACATCAACGAACGATATAACGATTGAATGACTTTCATGACCGAACAAACATGAACGATAGAACGACCGAATGAGTTTATTTGTTTGGTCATTCGGTCGCTCGTTAGAAGGAGGTAGTGGATCAAGATATTGGTTGAAAACAAAATTCCAAAACAAATTTCGTCTTGACTTCTATGCATTGGGAGTGAAAAACAAAATTTTGTTTTCACTCCCATGCATCGGGAATCAAAACAAAATTTTGTCTTTACTCCGATGCTTTGGGAATCAATACTAAATTTGTTCGATTGTTTTCACCCAATATTTTGAGCTACTATCTCTCACATCATGATGTATGTATGCATTGGGAATTTGGACTTAGGACCATTGTCCGAAAATAATGTAGAAGGTAATGGTTCAAGATATTGGCTGAAAACAAAATTCCTAAACAAATTTTGTCTTTACTCCTATGCATTGGGAGTAAAAACAAAATTTTATCTTGACTCCTATGCATTGGGAATCAAAACAAAATTTTGCCTTTATTCCCATGCGTAGGAATCAAGACAAAATTTGTTCAATTATTTTCACCCAATATCCTGAGTCACTATCTCTCACACAACGATGTATATATGCATTGGGAATTTAGACTTAGGACCATTATACATGTTTTAACTAAAAAAATTTTCCTTGTCATATTTACTTGGTCAAGGTGCTGACCGCCACCGTCCCTCAAGTTTAAGTGGTCCTAAGGCCTCGAAGCAAAACTAACAGATGGTAGATCACACCAATGAACAGATCCTCTACGACCAGATCACAGAGGAGAGAAGCCAATATTGGAATGATGAGTAGGGGATCAACGAGGACCCAACCAATACCTTATCAAGGAGGGCAACGAGGAGGCCAACGACAAGGGGAATGAGGTGGACATTGATAGCACACCAACCGTTAGAGAGAACAGAGCTAGTGGACAACACGGTGTCACCAAAAAGGTTGAGGGTCGACATATTATAAGTGAAGTGGCACAGGATGGTAGACCATGTGCCCCAGCCGACGCTGCGAGGAAGTTTGTCACACATAGCGGTTGGGTAGTGCGGGATCACGTGCCCACCACAACGGTGTACTGGCACCGAACAAGGACAGACGGCCATGACCAAATCTATTTCCTGGATACTGAGAAAGAGATGTAGTGGACCACAATGCTCGAGACCTCACAATCCCTATGGCACAACATGCCAAAGTGAAAGAATGGACACTAAAGAAGATGGCCGAACTGTTCAGGAACTACACGGAGGAATTGCACAAGAGATACATCCTGAAGGGCCATACACCGGACTTCAACAAATTCCCAAGCTAAGAGATCATCGGGATGCGTTTGTCCAATACAAGACATGAGAGAAAGTGCAAGCGTTGATAGAGAAAAACAAATCGAATGTCGCTAAAAAACAGTACCATCACTGGGTAGGCTTAGGCGACATTAACAAGGCAGTGCCCAGATGGGAGCGAATGGAAGTGGACCTAATAGCAAGAGCTATCTTTCTAGCCACAGCTGATTGGCCGGAACGACCGAAGCATTGGTACTACGCTCAAGGTGGAGTGCTCAATCCTCGCGATGGATCGCTGATATTTAGCCATGAGATTCGTGAAGCCGCCAGACGACTGAAGGATGCTGTGGATGCTTGTGATATGCCCTAGAGGCAACATGGATATGTTTGATATCATAGTCAATATTTATGTATTAATGAATAAAGTGTTATTCTGTTCCATGGAATAGACAACTTGTATTGATCAATAAGTATGTGACTTATTCATGAGACTCTTCATGTGAATCTATTTCTAAATGACCCCTGATCATATATATCATATATATGGAACGAATATGATTTTAAGATCAGCACGTGTATTGATTGATGATCACATCCCATAGATAATGGTATGGACATACCAAATCAATAAACATGAACACATGTTGTTGGATAGACCCACCTTGAGACACTATAGGGAATTAATGTGCCATTAGTCTTTAGACCTGAGGTCATCATGGATTCCAACATGTGTAATGGCTTACTTAGGGACTACCAAATGCTACACCATAACTGGGTAGTTATAAAAGTAGTCTTCGGGTTTGCTATGAAACATATAGTAGGATAGGAATGATCTAGATGGAATTTGCCCCTCCTATGGGAGAGATATCTCTGTGCCCCTCGATGTAATGGATTATGGAAGTGCATGGCCATGCCGAGTTGATTGAGAAGTCAATCAATAGATAGATAATCCAATACTAGATTGAGTGAATGATTAAGCTATTGATAGGATGACACATGTCTTGCCTATATCTTAATTGGTATCGAAAGGCAAAGGGATTTGTGCACACATTACAAGTTCAGCCGATATGATATTTGTGTATACTCTGGTGTCAATACTTTCTGCTAGGGGCCACTGTTGATAGGTCGGACGAGAAGTGTTCTTAGGTCATAACAAAGTATACAAGAACCTACAGGGTCGCACACTTAATGGGTTGGAATAGGTCTCCGAGTTTGACTCGGGTAAGGCTCAGTTTGGATTGGGATCTGATGAAGTATGGAGTACCGATGGGCCCTCTAGGCCCAGTCGGCTAACTCCATAAACAAATGGGCATGGGGTGGAGATCGTGATCGGACAAGCTATTCACATTAAACTCGAATTGAGATCTTCCACGAGCAAACCCTAGTCGCCGCCTTCAAGGCAAACCCTAGCCATGCGTCAAGTGCTAGCACACATGCGTTCGACGTTCCACCCTTGGATGTGTTGATACCGGTAGAGACACTGCTACGTTTCGGTGTTGGTCGGCGAGGTGGTCGGGAGATCGAATCGTGGTCGGCGACTTGGTCAGCGAGCTGGTCGGGAGATCGGATCTTTGTCGGCGAGCGTGGTCGGCGACGTTGTTGCCGAGCTGGTCAGGAGATCGGATCGTAGTCGGCGAGCTAGTCGGGCGGTCGGTTTGTGGTCGGCAAGATGGTCGAGTGGTCAGACCGTGGTGATCGGCTACTTCCATAATCTTCCTGACGCATTTACGTTGGACCAACTTTTCCAACGTAGCCTTCCGCTGCTCTGAACATCAATTGGTAACAATCTACAGACCGTTTCTCGCATGCTTTTTCCTGGAGTGTGTGGTAGAATTTTTTTTATTTTATGCTATCGTACCCTACGCATATTCCTATAGTGGTATCAGAGCTAGACTTGTGTAGTCTGGGTTTTAGATTGGTTCATATGTTAATATTGAATAGGTTTTGGTACACGGGTTGATTAGATCAATCGGTATATGGGGTCGGTAGAAGAGAGAACGAAGCAGTATGAGTCAGATTTGGGATGGCATTCCTTGAGATGGTCTCGGATTGGTATAATGTGATTGTGCCGAAGCTATTTCTGTAGTCGGACTGTGATGACTGCCATGCGCCTATACAAACCATGTCCCTTGAGAATGTCTCGGATCGGTATAATGTGATTATACCAATATGGTTTTCATAAGCAATTTCATAGGTTGGATTTGTGATTTCACAGTGAGACCGCCGTGTGCATACCCCCTTTTATGTAGTCTCGGTATCACATCTCAGCGATAGGTAGAATATTGTTCTATGTCTAACTTTTTTTGCAGAGAATGTTTTGAGTTGGTGTGGCCCTATTGTATGTATGTATTGTATGTTATATTATTGCATGAATGTGATGTGTGTAATATTCTTTTACGACCTACGTGTCGATGTAATCTTGAATTTATAACTTTTATAGTAGTAGCTTAGTTTGAAGAAAGTAAGCATCAGACACTCTAGAGAACGGTGTTGAAGATGGAGATCCTCTACACCAACATGGAGATGGAGATCACCATGTGAATGGGCCATACTATTTCATTATTATTTGTTGTTCTTGCTTTCATATATGTGATATGTTTGTTTGATAGGATACTCAGAAAATTAGGTAGTAATGATGTCCTTCGAAATGCAGCACCTATCATGGTTGTTATCATCAATTGGCGAGTCTGCCAAAGCAGAGTGCCATTGGCTATCATGAATCGATGGGGTATATGTCAGACATATACATGCAAGAGCATTTTGTTTACTTAACAAGGCTATCAAAATAGTTTTGGGCTTTGGGGCATAGGTTGGGGCCGGGGCATAGTGATACCACCCAACGAATAAGAGTCACATAGAGATGTGATTAGCAATGTGTTGCTTACCCATGTCACTAATTTTCTAGAAGTGATGCCAAAGCTCACTAGAATTTAATAAACATCTGGATCTTGTCTCAATATGTGACCTAGAGGGAAGGTTTAAAACACATAGTGGGTGTCTTTTGTTAAATTGTTTAATAAAAGACAACACATAAACATTGTGCTAAACTTTGCATATACTTTCTGTTGTAGATCATGGCAACTAATACTACACCTAGTTCTTTTAATTTGTGGTATATTCTTGAGAAAGAAAAGTTGAATGGAACAAACTTTATGGATTGGTATCGTAACTTGAGAATTATTCTCAAGCAAGAGCGAAAAGTATCGTTATTGATGTTTCTTATCCTGATGATTTGCCTGATAATGCTAATGTTGTTGCACGGAGGGCTAATGAGAAACACACTAATGATTCCCTACATATAAGCTGTCTCATGCTTTCCACGATATCCTCTGAGCTTCAGAAGCAATATGAAAGCAGTGGTGCTCATAGTATGATTGAGGGTTTGCGTGGCATGTTTGAGAACCAAGCTAGGGCTGAGAGGTTCAATACTTCAAAGTCCTTTTTTGCATGCAATCTTGCAGAGGGGAATCCCGTCAGCCCACATGTGATAAAGATGATTGGCTACATTCAGAGTCTAGAAAAGCATGGTTTTCCTCTTAGCCAAGAGTTGGCTACAGATGTGATTCTCCAGTCGCTCCCTCCGAGCTTCGAGCCATTCATATTAAATTATCACATGAACAACATGGATAAAACCTTGGCTGAATTGCATGGGATGCTAAAGAGTGTTGAGGAGAGCATCAAGAAAACAATTATCATGTGATGAGATACAGAAAACTAAGTGCAAACCCTGTCAAGAAACTTTGTACCAAAAGCAAGTTAACACCTGATGAGATCGCGAGCGCTTCCAATGCAAAGAAGGGCAAGAATGGGTTTGTGACTACAGATGTTGTTTGCTTCTATTGCAAGGAGACAGGTCATTGGAAGAGGAACTGCAAGAAGTCGTTGGAGGATTTCAAAAAGAAGCAAAGTATGACTTATGCTTCAGGTATTAATGTTATAGAAATCATTCATGCTACTTCATCTACTGACTTGGATGTTTGATACCGGATCAGTAGCTCATAAATGCAAATCGTTGCAGGATCTGAGAAGAAGTAGAAGTTTGAGAAGGGGCGAGATGAATCTTCATGTCGGCAATGGAGCAAGAGTTGGTACAGTCACCATTGGCACTATACCACTTCATTTACCTTCAGTATTAGTTTTGGAATTAAGTAATTATTATTGTGTTCCAACTCTATGTCAAAACATTATTTTTGCTTCATGTTTGCAAGTGGAAGGATATGATTTTAGATGTGTGGACAATGGTTGTTCAATTTATCTTAAAGATATGTTATATTTTCATGCTCCATTGGTGAATGAATTATACGTTTTGGATCTTGAAGTATCTCTCATCTATAACATTGATGCAAAAAGGCTACGCCCAAATGATTTAAACCCACATTTATTTGGCATTGTCGCCTAGGGCATATAAATGAAAAAATGCATTGAGAAGCTCCATAAAGATGGTCTTTTACATTCATTTGATTTTGAATCATTTGAGACATGCGAGTCTTGTTTACATGGCAGGATGACAAGGGCTCCTTTCATGGGTCAAAGTGAGGGAGCAAATGACTTATTGGCACTCGTACATACTGATGTATGTGGACCAATGAGTTCAACTGCCAGAGGTGGGCTTCAGTACTTTATTACTTTTACCGACGACTTTAGTAGATATAGCTATATCTACTTAATGAGGCATAAGCCCGAATCCTTTGAAAGGTTCAAAGAATTCCAGAATGAAGTACAGAATCATTTAGGTAAAACAATTAAGTTTCTACGATTAGATCATGGTGATGAATACTTAATCTTAGAATTTGGTAATCATCTAAAAGAATATGGAATCGTTCCACAGTTGACTCTGCCAGAAACTCCTCAATGGAACGGGGTGTTCGAACGAAGAAATCGTACCTTGTTGGACATGGTACGTTCAATGATGAGCCAATGTGATTTTCCATTGTCCTTTTGGGGATATGCTCTTGAAACAGCTGTGTTTACATTGAGTAGAGTCCCTATCTAAATAAGTGGAAAAGACATCATATGAGATATGGACACGGCAGCGCCCTAGTTTGTCTTTTCTTAAAATTTGGGGATGTGAGGCTTATGTAAAACGTTTACAATCTGACAAGCTTATGCCCAAATCTGACAAATGTTTCTTTGTGAGGTATCCTAAGAAAACAAAAGGATATTACTTTTATAATCGGGAACAAGGCAAAGTGTTTGTCACCCGACATGGTGTCTTCTTTGAGAAAGAGTTTCTTTCAAGAAGGGTTAGTGGGACCACAGTGCATCTTGAAGAAATTCAAGAAACACGAGAAAATGTTTCAGCTATCACTAGACCACAATAGGATGAACAAGATGTTGTATCACCTGTTGTAGATACACCAGCCCCACGTATGTCTAAAATATCACGTCGTGCGCCTAAAAGGTACATAGGCGCGAAACAACATGACATATTGTTGTTAGACAACAATGAACCTAAGACCTATGAAGAAGCTATGGTGGGACTAGATTCCAACAAATGGCTTGGAGCCATGAAATCTGAAATAGAATCCATGTATGATAATCAAGTTTGAAACTTGGTTGATCCGCCTGATGGTGTTAAAACCATTGAGTGTAAATGAGTCTTTAAGAAAAAGACAGATACAGGTGGAAATGTTCACATCCATAAAGCGCGATTGCTGGCAAATGGTTTCAAGCAGATTTAAGGTGTTGATTATGATAAAACCTTCTCGCCCGTCGCAATGCTAAAGTCTATTCAGATTATTCTAGCGATTGTTGCATATTTTTGATTATGAGATATGGCAGATGGATGTCAAAACGGTTTTTCTAAATGGAAATCTAAGAGTGGATGTGTATATGATACGACCAAAAGGTTTTGTCGATCCACAATCGCCTCGAAAGATATGCAAGCTAAAAAATTCCTTTATGGATTAAAGCAAGCATCTCGAAGTTGGAATATTTATTTTGATTAGGTAATCAAAGGGCTTTGTTTCATCAAAAATAAAGAGGAGTCATGTGTTTACAAATGGGTCAGTGGGAGCACACTTGTATTTCTAATCTTATATGTGGATGACATATTCTTGATTGGAAATGATATCCCCATGCTTGAATTCGTCAAGCCTTTATTGAAAAATAGTTTTTCTATGAAAGACTTAGGGGAGGTAGCATACATTCTGGGCATAAGATCTTTAGAGATATATGTAAGAGGCTAATTGGATTAAGCCAAAGTACATATATTGACAATGTGTTGAAGAGGTTCAACATGCATGAATCCAAGAAAGGCTTATTGCCAATGTCGCATGGCATTAACCTAAGCAAGAACCAATGTCCTAGAACACCTGATGAGCGGAGTAAAATGAATATTGTTCCATATGCTTCGGAAATTGGATACATCATTTATGCTATGCTTTCTACATGACCAGATGAATCTACGCTTTAAGTGCAACAAGTAGATACCAATGGATCCAGGTGAGGGTCACTCGATTGTCGTAAAGAATATTCTTAAGTACTTGAGAAGAACTAAGGATATGTTCTTAGTCTATGGAGGTGGAGAAGAGCTCGTTGTGAACGGTTACACCGATGCTCACTTCCAAACAGACAAGATGACTATAGATCACAATCTGGGTTTGTGTTTTGCCTAAACATAGGCGCAGTCAGCTGGAATAGTTCCAAGTAGGACATTGTTGCTGATTCTACAACGAAGGCCGAGTACATCGTTGCTTCTAAAGCTACAAAGGAGGTTGTTTGGATCAAGAATTTTGTTTCTGAACTAGGTGTGATGACTAGCACTGCTGGACCAATGTCCCTCTATTGTGTTAATAGTGGAGCCATTGCGCAGGCTAAGGAGCCTAGGTCACATCCGAAGTCCAAACATATTCTTCAGGGATATCATCTCATCCGTGAGATAGTGGACATAGGGATGTAAAGATATGCAAAGTGCTCACGGATCTAAATATTGTTGATCCGTTGACAAAGCCACTCCCTCAGCCTAAACATGAGGCACATACCAGAGCAATGAGTATTAGATAAATACATGATTGACTCTAGTATAAGTGGGAGACTGTTAGTGCTATGCCCTAGAGGCAACAAGGATATGTTTGATATCATGGTCAATGTTTATGTATTAATGAATAAAGTGTTATTTCATTCCATGGAATAGACAACTTGTATTGATCAATAAGTATGTGTTAACACCAAAATTTGGTAGTTGAATCCCTAAGTCTTTGCAAAGATGAAGCAGAATCGGATCGGCTGGTTTGGCAGAGAAACAGAGGCCGTATCGGCTGAGAAGCGATTGGCTGTGAGGCCAATCGGATAAGGTTGGATCGGACAAGGGCGGCCGAGAGCCGATTCTACGATCGGAGAAGATAAAGCCGTTTCTGGTACAGCAGTTTGAAGATAAATAGAAGATTCGGTTATTAGATTGCACATTAAATGATATTGCCACTATGGATAGAGTCCTGTAACGGCAATTGTATCTGTAATTTAGGAGTTTGTTTAAACTGTTAATTGTAATACGGCGTGGGTCCTTCCCGGGATAACGTCGTGTTTTAAAATAGTAGTTTAGATAGAGTCCAGGGTTTGTACAGATAATGTATCTTGGGAATAAATAGGACCCAAGACCCCCTGTAATTCAATACAACCACAATCAATCAAACCTTCGGCGCATCGCCAAACTTTTTCTTCAGACGAGCATTTTGTTTGGCTACGGGCTACATTGTTTCGATCCCCAAATCCAGGTAAATGCTTGTCATTAGTGGTATGATTTGTTGTTTCTAGTGCTTCCATCGTAATGACACATTAGATTCAGGAGTTCATACTGCGTAATTTATCATATAGCGCATATAAATTAGATCAATATTTAGATCTATACTGTCATTGGCTAGTTCTATCAAGAACTCACAGCCAGTAAGGCTAGACCAAAGGTTGGCTGGTTTATATGCGGTATCCACCGTTTCGAAGACATATAAATCGGCTACGACAGATCAGGATTGTTCCTTTTATACTTAATGCTGCATCAGGTTTGAATTATTGAGTCGTTTTTAGAACTGCCAATGATCTGTTCTGTTAGTTTTATATGTTTAAGAGATAGTGACGGGGTTTCAGTCGGCCTTATCTGCCCTAATATATTTCTTTTAGTACATTTATTATTAGATTTATATTAGGACTACATCTTATGTTAAGATCTTGTTCTTGTCGGACCTCGTGAGCCAAAATCGGCTGGCCATAGACAGCCGACAGCCGATTTCTGAGCTAAGCCTCTGGTTCAAGGATGATATCTTTTTATAAGAACCATCGGAGTACTAGCCGATTCATTGTTAGCTTTTCGGTATCGGCTAGGTTATCAATACATATATCTATTATCCTTTACTGTATTTAGGTTAAACGACTAATGCTGTCTTGGTATTGCCGATCCATTCTGGTCGCTTGGCTTAAATATATTTTAGGATAGCACATATATATGTTTATGGATTCCCTTAGCCGATTCAGTGGGGATCTAACCTAACACTTAATGCATATTTTCTTGTTTTTTTTGTTGGTTAACAGATCAAACCAACTGGCATGCTCTGCACAAAGACAAATGAAGGACCAAGACTGGAGTTAAGCGGATCTCCCGGGGCAACGCGTGAGAGAAATTTCTCGTCAACACGCTTCTTGGCACGCCCGGTGGACTTTCTTTGTCGGCTTGACTCGGACGCATAGACTCAGCCGGCAAGATGGTCGACTCCAAGAGCCCCAACGTTTCACAGGACAACATCATGCATGTGAAGATGGAGCAGTTATCGGCTGAGCAACAAGACGATTACAAGAAGATGGTGGAAGAGCTCCAAGCTAATTATTGCAATCCTTCACCCAAACAAGATCTGAGGCCATGCATCAGAAGTATAAATTAAGCGTGGATGATCTCAAGGCATCCTCCTCTGGTGAGACAAAGGGCAAATGGAAGGCGGAGGAGCCGATCCAGGAACAGGACGATTCGGCTCTATATTCCCTACAAGACCGGATCGACTCGGCCGTCCATCACGCGCTAGTCAACCAAAGTAGCATCCTGGTCAACACTCTCAGTAACATGATCGCTACCGTGGTCGACGCCAAGATAGCCGACCAGCTGTAAGTGGGGCCGACGTACTTCACAGACGGCCAATTTCCTGGTTACAGGACGTTGGTCACGCGGAAACGGCCGATCCCACCACTAGCACAACCAGGGCCGCCAGGAGGGATCCTCAGCCGGCCAAACCCAACTGAGTCGGTTACAAAACGAATGATTACCATGCTGAACCGACAGCAACCGCTGCCCCAGGATCAGATTGTTAACATGTTCAACGACAATCGGCAGTCAGAGCCGATCTCCCAGAATGACCCGGACAGACGGTACAACGCCGGTGGCCGACAGCTGTTCCCAGGACCACCAACGCCACCACCGGCACATTGGCCACCTCCCATTGACCATCACTACCAGTACCATGGAGGCCGTCAAGATCATCACTACAGGCCTCAGACACCACCACCGCTGTATCGGCAAGCACCCGCGCCATACGAACCATACGAGCCGATACAACAGGACAACTAGACCTGGGCCGATCTGATCGTAGATGTCATGCGCAATCAATTCGGCCTCAAGCCGAAAGACTCAGGAAACATGTATCGGTATCCCTATCCAGAGCACTTTGAGTGGATTCCGTTACCCAACCGATACAAGATCCCAGACTTTTCGAAGTTCCCGGGGCAAGACAACGTTTCAACTTACGAGCATGTTAGCCGATTCTTGGCATAGTGTGGTGAAGCATCGGCTACAGACGCGTTGAGAGTCCGATTGTTCCCTCTTTCTCTTTCAGGATCGGCTTTTACTTGGTTCTCCTTATTGCCCTACAACTCAATTCAAAGCTGGGCCGATCCTGAAAAACAATTCCATAGCTACTTTTACTCCGGCAACCATGAGATGAAGTTGTCAGACCTCACCAGCATCAGGCAAAAACACAACGAATCGGTTCAGGAATACATCCAATGCTTCAGGGAGATGAGGAACCGATGTTACAGCCTGGTGCTATTGGACGCCCAACTGGCCGATTTGGCCTTTCATGGTCAGATCGCGCTAATCCTAGAGCGATTTTCTACGCAGGACTTCGACAGCCTAGCCCACTTGGTGCAGAAGGTGACGGCTCACGAGCAGCGATTCCAAGACACCAGGAAGGCCGTCAAAAACATAACTCAGGTCGTCATCGAATCAGACTGCGAGTCCGATGACGATGACGCAGAAATGGCAGCAACCGAATGGGCCAAGAACAAAAAGGCCATCGTCTGCCAATGGCTGCTGAAGATGGCCAAAGAAGAACGATACGACTTCGACATCACCAAGGCCGACCGGATTTTCGACTTGCTGCTCAAGGAGAAGCAGATTCAGCTGCCTGAAAATCATGTGATCCCGTCAGCCAAGGAATTAACGAAGAAGATGTTAGTGATATGCCCTAGAGGCAACATGGAGATGTTGGATATCATGGTCAATGTTTATGTATTTATGAATAAAGTGTTATTCAGTTCCATGAAATAGACATCTTGTATTGATCAATAAGTACGTGACTTATTTATGAGACTCGTTGTGCATGAATCTATTTCTAAATGATCCCTGATCACATGTCATATCATTGGAACAAAAATGACTCTAAGATCGGCATGTTTATTGATTGATGATCATGTCTCATAGATCATGGGTATGGAGATACCAAATCAATAAACATGGACACATGTGTTAGAGAACACATTGTTGGATAGACCCACCATGAGACACTACAGGAATTAATGTGCCATTAGTTGGTCTCAGGTAGTGTTGGTACAAAGTCCTTACACATGAGATCACCATGGATTCCAACATGTGTAGTAGCCTACTTTGCGACTACCTAACGCTATTCCGTAACTGGGTAGTTATAAAGGTAGTTTTCGGGTTTGCTATGAAACATGGAGTGGGATGTGAGTGATCAAGATGGAATTTGCCCCTCCTTTGGAGAGATATCTCTGGGCCCTCGAGGTAATGGATTATGGAAATGCATGGCCATGCTAAGTTGATTGAGGAGTCAATCAACAGACAGATAATCCAATATGGTTCGAGTGAATGGTTAAGCTATTGAAGGGATGGCACACATCTTGCCTATAGCTTAATTGGTATCATGAGGCAAAGGGATTTGTGTACACATTATAGGTTCAGAGCCGATATTATATTCTTGTATACTATGGTGTCAATATGTGCTGCTAGGCGTCGCTATTGACAGGTCGGCTGAGTTGGACTCGAGCCGACGATCGGCTAAGCTAGAGTATAGCCGAGACCGAGTATACCTGAACCTACAGGGTCGCACGCTTAAGGGGATAAGAACAGGCATTTGAGTTGGACTCGGATACGGCTCGATCGGATAGGGATCCGATCGGATAGAGTCCTATGGGCTTATGAAGTCCGGCCGGCCAACTCTATGAGATTTGGATAGGATCCGATTCAAAATAGAGTCCCGATTGGCCTCTAGGCCCAACCAACAACTCTATATAAAGGAGGGAGGGGTAGAGAGCTGCTGCATGTCAATGTATCGAATTGAACCGAATCAATCTAATTTGGCGCAACAGAAGTGATCTTCCGTTATCTTTTTGAGATATGCTCTTGAAACAGCTGCACTCACACTAAATAGAGTTCCATCTAAGTCAGTTGAAAAGACACCATATGAGATGTGGACAGGGCGACCCCCTAGTCTGTCTTTTCTCAAAATTTGGGGATGCGAAGCTTATGTAAAACGTTTACAGTCTGACAAGCGCACACCCAAATCTGACAAGTGCTTCTTTGTGGGATATCCTAAGGAAACTAAGGGATATTACTTTTATAATCGGGAACAAGGCAAAGTGTTTGTCGCCGAACACGGTGTTTTCTTGGAGAAAGAGTTTCTTTCAAGAAGGGTTAGTAGGAGCAGGGTGCATCTTGAAGAAGTTCAAGAAACACCAGAAAATGTTTCAGCGACCACAGAACCACAACAGGAGGAGCAAAGTGTTGCGCCACCAGTTATAGATACACCAGCCCCATGGAGGTCTGAAAGATCACGTCGTGCGCCTGACAGGTAGACAGGTGCGAAACAACGTGATATATTGTTGTTAGATAATGATGAACCTAAGACCTATGAGGAAGCGATGGTGGGACCCGATTCCAACAAGTTTCTTGGAGCCATGAAATCCGAAATAGAATCCATGTACGACAATCAAGTTTGGAACTTTGTTGATCCACTTGATGGTGTCAAAACCATTGAGTGTAAATGGGTTTTTAAGAAAAAGGCTGACATGGATGGAAATGTTCACATCTATAAGGCGCGATTGGTGGCGAAAGGTTTTAAACAGATTCAAAGAGTTGATTATGATGAAACCTTCTCGCCCGTCGCAATGCTTAAATCTATTCGGATTATCCTAGCGATTGCTGCATATTTCGATTATGAGATATGGCAGATGGATGTCAAAACGGCTTTCCTAAATGGAAACCTAAGCGAGGATGTCCAATTATGATTCCTCCACAAAAGGGAGTACCTTTCAAGTTGTACTTGTCAGCTGATGAGAAGTCAATCGGCTCGATCTTGATCCAGGAATTTGAGGGTAAAGAGAGAGCAATCTTATATTTGAGCAGAACACTTCTGGATGCAGAGACAAGGTATTCTCTGGTGGAAAATTGTGCTTATGTCTGTATTTCTCTTGTACGAAGTTGAGGCATTATTTGCTACCTAATGAATGCACTATAGTCAGTAAGGCCGATGATGTCAAGTACATGCTATCGGCTCCGATGTTGAAAGGCATAGTTGAAAAATGGATCTATGCCTTGACAGAATTTGATCTCAGATATCCAGCACCCAAGGCAGTCAAGGGGCAAGCTATAGCCAATTTTATCGTCGAACATCATGATGACTCAATTGGCTCAGTTGACATAGTGCCTTGGACTTTATTTTTTGATGGATCGGTTTGTACTCATGGATGTGGCATCGGCTTGGTCATAATATCACCCAGGGGGATAAGTTTTGAATTTTCTTATACTATTAAGCCTTATGCCACCAATAACCAAGCCGAGTATGTGGCAGTTCTCAAGGGATTGCAGCTACTAACGGAAGTTGAAGCCAATGTCGTGGCAATCATAGATGATTCTTTGTTTGTCATCAATCAATTAGCTGGAGAATATGAATGCAAGAATGATACATTGATGATCTATTATGAGAAGTGTCGAGAGTTGATGGATAGTTTTCGGCTAGTGACTTTGATGCATATTCCTCGAGAGCAAAATGTTGAAGCTAATGATTTGGCTCGGGGGCATCGGGATACAAGCCGATGATGAAGGATGTTGAGATAGAAATCGCTACCATTGCAGCCGATGACTGGAGTTATGATGTTTTTAATTATCTGAAGAATCCTTCTCAATCGACTTCGAGAAAATTCCGTTACAAAGCTTTGAGGTATATTTTGTTTGATGACGATCTGTATTATCGAACGATTGATGGAGTATTGCTAAGATGTTTGAGTGTCGATCAAGCAATGGTTGTGATGGGTGAGGTACATGAAGGTATATGCGATACTCATCAATTGGCTCACAAAATAAAGTGGTTGCCTCGACGAGCTGAATATTTTTGGCCGACAATGCTAGAGGATTGTTTCAAATACTATAAAAGGTTGTCAAGATTGCCAAAAATTCAGAGAAATTCAAAGATCACTAGCATCGGCTATGAATCCCATAATCAAGCCATGGCCATTTAGAGGATGGGCATTGACATGATCAGCTAGATCAATTCACGTTCGAGCAAAGGACATAAGTTTATATTGATGGCAACCGATTATTTCACAAAGTGGGTTGAGGCAATACCATTGAAGAAGGTTGATTTTGGGGATGCAATTCAGTTCATCAAAGAGCACATTATATACCGATTTGGTGTTCCTCAGACTATTACAACCGATCAGGGATCTATATTTGTATCAGATGAGTTTGTCCAATTTGTAGAGAGCATGGGGATTAAATTGTTAAGTTCTTCACCATATTATTCACAAGCTAATGGACAGGCAGAAGCATCCAACAAAAGTTTGATCAAGTTAATCAAAAGAAAGATCTCTGAGTTTCCAAAGCAATGACATAGCCAATTGGCCGAGGCATTGTGTTCATATCGGATGGCTTGTCATGGATCGATCCAAGTTCCTCCTTACAAGCTAGTTTATGGGCATGAAGCCGTGTTGCCATGGGAAAGTGTCATCGGCTCAAGGAGAATTGAATTACAAGATTAGTTGACAGCCGATAATTATCACAAGGTAGATGAAGCAGAAGACTTGGTTCAATCCAGGATGCGTTCTTCGGAAAAGGTGACAAGAGATTGTCATTACAATAAGAAAGTTGTGCCAAAATCTTTTCAAAAGGCGAGTTGGTTTGGAAATTGATTATGCCGATTGGGACTCGTGATAATAAATTCGGCAAGTGGTCACCGAATTATGAAGGGCCTTTTTGAATCTACAAGTCTGTTTCTAAGGGAGCATATATGTTCCAAGGTCTTGATGGAGAAGTGTTTGGAAGGGCTCTCAGTGAAAAATACTTGAAGAAATATTATTCGAGTGTTTGAATCAATTCATGATTCGGCAGTGTTATGCCAATACATGGTAGTCGATGTGTTAACATCGCCTTTAGATGGCCGATATGAGTTATATCGCCCTTTGCCTTTTTCACTTATCATAATCGGTTGAATTCTACCGATGTGTGATGGCCGATATAAGTTGTATGGCCCTTAGCCTTTTTAACTTATCATAATTGGTTGTGTTTTGCCGATGTGTGAATAGCCGATTTTTGTGATATCACCCTTACTAAGGCTACAATTTTATCAATGTTTGACATTGTAAAATTAGGGGGGAATACATACATGCGTACAAAAATATGTGGGCTTCAAAATTTCAGCGCAAAATGTTTGACATATGTGAATTTTGTACACGCACTGGCCTGGGAGATGTGATTAACTTCAGTGCACGTCCAAAATTGGTCGACTTTGGTGACTGAGCAGGCGTGCCACTTGGTTTGATCCTGCATCCAACAAGAAACAAAAAGATAGGAGTTTGGTTAGCGTTAGATCTTACTCGATCGGCTTTGGATATTAGTAAATATACAATTCCTATCCCAAAGCACATTTAGATTAAGTGATTGGGATAGATCGGTAGTATACCGAGACAATATAAATCACTTAGATCCAAAAGTACGTTAGGACCACAATTATATATATTCATAACCTAGCCGATGTCGCAGATCTAATGTAAATCGGCTAGTACTCTGATATGTTTTATAAAAAGATATTAATCTGGATCAAATGTGCTAAACTAAGATCAATCGGCTGTTAGTATAACCTAACAGATTGATACCGAGCTTAACACATTTAAATAGATTAAGATCTCAACATAAAAGGCAGTTCTAATACATATATCAGTAGTAATACATAAAAATGATTAGAACAGGTAAGATTGGTTGAAACCCTGGTACTATCTCTAATAATAAACATTGAACCAAATATATATGTATAGCTCTAAGAGCGACTTAATAGATCAACTTGATGTAGCATTAAGTTCAAAAAGAGGTGCGAGATCTATTTAGGCTAATGAGAACTCCTCGAGATGGTAGATACAACATATAACCTAAATCAACCTCTGGATCTAGCTCCGTCGGCTGCTATCTTCAAACAGATATTAGCCGATCACGAGATAGATCTAGACATTGATCTAGATTATATGCCGCATATGATAAATTAAGCAGTTTATAACATCAGAATTAGAGTATCATGACGATGGAAACACTAACCTCGACGATACAAGTCACTTGTAACAAGAAAATACCTTCCCTGGAGATCAAAATCGATGCAGCCCGAGAGCAAAGCAAGAACTCGTCAAGAAAACGTAAAACAAAAAGGTTGGCGATGCGCCGAAGTTGTATCGATGTGTGCATTGTTTTTTACAAGGTATGGGTCATATTTATACCCGAATATACAATGAGTCCCTAACAGACATAATTCCTATTACAGATTAAATCTCTAAACAAACCAGCATTATCTATAAAGGAAACTATACAAAATATCCTAACTTAAAGATACAATTGCCGTTGTAGGACCTTATCCGTAGATGGCAACATCTTTAACGCACTGTGGAATCCGAATCAAATAATTTATCTTTAAGCTTTCCTTTCGGGATTGGCTTCACCTTCTTCTCCAATCGGAATCGGCTATCGGCTATCCTGATCTGATTCGGACTCAGCTGACAGGCTCCATAGCCGACTTGGACTTAGCCGATGCGGCCTCTGTTTCTGTAGATTGTGCGTTTCCTCCGATTCCGCTCCAATCTCTACTTCAAACATGCTTCAAACTCAGGGGTTTGATTCCCAAATTTGGTCGTTAACACATGCCCCCAAGTCCACGACATTGATAATGTTGCGAATTTTATCCAATCCTATTTCTAGCACAACCCTAGGTTGAGTTTGTTTCGGCCGTTATGAAAACCCTTTAAACAACGCTTCTCCGCGCTGAACAACTCACGCCGTCAACACGATCCACAAACCAGCAAACGTCCTCGAGTTCCCTAGCGACCTCTTCGGCTTCCTCAATTCCGCCGCGGCGATCCCATTTCTCCGACGAACTCAACCGCGGAATGGCGACCCCCGCCACTCAACCAGGCTCTCCACCCACCGAGTTCCCCGAGGTACGCCCAATCGGCCAACCCTTTTCTTTTCCCTCCTTTTAGCCGTAGGTTTGAATTTTAGGTTTTCCAAATCTGAAATCCACCTCTTTTTCTGATTGTAGCATCTCACGCAGCAAGTAGCAATTCCAAGCCTAGTCAGCGACGAGAGATATTACTTAGGGCCTATCGGCAATAAGGATCCCACTAAGCTCATCAGAGACGAAACCAACAGAGTGCCCTATAGAATGAGGACCCAAACCTAGGCCACTGGAACAACACCTTTAAATCTTGGAATTCAAATGGCAAGTCATGGCCGTCATGGTACAAAAGGATGCAGGTTAGCAAACAAAGTCACTGGGAAGAAATCGGAATAGCCCAATGCCTCGTTTTATCCATAGCCGACATGCCCAAGGACGAACCATTAGTGCCTTTCTTTTCCAACAAGGTCCCACGACCCCAACTTTAGCCGATGTCTTTATGCTAACGGTTCTTGACATCATGTCATCGGCTAACCCGAACCAACTGGACAGCAAGGGCCAATTTTTCTTTAAGACCAAAGCAATTGGGTGTTGAAACGGATATGTGGCCATGAACATGGGAACTGGGCCAATTAATGCCAGAGAGCATACTGCCTTTTTGATGATGTGGTTGGAGAAGTTCATATTCTGCGGGTCAAGTTGTGGTCCCAAAGCCAACTGGCAAGTACTAGCCGAGGCCTTGGTTGATAAGAAAAAACTCCCCTTAGGCAAATTCCTCCTCGGTTACCTTTATCAGATGTTGAGCCAAGCCGTGTCCAAGATCGTAGCCGATGGCACTATTAGCATTGGAGGCCCTTGGTGGTTTCTGTAACTCTGGCTTGTGTTGTTAATCAGAAAGTATCTGGTCGGCCTAGATTAGCCAACGCCCGCTTTCTCCTCCTGGAGCTGATTGAAGACGATGATGGAAATGAAGTGGCTACCAAAAGATGTTTGTCCTTTGGGGAAGCCGCAGCCACTCACTCTGGATCAAAGCAATCAAGTGAGCTGCTGGCCGAGTGGTTCATCTCCTTCTATGATGGCCTGGCCAAAAACAATCGGACTTGGTTCTTCTACGAAGACCAAATGGAATTCGAGTTGCCGATTAATTTAAACTTGGATGAGATCAACTCGAACAAATATCCCAAGTGTAGAGAAATCTTCACCACAGCACTCACTCCATGTATCTTGTTGACTGGAGTACATCAAGGCCGCAATGTCACAAAGACTTACGAATTTTACTACCCCATGTCGGCTGGAAGACAGTTTGGGCTTGGACAGTTGCCGATCGGCTGCTACTACGCCGACAAGATAGAGACCTGAGGGGTGATCGACTCAAATTTGGTGATGAACAAATTAATGGAGATAAAGAGCCCACCCCTCGGCAGCATCGAGATCCTAGAGTTGGCCCACAAGAGAAACACGACCTATGACAGGTGGTGGGTGGAGATCAAGCAACACATTTTCCATCAACGCGCCTCCATGTACCTCACCACCCTCCAGCAAGATGAAATCCCCTCTATAAGTATTTCCATCCTTATGCATCTTTTCTTTTTGATCAGTCGGCTATCGTCTCTTGCTAACACTTTAAACATTTTTTCCTTTTGCAGATGACAGATTCAGATCCCCCACAGTGAGCAACTCTCGCATCGCCATTGAATACCGCCTGGCGTTCTCGCGAACGGATGTGGATACGCTCCGTCGGCCATCGACTAGGACGCGTCGAAACTGAAGACCTTAATGCACGGCCAAAGTCTCCAAGTAGCGACAAGGAAGAAAAGGGCCGCCCCATCGGCTGCAAGACCGTCGGCTGCCCCCATGAAGAAGCAAAGGAAACCAAGGCCGACTACACCAGCCGATAGCCTTCCTTCAGTCGATCCCAGCATTGACGAAGCCCTTCACAAAGAAGTCATGATGAGGAGATCTCAGAAGCTATGAAAGAAGCGGCCAAATCGAGCAGCTCCAGCCATAACTCCGTCAGCCCACTAGCCGATGATCCAACTCCACCAAGCCCTCCTGCTCCGAAGCGATCGATAAGCATCTTGTTTTCTCTAATCTGGCCCTTAAATTATAATCATTCAAACCCTGACCAAATCCTCTTTGTAGTTCAAGAGATTAGCCAGCCGACCTCCTCGTCCAGCTTCACCAGTAATTTCTGAACTTATCTCTTCCTTTATCTTTTTACTTATGCTTGTGTTGAACGACTCGTACTAACACTTTTGCAGCCCCCTCAGTCTTCATCAGCTGCCCCCGTGTATCGAGCGAGCGAACTCTGTCGGCTACGGGCAGCCATCACACTGAAGAAGCAGTTGCGCTAGCTCCTGTTGTACGTGTAAGTTCGCTTCTCTTCTTCATCAAAAGTTTGGGATCGGCTGTCACGCTTTGTTTTAATTGTGAAACTCTTTCTGCAGACTCTAGCCGATTTGCTTCCATTTGACATCAAAGAGTTTGTCAGTGAAGAAGAAGAGGCCACTAGCCAGGACTAGACTACCATAGCCGACGATATCAAGGAGAAGCTTCAAGACATCTATCATCGGCTCAGCATCGATGTAGATCAACTAGTCATGGAGTGTGGGCCAGCCTGAGCGCGCTTTAGTGACATTCAGGGTCAGCTCCCCGACGAGTTGGCCGAAAAGATCTCCTGAGCCATCTTCATCGACCAACACCGGTTTAAACTGGAAAGGGTTGTACAAAGAATGGTCGACCGGCGAGCACAAGCCGACCTAGCGGCCTCGATCAATGCCACCGTGGAGAACATAGTGGCCGAGAAGGCCAAGTTGGATGAACTGGTGGCTGGGCCGTCGGCTACACAGACTAAGATTGGCCAACTCGAAGAAGAGGCTGGCTTGCTGGCGAAACTCGAATAGTGCAGGGCCAAGCTTGCGGCATAAAAGCAAGTGCTAGCCGATCTCCCCAAGGCAACTGAGGAACAGAAGGTTAAGGTGACTTCCACCATTAAGTACTTGGGAGATCTCCAAAAATTGGCCAGAACGATCCCGGGCACCGAAGAACAAGACATGGCGATGATGGAAGAAATCAAAGTCATCAAAGATGAGGCAACGTCGGCCATAGAGCAATTTCTGAGAATGTAATAGGACTTATCCTTCAGAACTATTGATGTCTTGACTTGCATCTTGACTCTGTACATATAACTTTTGTAATCGGCTCTGTGCCCTTAGTGTTAATCATATGCCTTCTACAGATTCATATGTTTCCGCATCCTGAACTGCTTGAAAAAAATTCAATGTCCCCAAAATTTTTAAAGAATTCAATGTCCCCAAAAGTTTTAAAGCTGTCTAACTCAGATCTCTGGCTTTGTATAATATATGCCCCCTAATTTTCTCAATGTCGTCCTCAGCACTGATAAAATTATAAGACGAAACTTTGCATCACCTGTCGGCTAGATTCAGCCGATTGGAAAAATTTAGGAGGGAAAAACTTAGAGTAAAGATGTCCTACAAGCGATGTGCATTACACATCGGCTAGCATGGATCGGCAAGGACGTAGCCGAATCATGAATTGATTCAAACACTTGGGTAATATTTCTTCAAGTACTTGCCATTAAGAGCCCCTCCAAACATCTCCCCATATAATCCTGTAAAGCATATAGGCTCCCTTGGAGACGTATTTGTGGATCTTGAAAGGCCCTTCCCAGTTAGGTGACCACTTGCCGAATTTGCTATCTCTTGAGCCGATCGGCAATATCAATTTCCAAACAAGCTCACCTTCTTCAAAAGACTTCGGCACAACCTTCTTGTTGTAGTGACGAGCCACTCGTTCCTTGTTCCTAGTCACCTTTTCCAAAGCACGTATCCTTGACAAAACTAGGTCCTCAGACTCGTCCACCATTAGATTATAATAATCATCAGCTGTCAACTCGTCCTGCAACTGAATTCTTCTCGAGCCGATGATGTTTTCCCACAGCAAGACCGCTTCATGTCCGCAGACCAATTTGTATGTAGGCACCTGGATTGATCCGTGGCAATCCATCCGACCAGCATCGGCTATGACATTGCTTTGGGTACTCAGCGATCTTCCTCTTTATCAACTTGATCAAACCTTTATTTGAAGCTTTGGCCTGTCCGTTAGCCTGAGCATAATAGGGTGAAGAATTCAACAACTTGATCCCCATGTTGTCGGCAAATTGGACAAACTCGTCGAAGACAAAGATAGATCCCTGATCTGTAGTGATAGTCTGAGGGACGCCGAATCTCTATATAATATGCTCCTTCACAAATTCGATTGCATCCCCAGAGTCAACTTTTTTCAAGGGGATTGTTTCCACCCACTTTGTAAAATAATCGGTTGCCACCAATATAAACTTGTGTCCTTTGCTTGATGGTGGATTAATCTGGTCGATCATGTCGATTCCCTGTCGATTCCCCAGCCTCTGAACGGCCAAGGCTTGATGATAGGGTTCATAGCCGATGCTGGTGCCCTCTGGATAGCTCCAAATTTCTTGCAGTCTTGACAGCCCTTGTAATACTTGAAGCAATCCTCCAGCATGGTCGGCCAAAAATACCCTGCTCTCCGGAGTAACCACTTCATCTTATGAGCCGATTGATGCGTGCCGCAAATCCCTTCATGCACCTCTCCTATAGCAACTTTGGTTGATCAACACTTAGGCACTTAAGTAGCATGCAATCAATCGTCCGATAATATAAGTCTTCATCGAGCAAGACATATCGTAAAGCCTTGTAGCGCAATTTCCTTGAAGCCGACTGAGAAGGATTCTGCAGATAATTATAGACTTCAAACCTCTAGTCGTCGGCTAGGATGGTTGCAACTTCCACTTTGACATCTTTTATCATCGGCTTGTAGCCTGATGCCCCTTGAGCAAAAACATTTGCCTCTGAGTTCTGCTCTCTAGGGATGTGTTTCAAGGTTACTAGCCGAAAACCATCCATTAATTCCCGACATTTTTGATAGTAAATCATCAGTGCGTCGTTCTTGCACTCATATTCTCCTAATAGTTGGCTGATGATCAATAGTGAATCGCCCATTATCTCGATGTCATTGGCTTCAACTTCCTTGAGCAGTTGTAATCCTTTGAGAATGGCTTCATATTCAGCTTGATTGTTTGTTTCATAAGGTGTAATGGAAAAAGCAAACTCAAAGCTTGCCCCCTGGGAGAGATTATCACCAAGCCGATGCCGCATCTGTTCGCGCAGACCGAGCAATCAAAAGTCAAAGTCCAAGGCATGATATCAACTGAGCCGATTGAATCATCTCTGTGTTCCACTAGAAAATCGGCTATGGCCTGTCCTTTCACTGCCCTGGGTGCCTGATACCTCAAATCAAACTCCGTCAAAGCAAATATCTATTTCCCAACTCGCCTTTTTAGAACTGGAGCCGATAGCATATATTTCACTATGTCGCCCTTGCAAACTATTGTGCACTCGTTGGATAACAAATAATGCCTTAACTTCGTGCATGAAAAATACAGGCACAAGCACAGCTTCTCCATGGGAGAGTACCTTGTTTCTGCGTCCAGAAGTCTTTGACTAAGATAAAAAATTGCCTTCTCCATTCTCTCTATCTCCTGAATCAGAACTGAGCCGATAGACTTCTCATCGGCTGACAAGTATAATTTGAACGACACTCCCTTTTGTGGAGGAATCAACACTAGAGGGGAGCTTAGATAATCCTTAATATTGTCCAAAGCCTTCTGCTGCTCTACCCCCCAATTGAATGCTTGATCGGCTTTCAGCCGAAGCAGAGGTGTGAATGGCTCCATCTTTTCTGACAAATTGGCTATAAAGCGCCTGATGATGTTGATTTTGCCGATCAAAGACTGCAATTCCTTCTTGTCCTTTAGAGGTTGAATAGTCTTGATAGCATTGATGCTTCTCTGGGTGACGTCGATTCTCCTCTCATGAACAAAAAATCCCAAGAACTGGCCAGCCGACATGCCAAACGCGCACTTCGTAGGGTTTATCTTCAGGCCATATTTCCTTGTCCTCTCCAAAACCTTCCTTAAATCGGCTATGTGGTCTTCCACTTCCTTGGATTTGACAACGCCATCATCGATGTAGATCTCCACTAGGAAGCCGATCAAATCGTGAAAGATATAATTCATGGCCCTCTGATACGTAGCTCCAGCGTTCTTCAAGCCAAAAGTCATGATGACCAACTCATATAAGCCGATTGCTCCTGGGCACCTAAAAGCTATCTTGTGAATGTCCTCCTCGACCATAAAGATCTGACTATAACCTGCATTGCCGTCCATAAAACTTATAATTTTATGACCAGAGGCAGCATCTACTAGCAAGTTGGCTACAGGCATTGGGTACTCGTCCTTAGGGGTAGCCTTATTTAGATCTCTAAAGTCGATACACACCCTAAGTTTGCCTTTTTCTTCATCACTGGAACTATGTTTGAAACCCACTCTACATATCGGCAGGGCCGAATAAAACCAATATCATATAGCTGAGTGATTTCCGCCTTAATCGCATCATACATATCGGCTTTTAAACCTCCTGGGAGGCTGTTTGTACTGCCGATATCCAGGCTTTAACAGGAAGCCGATGTTCAACAATAGATCGGCTAAGACCAGGTATCTCAAAATACTGCCCAGCAAAGCAATCTTTATATTTCTTCAATAAATCAATAAGCTTGGTCCTAAAATGAGAGGACAAATTTTTGCTAATGTATGTCGGCCTAGGCCTATCTCCTGGACCTATATCCACTTCTTCCAAATCATCGGCCGACATAAAACCTTGCCCTAGTTTGCCGTCGATGTCGTTTATGGTGTCCTTGTTGTAGACGCTTGAGCCCTCCACGATGCCCTCAAAGTAATAATTAGGGCTCTTCGTCTCCAATTGGCTGCATGTCAGAATCGAACACCTTCAAAAAATTGGCCAGCCAAACTTTGCTAGACAGGCAATCAATGTCGTCGACTTCCCATAAAGATAAGTTGGCGTTAGCAACGTTGACTCAACTGTCGACTGGCACGATCTCTATTTTATCGCCTTGCCATTGAATTAAGCTCTGATGCATTGTGGAAGGGATGCAACAGTTGGCGTGGATCCAATCCCTTCCGAGCAGTAGGTTGTACGACCCATTCCTGTCGTTGACGAAAAACGTTGTGAGCATGATTTTGCTATCGACGGTTAGCTCGATATTCAACACTCCCTTGGCCTCTGAATGGTTGCCGTCGAAGTCCTTGAGCACAATATTGGTCTTGATCAAGTCATCGGCTCCCTTGCCCAACTTCCTGAAGGTTGCATAAGGCATAAGATTGACAGCGGCTCCTCTATCGACTAGCATTTTTGACATCGGCTTCCCATTAACGAATCCTTTGACATACAAGGACTTCAAGTGCCAATTTTCTATCCCCTCGGGTTTTTCAAAGATGGCCTGCTCTAGGGACAGCACTAGCTTGGCCAAGGTTTCTTCAACGGTGTCTGCATCGGCCTCGACAGCTTCGAATTCGGCTGGCAATATGAACACCGAATTGACCAATGCAGAGGCTATTCCTTTTCCTTTTGCAGCCCTCCTGGCCTTATCGGCAGGGCTCTCATCAGCTAGGGCTGCCTGTTTCTTGACACGCCACTGTTTCCTACCTGCTGACGTTGTTGATGCTGAATCATGTGCTAGACTTCTTCCTCCTGTCCTTCACTTTTTGGCCTTTGAATTCTCCTTTTTTGTGTTTTAGTGAATAGGTCCAAAGGGCACCATTGGGGGTTGGTCGATTGTTATTCTTCAGCCTCCTCTTCATCGTCCTCTTCATCCTCTTCTTGGAAGAAGTCCTGGTGGATTGGGTTGAGCCGATCGTGGACGGAAAGCTTTCGCTGGTTGAGTTGAACGGCTCGAAGGACGAATCGGCTAGGGCTTTCCATCGGTTGGTTCCTGTATTCGTCCTCGCTGTACTCGCTGCAGGCCGGGTAGTTTTCGAGAGTGGGCAACCTCATCCCTTGCTCCCAGCAGAACCTGAAGAACTTGCAGCGCCAATGTGGATCACAGCTGTCATGGCGGCGGTAGTATGCTACACCCAGCCAATCGGTGTCCTTTGGTATGGTTTGCCGCGTTGGGCTTCTTCTTCTTCCTGAACTCTTCGCTGGAATCGCAGTCTGCTGTCCGCCTGTCTGGGCCGACGATCGGTCGATCAGCCGCTGGTGTATACCATGTTGATTGGCGCGGTCATAGTTGCAGTTGGCTCGTTGGACGACTCCTGTTGGTCCGAGTCGGCCACGGTTGTTTGTTGGTCTTTGGCTAAGTTGTACGTCATTCTGCTCTATCGATTAGCTCGCCTAGGACCGGCTTGCACAATGTTGAAAGGAAAGGAATTGCCGTCAACACTCATCGGCTTGGTCGATTCCTCGAACTTAATCTTCCCGCCTCAATGGCCGACTGAACCTGCTGGCAGAAACCTTGCAATCGTTGGTGCTATGGGAGGTGGTATTGTGCCACTTGCAATATTTCTTCTTCTTGAGCTCCTCGGACGATGGGATGACGTGGTTGACCGGAAGCTATATTTGTTTCTCCCTCAGTAGTAGATCAAAGATCCTATCAGCTTTAGTTATGTCAAAATCATATTTTTCTTCCTTAGCCAATTTTTTCGGCCATTGGCACGTTATTGCCTTTTTGTTCTAGGTCCACTCGGTTGCCGCCACTTCCGCATCGCTATCACTTGAGTCAAAGTCTTTTGCGTAGGCGACGTGGGTGATTTCTTGAAGGCCTTCTTGGATTCTTGAAAACGTTGCTCATGAGCCATCACCTTCTGGGCCAAGTGGGCCAAGCTTTCGAATTCCTGAGCCAAAAACCTTTCCCTGATGGGGGCCAAGAGACCATGGAAGGCTAAATCGGCTAGTTGAGAGTCTGATAGTACTAGGCTGTAACAATGATTCCTCATGTCCCTGAATCGTTGGATGTAGTCTTGCACCGACTCCTTGTGCTTTGCCTGATACTGGTGAGGTCCGACAACTTCATCTCGTTTGTGCCGGAGTAGAAATAGCTATGGAACTGCTTCTTGATATTGACCCAGCTCTGGACCGAGTTATAAGGTAGGGATGAGAACCACGTGAAGGCCGGTCCCGAGAGAGATAGTGGCAACAAGCATAACCTGAGCGCGTCTGTGGCCGATGCTTCTCTGCACTGGTCTAAGAATTGGCTGACATGTTCATACGTCAAGATTTTGTCCTACACAGAGAAGTTTGAAAAATTTGGCACCTTGTACCGGTTTGGCAGAGGCACCCCCTCGAAATATTCTGGGTATGGGTACCGGTACATATTGCCAGAGTCCTTTGGCTTGAGGCCGAACTGATCACGCATAACGTATGCGATTAAATCGGCCCATGACCTGTTTTCTTGCAATGGTGGTATCGGCTTGTATTGCTCGTGGTGGACGGGTCCTTGCTGATACTCGATTGGTGGTGTCTGAGGCCGGTAGTGCTGCTCGTAGTTTCCTCCTGGGAATTGATGCTGAAACTGGTTCATGGCAGGAGGCGGCCGAGAAGCAAATGGTGGTGTTTGCTCGGGGAGAGGCTGATTGCCGCCGGAGTTATGAGGCGCGTCCGGTAGATAGTTACCAATCGGCATGTTATATATGACGGATTGCCGATTGGTATTGAACCTGTGATTCGCCTACTCCTGAGTTGTCACTGGGACACCGAGGCCCTGGTGTTGAGACTGCTGCTGAACCATAACCTTGGTATGTGGGCGCGTAGCCGATGACTGTGCATTCCGCTGGATCGGGGCTCCTCCTGGAGGAGTAGGCTGCCTAAGTGGAGGGATTGGCAATCTGTGGGTTGACAGTGTCCTGTAAGGCGAGAACTGGCCGTCAGGGAAATGAGTCAGCCCCCTGGCAGCTGCTCGGCTATCTTTGATTCAACCATGGTGCTTATCATATTGTTCCAAGTGTTGACCAGTATGCGCAATTGGTTGACAAGCGTGTGGTGGACAGCCGAGTCGATTCGGTCTTGAAGTGTGTGCAGCCCCAAGTCGTCTTGTTCCTGCTTGATGTCCTCCATCTTATTCTTCCTTTTTTTGTCTTCGGCGGAAGAGGCATCAAAGTCTTTGGGGATTGCAAACTTGTATTTTTGAATGATGGACCCAGACCTGGTATGGGCGAAGGATTGCAAGTAATGCACTTGCAACCATTCCACCATCTGCTGGTAGTTGGCCTAGTGTTTGGCCGACAGCTTGTCCATAGTCACTGAGATGACGTTGTCTTGGTCGAGGTCAGCTGACGACACGTTCACCATTGTGGTGGATTCGGATGTTGGGGTCCCACTCGGCGTGCCAAAAGCGTGTTGGTGTGAATTTTTTTCACGCACTGGCCTGGAGATCTACTTAACTCCAGTGCAGGTCTAAAATTGGTCACCTTTATTGACTAAGCGAGCGTGCCAGTTAGATTGATCCTCCAACCAATAAGAAACAAAAAGATAGGCATTTGGTTAGCGTTAGATCTTACTCGATCGGCTATGGATATTAATAAATATACAATTGCTATCCCAAAGAACATTTGGATTAAGTGATTGGGATAAATCGGTAGCATACCGAGACAGTATAAGTCACTTAGATCCAAAAGTACGTTAGGACCACAATTATATATATTCATAACCTAGCCGATGTCGTAGATCTAATGTAAATCGGCTAGTACTCTGATATGTTTTATAAAAAGATATTAATCTGGATCAAATGTGCTAAACTAAGATCAATCGGCTGTTAGTATAACCTAACAGATTGATACCGAGCTTAACACATTTAAATAGATTAAGATCTCAATATAAAAGGCAGTTCTAATACATCTATCAGTAGTAATACACAAAAATGATTAGAACAGGTAAGACTGGCTGAAACCATGGTACTATCTCTAATAGTAAACATTGAACCGAATAGATCTGTATAGCTCTAAGAGTGACTTAATAGATCAACTTGATGTAGCATTAAGTACAAAAAAGAGGTACGAGATCTATTTAGGCTAATGAGAACTCCTCGAGATGGTAGATACACAATATAACCTAAATCAACCTCTGGATCTAGCTCTGTTGGCTGCTATCTTCAAAGAGATAATAGCCGATCACGAGATAGATCTAGACATTGATCTATATTATATGCCGCATATGATAAATTAAGCAGTTTATAACATCAGAATTAGAGTATCATGACGATGGAAACACTAATCTCGACGATACAAGCCACTTGTAACAAGAAATTACCTTCCCTGCAGATCGAAATCGATGCAGCCCGAGAGCAAAGCAAGAACTCGTCAAGAAAATGTAAAACAAAAAGGTTGGCGATGCGCCAAAGTTGTTTTGATGTGTGTGTTATTTTTTACAAGGTCTCGGTCATATTTATACCCGAATATACAATGAGTCCGTAACGGACACGATTCCCATTACAGATTAAATCTCTAAACAAACCGACATTATCTATAAAGGAAACTATACAAAATATCCTAACTTAAAGATACAATTGCCGTTGTAGGACCTTATCCGTAGATGGCAACATCTTTAACGCACTCTGGAAACTGAATCCAATAATTTATCTTTAAGCTTTCCTTTCAGGATTGGCTCCACCTCCGTCTCCAATCGGAATCGGCTATCAGCTATCCTGCTCCGACTCGAACTCAGCCGACTGGCTCATAGCCGATTCAGACTTAGCTGATGCGACCTCTATTTATGTAGATTGTGTGTTCCCTCCGATTCCGCTCCAATCTCTACTTCAAACACGCTTCAAACTCAGGGGTTTGGTTACCAAATTTTGTCGTTAACAATAAGATCGACTCATCCAGCCACTAGCTTGTTGATAGCCGATATTGCCCTTTGCCTCATTTGTTCTATGGCATCTATGGCTTGGGCATCTGTAGCATCGGTTCCAGGGATTGCTTTCAGAGACTTTGTAAGATCTGATAGATGCCTGACAGAAGTCTACAATTTGGACTTTTGCTCTTCGATTGCCCTGGGGAGGTCAGCAAATCTTTTCTCTTCGATGCTATCTCAGTGTTTCACTTCTCAAGCTCAGCTAGTTGCTCCTTTTTGCGATTTTGCAGCCGATCAATGCTGGTCTTTATTGAAGTTGGCCCTGCGGTCATCTCATCAAGCTTAGCCTTCTCTGTGGTGATCGATCGCCGATTGGCTTCGATGGTGGCTTCAAGAGCTTTTCTCTCTCGCCGATCGGCAATCCTTTATCATGCTCTTTCTAGCTTGTATCGATGTTGTTAAAGATATGCTGCTTGGGAGATGATGTCGGCAAGGTTATCTGGGATTTGATCTTGTATTTCTTCAAACCTAGGCCTGATCGGCCCACAGTTGGCGACTATGTAATCTAATGAGCTCTCTAGCCGACGAGCAATATCCAATAGCTTGGCCTTCAGATCGTTGGCAATGGGAGCCAAAGCTTTGCTTGTGGTCTCTTCCTCTTCATCTAGGAACTGTCTTATGTCAAAGGAAAACATATCGGCTAAGACCTGAAAAGGGAATGATGAAATTGTTAAGTATTGAAAGAACTCAGAACAACCAATATGTTGTATAGAAAATACTTACAGGGATGACAGGAGCGGCTTCTCCTTCTGCCTCAGTGTGATGGCTGCCCCTAGCCGACGGAGTCGTTCACTTGATTCATGGGGGCAGGTGCTAGAGAGCGAGGAGGCTGTACAAAGAGACGAGAGACAAGTTTGATTCAGAATCAGCTAATTGAAAATTGAGAAAGGTTTTAAGTTTAAAGTTACCGATGGAGGTGGAGCCGATTTTTACCGGAGGCCAATTTCTTTTTTTTGCAAAGTAAAGGAGTTTGTTCAATAATTGAAATGTGAAAATTTAAAGGAAGAATAACTCCAAAGAAGTACATACTGGTGGAGGACGAGGTTGGCGTCTTGGTGGAGTTGGAGTTTTCTGAGGAGCTGGATCATCGACTGGCGGTGTCGGCATGGTTCGTCTTGGTTCACTTGTTTCGGCCGCATCGTCGTCAACGGCTTCCTCTATTTCCTCTCGATTCAGGAATTCCTCCACGTCTGGGTCTAAGGACGACAGACCATCGGATGTGGCTGTCTTTTGTTTCTTGGGAACTTTCTTCTTTACAGCCGATGGATCATCAGCCGATGGCTTGGTCCTTTTCCTTTTTCCCACTTCAGAGGTGATCAGCTGGCGGGTTTGACCATGAAGTAGAGATGTCGTCTTGGGGGCATTGTGGGAGGTGTCACCCCGAGGTGTGTCAAAAACCCGGATTAAACCCTAACAGAAGTCAAACCAAGTGTCCTCGGGATGTGACCGAGAGCCCGACCCCCTCCTGGGCTCGGGCATTCCGGCCATCCCCCGAGTCCAACCTGGGCCCCTTCTCTCGACTCCGACTTGTCGCCCGACCTCAAGCATCCTCGGGAAGAAACTTGGCGAGCATGGAGGAAGGAGGAGAAGACAGCCCGGCACATCTGACACCACCTGGCGCCACAGAAGGAGGGTGCCCAGGGCTGACAGGAGTACAAGATATCCATGGTGTACAGGACCTAGCAGACCAACATGTACTTTATCAGATATTCTTTGTACCCCACTTTTTGTCTCTCTTAGTCTTAGCTTTGTTGGCCCCAAGCTCATCTATTCCTGCCCCCCTTGAGATATAAAAGGGAGGGTAGGGCGAAGGGGCCAGGGAGGAGGCGAAAGAGGAGGAAAAGGGGAGAACTCTATCACACTCCATTGTAACTCTTGTTCATCATCCACCCCAAGGAAGAACACCGCACACTGGACGTAGGCCTATTATCCTTCGGGAGGGCTAAACCAGTATAACTCTCTGTGTCTTGTTTCTTGGCTCATCGTTAGATTTGAGTCAACCATCGGATCCGTCGGAGGGCAACTTCTCTACCACCCTCTCTTTCACCTCCTCGGGAATCCCCATTGGAGGACTGCCGACCCATTTCGTCGACAGGCATCATAGCCGATCATTGAAGGGGCCAGTCCACAACCATTAGGTAGAATGCCGATGGCATAGCAGACAATTGCCCAGGTGTTGCTGGTATGAGGAGGAAAGGAATCGGTAGTCTGCAAATAAAGAGAAAGATATCGTCAAATATTGAAAGATATTAAGCCGATAATGAAGAATTTGACAAAAGAAGAGGTGCTTACTTGTGGAACCAACTTCGGGTACATCGTGGTCAAGTACCTCGAACCCGATTGGTGAAAAAGGTGTTTCTTCCATTCAATCCACCATCGGTCGAAGGCTGCACTCCTCATTACGGCCAGCTCAATATTGTCGTTGCTGCCAAGGCGAGGTCCTGAGCTATTGAGCAATGTGTCCACCATAAGGCCCGAAGAGATCTCTCCGCTAGTTTGAATCTTGTCGGCATAGTACAAGTCGATCGGCAGCTAGCCCATCCCTAACTATCTGGCAACACTCATTGGGTGATAAAATTCGTATGAAACTTGTGCATTTCGTCCTTGGTGCATGCCGACTGGGAGGATGCAAGGAGAGATGGCAGCGGTGAAGACTTCCTTGGATTTGTCAAACTTCTCAGAGTTTATTTCATCAAATTAAAAGTCTCTGGGGATCTCAAAATCTTCAGAATTTCCATAAGCAAACCAGATTCTTGTGTTCCTTGGGAATCCCTCGTAGAAGTTGCCGAACCAGTCTTTGAAGAGGTCAGCCGATAGTTTTGATCCAGCATATGAGGATGCTGTCTCTCCAAAAGTCATGCATCGGCGTGTTGTGACCTCATCGCCGTCCTCATCTGTGATCAGCTGTGCTCTTGGGAAATCGGCTTCTGCTAGTTCTGGCCTCTGAGCAACCTTATGTGTATACAAATTGAGCCAAAGTTGCAATAACCACCAGGGTCCACCAGTGCCGATAGATGAATCGGTAGAAATCTTAGCCGATGCATTGTTCAGGGTCTGGTAGAGATACCCTAGCAAGTATCTGCCCAAAGGAATTTATTTCCTCTCTACCAAGGATTTGGCTACATGCTACCAGTTAGTTGTAGGGCCACAGCTCGGACCACGGGATAGGAATTTTTCCAACCACATCAACAGGAAGGCTGCGTGCTCCCTAGGTCCTACTGGGCCGGTTCCCATGTTTTGGGCGATAAATCCATCCCAGTCGTCGATAGCTCGGGTCTTGAAAGCAAATTGGCCTTTGGTGTTCAAGCTGACCGGGTTAGCCGACAAGGTAATGTCCAGACCCATGATCATAACTATGTCCAAGAGAGTGGGTGTCATCGGCCCCTGGTTGAACAAGAAGGCGTTCAAAGTGTTGGACCATAAGTAGGTAACAGCTGATAGCATAGGTCAGTCCTTGGTCATATCGGCTATGGTTAGGGCTAGGCATCTTGCTATCCCTAGTTATTCCCAGTGGCTCTACTGGCTAGCCGATACTCTGTTATACCATTCTGGCCAAGTTTTATCGGTGGACAGCCAAAGACTTGAAGGTTCCAGCCCAATGTGCCAAACTAGGTTTTGATAATATAAAGGGAACCCTATTGGTCTCAGCGTTGATGAATTCGGTGGGGTCTGAACTGTCGATTGGCCCTAAGAAGAATCTGTTGGGATGAACAAGATTGGGGATTGCGATTTGGTCCAAGAGATGCTAGAGTAAAAAAGGGCGAATTACGAAAAGCAAAGACAAATCGCAACAAGGAAATGAGTTATAGCCGATGGGGCTTACCTCAGGGAACTAGGCCGACGCGCACCCAAAGGAGTAGTTGAGGTCGACATCGCCGGGGATGAAGTTGTCGCCACCAGAGGATTGCTTGCAGGTTCGCCGAGGGCTCCGAGGAGGTCGCCGGTGGAGATTGGGCATGTTTGTGGCTAAAGCGGTGAGAGCGCAAGTGACGGCGTGAAAAACTTTAGTCGGTGGTTATTATTTAAAGAGGTGCAGTAACCGTCCGATGGAAAGCCCTAGATTTTCTTGGAGATAAAATTTGGCAAATCCGCGACATTATCAATATAGCGGACTTGGGGGGGCATGTGTTAACGACCAAATTTGGTAAATCATGCATCGGATTTGGAGTTAAGGCCGAAGCCAATTTGCTGGAAATTGGGGCTCTCAGAAATAGAGTGTGCGCCAATTATACACTGAATCGGTTAGAGAGTTTGTTGGTTGATAACCGAATCGGCTAAGGTGTTCGTCGACCGATACCGAATCGGACAAAATAAGCCGATGTAGCCCATTGCGGTAAGGTAACATAGGAATCATCATCGGATTTGTTTGAAGTGCTTCATGAGGATTGCCATCCATGGATGGAATCCATGAAAGACAATTTTATCTATTAATTAGGTTATTTTAAATAGTTCCCTTATAGATTATGTCAGTAAGAGTCCGCCTAAGGGACTTATCTCTAATTTGAATTGCAATAGAGATTGGAATCATGTGCGACAAGGACATACCTTGTATCTGGGTATAAATATGACCCAAGACAATGTAATCTAACAACAATCAGTTCAATACAACTTTGGCGCATCGTCACCTTTTCCTTTCAATTACTTCAACGAGTTTTTGCTTTCGAGTTGGGCTACATCGGGTTCGATCTCCGATGAGAGCTAAAGCTTGTTATGGCAGCTTGCACTCTCAAGATTAGTGCTTCCATCTTTATGATACTCTAATCCTGTTTACGTAAATCGTCGAGTTATCATACATACTATATATTCTAGATCGATATTGCTGTCTAACCCTAATCGGCTAGCATCTGCTATTAGATAATAGCCGATAAGGTTAGATATTAACGTTGACTTAGATTATACAGTGTATCCACCATCTCGAAAGGTTTTTATCGACTTGTTTAGATCTTATGCTTCTCTATATGCTTAGTGTTGCATCGGTTGAGTCTGACCTACTAAGTTTTATTTAGAATCATAATATCTATCCTGCCCTATGATTGCAATTAGAGATAGCATTGGGGTTTCAGCCGATCTTACCTGTTTTAGCTATCTTGTTTCTTATATGTTTACTTGATATGCTAAATTTGCCCTTTATATTAACATCTCACTGTGTTGAAATATATTAAGTTTGTTATCGATTTGTTCGGTTATCTTAATACTTGATCGATCCCTATTTAATGTATTTAATCTATATTGATATCCTTGTATAATGTAGTATCGGATTACTAGCCGATACATGTTAGGTTTATGACATCGACTATGTTATAAATAAGTATAATCTTTATCTTAAAGTACTTTTAGACATAAGTAGTTTATACTTGTCTCGCACGATATCAATCTATCTCAATCACTTGGTTTAAAAGTATTTCGAGATTTAGGTTGTATACTATGAATATCTACAGCCGATCGATTAGATCTAATTTCCCTTTGCCAATTCTATGCATACAGCATCGGCTCAATATCAAACGATATGTCATTGACCACTAGTCGATCGGCTTTGTTTACGGACTAACTCTGTTTTCTTTCTATGTTTCTTGTTGGTTCCAAGATCAAATCAACTGGCACACCTACGGACCTCAGAAGTAAGATTTGGACCTGCACTAGAGTTACGCAGATCTCTCAGGCCAGTGCGTGACATTTTTACTGTCAACACTCCCGTCGCTCTTTTGAGATGCACGCCATTGTCTTCTTCGACGCCAGCCAGGCTTCGATGAGTTCTTTTCCCTCTTCCTCTCTCGGTCGCCATTCCCAAGCTGCCGAGCGCCATCACCGTGTCGCGTCGATCATTCCGCGCTATCACGTGCCTCCGCTCGCGTCGCTCCTGGCCGAGGACCTCTGCCCGCGCGTCACCTCTCTTAGTGCTGTCATCGGCCTCATCCCTACTCTGCCGCATCACGCCTTGCTCGTCCATGCCTGCGTGTTTCCACCGCGGCCCTTCGGTGCGTGCTGCCGCACCAATGGCCGCCGCCGGCGACCATCGTGCCGCCTGCACCGTCGCCGCGCTGCCCCGGCCGACCGCCATGGCCCTGTTACATCTGCGCCGTCCGATCTACCATCGGGCAGTTTGGGACCGTCCACGTGGTAGTCCACGTGGCAGCCACGTTGGTGCCTCATTGGCGCCACGTGTGCACCGCGTGGTGCACTCGCCCGTGGCGCCATGGTCCTTTTCCCGCGCGCACCTCCCTCTGCGACATCGCGTGATGTCGCAACATCCTTTTCCTTTGTAAAATTAAATAATAATTGCGCAAAAAATCATTTTAATTTCCGAATTTAATTAAATTGCCCAAAACTTCTAAAATTTATATCTAATCCATACGAACTCCAAATTGGGTCATTCAAATTGCAAAATTCATCTAAAATATAGCTCTACATGTTTGTTTATTTTCCATGTAGTTTTTCTTGTTTTGTGTGCCAGCGTGTAGACTTTGTCGTTTTGGGGGTTTGCATTGCGGAGAAAAGAAGTTCAGCTGAAGAAGCAAGGCATGTGACATCCTCCTTGACGCATATTGATCCCAATTTATAAAATATTTTATTGTTTGCAAATGCAATAGCATGTTTTGCTAATTACCTTGGAATCGGGACTACCTATCTGATCACTGGTGCCTTATTTAATTGTTGTCCATTAGTTGTTAACCTGGTTAATTAATTTGACTAGCTTGTTGCACTTACGTGACCTTACTAGAATTACCTACACTTAGCCATGCTTAATTACACTAGCTCACCTAATGGGAGAATTATATTACTTGTTTATAGTCACATGAAATGACGGTCTCAGACCTGAGATACTATGGTAAAAGACAATTGCTAAATAAAATATGACCAAATGGTGGGCTGAGGGTGCATGGTTTTGCTTGTCGCAACCATGGCAATTAAGGACCGGTTCATGGGAAACCCTAGAAGACTTACCGTACTTACCACAAGCTAGCATGGGCAACGGCTGGAGTTGTAGTGTAGCTTTTCCTAGCCGACGCATCCAGGCAAGGGTGAGCGTGATGGAGTTTGGATGGACCGGGAAAGGTCTATGCGGCTTCCGGATTCACCTAGGCATGAGAGGGGGTTGCCTACCTTGGATATAAAGGTAGGGGCAAAACTTGAGGTATGTGTCGCTTGGTCAGAGGGAGTTATGCGAAGGGTGTTGTCACGATTTCCCTCTTGCAGTACCATGGTGGTGCTTCGGGGCATTGCAATATGTGTGGAATCGTGTCTTGTCAGTACAGCTGTACACCTCTGGCCACAGTAAAACTATTAGAATAGCCGTGCCCGCGGTTATGGGTGATCAAACAGATTCATCATGATTAGTCCAACTTTTATTAATTTGACATAATAAAATTTGACTAGTTCAGGTGGATTGGTTGGGCCTGTTCAACATGGAGATAGCATTGTTTAGTGAAAGATTAATCTTGATTAAATAATCAATGTTTTACTGTTTTAAACTAGAAAGATTTTCCAACCGTATTTATGCAAAATAGCCCAAGCCACCCTTTTCTCTCCTTGCACGTTTGTATTTCTCGGTGTGGCTTGTTGAGTATGGTGGTTGTACTCAGCCTTGCTATTTCCCCCTTTTTCAAGAAGTGTAGTTCTTCTGAGTCGAAGACGGAGTTAGAAGACCAAGGCTCACAACCCCACCCAGTTGCGTTTGCCTGTGGAGTGGAGTCGAAGCCTTTTCCATTGCTGCTGGTTTATTTCGGGCGTGAGGACTAAGTGTCTCTTCTGTAAGTACTTTGCGCTTTATTTTATGTTTGGATTTGTTTATTGATTTGTTATTTTGTGTACCCTGGTTGATTCCTGGACAGGGATTTAATACACAGAATAGTCTAGAAATTTGGCTAAATTTCTGGGCATGACAATGACAACTAGAACATTTTGGATTCTAAGGTTTGCCAATTTTATTTAAGACATAAATACACGTTTCTAAACACATAGTACGTTTTCACATATTCAATCCTTCCATTTGCAGACATTAAATCTCTTGACAAGTAAGTTGAGGCCACATGTTTGCTTCGCCCTCACTGAACAACTCTATGAATTCATCTTTCGCATGTCATCTCGTCGAGCGGCGCATATCACGTTTTGAGAGCTCCAGATAGGCTAATGGCTTTCCTTGAGGCTGGCGGCCCTAGTGATACTTTAGACAGTCGATCAACGACAAAGACTAAGCATCAGATTCGATCGACCACGAAGGACTATGACTGGACCCCGATCCAAAAAGCATTAAATGATATTATGATATTATTGTAAATTATAATTTTGTCAAATGTGTTTATGTGAAATATGTGAATAATGGATGTGTATGTGAATAGGATGTCAGATGTATGTCAATGTATCTGAATGTCAGATATATGTCAGTGTATCTGATAGGGGATGCAAAGGGGAAAGGGGACATATCTTTGTTTCTCTGTTTTTGCAGCCGGCATGGCTAGCAAAGGCCTGAGGCAAGCCAAAAATAGAATATAATTTTTTTTTGGAAAAACACATTGGTGACGGGCTTTAACTTAAGCCCGATGGAGATGTTAGTCATCTATGATGGGCTTAAGTTAAAGCCCGATTGAGTTTTTAGTCACCCATGACAGGCTTAATTTAAAGCCCGATTAAGTAGTTAGTCATCTGTGACGGGCTCTAATTGGGGCCTATTTGAGATTATATCATCAATGTCGGGCCCTTGTTTCACGGGTCTTCTAGGTCAAACCTATAGGTGATGGGCATAAGTTTAGGCTCGATAAAGATAATTTAAAGTGGTGACGTGCTTTTGCCTGAAAGAGATGACTTCTCACATCAGTGACCTTTGCACCGTGATGGGCGTCATACCCGACACGGATGATGGTTGCCGCCTGATTGAGATGAGGGTGACCGTTGTAGTGTGAAGAGCAACTGGATACAATGATACAACCGCAAGCTCATCATAACAACATGATGTCGATGGTTGTTGTTTCGCGCCTTAACAATTGATACACCTCTCGTCGGGTGTTGATCTTATCGGTGCAGACCAATGTTATTCCTATAAACAAACTAAAGAAACATGCAATAATTAATAAGATAAAAGCAATCTGAATTACAACATCAATACCCATAAGTAGAAGTTGGGCATTCGGTCAGGAGGGCTAGGCCAGGCCAGCCAACCACTTTGGTTAGATCAATTCAGTCTATTACTTTCTAGATTTCATCAAAATGTTTTTTTAATTTGAATGTTCATTACTCCAAAAATGTCCAATAAATTTCCCCAAACTTGGTGAGAAACCAGAACCCACTGTTAATCTATAACTTTCTAAATGATAGCATGCGTTTATCATGACTCAACCATACATACATATAAAAAACAATTGCCCTAGATAAACAACATGCTCTAACCAAACTGCAACTTATGATTCTGTTGAAAGGCTCATGGCACCTCATCTCTTTAATTCTTCAGGCCATAACATAACCAGAAGCATACAAAATCATATCACTAGTACAGATCCTTTCCTCTATGACGGGTCATCACATGACTGAGATTTGTGGGCTGTCGCAGCGGAGTCATCCCAAATGGGCCTAAAAAAAAGCCGACAAAGATATACTCACATAGATTTGTTAGATGTGCTTAAAACTTGAGCCCGTCAAGGATGATAACTATCGGTGACGGGCTCAAATAAAGGCCCGACAAAGATAACCAAAGTTATCTTTGTCGAGCACCAATGGAAGCCCGTCACCAATATTTACCATCGGTGACGCGATAGAAATTACCTCGCTATGGAGATAACAACTAGAACGGACATTATGGCCCATCACCAATGAGTGCCTTCACTGACGGGCTTGTACTAAGGCCCGACAAAGATAACTTTCACAGTCTATAAATACCCCCGATCACCTAGTGTATTGGTTATCCCTTTGCTGGGAGAAGGAGGGGGCAAATTTTTGTCTCTTTTTTCCAAGAAAATTTGAAAAATAGTAAGACCATGCCCTTGTATGTCACATCCTGGGTTTTTCCCTAATTTATTTAAATAATTTACCCCGAGATAATCGGAATTTCGAAATTAACTCGGAGCCAACCAATAATTTTAAAATGCAATTAATAAATGGAAACGACATGGTGGGATTTTTCTTGAATTCTGCATGTCAAAATACGCTAACAGATTTTCTTGGAATTTTTAGAGCACTCTAAGTATTTTTAATCAATTAAATAAGAAATCAGGAATTAAATTAAGTCCCTAAATCCTTTTTCCTTTTTCGTTTTTTCCCCTCCCTATTCCCTTTTGGGCCGTCCTTTTCCCGCTCTTTCCCGCCGCCTGTGTTAGCCCAAGCCGCCCCCTCCCTCGGCGTGGGCCAAGGCCCAAGAGCCGGCCGCGCCTACGCAAAGTCCGGCGCCCTCCTGCGCCGCGGCCACCGACAGTGGGCCCCACCGCTCGAGCCGCCTCCTCGCACCCGGCCGGCCCAACCGCTGCCGCGCCATGGCCGCGCCGCCTACCTCTTTTCGCGCCGTTTCGCGCGCCTCGCGCCGCGTGGGCCCCACGCTGGGCTCGCCCGCGCCGTCGCACCCGTGCCCGCCTTTCCGCGCGCCGCAACAACCGCCGCCGCCCCGAAACGACCACCGGTTATCTTCTCTCTCTCTCCGAGTCCGAAACGAACGGCGAGGTTTTCCCGGCCATCCCGTGCCCGATTCGATCTCTTTCCGCCCTATAAAATCCCCTCTCTCGCGCCGCCGTGTGTTTCCTTTGTTTCCCGTTAGGTTTAGCCCCAAAATCGCCGTCGGCGTCGCTTTCTTCCCGCCGCCGGTGGCGCCGTTTTCTTTTTCTTTTGCATTCGCCGTGTCGCGCGCCGCCGCTGGGGCTCGCCGCCACCGCGCGCCGCCGCTCGCCGAGCCGTCCCGGCCGCCGTGCCGCCAAGGTCGTCGGGCAAAACCCTCGGCCACCGCCGCCGCCGCCGCCGCCGCCCGTGAAACCCTAACCCTAACCCTAGCCTTCGCCCCGCCGTCCGATCGCGGCCGGTCCGCCGCTCGGATCTCGCCACGTGGCGCAATCCGGCCGCCGCGCCCCGGCTCCGCGTGCGCCAGCCCGGTGTCGGCGTCGGCCCTAGGGCCGACGCCATCCGCCGACGTCGTGCTTGGCGTCAGCCACTGCGCCGCGCGTTGATGACGTCATCGGGGACTTAATTGCGCAATAAATAATTTAGTCTTTTCTGTTTAGTTTAAAAATCGCAATTAAACTTCTAAAATTCATATCTTTTGAACCCGAGCTCCGTTTTAGCCCATTAAAATTTCATTAAATCCAGAAAAATGTCAAGAATCCGTTAAAAATACTTTCCAGTGCTGTTTCAGTAGACTTTTAGGGTGTTTGTTGAGTGCTTTGTTTGTCGTGTAGATCCCGAGTTTTCCGGCGAGCCCATTCTCTTCAAGTAGTCGCCGAAGTTTCTCGTCTCCGAGCAAGGCAAGTCATACCTTACATTGACCATATTGTACCTATTTTATGTAAATACCTCTTTTTCGTTCAAATACTGCACATGTTTTAGAATGTCTTTTCATGGGATGTTTATACCTATTGTACTCAACCATAGGGTTGTTTACCTTATACCATTGATAACTTGGGGTCCAATGTGACTAGATGATAGTTTAAGGTTGCTTAGTTATGCTTAGCGCAACTAGCTCACTTAAGGGAATCACACTAATCAAGTTTATTACTAAAGTTGACCTTCCGATGATATTAAGATATAACCTTGTTTTTAATAATATTGAATTATGAAAAAGGTGGGTCATGAGCACATGGTTGGACTTTGGTTAGCGTGCTCATGACGATTAAGGACCGGTTCTCGGGAAACCCTGGAAGAAATGCTGTGCATACCACAAGCCAGCATGGGTAATGGCTGGGTCTGTAGCGTAGCTGTCTCTAGTCGACGTATCCCAGAGAGGGTGGGCGTGATGGAGTTGGGTCGGCCCCGGTTTTAAGGGTTGATCAGCTTCCGGATTCACCGCGGCACTAGAGGGGGCTGCCCATTACCCAATGGGAATGGGGGCGAAACCTTGGTGTGGTACGATTGACTAGAGGGTTATGTGAAGGGTCCTGTCACGGTTCCTTTCCGGGCACCATGGTGGTGCACCGGCGCACGGTAACGTGTTGTGGGATTGTGTCTTGTGGGTACGCTTGTACACCTCTCGATCGGAGTAAAAACTATTCGAATAGCCGTGCCCACGGTTACGGCGATCGACGATTCACCTTGATTAGTCTCATTTATTTATTCGAATGAAATGTGGAAGCATGACTAGTGCGGTGGATGGATGGGCCTGTTGCAACGTGGTTTGAGCGTTGGACAGTGTTTATTTAATACCGCTTAAATCTTTCTACTGTTTTCTGTCTTCAAATATTGTTATTATATTCTCAAAATGCTGTTTATGCAAATTGAGCCCCTTGACCTTTCCTTGTTATTTATCTTGCATCATGTCCCCTTTTCCGGTGTGACTTGTTGAGTACGGTGGTTGTACTCGCCTTGCTTCTTTTCCCCTTCTGCCGAGAGGTTGAGATCGAGGTCTCCGAGGAGGTGTAGGCTTGTTCTCGTCAAGGTTTAGCCGTGGAGTTGGTGTTCCGCTTCGCTCGTGTCAAGTTTAGCTTAAGTTAGTTTTTTTTCCTTTCCGCTGCATTTGTGTAACTCTTTTATATTGTTTCTAAGACGAGGATTCTCAGTATTATCAATAACGTCGATTTGTGTACCTCGGTGATGCCCGGACGAGGTGTAATGCACAAATTAGTGCAGAATTCGTGTGAATTTCTCGGCGTGACAAGTTGGTATCGAGCCTTCTGTGGATCGTAGGACAAGCCAACTGGAAACCTTAAGAGCCCTCTAATTCTTTTCATGTGCATATGTTTTGAAAAAAAGGGGTGTTTTGAAAAGTGGAGTCGGTCTAGGGATTAGGAATTGCGAAAATGGGATGTTGGTCGTGGGTTTTTGAGCATGTTTTGATTTTCCCACTCCTTTGTTTCTATAGATGGTAGGTTCCCGACGCGCACGCGGAAAAGGGATGACAGCTTCGTGCGGAGCCGGCGCGTATGGCCCTTGCGGTTGGATACCCCGAAGCACCGGAGTATACAACGGTTGCGCCTCTCGGTGGCGAGGTGCCCTACCGTGTTCGGTTGGAGGTTCACGGGTTTGTGGGAACGTGTCTTCCCAACATGGAGGTCACAGCTTCCGGAGGCACGTCGATCACGCCTGTCAAGAAGCCGCCTACCCGATGTTAGCCAGGATGAGGGAGCCGCATGACGCCGACCTTCGCACCTCCTCCTACCGCTACCATCCCCGTCGAGGTAGTTCCTCGAGAGGTCGGTGCATTCAAGTCTACGGCAGAGGAGAATGACTCTACCCTCGATCACATGTGCACCGTGCTCAAAGGACTGGATCGAGATGCACTCGACCTACACAAGGCGACCAAGGAGCCGAACGACAAGAAGATGCGAGGATCGCGCGACCGCGGGGCGAAGTGGTTCGTCGAAGAAGGAGGTAGCCGAGTTGAAGGGACTTCCGCCACCGGTTGGGGTTGGACTCCGCACTACGCCTCGGAAGACCACCACCGCGCCTGTCCGTATCCAGTGGCACCTCGGATTCCACCGCCTTCTCCACCTCCACCCGCTCCGGTTCCCGCGCCGGTTCCAGGTTCCTCCTGCTGCGTTCGCCTCACCTTTGCTCCGGCTTCGGCGAATCAAGGCGGAGGTGGCGTAATGGTTGGATCTCCGTCTCCGGTGACTCAAGCTCGAGAATTCGGTGAAGACATGGACTCCGAAGAGACTCAAGATTCCTCGGAGGGAAGAGGCAGGATCGGTTGGGCTACGGCAACCGATTCAGAAGAGTCCAAGTCTGAGGTAACACCCGAGGACTCCAAGAGCCGTTCGGAAGAATGGGGATCTTCCGAAGGAAGCGCTTCGACTCCTCGTCTCATGGATCGTTCTAGTTGCCCTCCTTAGTTTTACCATTTAACTTAGTTTGTCTTCTTGGTAGTTGTGTGATAGGTCTGTGTGTGGGATAGTCGGCGATCGATATCAAGTGTGATATGACTCACCAATTAAGGATGTTTGGTGTTTTTCCTTGCTTTTAGTCAAGATCGAACAATGCATTTGAATTCAAATAATAAAGATTAGTTCTAAGTCTTTCTGTTTTTCTTCTTCTCTCTCTTCGGTCGGTCGTCTCCTTCGGATGGTGAACACCGGACCGGCGGGCGAAACAGAACAATGGGCATCAAAGCCAACAACAACGAGGCTCACGACGCCAATGGCAATGCTCCTCCACCGCCACCCGAGAACCCCACCATTGCTCAAGTGCTCGCTTCACAGACACAGATGATGGCTGCAATGATGCAGCAAATGCAACAACAACACCATCGGATGCAATGGCAGATGCCGCAACAAATGCAAGAACAAAGAAGAAAACAATCCGCTTGCCGCCCCACCACCCCCCCAAGCCGCGAGTTCCTTCGTGTCCGACCGCCGACCTTCTCCAGCACCACTAATCCCATGGAGGCTAATGATTGGCTTCATGCCATAGAGAAGAAGTTAGATCTGCTGCAGTGCACGGATCAGGGGAAAGTCTCGTTTGTCACTCATCAGTTACAGGGCCCTGCTTCACTTGGTGGGAGAACTACTTGGTTACTCGCCGGCGGAGCAAAGCAGCTTACGGGAAGAGTTTCGTCGCAGCTTTCAGGGACCGCACACATTCCTCGGGAATAGTTGCACGTAAAAGCGTGAGTTCCGTTCTCTTGAGCAGGGTAACGATCGCATCGAGTATCCGCACGATTTCAATCGTCTTGCCCGTTATGCCCCGGAAGATGTGCGCACCGATGCGAAAGGCAGAAAAGTTTTTGGTGGTTTGGATGATGAACTCACGGACAAGCTTATCTCCTGGAGAATATGCTAACTTTGAGAAGTGGTTGACAAGGCCATTCGACAGAAGATTAGCGCAACAAGATGATCAAGAAGAGAAAAGTATTCCAGTCCCGACCTCCTCAACAGCAGGGAAATCAGCAGAGGCCGCGTTTCATGCCTGGAAGTCAGAGTGGACCTACCACCATGATTGTTCGTCGCATCGACCTTATCACCCGGGAATTTTCAAGCGCAGTAGTGGCGGTGGTCAACAACAGATACTCCGGCCTCGCGCCCTCCAACGGCGCCATCCCGGAATACATCACACCACCACCTCCAAGGAAGGACTCGGGGCAAGCCAGAGTCTGTTTCAACTGTGGTAATCCGGGCATTTTGCGCACAAGTGTCCAAAGCCAAGACGCGCTGGGCCAAGGTTCATCCAGGCTCGAGTCAACCATGCGTCCGCCGAGGAAGCACGCACCGCTCCCGAAGTTATACGGGTATGTTTCGTAAACTTTACTCCTGCCACAGTATTATTTGATTCGGCGCTACACATTCATTTATCTCAAAGCGCTTTGTTGGGGCACATGGGTTGTCGGTAGTGGGACTTAAGATACCTATGCGGGTTCAAACCCCGGAAACCACTTGGAGACCACTCGCATTGTCCCTCGGTGACCATAGAAATCCAAGGATCTATGTTTCTAGCCAACCTTATCCTCCTTCAGTCCAAAGGCATAGATGTCATTCTTGGGATGGATTGGTTGTCCGACATAAGGGAATAATTGACTGCGCTAGACGCACCATTACTTTAATTAATATGAAAGGAGAAAGAGTTGTTTTTCGCTCTCCCATGCAAGTCAAGCCCGTAGCAAGTTTGAATCATATTTCCACCGGGGAATCATCCGAAATGGCGGCAAAGACCCTGTGAAGTTTGAGGATATCCCCATCGTCGAGAATACCACGAAGTTTTCCCGAGGACTTAACTCGATGCCGCCAAAAAGGGAAATTGAATTCGGATTGATCTAGTACCCGACCGCCCCAATACACAAGAGGTCAGTATAGGATGGGAGCCAACGAGTTGGCCGAAGTAAAGAAGCAAGTAGATGAACAGTTGCAAAAAGGGTATATTTGCCCGAGCACGTCGCCTTGGGGTGCTCCGGTGATTTTCGTGGAAAAGAAAGACAAGACCAAGAGAATGTGTGTCGACTATCGCGCACTCAATGAGGTTACTATCAAGAACAAGTATCCCTACCACGGATTGATGATTTATTCGATCAACTCAAAGGGGCCAAGGTATTTTCCAAGATAGACCTGCGATCGGGCTATCATCGGTTGAGGATTCGGGAAGAGGACATTCCCAAGACCGCCTTCACCACTGTGTATGGACTGTACGAGTGTACGGTCATGTCTTTTGGTTAACCAACGCACCACTTTCTTTATGAATCGATGAACAAGGTGTTTATGGAGTTCTTGGATAAATTTGTGGTGGTGTTCATTGACGACATTTTGGTCTACTCTAAGTCGGAGGAGGATCATGAGCAACATCTTCGGACGAGACTCGAGAAGTTGAGAGATCATCAACTCTACGCCAAGTTTAGCAACTGTGCTTTCTGGTTAAAGGAGGTACAGTTCCTCGGCCACATTGTGAATGCCCAAGGAGTAGCCGTGGATCCAGCAAATGTGGAATCAGTTACCAAGTGGACCCCGCCTAAAACGGTTACGCAGATCCGAAGTTTCCTTGGACTTGCGGGTTACTACCGCCGCTTCATTGAGAACTTCTCCAAAATCGCCAAGCCGATGACTCAACTGTTGAAGAAAGATGAGAAGTTTAAGTGGTCGGCAGAATGCAACAAGAGTTTTGAAGAGCTCAAGAGAAAGTTGGTGTCTGCACCAGTGTTAATACTGCCCGACCCAGCAAAGGACTTCCAAGTTTATTATGATGCATCTCGCCAAGGGTTGGGATGTGTGTTGATGCAAGAAGGCAAAGTGGTCGCATATGCATCTCGTCAATTGCGCCCACACGAAAACAACTACCCCACTCATGATCTGGAGTTATCCGCAGTGGTTCATGCACTGAAGATCTGGCGACACTACCTAATTGGTAATCGTTGTGAAGTGTATACGGATCACAAAAGTCTTAAGTACATTTTCACCCAACCGGATTTAAACCTCCGACAGAGAAGATGGTTGGAACTGATCAAAGATTATGACTTAGGGATACATTACCATCCCGGCAAAGCTAATGTGGTTGCGGATGCACTAAGCCGAAAGAGTTACTGCACCACCCTCAGTGTCGAAGGAATGTGTGACCAGTTGCAGCAGGAATTCGAGAATCTAAATCTACGAGTGGTGGATTTTGGTTTTGTGGCTGCTCTGGAAGCCCAACCCACTCTCATTGATCAAATTCGGGCTGCTCAGGCATCAGATCCCGAGATGGCTGAACTCAAGAAGAACATGAGAGTCGGAAAAGCTCGTGGTTTTACGGAAGACGAACACGGCACAATCTGGATGGGAAAGAGATTGTGTGTGCCAGAAGACAAGGATTGGAAAAAGATGATCCTTACGGAAGTTCACCAAACCCAATACTCAATTCACCCGGGCAGTACAAAGATGTATCAAGATCTTAAAGAAAAGTTTTGGTGGGTCAGTATGAGGAGGGAGATAGCTGAGTTTGTTGCACTTTGTGATGTTTGTGTGCACGGGTTAAGGCGAACATCAACGGCCCGCCGGACTATTGCAACCACTTCGATTCCAGAGTGGAAATGGGAAGAAATTGGAATGGATTTCATCACGGGTTTACCCCGCACAACGTCGAGATATGACTCAATTTGGGTCGTGGTGGACCGACTCACCAAGGTGGCCCATTTCATACCGGTACATACTACCTACTCGGGGAAGAAGTTAGCAGAGCTTTATCTCGCAAGGATCATGTGTTTGCATGGCGTGCCTAAGAAGATCGTGTCCGATAGGGAAGTCGGTTACTTCCAAGTTCGGAAGAAGTTGCAAGAAGAGCTCGGTACCCGTTTGAATTTTAGCACGGCCTATCATCCGCAAACAGACGGTCAAGCGAGAGAGTGAATCAGATTTTGGAAGACATGCCGAGAGCATGCGCGCTCGATTTTGGAAAAGCGTGGGACAAAAGCTTGCCCTATGCAATTCTCTTACAACAACGGCTTATCGTGCCGCATTCGATGGCACCGTACGCAACCGTATGGACGGAAATGCCGCACACCCCTATTCGGGATCGACGGGTGAGCGCCGCTTGTTTGGCACGAAGTAATAAGTGAAGCAGAGGAAAAGGTCCGAGCGATTCGGGAAAGGTTGAAGATTGCGCATCCCCGACGAAAGAGCTATGCGATAATCGTCGAAGAGATCTCGCTTTTGAAGCGGGGATTTTGTGTATCTTCGCGTTACACCACTCCGGGAGTACACCGTTTCCAAACCAAAGGTAAGTTGGCACCACGTTTTGTGGGACCATACAGGGGTTCGGAACGTCGAGGAGAAGTGACTCTATCACCGGAGCTTCCTCCAACATGACTGTATTCATGACGTGTTTCATGTGTCCCGCTTAAAGAAGTGTTTAAGGGTACCGAAGAGCGGCGAGTCCGACTGATTGAAATCCAAGAGGACTTAACCTATGTAGAGAGAGCAGACGTATTCTTGAGGTCGGTGAAAGAAGGACTCGGAACAAGGTTATCAGGTTTTGCAAGGTTCAATGGACTCATCACTCCGAGGAAGAAGCTACTTGGGAACGAGAAGATGAGCTAAAGGCCGCGCACCCGCAACTTTTCGCCAGTACCTCCGAATCTCGGGGTTGAGATTCCGTTTAAGGGGGGGTAGGTTGTCACATCCTGGGTTTTTCCCTAATTTATTTAAATAATTTACCCTGAGATAATCGGAATTTCTGAAATTAACCTGGAGCCAACCAATAATTTTAAAATGCAATTAATAAATGGAAACGACATGGTGGGATTTTTCTTGAATTCTGCATGTCAAAATACGCTAACAGGATTTTTACTGGAATTTTTAGAGCACTCTAAGTATTTTTAATCAATTAAATAAGAAATCGGAATTAAATTAAGTCCCTAAATCCTTTTTCCCTTTTTCTTTTTTTTCCCCTCCTTTTTCCCTTTTGGGTCGTCCTTTTCCCGCTCTTTCCCGCCGGCCCAGTTCCGCCCAAGCCGCCCTCCTCCTCGGCCAGTGGGCCAAGGCCAAGAGCCGCCGCGCTACGCAAAGTCCGACGCCTCCCTTGCGTCGCGGGCCACCGATGCAGTGGGCCCCACCTGTCGAGCCGCCTCCCTCGCACCCGGCCGGCCAACCGCCGCCGCCATGGCCGCGCCGCCTACTCTTTTTTCGCCGTTTCCGCGCGCTCGCGCCGCGTGGGCCCCACGCCGGCTCCGCCCCGCGCCGCCGCACTCCGTGCCCGCCTTTCCCTCGCGCCGCAACAACCGCGCCGCCCGAAACGGTCGCCGGTTATCTTCCTCTCTCTCCGAGTCCGAAACGAACGGCGAGGTTTTCCCGCCATCCGTGCCCGATTCGATCTCTTTCCGCCTATAAAATCCTCTCGCGCCGCCGTGTGTTTCCTTTGTTTCCCGTTAGGTTTAGCCCCAAAATCACCGTCGCGTCGCTTTCTTCCCCCGCCGTGAGCGCGTTTTCTTTTTCTTTTGCGTTCGCCGTGTCGCGCGCCGCCGCTCGCCGGCTCGCCGCCGCGCGCGCCGCCGCCGCGAGCCGCCCCGCCGCCGTGCCGCCAAGGTCGTCGGGCAAAACCCTCGCCGCCGCCGCCGCCCGCGCCGCCGCGCCGCCCGTGAAACCCTAACCCTAACCCTAGCCTTCGCCCTGTCGTCCGATCGCAGCCGGTCCGCCGCTCGGATCTCGCCACGTGACGCAATCCGCCGCCACGCCCCGGCCTCGCGTGCGCCAGCCAGTGCCGTCGCCCCCCTAGGGTCGACGCCACCCCGCCGACGTCATGCCGACGTCAGCCCTGCGCCGCGCGTTGATGACGTCATCGTGGGACTTAATTGCGCAATAAATAATTTAGTCTTTTTCTGTTTAGTTTAAAAATCGCAATTAAACTTCTAAAATTCATATCTTTTGAACCCGAGCTCCGTTTTAGCCCATTCAAATTTCATTAAATCCAGAAAAATGTCAAGAATCCATTAAAAATACTTTCCAGTGCTGTTTTAGTAGACTTTTTAGGGTGTTTGTTGAGTGCTTTGTTTGTCGTGTAGATCCCGAGTTTTCCGGCGAGCCCGTTCTCTTCAAGTAGTCGCCGAAGTTCCTCGCCCCGAGCAAGGCAAGTCATACCTTACATTGACCATATTGTACCTATTTTATGTAAATACCTCTTTTCGTTCAAATACTGCACATGTTTTAGAATGTCATTTCATGGGATGTTTATACCTATTGTACTCAACCATAGGGTTGTTTACCTTATACCATTGATAACTTGGGGTCCAATGTGACTAGATGATAGTTTAAGGTTGCTTAGTTATGCTTAGCGCAACTAGCTCACTTAAGGCAATCACACTAATCAAGTTTATTACTAAAGTTGACCTTCCGATGATATTAAGATATAACCTTGTTTTTAATAATATTGAATTATGAAAAAGGTGGGTCGTGAGCACATGGTTGGACTTTGGTTAGCGTGCTCATGACGATTAAGGACCGGTTCTCTGAAACCCCGGAAGAAATGTCGTGCATACCACAAGCCGGCATGGGTAATGGCTGGGTCTCGTAGCGTAGCCGTCTCTAGTCGACGTATCCCAGAGAGGGTGGGCGTGATGGAGTTGGGTCGGCCCCGGTTTTAAGGGTTGATCAGCTTCCGGATTCACCGCGGCACTAGAGGGGGCTGCCCATTGCCCGACGGGAATGGGGGCGAAACCTTGGTGTGGTACGATTGACTAGAGGGGGTTATGTGAAGGGTCCTGTCACAGTTCCTTTCCGGGGCACCATGGTGGTGCACCGGCGCACGGTAACGTGTTGTGGGATTGTGTCTTGTGGGTACAGTTGTACACCTCTGATCAGAGTAAAAACTATTCGAATAGCCGTGCCCACGGTTACGGGCGATCGACCAGATTCACCTTGATTAGTCTCATTTATTTATTCGAATGAAATGTGGAAGCATGACTAGTGCAGGTGGATGGATGGGCCTGTTGCAACGTGGTTTGAGCGTTGGACAGTGTTTATTTAATACTGCTTAAATCTTTCTACTGTTTTACTGTCTTCAAATATTGTTATTATATTCTGCAAATGCTGTTTATGCAAATTGAGCCCCTTGACCTTTCCTTGTTATTTATCTTGCATCATGTCCCCTTTTCCGGTGTGACTTGTTGAGTACGGTGGTTGTACTCAGTCTTGCTTCTTTTTCCCCCTTCAGTGCCAGAGGTTGAGATCGAGGTCTCCGAGGAGGTGTAGGCTTGTTCTCGTCAAGGTTTAGCTGTGGAGTTGGTGTTCTCCTTCGCTCGTGTCAAGTTTAGCTTAAGTCAGTTTTTTTTCCTTTCCGCTGCATTTGTGTAACTCTTTTATATTGTTTCTAAGACGAGGATTCTGTATTATCAATAACGTCGATTTGTGTACCTCGGCTGATGCCTGGACGAGGGTGTAATGCACAAATTAGCTGCAGGAATTCTGGTGTGAATTTCTGGGCGTGACATTGTAGCTCCATGGTCTTCGCACCCTCCAGATTATTTCCTTCTCGCCCGCCATCTTTTGTCGCTCTTGTGATAGGTGTCTTCTTCCATATCACCCCAAATGCTCAGGATATCTCCGTCGAAGAGGGTGTAATGCCCATCTGCATTGACAAGTAAAAATAATAAGCTTTCATCTTTGTACCATATATTTGCTTGAGTACATTATGCTCCATTGCTCCTCAGTACAAAGACTTGTACTAACATGCAAGAGGATGCTTTGAACACTTGTATAGATATGGCGAGTGAAAAAGGGCTCATCCTCTCCTAGCGGGTAATCAAGATTCCATCGACCGCGACTCCCTCGAGTGTGGCATTTGCTTCCTGCCTTTTGAAGATGGAGTTTACATGGTAATCCTAGAAATTGTATCAGATCATTCTGAAGAAGACGAGACAGTGGTCGGCGAAGAAGGCGTTGGGGCCCCTTCATGGACCAGCAGCATGATGCGGTGTGGATGCTGATGAGACAACCAAGGTGACCTACTCCATCGACTGTGACTCGCTCGAGTGTGACATTTTCTTCCTGTCTTCTGAAGCTCAAGTTCACATGGTACTCCTATACATTGCAACACATCATTTTGAAGAAGACGTCAGGGCCACTTCACGGACCAGTAGCGGGGTGCGGTGTGGTTGCCGACGAGATGGCCAATGTGACCTACTCCATCGACCGCGACTCGCTCGAGCGTGGAATTACCATCGTCCATGGATTACCATGTAAACTCGAGCTTCAAAAGGCAGAACGATGGTATAACTGCTAATTCGAAAGGCAGGAATATGGTATAACTGTTGATTAATCCTTTGAGGGGTAACCAACGGTATAGTTAAACACTTAAAACCTTCCCCTTTTCTCATTGCTATTTTTATATTAATATGATGGATTCATAAATTATTTGTTGTTGTGTTTTAGTGAGGAGGAATACAAGGTGACCATAAAGCAAGCCTCCAAAACAGATCTACACAACCTTTAGCAGATTTTGTCTGAAAAACAAAGGGAGTTGCCGTGGGACACTATTCAAGTTTTTGTCCACAGATCATGTTTTTTGCAATGGAATTTATTCCTCCCATGATTGAACTGACTGATGATTATGGTACAAGAGGTGCTCCCCTCACAAGTCAGTTTAGGGGGTCACCTCTTGTACAATAATCATAAGTCAGTTCAGTCATGGGCGAAATATGTTCCACTGCCAAAAACATTATGGAGAATATGGCAATCGGACATCCTCATGGCAAGCTTATCCGATTGAAAATAGGGATATGTTATATTTATGGATTATGTAAACCGACTATGACTTGGGTGTTACGTTGCCGATTAGATAAGGCAACGGCTCATAATCACAACTTGGTAAGATTGAGGAAACTGACTTAGAGTATGATAGGGTTTTTGACTTGTAAGCCCGCCCTCCAAGACTATATAAGGGGGGTAAGGTGCGTCCCTTGAGGGATATCAGATTTAGGAGATCAGACATATGCAACACAAGAGTGACAGATCTTGAGATTAATAAACACTTGGCGGATCAAATCTCCGAAACAGAGTAGGGTATTACCTCACGAGAGGGCCCGAACCTATCTAAACCTTGTTTTCCACTTAACCCATCGTGCTTGGCGATCTTGACTGCACCCCCAAATTTCTATGGCCGAAACCAAGTTTCAACAGTTGGTGCACCAGGTAGGGGCCCACGCGTCAAGACTTCTTCCTCAATCTCGCCGGCAAGTGCGATGGGATCTTCATCAAGCGTCGACGACTTCGCCGCCAAAGGATTCGACAAGATATCCCTCCTCGACTCGGATTCGGACCAGTCGGGAGCGGGAACCCGCTCGGCGCCGTTCAGGTTACCGAAGAACGCCGAGATCTATGACAAAGTTCTGACTTCCAAGTTGGAGTCCATCCACTCGGAAGGAGGAATCCGCTCGGCGCCGTTCGGATTACCAAACGCCGCTAAGATCTACAACCATCTTCTGACCTCCCCGTCGGAATCGATCCACTCGGGAGGAGAAACCCTCTTAGCACCGTTTGGGTTACCAACGCCGCCGAGGTCTATTGAAAACTCCTCTCTTCCAAGTCAAAAACAACTCACTCGGAAGAACCGCCGTCATCAAGCTATGACCCGGACTGGAACGATCCAGATTCAAGCGATCTGGGTTCAAGGGTAGTCACCGTCATCCTCCAACCGTTCAGGTCATGCTCATCCACGGAGCTTGATGAGTGTCTCAGCTCTTCAGACTTCGATGACCTCTACGGCATCTCCACGGACAAGGCCAACAACTCCGACTGCGAAAAGGACTATGAGCCGAAGTGCTTCGACATCCTCATGGCTGAGCTGGCCGAGACCGACTCAGCAATGGCTCGCAGGATCGCAGAGGAAGAACAAACCAGGCTAGAGCAGGAGCGCAAGCTGGTGGAAGAGGAGAATAGGCGCAAGGAAGAGGCCGATAGGAGAAAACGAGACCTGAGGGCTACTGGACGATCCGCTCGGGAGGCCATACTTCAGACGCGAGTCGACAACACCAACATCTTCCAGACGCCTCAACAGAACGCCGTTGCCGCCATTACCCTCCTCGACACTGTTATCGAAGCAGCACCTGCCACGGTAACACCTATCCTGGACAAGATCAAGACCATTGTCGCGGCTACAGCCAACTGCTCTCCCTCCACCTCAGCGCGAAGGCCGACTGAGTCCATCGCTGAAACGCCCGACAGAAGCCGACTTCCGCCGCTGTGGTCAAAGGATTACACGAGGCCCGAACAAGCCCGGACGACCACTAGGTCAAGAGACCCCTGCCACGAGACCACACGGAAGCATCAAGAGCAATCGACCGATTCCTACGAAAAACAGCATGGACGACCAACCATCCACGACCGGGTCCGCCTCAGCAACAACTCCGACTACCGAAGCGGCCAACAAAGGACCCCGCCGAGTGATCTGCGGGAAGTCCTTGACCGGCGCTATCAAGAGCGAGAGCAGCGCTCCCACGAAGATCGAAGGAGATCGCCCGACAGCAACGACGACGGAGTACCTGCGTTCACTCGGGACCTGTGCCGAGTGCATTGGCCGAGTGGTTTTAAGCCGACAGAAATCGAGAAGTACGATGGAAAAACCGACCCCGAGTTGTGGCTGACCGTGCACACCCTCGCCATCCGCGCAGCAGGAGGTGACAACAAGGTCAAGGCCAATTACTTACCTGTTGCCCTCGCCAACACGGACTGGAACTGGCTCACGAGCTTGCCAAGAGGCTCGAGTGGCTCGTGGAGTGAGCTCCGGGACCACTTCATCGCTAATTTGTAGGGCACTTTTGAAAGGCCTGGGACCAACTTTGATCTCTACAATGTCATCCGAAGCCGACGAGCCGCCGAAAGACTACATCCGACGCTTCGAAAAGCGCAACAAGATCCCCAACATCACCGACGACATCATAATCGCCGCCTTCCGAAAGGAGTCCGTCATGAGTTGCAGATCGGAAAGTTTGGGTGTAAGCCACCGAAGACGGTGAAGCAAACGTTTGAGACAATAACTCCTACGCCAAATCCAACGACGCAATCAAGGCGGCGCGGCAAGATCGTCCCGACAAAAGGGACGACAAGCAATCGGGAGGAAGCCGACATCCTAAGAAGGATACCGCAACAACAATCATGGCCGAAAGACCGCAAGCGCAGCCCGAGGACCTGGTTGCCACGACGTCCAACTCCCAACGCCGCCCCCGAGTCGTGGCCTATGACACAATCATGAACGCTCAATGCACGCATCATCCAAATCACAAGCATGCGGCCAAGGACTCGCTTCATCTACAAGCACTCGCCGAGCGATGCGGCACGCCTAAACAAGAAGCCGACTGACGAAGTCGGCCCATCGGGACCAAGAAGAACTCCTACGCCAAATCCAACAACGCAATCAAGGCGGCGCGGCAAGATCGGCCAAACAAAAGGGATGACAAGCAATCGGGAGGAAGCCGGCATCCTAAGAATGATACCGGCAACAACAATCATGGCCAGAAAGACCGCAAGCGCCGGCCTGAGGACCTGGTTGCCACGACGTCCAACTCCCAACGCCGCCCCCGAGTCGCGGCCTACGACACAATCATGAACGCTCAATGCATGCATCATCCAAATCACAAGCATGCGACCAAGGACTGCTTCATATACAAGCAATTCGCCGAGCAGTATGCGGCACAGCTAAACAAGAAGCCGGCCGACGAAGCCGGCCCATCGGGGACCAAGAAGAACAACCCGACTGGAAATTCAGAACCTTTCCAAGACCCCGTGGGCGAGCTAAATCACATCTTCGGAGGGCCGCAAGCTTATGAGTCCAAGAGAAAGCAAAAGCTGACCGACCGTGAGGTCAAAGCGGCACAACCCGAAGTCCCACAATACCTACGGTGGTCGGATGTCGTCATCACGTTTAACCGCTCGGATCATCCTGACCGAGTGGTTCACCCGGGGCAGTATCCCCTGGTACTAGACCTGGTGGTTCGGAACATCAAGCTGAAGCGCGTCCTCATTGATGGGGGCAGCGCCCTTAATATCCTGTTTGGCAAGACCCTGGACAAGATGCAGATTCCAAGGTCCGAATTGAAGGCAAGCTCAGCCCCTCTTCCACGGAGTTATCCCGGGGCTATCATCCACACCACTCGGGCACATCACCCTTCCAGTCACCTTCGGAGTTCGGGAGAACTTCCGGACGGAGAACATCACCTTCGAGGTGGCTGACTTCGAGACAGCCTACCACGCAATCATTGGAAGGCCTGCGCTCGCCAAGTTCATGGTGATACCACACTACACCTACCTCCGCATTAAGATGCCTGGCCCCAACGGCGTCATCACCCTATGCAGCGATGTCAAACAAGCCTTTACCCGCAACAAGGAAAGATGCGACATGGCCCAATCTCGTGAGAGATCACGTGGCCAGGGAAGAAATCCGACCGGCTGCATCAACATCCAAGAGGGTGAAATCCCCACGAAGAAGATAGCCAAGTCGGGACAAGGCGACGCGAACGAGGAAAATCTCCTTGATCCATCGGATCCTTCCAAAACCGATGTAATCGGCGCCGAGCTAGATCCTAAACAGGAAAGCGTGCTCATCACCTTCCTTCAAAATAATAAAGATGTTTTTGCTTGGAAACCATCTGATATGCCTGGAATTCCTAGGGAGGTGATCGAGCACTTTTACACGTCAAAGATGATGCGAAACCTATCAAACAACGATTATGCCGTTTTGCTCAGGATCGAAAAGATGCCATCATGGAAGAACTCACAAAACACTTAGCCGCTGGTTTCATTAAAGAAGTTCTCCATCCCGACTGGCTGGCTAGCCCGGTCCTGGTCCGAAAGAAAACAGGCAATGGCGGATGTGCGTTGACTACATCGATCTCAACAAAGTCTGCCCTAAAGATCCATTCGGGTTGCCTCGCATCGACCAAGTCGTAGATTCAACGGTCGGCTGCCAGCTATTGAGTTTTCTGGACTGTTACTCGGGCTACCATCAGATCAGCTTGAAGGAATCCAACTGCCTGAAAACATCGTTCATCATGCCGTTTGGAGCTTACTGCTACATTACGATGCCCTTCGGTCTGAGGAACGCTGGAGCCACATACTAGCGCAAGATCCAAAGATGCTTTCAGACGCAGATTGGGAAAAACGTGGAAGCTTACGTCGACGATGTTGTCATCAAGACCAAGCAGAAGGAAGACCTGATTGCCGACTTAGAAGAAACCTTCGCAAACATTCGGGCCTTCAGAATGAAGTTGAACCCTAAGAAGTGCATGTTCAGCGTGCCATCAGGCAAACTACTCGGCTTCATGGTGTCCCATCGCAGCATTGATGCTAACCCAGAGAAAATCAATGCTATTTTAAATATGAAGCCCCCGAGTAACCAGAAAGATGTCCAGAAGCTCACTGGCTGCATGGCGGCGCTAAGCCGATTCATCTCCCGACTCGGCGAGCGAGGCATGCCTTTCTTCAAGCTACTGAAGAAAATCGACGACTTCCAGTGGACTACGGAAGCCCACAAGGCCTTTGAAGATTTTAAAGAATTTCTCACGACTCCACCCGTCCTAGCCTCACCCCAACCTTAGGAACCTCTCCTACTGTATGTCTCAGCAACTCACCAAGTGATCAGCACGGTTCTCGTCGTTGAGCGTGAAGAATAAGGACGAGCCAAGAAGATTCAAAGGCCAATCTACTTTGTTAGCGAAGTGCTGGCAGGAGCCAAAATTCGTTACCCCTAGGTACAAAAATTACTATATGGTGTTTTGATAACCGCGAGGAAATTGGTGCACTACTTTCAGGTCACTCGGTCACCGTCGTCACTTCCTTTCCACTCAGCGATTTCATCCACAACCGGGAGGCAACTGGGCGCAACGCAAAGTGGGCTTTGGAACTGATGCCGCTGGACTTAACTTTCAAGGCGAGAACGTCTATCAAGTCATAAGCCCTCGCGGATTTCCTGGCCGAGTGGACCGAGCAACAAGAAGACGTACCTAGGGAAGACTTACAACACTGGACCATGCACTTTGACGGATCCAAGAGGATCACCAGCTTGGGAGCGGGAGTCGTGCTGATCTCCCCGACTGGAGAAAGGCTACGATATGTTCTTCACATTAATTTCTTCGCCTCACACAACGTCGTCGAGTACGAAGCCCTGCTGCATGGCCTGCGACTTGTCGTTTCACTCGGGATACGATGGTTGTGAAAGGAGATTCCTAGCTGGTTGTCAACCAAGTGATGAAAGATTGGTCCTGTTTAAACGACACCATGGAAGCCTATCGGCAAGAAGTTCACAAACTTGAAGACAGGTTTGACAGACTAGAGCTATCCCATCTCTTGAGACATAACAACGAGGCAGCTGACGAGTTGGCGCAGTTCGGGTCCAAGCGACAAGCTGCTCCAACAGACATTTTCGTAGAGCATCTCTATGAGCCGAATGTTGCAACTCCCAACGAGCAAGCTGCAAACCAAGTTGCCATGCTCGATGCCAACTGGAGGACACCGCTCATCAAATTTTTAACTCAGCAAGAGCTGCCGGAAGATCGGGATGAGGCGGAACGAGTCCGACGCCGTTGTCAAGCTTATGTCATGGTCGACTCTAATTTATACAAGAGGAGCCCCTCTGGAGTCATAATGAGATGTATCGCGCCTGAGACGGCAACTACTCATAGATATCCACTCGGGTATATGCGGAAGTCACATGGCTGCACGCACCTTGGTAGGCAAAGCCTACAGACAAGGTTTTTTCTAGCTTACGGCGGTCTCCGACGCCAACAAAGTGGTCCGAACGTGTGAAGGTTGCCAGTTCTTCGCTCGGCAGAGTGATGTTCCATCCCAAGAGCTACAAACAATTCCATTATCTTGGTCGTTTGCGGTATGGGGCTTGGATATGGTCGGTCCATTCAAGAAGGCTCCAGGAGGATTCACGCATCTGTTCGTCGCAATTGACAAGTTTTCCAAATGGATCGAGGCTAAGCCAGTTGCGACGATCATCGCTGACAAGGCACGAGACTTCATCCTCAACATAGTACACCGGTTTGGTTTCCCAAACAGAATGATAACCGAAAACGGAACTCAATTCACAGGAGGCATTTTCAAGGAATTCTATGAAGATTTCGGCATAAAAATCTGCTACGCATCGGTCGCGCAACCCAAAAGTAATGGACAAGTCAAGCGTGCCAATGGCATGGTTCTTCAAGTCATCAAGGCCCGAGTGTTTGACAGGCTCAATCCTTATGCCAGCAAATGGGTTCAAGAGTTACCTTCGCTCCTATGGTCACTGCGGAATACGCCCAGTCGGGCCACCGGCCAAACTCCTTTCTTCCTGGTTTACGGGGCAGAAGCCATGTTGCCGAATGAAATGGAGTACGAATCTCTTCGAGTCCGTAGCTTCAACGACGAACGCTATGATTAAGACCGAGTGGACGACCTAACGCGACTGGAGGAGGCCCATGAGACAACCTTGATCCAGTCAGCAAGGTATCTTCAATGACTTAGACGATACCATAGTCGCAATGTTCGGACGTGAGCCTTCATTATCGGCGATTTGGTTCTACGTAAGACTCAGACCACCAAAGACTGTCACAAATTATCTCCACTATGGGAAGGGCCATATATAATTGCTGAGGTGACTCGACCAGGAGCATATCGACTAAAGCGCGAAGATGGATCCATGGTGGAGAACTCTTGGAACATCGAACATCTTCGACGATACTATGCTTAAATTGCCTTAAGCTTCATGTTATTCTCGACTGCCAACCTCAAGCAAGATGACTTCTTGAGTTGACAGTCGGGGGCTGCACATGTATCAATAAAGCATGGTTTTCTTCGGCAACTTGTTCACATTTGGTTTATCATTGTTTAATGTTTTGATTTGAGTTCAATAGATAAGGACTAAGAATTATTTGATGACCTAATCAAGCTTAGGCTTGGTGACAGTCAAACGAAAATTACTTAAGAAATTTTCTAGGAAGACTCGGGTCAAAGCGTTAACATAAATAAGCCAGATATCTACAAGTTCACACCAAAGTTTACAAACAACATTCACAAAATAATCAGGATCAAAAGTTGTTGACCACATCAGCGGCTACTTTCTTGGCCGACTCCTGTGCTTCACAGATCAACTCCAAGGCCTGCTCGTCTGAAGTGCCATCAGCAAAGCCTTCCCCGACTAAGTCAACATCTATCCGAGGATAGAGTGACTTGCATGTGCAAGGGCAAAGCCTGCTCCCATGGTGGCCGCCTTTCAGATATTGGCTTTGCATTGATCTGGGGCCCTCCTGAGTTTGTCAAAAACCTCGACGGCGTCCAATGAACTGGTCCCGAGCCCATGATGGAATAGCGACAAGAGAATCGGTGTCATCGCGTTAGCAACATCGTCCCTTACGCTTTCGGCCCTTCGGACCCTTTCAACAAAGACATCAAATTGTGCTCGGGTTTTGACCTTATAAGCTGCCAAAGACATATGATTACCCAGCTTGAACATGAAGCAAAATGAAGAGTGCTATCTTGAAAGAATTTACCTTCGAACTCAGACTCCAGCTCTGCTTTGTTGGTGTTAGCTTCTTCAAGCTGGGTCTGGAGCATGTGGACTTCCGACGAGTTCTCTACGACAAGAAAATTTGTTGACGCCAAGATCAAAACAGACTATGAACAAAGGCATAAAGAGACCGAGAGGATTAAACTTACTTCCGACCGAACCCCGGAGGTCAAGGTTCTCTTCCCGGAGCACAGCGATCTCTCGCCGCAGAGCAGCTTCTCTTGATGCAGCTTCCTCCCGAGTGACCTTGAGCTCCTGTTGGATGTTCTCCAAGGAGTTCAGGTGTGGGACCAGCTTCTCAAGTGCATTAGATTTTGTCATCGACCGGCAATATACCCTCTGCATGCGAGTTCCGAGTTAATCAACTAAAAGAAACTACAAGGCTATAACAGAGAAGAATGATGCTTACATTTAACAGCCGGGTGGCTTCATTCAGGCTCTCTACAAGCATGTCTCTCTCTTCGTTTTCTTTCTGCTTGTTCAAGGCGATGCCTTGTTTCAAGCCCTCGGAGTCGCACCACTCTATTTTGATCGGAGGGACCCAAGTCTCAGAAGACTGCAGTCTGGGGATCTCCTCCTCTTCCGCTGATCGATTTAAAGAAGACAAATGAAGACAAAGAAAAAACAGATTGAAGACTAAAGTCAGAAGATCGCTTTAGAGCTTACCAGCTTCGGTGGCCGAGTCCTTGACTGGTACTTTCTGACTGCCTTTCTTTTCTTGGTTTGCACCCGACTGGTTCTCAGTTGGGATCCCTTGAGCGGCAGTCGGGATGTCTTCTTCAGCTGACTGGTTTCCAGCAGGGGCTTCCGGGCGGGTAGTCTGGGGCTCCACCGGGGGCATCCTCACCGGGAGGTGGGGGCTTCACTGAGCACTCTCACTCGGGAGAGGGCCCCGAGATTCTTGTTCGCAGCCTTGTTGTTTCAGCAGTGCAGAAGGCTTTGGGCCCTCACTCTGCCCAGTGGGGTCTATGTTCTGAGGCCTCCTGCAAAGAGAAAGTTGGGAGCAATCGGGATGAAGTCAGAAAGTTTGTCAACAAAGGCATGATTTCAGTTATGAGACATACCTGGTTGATCGGTGAATCTTTGGTGCAGATTTAGGCGATGGCCTCGGAGGGGTCACTTCAGCTTGAGGGGCTGGGACATCGTCATCAGAGTCATCAATCACCAGCCTCCTGTTACTCGCCCGCTTGCTGATATCCTCATCGGCAGCAGCCCTTTTGCCGATCGGATCACTATGGATCTTGACATCGCCGGCTAGTTTCTTCGTAGCTGAGCTGGCGCATCGTCATGATGCACTTTGTACGGCTTCGAGATGATGAAAGCATTTTCCTACAAGGAAGATTTTATCTACACTGAGAGGTGCAATATTAAGATTGAAAGACATTAAAGAGGTTGTGTCAGCTTACCGGAGGAGGAGGACGATACAAGCTGAATGGGAGAATAGGCAGCATGAGGCTGCGCTCGACTGTGATCCCAGAAGAAAAGATCTTGTACATATGGGTCTTCAGGGTCTCGTAGCTTAGGGAGTCGCGGTCCTCCCGATTGGGATCCCTTTCGCCCTCATATTCGAATGCGGGCTTGGATCTTTCCTTAATGGGCACCAGTCGGTTCTTGATGATGTGTCGAGTGATATGTTCCCCCCGAAGGCCCTTCTTCTTCATCTCCAAGATATTTGCCAAGAGCTTGTTGGCTTCATCCCAATCTTGGGCTACCGGCACGGTGCTCCAGTTAGGCCTTGGAACAGGAGGAAGGCCGACAAAGTTGGGCAGACTGGGTTCAAGATTTGAGATGTAGAACCAGTTCTCATGCCAACCTTTGTTGGAGGATTTCAAGGGAAGAGAGAAATAGTCTCTGCGGAGGGATCCGCAGAGCTGAAAGCCGGCCCCACCAACGACGCAGGGTTCATCCTTGTTCGGATGTGGCTTGAGATAGAACATGCGGCGGAAAAGCTGGAAGTGGGGAAGGATGCCGAGAAAAGCTTCGCAGACATGGATGAAGAGCGCAATGTGAAGCATGGATTTGGGGTTCAGATGTTAAAGCTAAAGACCGTAATAATCAAGAAGACCCCGAAAGAACTCGGAAGTAGGAAGGCCGAAGCCACAGTAGAAAAAGGAGGTAAAAACGATGATCTCACCGGTGTTCGGAGTGGGGAACTCCTCGCCGGCCGCCGGGCGCCAGCCGATGATCTCTTTAGGTGGAAGAACTCCGTTCTTCACTTTCTCCCTAAGAGTTGACTCCTTGACATCTGAAGTCGCCCATTGCTCACAAGGGATTTCCTTCTCCCCCGCCATGGATGCGATTTGGGGGAAGCAGAGCTGGCTCAGGAATGGGGATTTGAGGAGGGGATCTTGGGAGCTGGATGCGGAGGCTAGCTTGTGGTTAAGTGCGAGCTCCTGGATCGACAGATTTGGGCGCGCGTGAGCTTAGGGTTTTCTGCTGTCAGCTGGTGAACAGTGCTGCGAAAGAGGAAATTTTTGGGAAGACGAAGTGGCGGGGATGACCTCGAGGCTTCATATAGAGAGTTGAGGGTTTTGCTTAGTCATCTCGCAATTGGGCCGAGCCCATGAGGGACTTGCGGCCCAACTAAGGTGTGGTTTGACGCGTGTCCTTAGGGACTTAAGTGGATGAACTTAAGCAGATTTGCCCTTGCAATATGCACGTGTCACATAGCCCAATACCTTTAAAATCCTTTCATGCCGCGGTTTGCGCAACTTCATGAGAGGTTGGCACGATGCAATTTGGAAGGTGACAAACAGTTAAGCTTTTCATGGTTGTCCTGATGACAGGGACTATTTGGTGTTTAAGCATTTGATTAAATGATTATATCAATGCTATTTTTCCACCTTGGTGAAGATCTTTTTAGATTAAGACCAATATTATGGCGGGAGCTATTTAATATTTTGGTCGTATTTTTCATATGACTGAAAAATTTGTTTACCCATGAGGGTCGATTAAATTATTTGTTCCGAGATGACTCGGGCAGGTTAACTCGGATAAACATGAGCTTACCGAGTGCTTTCTACCCACGAGGGTTGATTGAGCTATTTGTTCTGAGATGACTCGGGAAAATTTACTCGGATAAGCATGAGCTTGCCGAGTGATGAGATTTTTATGATTGCTTTAGCTTAAGCTAAGCATTTATATGAGAATGATTTTTTATAGTTCTTGACTATATGCTTAGTCGGTTTTTGACTAACCACATAGTCGGGGGCTACACCTAATTAGGTGCATCATGAGATGCACCTAGATGTTTATTTTTTGAGAATTTTTGGGATGTTTTCCAGCCCTTCACAGTCTTTGAGCCACTCGGGAGATTCAGGCAGGGATGATGGAACCACTCGGCAACAGAAGCACTCGGCTAGGGAGTCGTTCGGCTGTGTGTTGCTTTGGTTCGAGGCAAAGTTATCTCATCGACTGCAAAGGACTCGGGGGCTACTGTGAAGATTATGGCAATCAGATATCCTCATGGCAAGCTTATCCGATTGGAAATAGGGATAGGTTATATTTATGGATTATGTAAACTGGCTATGACTTGGGTGTTACGTTGCCGATTAGATAAGGCAACAGCTCATAGTCATAACTTGGTAGGATTGAGGAAACCGACTTAGAGTATGATAGGGTTTCTTACTTGTAAGCCCACCCTCCAAGACTATATAAGGGGGTAAGGGGCGTCCCTTGAGGGATATCAGATTCAGGAGATCAGACATATGCAACAAAAGAGCAACAGATCTTGAGATCAATAAACACTCGGCGTATCGAATCCCCGAAACAGGAGTAGGGTATTACCTCACGAGAGGGCTTGAACCCGTCTAAACCTTGTTTTCCACTTAACGCATCGTGCTTGGCGATCTTGACTGCACCCCCAAATTTCTATTTCCGAAACCAAGTTTCGACAAACATGATCTGCGGAACATGATCTGCTGCAGCTGCAACACTGCCTGATTCTTGCTACACATGTTGGGTGAGAATCAGGCAGTGGTGTAGCTACAGACAGATCATGTTTCGCAAATCATGTTTTTTGCAATGAAACATATTCTGCCCATGACTGAACTGACTTATGATTATGGTACAATAGTTTGACCCCCTGAACTGACTTATGAGGGGAGTACCTCTTGTACCATAATCATAAGTCAGTTCAGACATGGAAGGAATATGTTCCATTGCAAAAAACATGATCTGCGTACAAACACTAGAATAGTGTCCCACGACAACTCCCTCTATTTTCTAGACAAAATCTGTTGAAGGCTGTACAGATCTGTTTTGGAGGCTTGCTTTATTGTCATCTTTTATTCCTTCTCACTAAAACACAATAGCAAATAATTTATAAATCCATCATATTAATATCAAAACAGTTATGAGAAAAAGGGAAGGCTTTAAGTGTTTAACCATACCATTGGTCACCCCTCAAAGGATTAATCAGTAGTTATACTGTAGACCCCCATTTTTGGGGACGGGAATCATTCGTGTTCATAGTACCGTTTCCCTGGATCGAGTAGTTTGATACCCACGAATACAGTACTGAATTATCAGGTGCAAAGTGCACGAATAGTCTTACACACAAAAGTATATAAAATAATAAGCCCAAAGGCAATATCCAACACATATAGATCCTCATGGACCGGATACAACCAAATACAGAAGGTAGGTAAGGCAGCAGAGTGGAAGGCAGCGGCTTGTCCATTGCCACAGGCAACGACCGGAGACTAAGACCTATTAGGAACCTTCGTCTTCCTCACCCTCCTGGTAGTAGGCGTACGGGTGTTCAGGGTCTTCATTATCCACATCTGAATGTTTGTGCGTATAGCAAGGGTGAGTACCAACCATACTTAGCAAGTCAACACAGCAAAGATGCATATGATAGGGGATTCTCAAAGGATGGTTGTGGTTCATTCGCACAAAGCAAGTTTTATAATTCTTTTTACAAACCTAACATCTAGCCAGGTCAAGTTTTATTACCATAGTTCATTAAGTCGGCAACGGTTCTGTCCACCATCCATTCTGATTCCAAGGATAACTCCTCGCCACTGGATCGTCATGGCTTTCTGGGGAGTCTACCCCCTTCTCGCTGTTCGAGCAGAGGATCCCCAGCACATAAAATCATCATGCATGCCCATCCAGTCATTTTAAGTTTCTATGTGTCTAGCCAAGAGAGAAACTTGTCACGCCGCTCTATATCCGTGAGCATGGCTATTCGAATAGATTGATTTACTCACACTGCAGTGGATGTACACTTTACCCGTACTCCATGACTGCCCAACGAATGAGCCTACTCCCAACACATGAGACAGTCACGGCAAAACTTTTCAATAACCTCACTTCGGCAGTACCCGCTCCATGAACTTAAATCCTCTTGCACTCTAGCCATCATTTCCTAGCAGTGTGAGGAGTTCTGACGCTCCAGAGGTAAGGAAAAAAACTCACTCAATCCTCGTTCATCACTCAATACGTAGGCCGTAGCCCCATCTCAACAACACAAACCACACCTCAACACCTGAACCACTATGCAGGGATACTGCCTCCGCTCGGCTATCTACTCCGCTAGGTCTATACCATTCGAGAAGTACGGTTGTACTGGCTCGTTCCTCATGGCTCATGGCTCGGTCCTTAGCTGACTAGGGACGGTACTTGCCTTTGCCGGAAACCACCCAAATCATCCAGCCGCCCCAGTCTAAAACATCTGTTTTTTATTTTCAGTTTTCATCAAAACTCATTTTATCATTCTCATGGCAATGTGGCACTCATGTCTCCACATGTCATATTTCAACTATCTTTCCGAAAGGTAGTTTCCCAAGCATATAGCTCTTTGCAAAAGCATGAGTATGCATGAATCTAATAATAGCACCGAGTAACAATGGAATATCATGTATTCAAGCAAATATACGGTAGAAAGCTTTGAAAGTTTACGTAATTTTTACATATTAATGCAGACGAGCTTTACACCATCTTCGACGGAGATGTCCAGAGTATTTGGGGTAACATGGAAGAAGAAGACTATCACAAGGGTGATGAAGATACGTGCGAGAATGAGGACAGAAGCTGAAGCGTGATAAGATCATAGGGCTACAAGGGCACTGACTAGTATTTTTCAAATTTTCTTGAAAAAACAAAAATTCACCCCCCTCAACATCCCATCTATGGGATAACCAACACAATAAGTGAAGGGGGTATTTATAGACCGAGAAGCCCATCAAGTTATCTTTGTTGAGCCAATGTTCAAGCGCGTCACCGATGTACTCATCAGTGACGGGCCATAATGTCGGGTTGTAAGTGTTATCTCAATCGGGCAATAGTTTTGTGCCCATCACCGATGGTACACATCGGTGACGGGCGTTTATGTGTGCCCGACAGAGATAACATTGGTCATCTTTGTTGGGCATTTTTTTGTGCCCGTCACTGATAATTGTAATCCGTTACGGGCTATAGTTTCATGAACATCTAACATGTTTGTGTGTGTATATCTTTGTTAGCATATTTTTAGGCCCGTTTGAGATGACTTCATTGTGACGGTCCGCAAACTCAGGCATGTGATGGCCCGTCACAGAGGATAGGTTCTGTACAAGTGTAGCTTGCTATCCTACATGGCTACATACATCTGGGACAACATACAAGAGGCGGTGGATCCAAGGGCTGAGCAACCAACTTCTGTGGCAGCCTGGTCTAAGGTGGCGAGAAACCGCCTTATAAGGTCAGTGCAGATGGCATAGCTAGGACAGATGGTATTCCATTATAGGTCAGGCAAGGCTTCGGTGGACTAAGGCACTTCACTGGTCAGTGATCTGGTTCCCAGGCCAAGCAAGTTGTGTGCTGGCTAATCCACTTGGCTGGCCAACTAGCCCTCCTTCCTTGGCTGGCTAGCTATTCTAGCCGACCAATATACTATTAAACTAACCGTATTTGGAGTTTGTTGTATTTTGTCAACATATGGATGATTGTTACAGAACAGTTTTATGCACAAAAATGGGTTGGAAAAAGAGTGTTAGCAAGCCAAATTATTTGCAAAATTTATGTGCGTCAAAAGACAACCTCTCTAGTGATTTGATATTTGTAGTTATGAAGTGCTTCCCTTGTTAGAGCAGAGAACCACGGCACCTGGTCCGTTACATGTGGACACATAGTTTAATTGCACAACTCAAATTACTACCAGCACTCGACCATTAGATACATGTTAATAAAAGAAAAGGACTATAGAGTTCTTACATACCCCAAGATTTACAATTGTAGATTGTGTACCTAATAACAAAACACTAAGTCTAAGAGGTTCATTTATCCTACACACATGTAGAATTTTTTCATGTTTAAATACCTAAAACCGGCCTAGGTCTGGATGTTTAAGAAATTTTTCCCATCCTTTGCACCAAAATTTGGAAGTGCACATGACACCTCTAAGTCCAAGTGAACTTGTTAACAATTGTTGATATCACCTAGAAATGAGGTGAATAGACGTTTTCCAGACAGTTCAATTGATGGTGGAAAGTCTGACAACAGTCAGTGTCAGACAGTCCGACAACACTTAGTGTCAGACAATCTGGCCCTATACAAAGAATATTAAACCTATGACAAGATTTAGGACTTTGCACTCTAGCTAAAACTAGAGTGCATGCATATGAAGGGAGCTATAGCCGCGCTAGAATGTACTCTTCCACTAATATTTTTTATTGTGAAGACTAAGTGTCTCTTCTGTAAATATTTATGTTTTATTAATGTTTGGATCTACATATTAATTTATCATTTTATGTATCCTGTCTTGATTCGTAAACAGAGACTTAATACACAAAATAATCTGAAAATTAGCTCAACTTCTATATTTGACACCTCACCCCTCCCCTTCTCCTATTCATTTTTGCATTTTATGCATTGCACCAGATACTAGACAAAGCAACTGATGAATGGTATCTCACCATCCTGAATGGATGAACTGCACAATTACGAACCTCCCTTGGTAATCTTGCAACAATCTTCATCAAACCTACAGTGCATGACATTGGTAATCTTGCTCACATCCTTTCCTCCTTTAGTGAAGTAACAAGCCTATACCATAGTAATAAAAACCAGACCGGTGGTTGACACAATCAAAGTGTTGGTTCATCGGTTCACTACAACAGTCATCCTCATCTCAATGGGCCACAACCCTCATCTATGTCGGGTATGGCGCCTGTCACGACGCAAAAGTCACTATTGTGAGAAGTCATCTCTAGCAGGCAAACGTCCATCACCTATGAACTTATCTTTGTCGGGCCTAAACTATAGTCTATCACTGATATGTTTGACCCAGAAGACCAGTCAAACAAGGAGTCTACACCAATGATATAATCTCAAACGGGCCCTAATTAGAGCCCGTCCTAGATGACTAACATCTCAATCAGGCGTTAACTTAAGCCTGTCATGGATGACTAACATCTTCATCGGGCTTAAGTTAAAGCCCGTCACCGATGAGTTTTTCCAAAAAAAATATTTTGTTTTTTTGGCTAGACTCAGGCCTTTCATAGCCATGCTCGCTGCGAAAATGATAGAAACAGAGATATATTACATCTGACATTCACATACATTCACATGCATCTGACATTCTCATACATATATTCACATACACATCCATTATTCACATATTTCACATTGCAAGTGTAAAACACACTTGACAATTGTATTTTAATAATATCATAAATGTTACATGTTTACATGTCTTTTACATTAATTTTAAAATGTTAAAAAAGTTTATCCTGTCCCGGACTTTAACCATGTAATCTACACATTCCTTTGGGATGTATTATGTTGCAAACAATAAATTTTGTTATCTCTTCTGTAATCCCGTCGAAGCTTTTAGGCACAGAATTGGATATAGTTTCCTACATGTACATAGTTCGAAATTAGTCGATCGATATATATATAAATAATTTTAAGTAGTTAGTATATATCACAATTGAGATCACAAACCTCAAATTTGGCCATAGTCTTGAACTTGTTGTTGTATAGAATTCGCATGCTGTAGCACACAATGAATCCGCACTGGTCGCTTATTTGTTGTTTGACGGGGAAGTCCATTTTGTGGATGAGGCTTTTTTGGTAATTGTTATGCTGGCCTCCTTTCTCCACATATGTTCCCACGCTTCGTTGATTGCTTCTTGGATTGGGGTCCAGTCATACGTCTTAGTGATTTTGGAGTTTATGTACTGACATGTACTCCACTTTGGCATAATGACCAGAAGGATCCAATGGGCACTGCGGCATTAATATAGTGAAAGTTAAATTCTAAAGCACTACGTGTCATACAATTGCATATATTTAGGGTACAGACTTACTATTGACTATAGGCGCATAGAAAGTACTGTTTGTCTTGGTGGGCCAACAAGGTCTCGAATATGTAGTCCACCATGGTCTGCATGTCGTGTTGAAGATTGGCGACCGTGACCACTTGTGGATCCAGGAAGGCCACTTCCGGTGCATATCTCTGGCACCACTTCCAACTATGCCTACACACAAGACAAACACTCTTATAAGCGTGCTATAAGGATTGTTGTTATCAAAATTGATAAAGGCAAGAATACTTACAAGGAGTAGCACTTGAGTAAACTTGTGTCCACCGCTCGTAGTCTGTAGAGGTCGAATAGATCCTTGAAATCCATGGCAATGTAGTTTTTGGGCCCAGAAAATGGTTCTCCACCGTGATAGCCTGTGATGTCATTCTCCTTGTTTGTCCTCCTGCTTGTCCTCTCCATGTAGTAGAGGTGGAGCTCCCAATAAGCTTTGCCCGACATTCGTAGGGCGTCATCTCCAACCAAAGGCATGCCTAGTTGGAACAACGCCGGCAAAACGTTCTTGCTCATGTCTAGCTTTTTCGGAGCTAGACGTGATGGCGCCCCTTGCCTTGGGCTCTTCCTCTCACCCTTGCCACAGTTTTTTCGTTAGTTATTTGCGGAGGAGAGGAACGTGCCTTCCTTGATTTCTTAAGCGGTGGGGGATTAATGGATGTGTTGTCGGCCTCCATGTCACTTTGTCGAACAGCGGAAGCTGGAGGGGCTCGAGGGGCTGAAGGAGCAGGTGCCGGTTAGGGTGGAGCTGAGTGTTCAGTGGAGTGGCTGACCTTGGAGTCAACTTGATTTCAATGAGGTCTTCTACCATTGGATAAAGGTTCCACATGCAGCTCATAGGGTTAGGATCTCATCGTGTTGTGGATGCTGCAAGGGAAAATGGGCCCATTAGTTTTTCACCGTGTGTACTTGCACTTTCGCCTGGTCAGCCATCAGTTGCGCCCCATGCACTCTTGTATCTGGGGTTGGCTTAAAGGCAAGTCCCTCGGCACCTTTGGAACCGTGAAGGTCTACATCACCTTAGCTGTTAGCACGCAGATTAGTCGGTTCTTTGCGATAGATTCATTCATATTTTTAGAATACTATATTATACGGATTTGTTGAGACTATTACGCATTGTGGCCGAGAGTTTTACCGTTATTTGATTGACGACGGCTAGGACTGGTTGTGGATGTTCTGCCACCTCAGTTGATGCGCAACTGCTCAGCCATCGTGCCAGACGTCTCGGTGCAGAACGACGACGTGCTCGGCAGTCCGCTACTCTGCTCGCATCTCTTCCCTGATCTTGGTAGACACCTCTTCAACTTCTCCTTTAATTCAGATCATAGCTCGGCTTTGACCTGCTCCCAGATCTTCTCGACCAGACGTACATCTTTTCCCGCCTTTGAGAGGGCCTGCTTCTTGATTGGCCCGCGTATTCTGGAAATCCATATTTCCAGCGGACCAAAGCGCCAACGGCCCTGGTACGTCCACGGTGTTCGCTGTTGCCCAACGCTTGAGTGAGGATGTCATCCTCGCGTCTAGGAGAGCAGACCTCTTGGGAGGTCTGTCTCATGGCAACCAACTCTTTTCTGCAGTACAACTGAGTTCGATAAAAATCGAGAGAATGATATATCTAAAAAAAATAAACATATTAAGGTGAAATATTTACAATATTTTCATAAACTTGTTGATCCTGGGCATTTGGAAAGGATATTGTTCCATCACTGTTCTTCACAGCCCTTGCCCAGCTCCTTGCCATTGGGTGCAGGATATCAGCAAATGGAAGCGGTGTGTTCGATGCCTCTGCCGCCTCGTCCTCTTTCTGCCATTGCTCATGCTTCATGGCATATCCCCGGTGCCAAGCGGGTGCGGGTGCACGGTTCCAAGCCGGGAGTGCCCTATAAGTCTCGTCTTTGGCTCGGGATCCGTTGGTTGATTTATTCTCGAAGAACTTCTCCCACACCGCTTGTGTGATGAAGGGGTATTCCTCGAAAGGCTCCCCTTCGCTGGGTTGGTGACGTACGCGTTGACAAGCTTGGACTTAAAGTTCTTCCAAGCGGTTCCAAACGTCTTGAAGGCCATCTACTTTAGCCTCTTCTCGTCGGCTGCGGGATAGTCGAAGCTCTCCTTGAACTTCAACCATGCGGATGCCTACTCGGCGTCCGAGTCCTTTATGTTATCAACCAAGATGGTGAAGGTCTCCCTCCTATTATCCCGCATATGGAGCTAAACTTCTTGCAAATGTTCTTGGGTGCGGACGGCTTTCCTAGGAGGTCCACCTTTGTTATGGTGTACCTCTCCCTTGGGATTTTATTATCGCTCCTAGGGGCATGTGTCCTAGTGGATCACTAGTTGTCACAGACATTGGTTCGTCGTGCTGCGACATCCTCTAGATAGCAAGCAAAATCATAAAATGAAAAAATTAATTAAATCAAGAAGAAGAGGGATTGGAAAGAAAGAAAGAAGAACGAGAGGAGAGGAAGAAATTCAGTAATTTGTCATATGTAAAAATTCTCAAACTTTTTGAAAGTATTTTTGAAAGGGATGAGAAAGGGAGGACTATAAATCTTTGAATTTATTTTTGAATCTTTGAATCTGTCATATACCCAAATTCTAGGGTCAACAAATTTTTTTCGAGTAAAATAAAAGTAAGGTTTCTCAACTTTGGGAGCCAAAAATTTCCTTTTATAAACCTAGATGGGACTAACCAAGACTTTTGTATGATAAACAAAATTTTGGAATGAATTAAAAACTTTTTCATTTACAACCTATGACAAAAATGCAAGCTCATGAAGAAGCACGCATGCTAACATAAAAGCCACGTTGACTAGGGTCATTCACGAGTATTCGGATTTTCGAAAATGCATCTCATTATAGGTCATATACGCATAGCCTAGATGATTTAGAATTATCAATAGAACCTACAGCTAATTTTCGATGCTAGATGTGAACTTAAGAATCTTAATCCAAGGTCCACCTCCTCAGCTCAAGAAGGAAGCCTAATGCGAAACCAACAAAATATAATCGTCGCATGCGCATAGGGTAAACGACTATACATAGGTAGGCTACCCTAATTTTCTAGATTGAACCATATAGTATAAAATCATGAGAAAATTAATGTAGGAACCAGAGGTTATACTCAACTTAACATATTTTATATGCAAATTAAAAACTATGTTTTATGCCCCAAACAAATTAGACAAAACAATTCAATATTGAACTAATTAATGTTCTTAAACGGGTGAAACAACAACTTATTTTTGAGTGAAACCAAAGAAAATGGAACCTAGGGATGATCATATATCTCCAGTAAAAATCCCATGAATTTACCATGCCCACAGGGCTGTCAAATTGTAGCCTCCCGTTTTTGAGGACGGGAATCGTTCGTGTTCATAGTACCATTTCCCTGGATCGAGTAGTTTGGTACACACGAATACAATATTGTATTATCAAGTGCAAAGTGAACGAATAGTCTTACACCAAAAGTATTACAATAATAGGCCCGAAGGCAATATCCAATACGTATAGGACCTACCGGTCCTCATACATCCAAAAATAGAAATTAGATAAGATAGCAGACGGAAGGCAATGGCATGTCGATCGCCTACAGGCAACGACTGGGGACTAAGACCTATTGCGCTCCATTGTTTTCATTCATCCTGGTAGTAAGCATAGGGGTCTTCCAGTTCTTTGTTTCCTCCATCTGAAGGTTTGTGCGTATAGCAAGGGTGAGTACCCAACGTACTCAGCAAGCCAACACGGAATGATGCACATGATAGGGTCATTCAAAGGACGGCTGTGGTTTATTTCCACAAAGCCAATTTTCACAAATCATTTCACAAACCTAACATCTAGCCAGTCAAGTTTTAGTTCCAGAGTATATTAAATCGGTGATGGTTCTGTCTGCCATCAATCGTGATACCAAGGATGGTTTTTTGCCTCTGGATCGTCATGCTTTTTCTGGGGAGTCTATCCCTTCTCGCAGGTCGAGAAGTTGAGTCCATCAGCATACAAAATCATTATGCATTCCCACCCATCATTTAAAAATGTATGAGTCTAGCCACGGGAGAAACTTGTCGCGTCGCTCATTAACCGCGAGCACGGCTATTCGAATAGATTGATTTACTCACACTGCAGTGGATGTACACTTTACCCGTACTCCGCAACTGCTCATTGAATGAGCTTTCATCCCTCTATATGGGACGGTCACGGCAAAGCCTTTCGATAACCTCACTTTGGCAGTACCCGCTCCATGAACTTAAGTCCTCATGCACTCTAGCCGTCATTTCCTAATAGTGAGAGGAGTTTTGGCGTTCCCGGGGTAAGAGAGAAGACTCACTTAATCTTTAGGCATTCACATAAAGGCCTTTTGTCTTATCACAAACACGGGCACTCTACCATTGGTAGGCCCAGGACACTCTACCATTGGTAGGTCCTCAACTCAACACCTACACCTGAACCACTATGCAGGGATACTGCCTCCGCTTGGCTATCTACTCCGCTAGGTCTATACCCATTCGAGAAGTACGGTTGTACTGGTCCGCTCTAAGTTGTAGTCTCATGGCTCGGTCCTTAATTGACCAGGGACGGTACTAGCCTTTCCCGGAATCCACCCAAGTCCAACCATCCGCCCCAGTCTAAAAACATTGGTTTTGTACTTTTCATTTCTTTCATCAAAACTATTTTCATCATGACCAAGGCAATATGGTGCTCATGTCTCCACATGCCGTATTCCAACTACCCTCCCTAAGGTAGTTGCCCAAGCATATAGCATTTTGTAAAAATATGAATATGCAAGATTCCAGTATAAGCATGGCTAAGCATTTTACCGAAGATATCCTAATGTAATATCACATCGAGAATTACAAAGATTATATCTAAGGGTAATCAATATCAAGGCATGGTATATCAAGCATAGGTATTCATTCGTGTATAGCATGCATATTTGTAGTTTAAATCGACATCATTTCGCAAAATAGGATCAATATGTTCAAAGGGGAGTGTTGACTTGCCTTGCTCGATCACTTGTTGGACGGGGTCTTCCACGTACTCAACGGCTCCCTCGGACTCTATCATACGTGCGAGAAATCTGATTTGAATTCGATTAGAATTCAAATAAAATCCAGTAAGATCCAATAAAAGCCAAATGAATCGCGAAAGCGGCTCCTAATACTAGGCTATGACTCTACGCGAACCTAGGTTCGAGCCTCGGCGAAATCCAAGTTAGAGCGAAAGAGTTATAAGGATTTGAAGTTTTGTATTGAATCCGATTTTGTTAAGTAGGATGCGATATTTATTTTAATATGTTTAAAGTTGGAGAAATACTAGAGTTGATGATTCAATTAAAAAAAAGAAAGTGATTATCTTTCAATTTTATCAAATTATTTCTCGGGTCGAGAAGTCCTAGGGTTTATAATAATTGAATCCAAAAACGACTAGTTAACCCTAAAGCTTGACACTGCATTAAATAATTTTAGATTTTAATTTCAGAAAATCCATATGATAAAATTAGTGTTTAATAACAATCTTAGGTGACAATTATATTACCAATGTTTGGAACCATATTAGTTACTTTAGATTTTGGGGAAACCTATGATAATGTTAAATAACAAGTCATAATAATATCTTAATTATAGCTATGTTAAATAATATTGGTGAATTTCCTAATAATTTATAGTTTAGATAAAAGTTGTACTTAGGTCCTAAATTAATCTCATAATTACCCCCTAAATAATTATTTTTTAGAAAATCAACCTTTATTCCAATTTCTCTAAATATATGTATTTCTCCTAAATAATTTATTTCAGAAAAACCAATTCCCAGTACTCTATATTTTTCCTAAATATTTTCTCTTTTTTATTCCTTTTTATTTCATTCCCTATCTTTTTTTTCTTTTCTCCTTTTCTTTCTTTCCCTTCTTTCCCCTCTCTCGCTTCCTCTGTTCTTCCCTTCCAGGGCCGGCGCCGGTGGGGACAAGGCCGACGGTGGCGAGGGATGGCCGGTCCTAGGGGGCAAGGGCTCCTACCTCCATCTACGAGCTACGAGGGTTCCGATTCAAGGCTTGGGCGGGTTGGAGAGGTGGCGAAATGAGCCAGCGACGGCGAGCTCCCAGCGGCGGCGGCGACGCTCGTCGCGGCGGTGCTCCGGCAATGGCATGGCCAAGGTAGCCGGTGTGGGAGCAACTACGGGGTGTGGAGAAGCTAACTAAAGCATCGGTTTGCCTGGAGAAGTTCCATAGCGGCCTAGCGACGTGCACGGCGGTGGCCGAAACAGAGGGGCTTGGTGCTGCTCGTCGCCGGCGAGTTCCGGCGGCTCATTGGCTTGGGAAACATGGGGGAAACGAATCCTAGAGCACGTAGATTGTGGACGTACCTTCAATTTGGAAAGAACTCGACCGAGGGTGATGAATTTTGGATTTCCGCTTCGGGCGGCCGGCGCTAGGGTTCCCCGGTTCTTGCTCAAATTGGAGCCGCTCACGACGCCATAGGGGGAAATTTAGGGGAAATGGAGAGGAGTAATTCACGAAGAAATTTTGTATAGGGAACTTGATCTGCCTCGGCCTTTTTATAGGCATTCCGTGCCGGTTTTCGCTCGGGCGAGGCCGGCGCGACCATGTCGCGCGCGCGTGGGGGCATGGTGACGTGCGGCGAGCGCCGGGGGGGGCTGGGTGAGGAGCGACGCGTGGCGGCGCTCGGGAGGGGCCGGCCGTGGCGCGAGACGCGTGGGCGCGAGGGCGGCGGGGCGGGCGGCGAGCGGCGCGTGGCGGCGCGAGGGGCGGTCCGGTGCGGGCGCGCGCGGGCGCGTGAGGACGGCAGGGCGGCGGTGGGCGGCGTCGGCTCGGTGCGAGCAAAGTGCGGTGGTGTGGGGCACGGCGTTGCGGGCGCGACGCGTGGCGCTCGGTGGCGAGGCGGTCCGGACCGTGGGTACGGCGTCAAACACTTGGCACGCAATGAATAGTGGACTTTTGCAATTTCCCGATTTAAATTTCCTATTTTCCCAATTATTTTTCCTCTCACCTCTAAAATTTAAAATAAATTCTAGCACACCTAAAATTAGTTTATAAAATATGTTTTCACCCCTTTCATCCAATTTTTATTATTTATATATATACATATATATATTTATATATCCATATGTATATTTTGTATGTATATATATATTCACATGTACATTTTCCTTCGTAATTATATTTAGAAATTCTTGGTATTTTACCATAATATCTTAATATTGTTCCCAAAAGCAAGTTTTATTAGATCCTAGCTCTCCCTAATTTATTTTTCTTAGAATTTTATTTTAATTATCTTATTCTTGCAACTACTCTTTTTCTTTTTAGGGTTTTGAAATTGTTCTCAATCTTATCCTTTTCAAAACAATTATTCATTTTTTTAACTTGGTGTCAAAGACTCGCGAACAAAAGGCAAATAAAACGATAAGGTGCAATCAATCAAAAGATTTTTGCAAGTTCTGATTTTTATGTTTCGACTTTTAAAACTCCGGATTTTCAGGGTGTTACAAATCTACCCCCTAACAATAAATCTCGTCCGGAGGTTTGGGTCGGGTCGCGATCGGGAGTCGGTCGGTATAAACATACGGGATGGATCCATTAGGACTCCTCCTCAGCAGGTTGATGAATCGGTTGGCTGCTCCGAGTGACGTAGGAATCTATCAGTGAGTTTCTAAGGGTGGCCCACTTCGATTCGTTGTTTCAGATAACATGATGTTGTCAGCTCTTAATCCTTGGGGCATCCTTCAAGCATGTAGGATTCAATAGGTCTCTAATTTCCTTAAGTTGTATAATAGACTTGCTGTTCTAAATTGTTGGAACCTTTAGCTGCAGACTGGTGGTGATCCTGGTAGGATTGCAGTCGTGTGATTTGGGTGGGCGACAAGAGGTTATCTAGAGAAGGTTTGGTTTTACCGGGCTTCAATATAGTGTCCAATCTGAGAGTCCAGGGTTATGTCACTCTACCCCCCTAACAATAAGTTCAAGCTTTCCTTTTAGGGTAAGGGCTATATCGGCATTTTCAGGTGTGGTTGGCATCTTCACCATCCCTAGATAGAGTCCAACGCACAAGTTCCTAGCATGTCTTCCAGTTCTTGGCTTACCCTTTTGGTCTATCCGTTGATCTCACAAGCTTACTTCCAATCCTTGGGTAGGAATGGTTCACCGGGATGGGCTCTTCGTATCACATCCGAGTTGTTGGATTTCTCAAGTCGTTGTTCGTTATTCCTTCGCCCCTGGGTATGGTGATTTTCCTTGTGGTTTGCTCATACCTCATTGTGTCTTGGTCTAGGGTTATGCTCATCGGTGAAGTCCTTGGGGTGGTCATGGTGACTATCTCTTGGTCATAGGTTATCCTGTTCCCAGTCAACTGGTCCATGCTAGAGTGATACCGAGGGTCTGTGGCGGTATCATGTCATTTGAAGAAAATACTATGCCTCTACTTCTGATGGGTATATTGGTGCCGGTATGGAGTACCGCTATATCTCTCCTGGGTGAATGTACTATTATGGGTCTCTTAAGGTCTACCAGACGCAGGTTATATTCTATGCTTGTTTTTGAGGTTATGGAAGAATGCGGATTTTCAAACCAAACCAAACTTTGATTAGTGCAGAATGGATAGAGAACATACCCATTAGCACGATCTGGTCCTCCTGAGCTTCTTCTGCCCACGCGTGGTTCACTTGGCAATGGCGGAATCCGGTGGTAGCCTCCTTCGGCTGGGGCGTTCTGAATAAGCTTCGTCCGGGCGCCGGGGTAGGGGTTCCTCTCATAACCGTGGTGTTGGCTCCAGTACGGTTGGGTGTGTTGTGCAGTTTGGGACATTGATTGGCATAATGCCCGAATTCTCCGCAGTTGAAGCAATTAACATTCCGGTTTCTCGGTGCTGCCAAAGTGGGGGTCGGGGTGCAGAAAGGTGTTGCTGGTGGCTTGCTAGCGTTTTTGGGTGCCGAGGGACGATTGGCCGCTATGATGGCTGGTTTCCATCCTGTTGGTGTTGCTCCTTTGGGTCGCTGAGATGTCTCTTGAATTGGACGGGCCAGAGCAAGCCTTCTCTTTCTGTTATTTTCAACCATCTTTGGTCATGCTCAAGCCTTACGACCTTGTTGATGAGGCTTTGGAAACGGGCGTGGTCTTGACCGATCATCGGTCCTCTCAGCTCATCGTTCAGTCCTTCGATTAATTTATCCACCTTCTCTTCTTCGTCTGCCAGGTCACTTGTTGCGTAACGGGCAAGCTGCGTGAACTTGTTGAGGTATTCTTGCACCGAGATGTTGCCTTGGCGCAACCTACGGAACTCATTCTTCTTCATCCTCATGACCGCGGCGGTTACAAAATTTTCACGGAAGGCGGCCGTGAATTCCTCCCAGGTTGTTTCTCCGGCATCTTCAGCCCGAGTCTCTTTGTAGGTGTCCCACCAGTCACATGCGGGACCTTCTAGTTGATTGGTGGTGAAGATGACTTTGTCAGCTTCCCATACTCGAACGAGAGTCAACTTCTTCTCTATTACCCTCAACCAATCTTCAGCATCCATGGGTTCTTCCATCGTGGAGAACGTAGGCGGCTTGGCTCTCATAAACTCTCCTAAACTCGAACTTCCGTGTTGTCCTTGGTTCTTGGGAATGGCTTGAAGCAGTTGGGTCTATAAAGCCATGACCTCCGCTAGAGTGGAGAGGTTAGGCTCCGGCGGGTTTTCGTTGGTTGATGAGGCTCTACGATGGTGCGCCATCTGAGGAGTATAGATGGGGTGAGAGATTGGATCGACTAAGGTCACGGTTCTAATCAATTTTTCTTCAAGTTATTTAAGGTGTTCTTTTGAAGCAAGCTTGGTGGAATAAACTCATTTAAGACATAACATGGAACTTCATATTAGTTCATAGATGTTATATCATGGGGATACATTGGACATGTGTAGTCCCATACAACACAATATGACATCGCTAATATCGACCTGGGGTTTTCATACATAAGGGTAGGGGCATGGTCGTTGCTGTCTTAATTCCCTTCAAAGCAAGACCAGGGTTGCTGCAGATTTCTCGTCTAGTTATCCGGGTTGTTGCCCGATCTGGGGTTGCCACCTATGGCTGTTGCATTGGCACCGGAAGGAGAAGGGATGCTACGTGGCTTGGGGCATTGGTTAGCATAGTGTCCAAATTATTCACAGTTGAAGCATGTCACATTCCTTTTCCTTGGGGCTACCAGGATAGGTGTTGGAGTGTGAAACGGTGCGGTAGTTGTCCTAGGGCAGTCATTGGCATAGTGCCCTAACTCTCCACAATTAAAGCAGTGCACATTCCTTCATAGACGTTGGGGAATCTCCTCCGCATCTTCAGGGGTACACACTGTGCTGGTGACGATCATCTTGCTAGTGCCACCTGTATTCCACCTCGGTGAATTCCTCTTCTTGGGGTTAGATGGTGGCGAACTGAAATCTCGGCCGGTTGTTTGTTTGGATTCTTTATCCTTTCTTCCGTATTGTACCTCTCTCTCGATCGGGGTCCTGGTGTGCTTGTCCCATGTACTGTTCTTTACTCCATGTCCTCGTTCCACGAAACCATAGCATGGGTCAAGTGTTTCCTTCCATCCCAATGGCGGGTTTGGTGTTACCGCTCTCTGTGGGCTTGACAGTATACTTGTGGGAGTTATCAGGGCTTGCGACGGGACGTACTGACATTGCTCTGGGTACCAATCCTGAGTTTGCATCTGTTGCTGTTGGAACAGTCGTTGCATTTGTTGCATCATCATGACCATTAGCTGCGTCTGGTTAGCCAATACCTAGGCTAAGGTCGGGTTCACAGGGAAAGGAGGTGGAGTCTCCACAGGGTCGCTCTGGGATAATCCATGAGACTGCTGTGATCTTGATTTACTGCCCTTGGCTTTTCCCATCTATTGTCAGAGAGAAAGAGAAAAATAGAGTTTACGCTATGGATGGGGCCTTATTCTGTGTACTCTCATTGTCTTAGTAGGTCAAACAATCTCCCAAGTTCCAACATGGTCATAGCCTGACATCTATTTTTTAAGATAGCTTAGGGTTACAGAAAAGTAATATCAAACAATTTTAGTAGAGGAATGGGGATAAGAGTATGAGGGAAAACATATTTGTTTTGTGAAAATAGTTTGTATTTTCAAAATAATCCTATGTATGGATATCTCCCTTTAACCAGCTATTCAGGGGTAGGGGCGCCAGTTGGTCTTGTCCTACACTCGCACTACTCTGATACCAGCTCTATAGACCCCCGTTTTTGAGGACGGGAATCATTCGTGATCATAGTACCATTTTCCTGGATCAAGTAGTTTGGTACCCATGAATACAGTAGTGTATTATCAGGTGCAAAGTGCACGAATAGTCTTACACAAAAAGTATTACAATAATAGGCCTGAAGGCAATATCCAATACATATAGGACCTACCAGTCCTGATACATCCAAAAACAAAAATTAGATAAGATGGCAGACGAAAGGCAGCGGCATGTCGATCGCCTACAAGCAACGACTGGGGACTAAGACCTATTGCGCTCCATTGTCTTCATTCATCCTAGTAGTAAGCATAGGGGTCCTCCAGTTCTTCGTTTCCTCCATCTGAAGGTTTGTGCGTATAGCAAGGGTGAGTACCCAACGTACTCAGCAAGCCAACACGGAATGATGCACATGATAGGGTCATTCAAAGGGCGGATGTGGTCTGTTTGCACAAAGCCAATTTTTGCAAATCATTTCACAAAGCCAATTCTAGCCAGTCAAGTTATAGTTACAGAGTATATTAACTCGGTGATGGTTCTGTCTGCCATCCATCGTGATACGAAGGATGGTTTCCCGTCTCCGGATCGTCATGGTTTTTCTGGGGATTCTATCCCTTCTCGCAGGTCGAGAAGTTGAGTCCACCAGCATACAAAATCATTATGCATTCCCACCCATCATTTAAAAATTTATGAGTCTAGCCACGGGAGAAACTTGTCACGTCGCTCATTAACCGCGAGCACGGCTATTCGAATAGATTGATTTACTCACACTGCAGTGGATATACACTTTACCCGTACTCCGCAACTGCTCATTGAATGAGCTTTCATCCCTCTATATGGGACGGTCACGGCAAAGCCTTTCGATAACCTCACTTTGGCAGTACCCGCACCATGAACTTAAGTCCTCATGCACTCTAGCCGTCATTTCGTAGTAGTGAGAGGAGTTATGGCGTTACCGGGGTAAGAGAGAAGACTCACTTAATCTTTAGGTCATCATTAAGTTCAGTTTATTATTCACATAAAGGCCTTTTGTCTTATCACAAACACGGGCACTATACCATTGGTAGGCCCAGGACACTCTACCCATTGTTAGGTCCTCAATGCAGCACCTACACCTGAACCACTATGCAGGGATACTGCCTCCGCTCGGCTATCTACTCCGCTAGGTCTATACCCATTCGAGAAGTACGGTTGTACTGGTCCGCTCTAAGTTGTAGTCTCATGGCTCGGTCCTTAATTGACCAGGGACGGTACTAGCCTTTCCTAGAATCCACCCAAATCCAACCATCCGCCCCAGTCTAAAAACATTGGTTTTGTACTTTTCATTTCTTTTATCAAAACTATTTTCATCATGACCAAGGCAATGTGGCGCTCATGTCTCCACATGCCGTATTCCAACTACCCTCCCTAAGGTAGTTGCCTAAGCATATAGCATTTTGTAAAAATATGAATATGCAAGATTCCAGTATAAGTATGGCTAAGCATTTTACCGAAGATATCCTCCTATTATATCACATCGGGGGTTACAAAGATTATATATAAGGGTAATCAATATCAAGGCATGGTATATCAATCATAGGTATTCATTCGTGTATAGCATGCATATTTGTAGTTTAAATCGACATCATTTCTCAAAATAGGATCAATATGTTCAAAGGGGAGTGTTGACTTGCCTTGCTCGATCACTTGTTGGATGGGGTCTTCCACGTACTCAACGGCTCCCTCGGACTCTATCATACGTGCGAGAAATCCGATTTGAATTCGTTAGAATTCAAATAAAATCCAATAAGATCCAATAAAAGCCAAATGAATCGCGAAAGCGACTCCTAATACTAGGCTATGACTCTATGCGAACCTAGATTCAAGATTCGGAGAAATCCGACTTAGAGCGAAAGAGTTATAAGGATTTGAAGTTTTGTATTGAATCCAATTTTGTTAAGTAGGATGCGATATTTATTTTAATATGTTTAAAGTTTGAGAAATACTAGATTTGATGATTCAATTAAAAAAAGGAGGTGATTATCTTTCAATTTTATCAAATTATTTCTCGGGTCGAGAAGTCCTAGGGTTTATAATAATTGAATCCGAAAACGACTAGTTAACCCTAAAGCTTGACACTGCGTTAAATAATTTTAGATTTTAATTTCAGAACATCCATATGATAAAATTAGTGTTTAATAACAATCTTAGGTGAGAATTATATTCCCAATGTTTGGAACCATATTAGTTACTTTAGATTTTGGGGAAACCTATGATAATGTTAAATAACAAGTCATAATAATATCTTAATTATAGCTATGTTAAATAATATTGGTGAACTTCCTAATAATTTAGAGTTGTACTTAGGTCCTAAATTATTCTCATAATTACCCCTTAAATAATTATTTTCAGAAAATCAACCTTCATTCCAATTTCTCTAAATATATATATTTCTCCTAAATAATTTATTTCAGAAAAACCAATTCCCATTACTCTATATTTTCCTAAATACTTTCTCTTTTCTATTCCTTTTTATATCTTTCCCTATCTTTTTTTCTTTTCTCCTTTTTTTCTTTCTCTTCTTTCCCTTCTCTCCTTCCTTTGTTCTTCCCTTCCAGGGCCGGCGCCGGTGGGGACAAGGCCGACGGCTGCGAGGGATGGTCGGTCCTAGGGGGCAAGGGCTCCTACCTCCATCTACGAGCTACGAGGGTTCGGATTCAAGGCTTGGGCGGGTTGGAGAGGTGGCGAAATGAGCCGGCGGCGGCGCTCGTCATGGCGGCGCTCCGGCAATGGCATGGCCAAGGTAGTGGGTGTGGGAGCAACTACGGAGTTTGGAGAAGCTAACTAAAGCATCGGTTTGCCTGGAGAAGTTCAGTAGCGGCCTAGCGACGTGCACGGCGGCGGCCGAAACAGAGCGGCTTGTCGCCGCTCGTCGCCGGCGAGTTCCGGCGGTGCATTGGCTCGGGAAACATGGGGGAAACGAAGCCTAGAGCATGTCGGTTGTGGACGTACCTTCAATTTGGGAAGAACTCGACCGAGGGCGACGAATTTTGGATTTCCACTTCGGGCGGCCGGCGCTAGGGTTCTTCGGTTCTTGCTCAAATTGGAGCTGCTTAGTGCGCAATAGGCGGGGGAAATTTTGGGGAAATGGAGAGGAGTGATTCACGAAGAAATTTTGTATAGGGAACTTGATATGCCTCGGCCTTTTTATAGGCGTTCCGTGCCGGTTTTAGCTCCGACGAGGCCGGCGGCCATGTCGCGCGCGCGTGGGGAGCACAGCGACGTGCGGCGAGCGCCGGGGAGGGGGCCTAGGGTGAGGAGCGACGTGTGGCGGCGCTCGGGAGGGGGCAGGGCGCGGCGCGAGACGCGTGGGCGCGAGTGGCGGCGGGGCCGGGCACGGTGACCGGCACGTGGCGGCGCTCGGGGCGGGGTCCGGGCGTGAGCGGGGCGAGGGTGGCTGGCGTCGGCTCGGTGCAGGCACAATGCGGTGGCGTGGGGCATGGTGCTGCGGGCGCGACGGCGCGGTGCGCGGTGGCGAGGCGGTACGCGGCCCTAGGTACGGCGTCGAACACTTGGCATGCAATGAATAGTGGACTTTTGCAATTTCCCGATTTAAATTTCCTATTTTCCCAATTATTTTTCCTCTCACCTCTAAAATTTAAAATAAATTCTACCACACCTAAAATTAGTTTGTAAAATATGTTTTCACCCCTTTCATCCATTTTTATTATTTATATATATACATATATATATATATATCCATATGTATATTTTGTATGTATATATATGTATATTCACATTTATATTTTCCTTCATAATTATATTTAGAAACTCTTGGTATTTTACCCTAATATCTTAATATTGTTCCCAAAAGCAAGTTTTATTAGATCCTAGCTCTCCCTAATTTATTTTTCTTAGAATTTTATTTTTATTATTTTATTCTTGCAACTACTCTTTTTCTTTTTAGGGTTTTGAAATTGTTCTCAACCTTATCCTTTTCAAAACAATTACTCATTTATTTTAACTTGGCGTCAAAGACTCTCGAACAAAAGGCAAATAAATACGACAAGGTGCAATCAATCAAAAGATTTTTGCAAGTTCCAATTTTTATGTTTTGACTTTTAGAACTGCGGATTTTCAGGGTGTTACGCAAACAAACCCCAACATATAGGGAGAAAGAAAATAATCTGAAAATCGCTCATGTCAGTGTTCACTCAAGTTTCTACCCCTACCTCACTCCATTGCCTTGCCCTCTTCGCTCTACACCCACCTGCCAGCCCCTGGGGCTTGCTCCATCCCTATGCAAATGCGCCCCACCACTTGAACCGAACTAGAGCAGACTGGGGGACAAGAGAAAACAGAGAGAGGGTGAGGAAGGGCGAGCCGCCAGCATGCTTGACGCGTGTCCGACGTTGTGGCCGTGCTGAGCTCGCCTCTAAACCTCCCAAACATGTCGCCCCTTCCTATACTCACCACCAAGCCGAAGAGACCGCGAGGGGGAGCTCCACCTTGTCCTAGGCACCCTCCACCCACTGTCGGCCGCCAGGAAGGGAGGCCATGGAAGTCGTTGTCGAGCCACGCGCATTCACATCTGTCCTCTGTTGTATACTCTCCTGATGATGCCGAGGAAATTTCCTTTTTACTCCATTCCATTTTGTCCTCTGCAGCAATGGGAACACGCACCTCGCCACCGCTGCCGAGGACATGCTCCAGAGCGCCGCCGCCACATCGTCGGTGATGTTCCGGCCGTTGTGGACCAAGGCAGAGCCGGAGCACTGCGTCACCATCTTCATCGCATCCACCTCGTAGTTTACCCTCAAGAAACCCCAAGGATCATGCGCCATGGAGGGAGATCGCCGTCGTCTTCCGAAACTCCGACGACGAGACTTCATCACCGTTTTTGCCCTCCACGGTGAGTATTCATCTGATCCCTTGCACGGACAGCATCCTCGAGGCATCATTGAGTCATCCCTCATCTCCTCTTGGCAGATTAAGTTCTGAAGTGAGCTGGTGACGATCGACCCGAAGCTCAACACCGCCGCAGGACCTCTCTCTCCGTTGCCGCCAGTGACAAAGCTTCGCCGAGCCTCACACAACATAGGGTAAGCACCCATGAACCTCAAGGGCCATCGTGCATGATCTACTTGGCATTAATTCCCACCGCACATTGATATGCACTGTGCACCCGAACCCGACGCCGCCTGCACTCGTCGCCGGCGCCACACCGGCCACCGCAGCCATCGAGCCGACCACCATTGGCTTCGCCATAACCCCGTCCATCTTCTTCATTTTGGACGCTTCCTCAGCCGGGCCACCGTTCGCCGTCGTCGCCGACGAGAAGCCCACCGGCGCCCCTTGCCCTACATCGGCCTCTGCCTCCCTCGGCCTCCATCTCACCGATGTGTGGGACCCACGTACTTAAGCGCCAGGGAAAACCAATTTGTAGTAGTTTAAATCTTGTAGGGGCCCTTATGAAAATGCTCACCGGATGACAAGTGGGGTCTTGAATCCATTTGCAATTACACAGAGAATCAAGGACTCTTAATGAACTTCATTAAACACATGCCTCGGTCTGTGGATTGATTTCTTAAGACCTCAGGGGTTTATTGCAAAGTAACCAACTACTGATCTGCGGGCCTCATGAATCAGTAATTCAGAAACCTAAAAGAAAATCACTAAAATAATAAATTTCTTTGCAGGAAAACAACAGAACTTGTAAAATTCATATAAAATCCAATTTAGCTCATTTTTGGGTGAAACAAATTTAATTAGGGGCTATAAAACTTGGCACTCACTGTAAAAATTTTATCTCAAAAGTTTAAATAATGAGAGTCACCCATAGAGCTATCACAAACTTCTAAAATACATAGAAAATTCAATTTAACTTATTTTTGAAAAAACTCTAATTCCACATATCCATCAACTTACGCACTTTATGTAGGAAAACATATAGTTACTTAGTACTAAATACCGCTAAAACTATTAATAGTAAAATAGGGTATTATAGGCAGGCTGAATTTTAGGGATTTATATAAAATTCATTTTAAATCCTTTTTGAGTGAACTTAAGTTCTGTAGATTCACAAAATATGCACTTTCAAAATATAAAATAAAAATATATGCTTTCTGTGTAGTAAAACCCCTCAAATATTTATATATGAAACAAATGACTTAGTGCACCCTTCAACATGTAAAATTTCTAGAAAATTCATTTTAAAACTTTTTTGAGTGAACCAAGTTCCTATAAGATCAGAAATTAATGAACTTCCATCAGGAAAAATAAAACGTGGCCACTCATGTACCAAATATAAAAGTAAACATTACGACTATAACCTAGGTGCTAATAATAGTAGTTAAAGTACTATGTACATATAGGTATACATATATATAGGCACATTAGCTCCAACTAAATCTAATAAAAACTTGTTGGACCAAAAGAACACTAAGCTCCATCCACACTCACTAAGATTTAGAGCACTTAGCTCATACAACACTATCTAGGTTAGTATAATAAAACAATGACATAAGACCCCTCTAGTTGCAAAATATGAGTAAAACAATAAAAGAATCTAACTAAATCTAATCAAAACTTGTTGGACCAGAAGAACACTAAGCCCCATCCACACTCACTAAGATTTAGAGCACTTAGCTCATACAACAATATCTAGGTTAGTATAATAAAACAATGACATAAGACCCCTCTAGTTGCAAAATATGGGGAAAACAATAAAAGAATCTAAATTTGTAGACTTAGAATAGGATGAATAGAAAATGTATTCAGTCTACTTAACCAAGTCAAGAAGTGACTAGGCTCTGGACCTATCCCTCTTAAGACATATGCATATAGAACGTTATAAACCTAGCGCAAGTTATAACTATCAGAATGCATAGCAAATTCGTAATAACTCTAAAAATTATGAAACCAAATGTGTTAGTCTTAGAAAACCTATCTCGACCCCTCTGTGGAGCCAAATTAACCAAAAATCAAATTATAGAGACCTGTCCAAACAGCGCCGAACCCGATGCCGGCACGTCCCGATAAAATTTCTAAAAATCATAACTCTCAATCGGGATAAGATAAAATAAAAATTCCTTCACCAAAAATATTTTAGATCAGTACCCACTTAATGTGCAAAAAATATGCATTTTAGAGCATTTTGGATTTTTCGCATATTTCGGTGTTTAATTGCATAATGTGTATTTTGTACAGACGATTGCTTGAACGGTGAAGAAGAGATTAGGATGCTGACATTTTCCAGGCAAGTCCCACCTCCCTCTCTTTGATCACATTGATCCCATGTTTTGGAGGTTATTGAAAATGATTGCAAACCTTGCATGTCGATTTGTATGCTAATAAATTAAAAATCTTGATAAACTTGCTAGATAAACTCCTATTACTTGCATATTACCTTAACCCCACATATGTACATAACCTTGGTTCGTAACCTTAGGAGAAATTTGTTTATATCACCTTATAATGTGAGTTTTGATGTCTAGATTACTATGATGCTTAACCATGCTCAAAATGTTTTCCGTGTCACTATGGGCTCATCACAAACATAAAAAGTTTATTTTTAGATAATCTGGACAGAACTTATATACTTGGTATTTTGACAAATAAAATGATGAAAACGATGATTTTAGGTTATGGCCGCAAGTGGTACACATATGGTGATTAGTTGCTCACCGATAGGGGGATTGTGTGCCCAGACCGACCTAAGGACTTCCCTCAACGTATGTTCATTTCATATACAGTATAGCCACATGTGCCAGTATGGGATGGCCTAAGCCAAATAAGCTACCTAGCGACTAGCCTTGCACTCTGGTAGGACGGTGTGTATGGGTTCAGATAACCCAGAGGAACTTCCTATTTACCCTTCATGGTAGTTTAGGCGACTAAGTCTGTCCAATACAACAGTATCGTGCCACGTGGGTGGGTTCCTGTCGTGTCCGCCACCACGGCGTTAAGTTAAGGCGTGGGCTCGCCACTTAACAGTTCTAGGTCATATTTCTAGTATGCCCAGGATGAGAGAACACGTATTGTGCTGGTGCAAGCCTAGAAACTAAGTAGTGTAAAGGCTTCATTGTGAACTCTAGTCTGTCCTCAACATGCAGAGTATGGTGGTACCGACGGGTACCTAGCAAAACTAGAGAGTTTCACTCTTGAGCGATTTACATCATGTCGGTAACGTGTACAAACTCTGCAGAGTGTAAACTAATCGATTAGCCGTGCTCACGGTCATGAGCGACGTGTGGATATGTATTGAGTATAGACTTGTATTTACCTCCTAAATGCTGAAATTTCATTCAAATCATGTTGAATTTTGTGAATGAACTCCATGCTGCCATGGAGGGCAATGAGGTGTATATTTATACATGATTAATGGTTACTTTGATGCCCATATGCTAAGATCTTGCTTGCTGAAATTTCGTTTGAAAGCAAAACAGATTTGAAAGTGTTTTATGCAAATTAAACTTGCTTTGTGCTAGACGAACCGTATAATGCCATCCTTGATTATATGCCATGCATGTAGAGTGTTAGGCTTGTCTCGGTGCTTGGCAATACATTAACTTGTTTAATGTCCTGACTCTTGCCACTAGAATATCCACTTTGCTTGCAGGTGTAGACTTAGTCTTTTGAGTGATGTGGGTACTCGACTATTTTCTTCTAGGATAAGAACTTAACGGGGTAAACCCCTAGTCAGTGTGCTTGTGGAATGGGCAGTAAGCCACTGCTATTCACTGCTCTCTGATATATTTATTTGGCTGGTCTGCCTATGTAATTATCTAAGAAATGTAATATTTAAGTTATTTTAACTTTAAGTGTATTCGCTATCTATAATCATGCTTGAGATGAAACTGTGAGTCTAGCGCACATCCTCGGAGCTAGATTCACATGAGTATGAGTTAGGAATAAATGAGGCGTCATAGATCTTTAGCCATTTTGTCAAGTCTCCTAAGTGTGTAACACATCTGGTCACCACCTTCGAGTGGTTTCACGGACACACTTTTGACTGGCAAGCTAAAGGCCCAGCGATGTCTTACTTATCCCTATCTCGGGACTTTGGATATTTCGTTGTACTTGTCATATGAGTTGAACCATTTCAGCTCGTATTGCAAGTAGAACGGAGGGTCCGGGCATCTCTGATAGAATCATTGAATTTATTTTATAAAGGGAGGTGAATAAATCTTTGAATATAATTTTGAAAGGGAGGAGATAATATTTTAAAATTTATTATTGATTGGCTGACGATGATACCGCCTGGTAATTACATTGTTCAAAAATAGCTGATTGATTCTCACATTTCTATTACTCCTCCATGCATGATTATGTATGCAAGATTCCATGTCATTATCAAATTCATTAAATGTTCTTTGTACGTCCATATTGGTACTCACTACCTCACCCTGCTTAACAAGAGAAAAGATACCGGTGCTAGTTTTTTATGCTAGTTAGGAATAAGAGGAAAATTCATCCATGTTTTGTCTTTACGGTTGGTTGCTACCTATGCTTTGTTTGCCCATCATTGTGCACAAGGAGGAGGACAAGAAGAATAAGTGATGAAATGAAAGCGATTGATTACAATTGCTATATAACCAGAATACAACTAATAGGCTGGTCACCAACTAACATCAATACATCTAACAAAAGCAATATACCCGGAACCCATATAACTTCATCTCTACATGTGCAACTATACACCATTATACAGTATCTCAGAATAAACATAATAGTTTGACATTCAAAAAATAAAAACAAAAATAAAAATAGTCCCATTATACACTATCTCAGAAATAAAAATAGTCCTATTATACAGTATCTCAGAAATAAAAACAGTCTCATTAACAGGCCTAATATACACACATTATACAACATTATAGCAGTCCCATTATACACAATTATACAACATTATGCACACATTATTCATCGACATGGCATCTACAACCCAATTCATTTACATGGCACATCTCAGATTCAACAACAATCAACCAGATACATGGCACACGAGGGAGATGCATGGAGACTAACCTGCAGCTGTGAGGGCGAAAGACGGCGCTAGGCTCAAGGACGGAAGCACGCTCGGTGGCGGCGAGGGAAGAAGACGCGGCGCCGGGCTCGGGGACAACAGCGACATGCTCGGGGACGACGGCGCCGGGCTCAGGAGGGCACAAGGGATGGCGGCAATGCTAGGGTTTGAGTGAGTCAGGACTTAGAAATTTTCTGTGCTTGTCGACAGGATGGTCGGCAGTCCTCCAAGGGGGCTACCCAAGGAGGTAAAAGAGCGTGGTCGGGGCGTCTCACCGATGGATCCAATGGTCGACTAAAAAATCAAACGAGCCAAAAGACAAGGAGTTTATACTTGTTCAGCCCCCCCGGAGGTTAATAAGCCTATGTCCAGTGATCTTTGTTGGGGTCGTGTACGAACAAGGATTACAACGAGATAGTTCTTGGGTGTTCTAGAGATTGATCTAACTCCCAAGAACTATGGTTTAAGGAAGAGTTCTCAGGAGGCGATCAATAGCACATTTCCTTGCCCGTCCACCCTGCCTCCCTTTTATAGCTCCAGGGGGCAGTTACAAGTGGACATGGGGGTCAGGAAAGCTAAGACTAAAGACTAAAGAGCAAGTACACACAATATATGAAAAGTACATAGAGATACCTCCGGGTCCTATGCGTTGTGGGCATCTTGTGCCTTATCCCGCCTGTCGACAGGTGGGTCGGCAGTCCTCAAAGGGGGATGCCCAAAGAGGTGAAAGAGGATGATATAGAAGCCATTCTCTGATGGATCTGATGGTCCACTCGAGTCGGGAGATGAGCCAAAGAGTAAGACACAGGGGGTTATACTAGTTCGGCCCTCCCAAACGATAATAAGACTACGTCCAGTGTTCTTTGTTGGGGTGTATGATGATCAAGAGTTACAAGGAGGTGTTCTTTGGGGTTGAAGCAAGCGGACCAAGAACAGGAAATGAGAAATGCTAGAGTTCGATCGGAAGGTAGATGTCTCTCCCTTGGCCCTGTCACCCTGCCTCCCTTTTATAGCTCAAGGGGGGCAGGAACAAGGAGAGCTTGGGGGCCAAGAAAGCTATGTCTAATATGCTAAAAGGTGAGTACAAACAACATCTCAAAAGGAACAAAAATGGTTTGCTAGGTCCTATACACTATGGGCAACTTGTGCTCTCTCTCTTGCCTTGGGATCCCTCCTCCACCTGAGATGCATGTACTGTGCTGTCGGGTGATATCAGTCTCTATCAGGGCTGTGCCTCCCTCTTCCCTCTTGCGCTCCAAGTCTTGTCCCGAGGATGGTCGAGGTCGGGCCGTAGTTGACGGGGTCGATAGAGGAAAACCGTGGTCGGACTCGGGGAAAGGTCGGGACGTCCGACCCTGAAGGAGGGTCGGGCCATCGACCACGTCCTAAGGACTCTCGGTTTTCATTTCAACGGGTCTTAGATTCCTGTCCAAAGGGTACCCCGGGGTGACACCCCCCACAGCAGCCCCCGAGCCTAAGGAGGAATGGAACATCCATCCTTAGGATCAGAGTTTTCTTCGCCATCATCTTCAAAGGATCCTCAAAGCATCGAGCCAAGGTTTTGGCAGGTGCACCGCCCAGGTGCACCTCTGAGGTGTAGACCTCAAGCCTAAGGGCGGGGCGAATGGAACATTCAACCTTAGGGTCAAGTTTCCTTCCAAGGTGCTAGTCCCTTGCAGGTCGTCAAGGTTTTGGGAAATCTCGGTTTTACAGGTGCTCCACCCAGGTGCACCTGGCAGGTGTAGCCCCCGAGCGTAGGGTCGGATGACTCATCCGAGCCTAGGGTCAAGTCATCTGAAGTGTCCTTCGTTCGCCGTCTGACTTGAGCATAGCCCGGTGATCTAACAAAGGCTCTTTTGGACCAGACGGGCTTACTTCCTGGGAGCATACAGTAGTCCTCTTGTTATCCCCCATCGTGGCCCGAAAGCCATGGGCGGGGTTAAGGATACCACAACCCGTAGGTGTGGGGAATTTGATGAGATGACCGGTTCAACTCCCAGGGGTAGCAAGCGGCCCTAGCTCTATCCGGGGATTCGCTCGGGAACTAGCCCCCGAGTGGGTGAAAGCCACTACCCCGGGGTTGTGGAGGTCGGTCGTGCGGTCGGACTACCGCTCGGAGGCTTTTAGTAGTCCTTGACCGTAACGATGGGCTAGCTCGGAAGCCCATACTTGAGTCCTCAAAATCCATTGCCCTGAAGCAATGGAAGCTAGCAATGTGGTCGGGACTATTGCCCGGAGGCTTCCGGTAGTCCCGAACTTGACCGGTGGTTGGACCAGAAGCCAGCCCCCGAGTCGGTGAATGCCAATGCCCTGAGGTAGCGGGGATGGTCAGGACTTCCGGCCGAAGTCCAGTAGTAGTCCCGACCTCGACAGTGGGCTAGCTCGGAAGCCCACGCACGAGACTCGAGGAATTTTCCTGGTCAGCGAAGTCAAAGAGGAAATCTCCCCGACCCTATCGCCGGGCTGTTAGTTGGCCTCGAGGCCTGCTCCTCAACCGTGGCCCCCCTGACATCTTGATCGTGGGTATTAGTTGGTCCTCAACCGGTATCAGTTGGGACCGGTTCCCCCATATCATTGAGGAGGAGATCGGGACCGAGCCGACCGAGGCATGAACCTCCGATCTACACGCCATAGGGTCTGTGGGGTCAGTCGGTGGAATGCGCCGAGGAGCAGCCCGGCACAAGTGTCGGAGAACCTGATCTCAATGGTGCCGCTGGCCTGGAGGCCCCCGGAGCCATGCTGGAGATCGGGGAAGGCACAAGGACCCAATCTGCATGTTTGCCAGAGCTTGACCGCTTCTTTGCCGACATTCGGGAGCTGTTTTGGTAAGACCAAAAATCCCCCGTCTCCAACTCCAAAGCCATGCTTACGTTTTGTCATTACAGGAAGGCGCTCAATCAACCTGACCTTTAGCAGTCGAGCGGGAGCTAGAATGAAAGCTGGAGGAGGCTTATCACCATGAGCTTCCTCCTTTCATCCTGTTTCCTTTCTCTTAAACCCCAAAATGACTCTCGGCGTTTTGCAGGTGTCGAGGATGCTGCTAGGCCGGCTGAGGTGTACCAAGCTGAGCGAGATAGCGCCTGGGAATTCCTTGGGCTCTTGAACAACACCCTGAAGACAGCTGAAGCTGCTAGGGCTTGACAAAGGAATGACTAGAGAAAACCCAAGCCGACCTTGAGGCTGCAAAGGCTGAGGCGGAGGGGCTGGCTTGGGCTAAGGCCGAGGGCGAAGTGGCCAAGGCCAGGCTGAGACAACTAAGGCCGAGGCGGAGGCTGCCAAAGGTGAGGCGGAGGCAGCCAAAGCCGAGGCAGAGGCAACAAAGGCTGGGGTGGAGAAGGAACTCTTTGCCATGGAAAGGTCGATGGTCAACCTTGCCAAGGAGCTGAAGGAGGCCAAGGCTGCCAAGGCTTCCGCGGAAGGCAAGTGCTAATCCTGTCATCCTCTTCGCCTTCTTGACTTCCTTCACTTGCCCTTACCCCATCTCTTTACCTTGTCTTGTGCAGAGCGCGCCTCGATCTCCCTTCGACAGATCAGGCACATCAAGGGGCGCTTGGACGCGGCGGAAGCTCGATCATCCAAAGTCCAAGAAGGCACCCTCGCCATCTTGAACAAGGCCAAGGCCGATCACCAACTCCCGCCAGCCCGAGAGTCTGATCCTGAGTTCCTTGAGCGCCTGTAGGATGGCCCTCGTCACCTCAATATCTTCGTGAAGGACGCAACAAAGGCTGACATTACGGTGGCCTTCGTCATCCTGAGCTGCCAGTGCCCCGAGGTTAGGATTCCCAACCTTGTTGAGTGTCACGCCCAGAAATTTAGCCAAATTTTCTGACTATTTTATGTATTAAATCCCTGTCCAGGAATCAACCAGGGTACACAAATGACAAATTAATACATAGATCTAAACATAAAAACAAAGCATAAAATAAAAAAACTTACTGAAGAGGCACTTAGTCCACACACCCAAAAAGGACTGCAACGGAAAAGAAAAATGATCCTAGCGGGGCTTCAGCTCCACTCCACAGACAAACTCAACTGGGGTCTGAGCCTTGATCTTCTAACTCTGTCTTCAACTCAGAAGCACTACACTTCTAAAAGGAGGAAAAATCGCAAAGCTGAGTACAACCACCGTACTCAACAAGCCACACTGAGAAATGCAGACGTGCAAAGGGAGAGAGAGAGTGGCTTGGGGCTAATTTGCATAAATGCGGTATACAAACATTTAATATTTTAAAAATAGTAAAATAATTGAGTATTTCAGTCAATATTGAATCTCCATTGAACAACGCTGTCCCATGTTGAACAGGCCCAACAATTCCACCTGAACTATACGAGCTCCATTGAGTTCAAATTATTAAAGTCGGTCTAATCATACTGAATCTGGTCGATCGCCTATAACCGCGGGCACGGCTGTTCAAATAGTTTTACTCCGATAAGAGATGCACAACTTTACCCCCAAGACACGATCCACCGTATGTCACCGTGCGTGGCTGGACACGTTACAATACGAGTGATCGTGACAAGACCTTTCGCATAACTCCCCCTAACCAAGCGTACCACACCAAGGTTTTGCCCCACCCCTTGAAAGCCAATGGGCAGCCCCCCGCGTGCCGCGGTGAATCCAGAAGCCGATCAACCCTCAAAATCGGAGCCGACCCAACTCCATCACGCCCACCCTCACTAGGGTACGTCGGCCAGAGGAAAGATATACTATGAGTCAAGCAGTTGTCCATTCTTGCTTGTGGTAAGCGCTATAATTCTTCTAGGGTTTCCCATGTACCGGTCCTTAATTGCCATGGGTGCTACAATCCAAAACCATGCACCCATAGCCCACCATTAAGTCATATTTCAGTTGAGATAATTATGACAAATAAGACATGTTCAGGTTTATCGAGCTTGCAGGTCATTGGAGACTAGAATAAATAGTGTAATTATCCCATTTAGTGACCTAGTGGTAACTATGCATGGATAAGCATATGATTCTAGCTAAAATCAACATTAATGACTAAAAATAGTCAAATTAACAACCAAGGTTAACAAAGGACGGATATCAAATAAATAACGCGCATACAAGCATATAGGTAATCCATCGTTTCATGTAATTAGCAAAGCAATGCAATTTTATTTGCAAACACTAAAACATTTAAAAAAATAGGATCATTATGCTTCAAGGGAAGTGTGACTTGTCTTGCGTCTTCAAACAAACTTCGGACTCTTTTCCTCACGAACGCGAACTCCGAAACGGAATCTACACGCCGGCATGCAAAACAAGGAAAAACCCTAATAAAAACCAAATAACAGTACATAAAAAATAAACAAACATGTAGAGCTTAATTTTAGATGAATTTTGCAATTTCAATGGCCCAGTTTGGAGTTCGTATGAATTAACTATGAATTTTAGAAGTTTTGGACCATTTAAATCAATTCTTGAAATTAAAATGATTTGTTGCACAATTTTTAATTATTTTTGAACTGGAAAAGGATGTTTAAGACATCGGCCTTGATCTGTCCACGGTAACGCAAGGATTTGGGCGGCTATCAGACGTGACTGCTCAGATTAAACTGAAACAATCTATAAAGATGGATGGCTGGGATTTATTGACCGAGGTTGACCTAGATCCGACAAACGATATCGAACACCCGATTTAGGTTTTTAGGATGGATGCCATGTAGACGAAAGACGACATGGCAGCTAGCTGGCAGTGATGCTGCAGCTGACTTGACAGTGAGGTGGTGACTGACTAGGATGCCACGCAAGCGGGAAGAGCTATATGGCGGCTAACTAGGCGACCACATAGACGGCCACCTCGGCACGACGCCGGTGAGCATTGGTCAGTGGCGGTGACAGCTAGCGGCAGCACAGCGGTGGAAACCGAGAGCACGGGGAGGAAGAGGAGGTTGCGGTGAACCTTACCGACACTTATGCGACGACGAGGGACCAAGGGAGATGGCCAGCGATGAGCTTCAAGCGGCGGCGTGGTCCGGTCCACGACGACGGCGGTGTTCTGGCGATCTTTGGCAGAGAGAGGTGGTGGACGGGCTTCTCCGAGGTGTTGCGATGCTGGTGACTGCCTCACGAAGATTTGTTGACAACGGGGTCGGCGGTGGGTGGTGGCTAGAGCTTGAAACGCGACTGCTGAGATCGGGTTCACGGTGATGACAATGTTTTGATAGCATGCGGCTTCGAGGAGGTGGCTACCGGACTTTGCATGGCCGATGGCGCCGCCGAGGTGGTGGCACGGTGCGAACGGCGATGACTAGAGCGATGGCTAGGCGCGGCTGCAGTTGGCGGCGGTGGCGGATATAGAAGGAAAGCGTGGCGGTGGCTCTAGGTCATGGGAAAAACTCAGGAAAATGGTGGAAAAGGAAGAGGAGATCACGGGGACTCTATTTATGCGGATACGACGGGATTGATGTGGATACGACGAGATTTCACGATGGAAAAACAGAGTTCATCCCGAGTTCGTCGGGATAACAATGATCAAAATCGGTTGGATTTAGCACGAAAATCCTGAAAATATATGAACACCCAATGTATTTAATAAAAATATCTCCAGCTCATTTAATGATTAATTCATTTATTTAAATAATTTTTGAAGTGTTCTTTGTATGATTAATGTTATTTTTGAGCTCCAAAATTTCACGAAAAATTTTAGATAATACTTTAGGGCATTGAGAATATTTCAAAAATATTTCCACCCATGATTTTTAAAGGAAAAATTTAATTTTCTTATTTAATTCACTTGATTACTTTGCTTTTCTTTTTATTCAATTTCTAGAAAATGATATATTTAATGATTTTTAATCCCGAACGAAAATCGGGCCGTGACAGGAGGGTGGCCGTCAAGCGTGTAGCTCGGCGACGTAGAGGATATCCTTGCTGAAGCTAAGGCGACCGCGACAAGATCGCGCCCTCCTAGACTTTTAACCGAGCCTCCCCGTAATGTTCCCTATTAAACAAGAGAGAATTCATGTTAAAGCTGGAACTTAAAGTCCTTTTTATTTTGAGAACTCTATATTTTTTAGCCAAAGACAATTTGGCCAAGTGCGAGCATAGATTGCTTCGTCTATTCACATCGTTCCCGACATCCGAGTGTTTATATAGCAATCTTGGCCCGCAGGATTCGGGAGGATTCTCTGACAGGACCTCGACAGGTTGCAGACCGATCCTCAGCGCGGTTGTCGTTCACTTTGCGAAATGGGTGAGTCTCACGGTCTCGGAAGACCAAGTTCCCTGAGTAGTTTGATAATGTGCCAAGCCAATGCGCTTCGAAACCGACTTAATTGTAGCCTAGAGGCCAACGGCAGTGACGGTAAGGCCATAGCCCGGAGGCTGAAGGCAGTCAGCGAGCTCGACAAACTCAACAAGGCCATTGATCCCGTGAAGTTGGTCGTCGGACGGTTGCCTGACTCTAGGGTGTGTGCTATGCACTTGGCCTCCTATCAGTTTGAACATGGTGTCAATCACGTCTCATCAAGGCCGTCAAGGTAGGAATCATGCAACCGTAGATCATTCCTTAAGATCCCCACTTTCCCCAACGGCTCGCGGATCCGATGGTCAAGATTCATCACTCTGGCAGAGTGGTGGTTTTGGCAACGGTTTCTCCGGAGCGTGCGACGAAGACCAAGCGGTTGCTGTTACTCGCTCCAGGTATCCGACGCCTCTGATCCACCAACAGGATGATGTGGCCGCCTGGGAGGCAGATAGGCCGAGGCGCCTCGGACGCTCCACGTGCGCCGATAACAGCGCCACATACTTTTTGAAGAGGGCATTACCAGGCCCGTCATTGTTCCCTTTAAATCTCAGTTGCTTCGCTCTCCTTCACCTTTACTTCGCCAAAAAAATCCAAAAAATTTCTTTCGCATCCAAGCTCTCGTGCCCACTCATCGGCCTTCTACCACTTTGATCCCAACTGCGACTCATGGAGCCCTCATAGAGTACAAGCAAAAATTGGAGAGAGACCAGGGGCGAATAGCAACAACCGATAATATCCCAAGCTTTGTCTTTTACCAGAACACGCTTTTCTCTCTCCCTTTTTTTCATCCTCTTTTGATTTTTCTACCAAAGCCTGACCTGCCAGGGGCTGACACCATGCCAGGATGTGCGTTCTCGTGCCCTTCCACCAAGGCAGGATATTGTGGAGATCCGTCTCCCCATCATGAAAACTGATCCGAAGGGGAAAATGATGCTGACCACCTCCCCTAAGGAAGGGTCAAGCTCACGCAGGGTGACAGGGTTGGAAACATCGGAACGCGTGAGGAAGAAACCATGTCGGTGCTTTGTTAAGTTCACAGTGTCAACTAAGTGAGTCCTGGTGTTTTACTATGTATTTTCTATCATTCTTGTTAGATGGACTGACTAGCAACTTCGAGCAGAAAGTTGATGGACATCGACCCTTGCTTCGAGGGGCCGTCTTCCCGAGCTGACGCTGAGGAGCTCGTGGCTCAGCGGCAACATGCCGAAAGTATTCTTGAGGGCTTGGTTGCTGCCCTCGACGATGCGAGGCGAGGTTGGCAGCAGCCGAGGCAGGGAAGGCCGAGGCAGAGGAAAGGCTGGCAGCAACTGAAGTGGCCAGGACTGAGACCACAACCAGGCTTGCAGAAGCAGAGGCGGCATAGGAGGAGGCTAACCGTAAGTATCGGCGTGTTTTCTTTTCCTTTATTTTCTATTTTGATGTGTGCTTTAACCGACCCCCTTTTGAGCAGGCCAATCATCGGCCCTCCACCGATAGTTCACCGGCCTGAAGGTTCGTGCGGAGGTGGCAGAGACACAGTGGGCGCATTGCACGCATGGAGTTTGGGCGCTCCTTGCCAAGATCGATCCCGAATTAGCGTCGACCAAGACGACCGAGGACGCACTCATGGCATGTCTTCTCGATGGGGGGAAGCTTCTCTAGGCTTATACCCAGGGACGTGGCGAAGACTGCGGCGGCGCACATCCTCGGGGTAGTGCGTAAGTTGTACCCCATGCGGAAACCAAGGTGGTCACCGAAGGGTGGCCGGTCGGCGTCGCCAAGGCCATTGTCGAAGGAAACTATGCCGCCATGGAGCCGACGGCGGAGAAGATCGTCGCCTACATGGACTTGTAGCTTTAGGGAACCCCAAACATCGTGTATGATCTTTGAACCCTTTTGTAATTAAAACGTTATCTTTGGCGCAATATAGAACCTCAGTTCTTTTGAATGCAGTCTACAACTCATGAAATGTCCAAAAAAATTTAATTTTTTGGACAACCAACCTTCCGCTATGTGGAAGACTGTGTTGAGCGACTTAGGCCTTCGACAGAACAAATTTGGAGGGCTCCCAGTCAAACTCGAGGAAGACTATCCCTTCATAGCGGGTTGGCACGCGAAGATACAGCCGCCCTTTCACCTCGTGTCTGACCTTTGAAGTCGAGCAGCTTAGGGCCTCAACAGACGGATGTAGAGAACTCCTAGTCAAGCTTGGATGACTTAGCCATATACAAGGCAAAAAGGTGACCGGGGGAGATAAACGATCACTCGGTACGTGTATGACCATCGTGGCTAACCGGCTGAAGCCAGCGGAACGGATTCGGAGGGATCTCCAGTCAAGCTAGGGCCAGTTAATTGTTTACGTAGCAAATGAACGTATGGTCGACAATCGACTATTCACTGTGTGTCTGACACACGAAGTAGCGTGGCTCGGGCCATCAACAGACCTCAGTCCAGGTGGACACCGAGTCGAGCCCTAGGCATCTTAGTCTTTTACACATGATATAGTCGTTAAGAGCCCCGGGCCCATTCGCCAGGCACCCAACTGAAACACGATTAGTCTTGACCCTGGCCAGCCTCGGAGAGGGGTCCAGCCCCTTTCCCAAGGGACATCAGGTCGAGCCATCATGTTCAGTCAGAATGGGCAAAGAATGAGCCCCCGAGTAGTTCATGCATGGCCGACGAACTCCTGTTCCAAAGAACCACAGGCTAACAAGCGGGGCCGCATTGTTCGGGCTGGCCGTGAACATTTTGCGAGGAAGGGATCGGGCGGGCTGCCGATGCTTGCCGGGAAGGCTGCCGAGCCCCAAGCCATCCGAAGGTCGAAAAGGTGACACGCAAAAAGATCAATGGAGAATCAAAATTACATTATTGAAGGGGTTGAGGGCTGAGTACTTAGCTGTTCAAGTGTACAATCGACGCAGGTGCTCGATGTTCCACGAGTTCAGCACCTCTCGACCATCATCGCGAACTAGTCTGTAGGAGCCCGGGCGTGTGACGGCGGAGACAATGAAGGGGCCTTCCTAGGGAGTCAACAATTTGTCATGCCTGCCGAGGACTGCACTCTGCGAAGCACAAGGTCGACGACCTTGAAGGACCTCCCTTGGACATTCCTGTCGTGGTAACAGCGAAGGGCTTGCTTTTAGCGGCCCGTCCGGATCACCACGGCTATCCGAGCTACTTAAAGGCTGTCGATGTCATCGGCCTACGTCTGTTCAACCATGCCTACATCATAGTGGGGAATGCTCGAGGAGTCGTGCAACATGTCGACAGGCAGCACTGCTTCCGAGCCATAGAGCAAGAAGAATGGGGTTTGGCCTGTAGCTCAGCTTGGCTGATTACGGAGCCCCCAGAGTACGGTGGGGAGCTCACGCAACCACTGGCCTTCGTACTTCTAGAGTGGGTTGAAGATCTGAGCCTTTAGACCCTATAAGATCATGCGGGTGGCAAGCTCACACGCCCATTGGCTCGAGGTGGGCCACCGAGGCATACTTGACCTCGATGCACCCGTCTTCGCGAACTTGCAAAAATCGTTTCGGTAAACTACGTGCCGAGGTCGGTAATGACCTCCCTCGGGACACCGAAATGGTAAGTGATGCCCTCAATGAAGTCGGTCGCTTTCTTAGTAGTGTAGGTCTTCGAGGCATTACCTCAATCCATTTCATGAATTTGTCAATTGCAACGAAAAGATGATCGAAGACCATGTCGAGCCCCCAGCATGCAAATGGCCACGACGGTGGGATCGTTTGGAGAGCTAGAGCTGGAGATGATGCTTTGCTTAGGAAAGAAGCGGCACCCAGGTGCGCCGCACTAGTTCCTTGGCATCTTCATTGGAGGTGGGCCAATAGAAGCCCAAGCAGAATGCCTTCCCGACCAGCGTCCGAGCTCCCGCGTGATTGCCGCAGATGCCCGAATGGATTTCATTGAGGATCTGGATGCCACGATCCCGAGGGACGCACAGCAGGAGCACTCGAGGCAGCGCGCTTATATAGCTCGAAGCCCACCACCCCGTACTGTTTGCAACATCGAACAATGCGCTCTGTCAAGACCTTATCGGGTGGTAGTACCTTGGTGATGATGTAATCACAAGCTCCCGACGACAGTCTCCCGATGCGATGGTAACGGTGTGTACTGTGTCACCAGGAGGTGACGGGGGGTGCTTGGGTCTCCTTGTTTGACGGCCTGTGTAATTCCTGGACGAAGACCCCCGTGGGACGGAAGCCCGAGAGGATCCGAGCTTGGCCAACCAGTCAGCAGCCATATTGGCATCGCGGAGGACATGATGGAACTCGAGGCCACTAAACTTGCCCTCAAGTTTCTGGACCTCGGTGCATTACGCATCCATCTTCTCGCCCGAACAGGTCCAATCCTTGTTGATCATGCTGATCACCAGCTTCAAATCGCCATACACAGAAAGGCGTTTGACGCCAATGGATCTGGCGATCCGAAGTCCATGGAGCAAGGCTTCATACTCAGCAGCGTTATTCGATGCATTGAAGAGCAACTGGAGGGCGTACTTGAGATGCTTGCCTTTCGGAGAAATCAAAAGCACACCAGCTCTAGCGCCATCGATGCTAAGCGAGCCGTCGAAATACATGGTCTAGGTCGGCCGAGTCTCGGAGGACACGGCGGGAGTTGGATCTCTGTCCATTCAGCTACGAAGTCGGCGGGGGCACAGGACTTGATGGCGTTGCATGGCTTGCAATCAATGGAAAACTCACTCATTTCCATGGCCCACTTGACCACTCGATCGGTAGCCTCACTTGTTTCTAATGATATCTCGAGGAGGTACCCACTCATAACCACCACCTTGTGGGCTTGGAAGTAATGTCTTAATTTTCGGGTGGTGATGAGGAATTGCGCACAAGCAACTTCGCACCTAAGGATACCAAGCCTTGGATGGGTCGAGGATCTTGGAGACATAATAGACTGCCTTTGCACCGGGTAGGCGCGACCTTCTTTTGGGCGTTCGACAACCAGCACCGTGCTCACCACCGAGATGGTCGCGGAAACGTATAGGACCAGTTGTTCTTTGGGGTTCTGCATGGCTAGCACTGGCGGCGTAGCCAAGAGGCGCTTAAGGTCGGCGAAGGCCTAGTTGGCCTCGTCCAACCACTCGTAGTCTGCGTCCTTCCTGACTAGCCTGAAGAAAGGTGTTCCGTGCTCGCCGAGTCGAGAGATAAACCTCCCGAGAGATGTCATACATCCCGTGAGCTTCTGGACGTCTTGGCACAAGACAGCTTGCCCATGTTCAGGATTGCCAAGATCTTCTCGAGATTGGCCTCAATTCCTGGGTTAGAGACGACAAAGCCGAGGAGCTTCCCGGATGATACGCCAAAGACGCAGTTCTCGGGGTTAAGCTTCCATCGGTACATGCGGAGATTCCCAAAGGTTTTGGCAATGTCGGCCAACAGGTCGTCGGTGTTCCATGTCTTAATCACCATGTCATCGACGTAGGTGTCAGAGATCCACACTTTCATCTCAAGCATGAGCATACAAAGTAAATACAACTAGTATGAGAGGAAAATACATATTACATCAACAATATTGTTTACATAAGCCGACCGGCCTATTAAATATACATACATCAGAGTACAGCGAACAGCCGTGGCCTTAGTTCCCGCCCACAAGCACACCAACTAGAGGTTTACCCCGTTAAGTTCAGATCCTAGAAGAAGCAAATCGGGAATCCGCATCACTCAAGAACTAAAACTAAACATGCAACCAAAAATGGATATTCCAATCGACAAGAGTCAGTACATTAACAAGTAATGTACTGGCAAGCACTAGACAAACCTAACATACTACATGATAAGCACATATTCAAAGAATGGCTATATGAGTTGTTCGATTTCAGCCTAAAGCAAGTTTTAGTTCGCAAACCATTTGAAAAGGAGTTGACAATTCAATTAACAAAACAGTCATTTTAGTTTCATCATTAACTTTGTTTTGGTTCCATCATAATAAATATATTGTCATCCTCCATGACAACAAGTCACATTATATTTTCACACTCACACAACTCAACACTTTTCGTTGAAAACACATAATCACATTTTTCAAACAATTGAGTCTATACTCATGACACTTCACCAAAGCGCTCTTGACCGTGAGCATGGCTAATCGATTAGTTTTATTAACTCTGCAGTGTTTGTACAGCTTTATCCACATGAAGTGAATTGCTCTACTTTATTCGGTACCCATCGGTACCACCATACTCTATACTTTGAGTATAGTCTAGAGGTCACCACGAAGCCTTTGCACTACTTAGACCCTAGCCTTGCACCAGCACGATATGTTTTCCTCCATCCTAGGTCATACAGGAAACGTGACCTAGAATTGTTATGTAGCGGGCCCACGCCTTAGCTTAACGCCGTGGTGGCGGACACGACAAGAACCCACCCACGTGGCACGATATTGTTGTATTGGATAGACTGAGTCACCTAAACTACCACATCGAGGTAGATAGGAAGTTCCTCTGGGTTATCCGAACCCATACACTCCAGCCTACCATAATGCAAGGCTAGGTGCTAAATAGATTACTCGGCTAAGGCTATCCCATACTAGCACATATGGATGTATGGTATCTTAAATTTGGTGACAGAAGTTCGGTCCTTACGGAATCGGGCAAACACTCCCCCTATCGGCAATGCAAATACATCAATTGCACGCCACTTGCCGCCCGGGTCAAAATTATACTTTTACACATTTTAGTTCGCAAATAATCATCAAAATTCAACCCATTCCATCAAGGGTTCATTTTAACAAAGTTCACACATACTATTTATAGATGGAAGAGTATTTGCAAAATTTCTAGGCAGGGCTAAGCAAGTATTGCAGAAAACATGATTAAACCCATTTGGGCACAAGGTAAGCACTCTAACCATCTCTAGGGTTACAAACAGCAATGGTTTCAAATTTTCAAGGTAGGAAATGCAGCAAATGGGTTATAACTACTATAGCCAAGTTTTAAATACCCATATAGTCTAAGTTCTTATGGGATTCAAGATGTTCAAAGATGTTCTTATGGGTTTTTTGCGAACAAATAATTTCATCCCACAAAACATGGGATTCAAGATGTTCAAAGAGAAGAGGGGAAGAACCTGCCTTGATTGAGCAATGTCAGCACCTAATCAACTCCTTCACGGACTACGCAGTCATCTAAACAAAATATACGGTATGGAGTCAAAATATTGAAAACATGCGAAAATGCAAAATGCTCTAAAATGCACGAGTTTTGTATATTGAGTAGGTTCTGATCTAAGATAAATTTAGGTGGGATAATCTCTAATTTATCCCATCCCATTTGGGAGTTATTGATTTTAGAAGTTTTATCGGTATAGGGCTAGGCGATGTTTGGACTGTGTCTTTATAATTTGATTTTTATTAATTTGACTTCACAGGGGTAAAGAGATGTGTTTTTTAGGTTTGACACATTTTGTTTCATAATTTTTAGAGTTATTGTAAATTACTTAGGCATTTTACAACTTATAGCATGTTCTAGGCCTACACTGTTATATATATATGGCTATAGGGTTTTTGGGTCCAGAATTTGTTTAGGTTGTTATCTAGAATTTAAAATGGTTTATTTAATAACTACATCTTAATCTTAGGTGCAACCATTCTTTTTGCCTAAATGGCCTCCCTATGTACATATTTCCCATGATAGGTAGCTTTTCTAGGTAGGTGTCAGACTTATCAATTTGTGTCATGCCCATGGAGCTATGTGTGTTATAGTCATTGTAGACTTGGAATGGAAATGGAGGCTTACTGGTCCACATTCTTTATTAAAATATACCTTAGCTAGGAATATTCTTCATGTTTGTACAATCGCATTTATACTTAGTTAAACAGATATACATATGACTTTTAACTTGCTCACCTCCTAGGCTATCTATTTAGGGTCTTCACTCCATTTTCCAGTGGATGAGTGGCTATGTTTTATTTTACTAGATGGGAGTTCACTATCTTCTTGTTCTATGGAAACTTGTTTCACCTAAAAAGGATAAGTATTGGTTTTTCTATGATTTTTTGCACTGTGGGGGGGGGTGTAGTGACCCACTAGTTTCATTTATACTTGCCTTAGGGGATTATACTACACGGAAGGCATATGGTTTTATTTTATATTCCAATGGTTTATGTTTGAGTGAATCCTCAGAACCTAAGTTCAATCAGAAAGGTGGTAGAATGAATTTTTAATAATTCCCTAAATGTTGACTGCCCTAAAATATATCTTTTTCCTAAAATTTGGCTTTACTAACATTTGACTTAAGGGAAGTATAACTTTTTGTTTTCCCAGATTAAAGAGGGTGAGATGATGGACCTAGAGGGTTTGGGTTTGCCCAAATTAGAGCTAATCTGAATTTTGTAGGGATTTTACAAATTTTCCTTTGGTGTTTGTGTGCCCTGCCTTATTTAAATTTTTGGGATAGATCTTGTGCAGTGAGGGCCATGTCTTATGGTTCTATATTAAAGTTCACTATCTAAAGAGTCCATAGAAATTTCTTCCATTCAAAACTGTTTTCGAATGAATTTTATATGGATTTTTGAAGGGATGTTCTACTGTCGTGAAAACCTACCAGCCACTGCCATTTCCACAGGTCCCTAGCGTGTGGGGCCCATGAGTCATGCCTCTCGGATTTGAGAGGGAGGTTTTGCGCCCAAATTGTGGGGCCCGGCTATTAGTGAGAGTGAGGGGAAGAAGAGGCGGGGCTAGGGTGCGCGGTGACCTTTCGGACGGTGGTGACGACGAACGACGGGGTTTTAGTTGGAGTGTTCAAAGAGAAAACGTGGAGGGTTCTATTGCGAACATATTGGTGGTGGTTACCGTCTTTGTGGTGGTCGAGTGGAGCCGGCGGCATGCGCGGGCTACAGCCGTGTTCGGTCTGAGTGGCAGAACTAAACTAGGAGCCGATTCGTGTCAAATGCATGCGTAAACAAGCATCCTCAAGTTGCATAGGGGCTTACCCGAGGGCGCGAATGGTCCGGCGGCGGAGCTCGAGTGATCCGGTGACGTGAAATCCGAACGGCGGTGGTGGCATAACTGGTAGGGTGACGGCGGCACTCGGCCGGGCCGGTGCTTCGCTATGAAAGGCTGACCGTGAGGTCACGGGATACCCCAAGATGGTCCAAACGTGAGAAATCGGACAATGGCTCACCAGTTGCGGAGGAACCACTGGCGACGGTCCGTGGCGTGGTTGGCCGGCGCCAAGGAGGACGGAGGCCGATTCTCCTTCCGCGAGTGCACCATTCCTTGGGATCTTTGAGGGAAACCGTCGAGGAGTCAAGGCGATGACGATGGCACAAGGATTCGGTCAGTCCCGGCCTACATTGCCCGGAACGGCGTCGTGGGTGCACGGCGATGTTCGCTGCGTGCCTCCGGCTTCGGTGGTACTCGTCGGTGTTCCCGTAGCTACAATGGGCGAAAGGAAATGGCGTTAACGGACAAATGGTTCGGCATTGAATGGTGATTGAGGAACACGAGGTAGAGAGGAAGGACTTTGGCTCCTTGGTGACGGTGGTGGCTGTCTTCTTCGCGGCCAACGATGGAGACGAAGGGGAATCGATACTCTAGAGCTCTCCTCCTTCGACCGGTTGGGTTCTATGGTAGAGAGCGAGGTTGGGCGACCGAGGCGGGAGAGTTTGCAAGGCGGAGCGAGTTCGCGCGGCGTCGACACCTCACGTGAAGGGTTACGCGGAGGCTACGCTAGCCGAAAACAAAAACTTTTACCGCGCAAACCAGGAACACTTGCAAGTAAGGGCCGATAGATCGTTACCGATTGGAGAAGAGTGCAGCGGAATAGCCAATCAGGGCAATACGATCTGGAACTGTGCAGGCGATTCTCGCGAGCCGACAGCCGATACCCGGTGACAGCCGATTCACCAATCAGCCGATGTCGCAGATGCTGCAGCCGATCCGAGTCGTCCGACTGTGTTCTCGCGCCTCGCTCCGATGCGCTCGACCGCAGCCGATTCCTCCACAGCCGATCTACAGCGCGCAACGTAGCAGCGCCTCTACCGGTATCCACACGTCCGGGGACACAACGCCGAACACCCGTGTGCTAGCACGCGATGCAAGGCTAGGGTTTGGCTCGAAAGTGGGGAGGGTTTCCGTGGAGATTGATCTCGGCGACTTCTGTTGCATGCGATGCAACTGACGTGCCGCCGCTCTCCACCCCTCCCTCCTTTATATAGAGTTGGCCGACTGGGACTAGTGGCCGATCAGGACTCTATTTTGAATCGGATACTATCCGAATCTCAAAGAGTTGGCCGCCCATACGTCGTATGCCCACTCTATCCGATCGGATCCCTATCCGATCGAGCCGTATCCGAGTCCAACTCGAATATCTATTCTATCCCCTTAAACGTGCGACCCTGTAGGTTCAGGTATACTCATTTTCGGCCATAGTCTAACTTAGCCGATCGTCGGCTCGAGTCCAACTCAGCCGACCCGTCAACCGCGGTGCCTAGCAACACATATTGACACCATAGTATACAAGAATAATATCGGCTCTGAACCTGTAATGTGTACACAAATCCCTTTGCCTCACGATACCAGTTAAGCTATAGGCAAGATGTGTGTCATTCCTTCAATAGCTTAACCATTCACTCGAACCGTATTGGATTATCTGTCTGTTGATTGACTCCTCAATCAACTTAGCATGGCCATGCATTTGCATAATCCATACCTCGAGGGGCCCAGAGATATCTCTCCAAAGGAGGGGCAAATTCCATCTTGATCACTCACATCCCACTCCATGTTTCATAGCAAACCCGAAAACTATCTTTATAACTACCCGATTACGGCATAGCGTTTGGTAGTCCCAAAGTAGGCTACTACACATGTTGGAATCCATGGTGATCTCGGGTCTAAGGACTTTGTACCAACACTACATGAGACCAACTAATGGCACATTAATTCCTATAGTGTCTCATGGTGGGTCTATCCAACAATGTGTTCTCCAACACATGTGTCCATGTTTATTGATTTGATATCTCCATACCCATGATCTATGAGACATGATCATCAATCAATAAACATGCCGATCTTAGAATCATATTTGTTCCAACAATATGACATATGATCGGGATCGTTTAGAAATAGATTCATACATAAAGAGTCTCATAAATAAGTCACGTACTTATTGATCAATACAAGATGTCTATTTCATGGAACTGAATAACACTTTATTTATTTATACATAAACATTGACGTGATATCCAACATCTCCATGTTGCCTCTAGGGCATATCACTAACATCACGGCCATGCGTCGTCGGTGTTTTGCACGCTGTTGCTCGGGGTGCTGCATCCTTTGGCGGTGGAGAGGAAAAAGACAGGCTCCGAGCTAGCTGCTGACGCTGCCAAGTGGGTCCAACCGTGGTGTCCAAGGCACGGGAGTGGGGGATGGGTAGATCTTTGTGTGCTGCCGAATTTTGGGGTTGATTTTCGATTTACTTCTTCCCTTTGACTTTGCTTCTCTATAAACCCTTTGTGTGGGTTAGATAAATTGATGAACATTTTTGTGTAGATAGGGGAGTGGATGTAGAACCCATTTTGTTTGGTTTCACTCAAGCATCACTTATGGTTTGCTCTCGAAATTCAATAAAATTTGGGTATTTTAAGCTTTGTTTGAATTTTTACGGGGTTCCAACATCAAGAAAAATTATTGAAAAATTATATTTAATTATGGTATTTAATCTAGTATTTGAATAAATTATGTCCTATATTACTTAATGTGCATTTAAATGGTCTTTTAGGCAAAGTGCCATTTTAGCCGATTTAAATAATATTAGCCCCCATTACCTAGATGTTTGTCCAATTTGTTTGGGGCTTAAATCCTAGTTATTATTTTGTACAAAAATCTTGTTAAGCTAATTATGTTATCTAGCACCCATATAAATTTTCCCTTGATTTTATCCATTATGGTTTATCCTAGAAAACTTGGGTAAGCTCCTAGGTTTAGGTGTTCACTCTATGTGTATGCATCTAATTTGGTCCTAGGATTCCTAACAATTTTTCTTAAGCTGAGGGGATGTATCTATAATGAGATAAGGGTTAAAAAATCTAACTACTCAAGGACTCGTTTAGCAAAAGAGGTTTTATGCATGAAAAATTTTATTTTATTCTCAAATTTGTAAATCATGCATTTGGCTTTAAATATTTCTCGTAAGTCAAAAAGGAAAAGTTTTGGGTCGGGCAATTGAAGACCTTTACCCCTAGTTTTGTCTTGACATGATTTTACTTAACCCTAGGATCTGGGTATGTGACAGTAGGCCTCTACATTGCGGTCGATCTGGCTTGCCAGGCAACGCTGGTATGTTGGCCCGGCGTTTTTAAGACCGAAATTCATCATAGTGTAACAGAAGGCCCAAAACGGTGTGATGAAAGTAGAAAGTGCATCTAGCCCACTAAGTGGGTTTTGGTTGTTAATAACAATTTGGTTAAGTGACTAATGCGTTTAATTGAGATATGTGCAAGAGAATTAGTCCCTAGATGCTTAGTTGTGTAGGTTTTGAGAAAGGAAAACCCTCAAGCATGAATTGCAAAGAAGGAGAAAAGATTCGACAATGGTCTATAGTTCTATTTTTCTTGTATCCTGAGTTTTAGGAAAAAACATACTATTAAGAGGGGTGAAACTCATGCCATGAGATGATCTAAGTGCTCTTACTCAGAATATCCTTGAGTGAGATTTTTTTCGAACTATTTTTTGAAAATTCACTCCTACAAGGCGGAGAAACTTGGTGGACGTTAGGGTTCCAAGCCAAAACTTTTGGACTTCATCACCTCATTGAAACTATTTTCCCAATTGTTGGCCAAAATTTTCGGTGGTCCTAGACCGAGAACTTGGACGGTATTTCAACTAAGTTTGTGAGTAACGGCTAGGTGACGTAATCCTCAACATATAAATATCCCACCTTGTCCCCAGCTCGCTTTTAGCCATCCAACTTTCGTTTTTCTGTCCCCTATTCTCTCCCATGGTGTTCTAGCCCATTCCAACTCAATTCTTGAGCCACATAACCAATTTGTGAAGAGATTTGAGTGAATGGGAGTTGTGTGAGAGTGAGGCAGCAAGGATGACTTGAGCACTTGGTGATTTTTGCATGGTTGTGGTGTGTGCCTAGTACTCTTGGAGAGCAATCTCCTAGACGGTTAGGTCTCCCCCGCGAGCATCCAGAGAATTTTGGATTGGCCCGGAAAGTTTGTGAAGGATTTCCTCTCCTCCGCAAGGAAACGAGCTATGAATCTTGTAAAACCTAGCAGATCTTTAGGACGTTGTCTAGGTAGAGCAACTCATGTTTGTGGTTCACGCTAGAGGATCAAGTTGGATCTTAGTCGTCATTTGATCTCTAGGCAAGAACCTAGGAATGTCGGAGTTGGAGACCATAGACTTCTTCCTGGGAAATTGCTTGGTGAGACAAGGGGTTAATTAAGACCCAACTCCACGGAGTTCCTCAACGAAGTGTAGGATTCATTGAATCCGAACTTCGAGAAAAATCCTTTTGTCTCATGTGCTATCTCTTTACTTCCTATTGCTTATCTATACTGCCTGTCAGTACCTTCTTGTTTCTAGCTATAAACTTGTGGAGAAATAGCTTAAATTTAATTTCAGGTCCTCTTAAGTCATAGAACACCAGAAGTTCCGGACAGCTTACGCTGACCGGAAGTTCCAAGGTTCAAGCACCGGATGTTCCGGTGCATGTGTGTTTTACCGCTGCATTCTCGAGAAAAATCCAAGATCGCCTATTCACCCCCCTCTAGGCGACATCTACGGGCTTTCAGTTGGTATCAGAGCCTAAGCTCTTGATAGGCTTCATAGCTTAGAGTCGATCCAAGATGTTGGGAGTGGATAATCAACATGAAGACGATGCAAATGGAGGAAAATCTCCAACCAAGGAGATAGGGGGAGGAGTTTCTATACCTTTTGATTGCAGCAAGCTTAACATTCCCTCTAACAACTTCATCTCCGTGCTTTTCGAGCGTGCACCTCACTTTGATGGTACACACTATGCCGCTTGGAAGCACAAGATAAAGTTGCATCTAATCTCTTTGCATCCTAGCATTTGGAGGATTGTTTGAACAAGTACCGATGTGCCTACGGAGGATATGGACCTCACTCTGGAACAAAAGCTAAGCATCCACCGCAACGCTCAAGCCGCCAATGCCATTCTCTCCGTCTTGGGCCCGGAGGAATTCAACAAGGTTGATGGGCTTGAGGAGGCCAAGGAGATTTGGGACACATTGCAAGTGGCTCATGAAGGCACACCTAGAGTGAGAGAGTCAAAGATCAAGCTTTTGGAAGGAAAGCTCAGGAGGTTCGTGAAGGAAGACAATGAGACTCCTCAAGATATGTATGAGTGCATTGATGCTCTTGGTCAACAAGATCCGAGGTCTGTTAGTGATATGCCTTACAGGCAACAAGGAGATGTTGGATATCATGGTCAATGTTTATGTATAAATGAATAAAGTGTTATTCAGTTCCATGAAATAGACATCTTGTATTGATCAATAAGTACGCGACTTATTTATGAGACTCTTTATGTATGGATCTATTTCTACACGATCCCTGATCACATGTCATATTGTTGGAACAAATATGATTCTAAGATTGGCATGTTTATTGATTGATGATCATGTCTCATAGATCATGGTATGGAGATACCAAATCAATATATGTGAACATGTGTTAGAGAACATATTGTTGGATAGACCCACCATGAGACACTACATGAATTAATGTGCCATTAGTTGGTCCCAAGTAGTGTTGGTGCAAAGTCAATGGCCATGCCGAGTTGATTGAGAAGTCAATCAACGGACATAATCCAATATGGTTCGAGTGAATGATTAAGCTATTGAAGGGATGACACACATCTTGCCTATAGCTTAATTGGTGTCGTGAGGCAAAGTGATTTGTGTACACATTACAGGTTCAGAGCCGATATTATATTCTTGTATACTATTGTGTCAATATGTCTTGCTAGGCGCCGCTATTGACGATCAGGCTGAGTTGGACTCGAGCCAAAATCGAGTATACCTGAACCTACGGGTCGCACGCTTAAGGATAGAATAGACACTCGAGTTGGACTCTAATATGGCTCAATTTGGATAAGATTCGATTTAATATAGAGTCCTATGGGCTTACAAAGTCCGGCCGGCCAACTCTATGAGATTCAGATAGGATCCGATTCAAAATAGAGTCCTGATGAGCCTATAGGCCCAGTCGGCAACTCTATATAAAGGGGCGAGGGGTGGAGAGCTGCGGCATTGAACTTGAACCAAATCAATCTAATCACGCGGCTTGAAGTCGACGAGTTTGAGATCTCCACGAAAACCCTCCCCACTCCCGAGCCAAACCCTAGCCTTGCATCTTGTGCTAGCACACGGGTGTCAGGCGTTCTGTCCCTAGACGTGTGGATACCGGTAGAGGCATTGCTACGTTGCGGTGATAATCGGATGTGGTCAAACAGATTGGCTGTGGTCGGGCGTATCTGAGTGAGGCAAGCGGGGTCGGGCGAATTGGTGAGTCAGCGAGGTTGGATCATCTCGGCTTCGACGAATCGGCTATGCGGGAATCGGGCCGGCAAATCGGTTGTGATCAGCCGATCGTTCGGGATCGGATAGCTCCTCATTGGCTATATCCGCTGCACTCCACTCCAATCGGTAACGATCTATCGACCCTTACTTGCAAGTGTTCCTGGATTGCGCGGTAGAAAAGTTCTGTTTTATGCTTTCGTAGCCTCTGCATAACCCTTCAGTGGTCTCAGAGCTAAACTTGCTTTGTTCGGGTTTTAGATTGGATCTGGAACAAGTTTTGCACACAGGTTGATTAGATCAATCGGTTTTACGGGATCTGTTGAGGAGAGTATATGGTAATTGCATTCCTTGACAGTGTATCAGAACGGCGTAATGTGATTACGTCGAAGCAATTTCCATAGAACTCGGTTCGAGTCGGATTCAAGATGGCGTTCCTTGATAGTGTATTGGAACGGTATAATGTGATTATGCCGAAGCTGTCTCGTAGTCCAACCTTGATTGCTGCCTCGCGCCTACGCAAACCATCTCCCTTAATAGTGTATCGGGACGGCATAATGTGATTATGCCGATATGGTTTTCGTAAGCGATTTCATAGATTGGATCTATGAATTTCGTGTCGTAGAATTATGGCAGCTAATACTACAACTAGTACCTTTAATTTGCGATCTATTCTGGAGAAAGAAAAATTGAATGGAACAAACTTTATGGATTGGTCTCGCAACTTGAGAATTGTTCTCAAGCAAGAGGGCAAGGAGTACATTGTTGAAGTACCCTATCCTGATGTTTTGCCTAATAATGCTACTGCTACTGCACGGAGGGCTTATGATAAGCACACTAATGATTCCATAGACATAAGTTGTCTCATGCTTTCTACAATGTCCTCTCAGCTTCAGAAGCAATATGAGAGGAGCGATGCTCATACTATTATTCAGGGACTGCGTGGCATGTTTGAGAACCAAGCTAGGGCTGAGATGTTCAACACCTCAAAGTCCCTGTTTGCGTGCAGGATTGTTGAGGGGAGTCCCGTAAGTCCGCATGTGATAAAAATGATTGGCTACATTGAGAGTCTGGAAAAACTAGGTTTTCCCCTTAGCCAAGAGTTGGCTACTGATGTGATTCTCCAGTCGCTCCCTCCGAGCTTTGAGCCATTCATATTAAATTATCACATGAACAGTATGGATAAGACCTTTGCCGAATTGCATGGGATGCTAAAGACGGTTGAGGAGAGTATCCAGAAAAACGGTCATCATGTGATGATGATGCAGAAAGCTCCTGATGGCTATATCCGCTGCACTCCACTCCAATCGGTCACGATCTATCGACCCTTACTTGCAAGTGTTCCTGGTTTGTGCGATAGAAAAGTTTTGTTTTATGCTTTTGTAGCCTCCACGTAGCCCTTCAAGGTCTTGGAAATGAAGACATGACGGATCACGTTGTGGTCAAGGGACTTCTTCAGGCCTTTGGACCAAGGAACCCTACCTTGGTCACTCTCATCCGTGAGAGAAAGGACTTCAAGATTCTCACACCAAGTGACATTCTTGGAAAGATTGTTGCCCACGAGATGCTAGAAGAAGAAGCAAACGAAGTCAATCAAATGGTCAATAATGTGTCGATGATGAAAAACAAGGAAGTTGCTTTGAAGGCCTCAAGTGATCTAGCTTTTTGCAAAGATGAGAGTGATGATGAAGAAATGACCCTCATGGTGAGGATGTTAAAGCAATACCTTCGCAGAGGCGAGTTGGCAAGAGCAAAAGAAGTGAAGACAAAGGAAAAGCTCATCAATCCAAGAGAGATTGCTTTCAATGTGGTGAATATGGTCATTTCATCGCCGAGTGCCCAAAGAACAATGAAGCCAAGCCAAGGATGGTTAAGAAGAAGGTTGGGCGAGCTCACATTGGAGAGGTGTGGTATTCCGGTGATGAGGCGGATCCCGAGGACAAGGATGAAGGTGATGGAGGAGTTGCCACCATCGCCATCAAGTCTTCATCTTCCACCAAAAGAGTGCCTCTTCTCCAACTTGAGTGATGACAATGAGGGCTACACCAACCATTCTTGCTTCAGGGCCCAAGGCCACAAGGTAATACACTCATCCAAGCTCTCCATTGATGATGATCTTGAGAGTGATGAGGGAAGTGAGGATGAATTGAATGATGTGCTCAAAACTTTTAGCAAACCGGCAATGCAACATTTGGCTAAGCTAATGAAAACATTGGACTACAAGGAGTGCCAAGTCTTGTCGGATGATGAACAAAGTGGAAAAGGTAAAAGGTGGCGATGCGCCGCATTGTATTGATCATGAGGATTGATTTACATGGACCCCGGGCTAACATATTTATACCCGGGGGTAACGGAGATCCTAATGATTACAATTCAAACTTTCCTAAAGATAAAAGGAAAAATGAATCCTTACCGGATACTAACACACTTTCCTAAAGATAAAATAGAAAGTTAACAAACTTATCCTAATTAATAGATACAAGTCGTATCCTTCTTGAACTCGGTGTCTTACGGATAATATCTTTCCAAACCGAATCTAACTGAATCCGACTTGAAGATATTGATCCTCAATCGGGCGACGCGAACTCTCGTCGATTCGCTTCGAGCTGATTTGAACATTATGCCGATGAGGACTCAGGGGCTTACCCAATTTTGCCGGTAACACATGCCCCCCAGTTTTGGAGTATGAGAAGTCATGCTTCAAAATTATCCTGGCCTTGATCGCCCCAAAACTGATTCTTCTCTTCTTCTTGACATCAGCCCTCGTATGGCGATACCTTCTGTAGTAGATGAGCCAGGCTATCAAACTCACGGAAGAAAAACCTGTCTTTGGTAGCCGCTGACAACCCTTGAAATGCAAGATCTACAATCTGCTCATCACTTAGTCTCAAACTATAACATCGGCTGCGGACGTAACGAAACCTTTGAGTATATTCTTTAGCCGATTCCCCTTCTTACTGTTTGATTGATATCAAGTCTGCAAGCTTCAACTCACCAACCTCGGCAAAGAAGTACATGTGAAACTGTTCCTCAAGATCGGCCCAACCTCTGATAGAATTTGTTGGTAATAACGAAAATCATGTGAAGGCCGATCCAGTTAAGGACAATGGAAAAATCCAACTTTTAGAGCTTCTTCAGCCGAGACCACCCCACACTGAGCTAAAAATCGGCTGACATGTTCCATCGTAGATAACCATCTTGCCCTGAAAATTGGAAAAGTCTGGAACCTTGTATCGGCTTGGAAGTGGTACTCTATCAAACCATTCAGGATATGGCGCCTGATACACAAAAGTTTGATGTTTGGGTTTAATTCCAAACGCTCCTCCATTACCTTTCCAAGAATATCAGCCCAATCTTCTTTAGACTGATATTATTGAGTTTCCTCTCGCCGATAATGTTGTTGTGGCTCTTCATGTTGATATGCTCGCCCCCTGAGCCAATATTGTTGTTGCTGATGATGATGATATTGCACATGCTAACTTCTTAGTGCAATCACCCTGGGAACCATGTTCTTAATCAAACCATGTAATGTACTCACCAAAACTCCAAATGGATCGAACACAGCGTGATGAACAATTTCATCAACCATCTCTTGAAGTGTCTTGTCATCCATCGGCTCAGTAGACTGTCCCTTGTCTTCATTCATCGGCTTGAGAGATTGTTCTTCCTTGGCATTGACTTATTTATCAGACATTGTGGGTTCCACAAGCCGGGTAAACAATCGTGAGGTCCCACCAGGCTTGCCAAAAATGTGTTGACGCCAAATTCGTACCGCGGCAAGATGTGTTGACGTCGAATCACACGCTGGCCTGGGAAATCTGCTTAGCTCCAGTGCAGGTCCTAAAATTGATGAATCACAGGCGTGCCAGTCAGTTTGATCCTGCCACTAACAAGATATGCAAAACAGGAGAGCATAAATCATATCGGCTGATATGTCGATTATCAAAACAGTCGATCTGTTGACAGCCGATTGGGTGTTTCTAGCCGATGCCGATGTCCAGATAACTCGTTAGCTGAAACCCCAACGAAACCCTTATTGGTAGCCATCGGGCACGCTAGAGACTCTTGTTCTAATCACGATTTAGCGAGTCAAACGAATTGATGCAGCAGTAAGTATGAAAAGAACACAATATCTAGATAATCAAGCCTTTGACTAATTTTCAGGGTGGTAGATGCCTAAGCTAATTTAATCTAATATAACGATTTAGCCGATATCGGCAGAAACACTAAAACGAGAGATAGCCGATAGAGCTAAATCAAGATACTAGGACTAGATTCAAGAGAAACATATGACAAGACTGGCAAACCCTCCGGTGAAACATTAATATGAACCTATTGGCTTAACAAGACTTAGATTATCGATAACAATCTAGTTGGTCGGACCTAACCGATGCAGCACGAGATTGCATGCGATAATCTAATACTCAATGAGCCGATAGATCTGTCTAATGTGATGGATATAAAAAATCTACCTAAAGGGACATTATGTTTATAGAAACATCGACTTGATCAGAATATCGGTCCTAACTGAGAAAGTCCTAACTAAGTCGATGCGACAATAAACAGTAATGAAACTATAGATAGAGACGACATACCAGATAGGCAACACTTGGACTTACCCCTTCACTAGAGACCGAACATAACCGATGCAGCCCCGCGTCGAGTGCCAAGTCTCGTCGGATGGAGAACAAAGTGGAAAATGTAAAAGGTGGCGATGCGCCGAATTGTATTGATCGTGAGGATTGATTTACATGGACCCTGGGCTTACATATTTATACCCACAGGCTAACAGAGATCCTAACAGGTTACAATTCAAGCTTTCTTAAAGATAAAAGGAAACAAACTGAATCCTTACCGGATACTAATACAGTTTTCTAAAGATGAAATAGAAAGTTAACAAACTTATCCTAATTAATAGATACAAGCCGTATTCTTCATGAACTCGGTGTCTTACGGATAAGATCTTTCCAAACCGAATCTAACGAATCCATTGCTGAAGATATTGGTCCTCCATCGGCGACACGAACTCTCAACCGGATTCTGCTTTGAGCCGATTTGAACCTTAAGACAATGAGGATTCCGGGGCTTACCAAATTTTGCCATTAAGCCAAAAATGTGTTGACGCCAAATTTGTACCGTCGAAAGATGTGTTGACATCGAATCACATGCGGCTGGGACATCGCTAGCTCCGGTGCAGGTCAAAAATTGATGAATCGCGGGCATGCCGTCTGTTTGATAATGCCACCGACAAGATATGCAAAACAACGAGCATACATCATATCAGGATAGGCCAAAAATCAAAATAGTCGATCTTTGGACGCCGATTGTGTGATTCTAGCCGATGCCGATGTCCGGATAACTCGTCGGCTAAAACCCGACAAAACCCTTATTGGTAGCCATCAGGCAGGCTAGAGACTATGGTTCTAATCTTGACTTAGTAGGTCAAACTGAATTGATGCAGCACTAAGTATGAAAAGAAACGTAATATCTAGACAATCAAGCCTTTGACTAATTTTCAGGGTGGTAGATGCCTAACCTAATCTAATCTAATATAACAATTTAGCCGATATTGGCGAAACCTAAAACGAGAGACAGTGATAGAGCTAAATCAAGATACTAGGACTAGATTTAACGAAACATATGATAAGACCGGCTAACCCTCCGGTGAAACATTAGTATGAACCTATCGGCTTAACAAGACTTAGATTATCGATAACAATCTAGTAGGTCGGACCTAATCGATGCAGCACGAGATTACATACGATAATCTAATACTCAATGAGCTGATAGATCTGTCTAATGTGATGGATATAACAAATCTACCTAAAGCGGCATTACGTTTACAGAAACATCGACTTGATCAAAATATCGGACCTAACCAAGAAAGTCATAACTAAGTCGATGCGACTATAAACAATAATGGAACTAAAGATAGAGACGACATACCAGATAGGCAACACTTGGACTTACCCTTTCACTGGAGATCGAACCTAACCGATGCAGCCCGCGTCGGGTGCCAAGTCTCGCCGGATGATGAACAAGTGGAAAAGGTAAAAGGTAGCGATGCGCCGAATTGTATTGATCGTGCGGATTGATTTACATGGACCCCGAGCTTACATATTTATATCCGCAGGCTAATAGAGATCCTGACATGTTACAATTCAAACTTTCCTAAAGATAAAAGGAAACAAACTGAATCCTTATCGAGATACTAACACACTTTCCTTAAGATAAAATAGAAAGTTAACAAACTTATCCTTATTAATAGATACAAGCCGTATCCTTCTTGAACTCGGTGTCTTACGGATAAGATCTTTCCAAACCAAATCTAACCAGAATCCGATTCTGAAGATATTAATCCTCCATCGGTGACGCAAAACTCTTAGCCGATTCTCCTTTGAGCCGATTTAAACCTTAACCCGATGAGGACTCTGGGGTTACCAAATTTTGCCGTTAACCACAGGGCGAGGGGGCCGGGGGATCGAACTCTAGCATTCTCATTCCTAGTTCTTGGCCAGCTTGTTTCAAGCCCCAAGAACTCCTCCTTGTAACTCTTGTTCATCATATACCCCAACAAAAAACACTGGACGTAGGCCTGTTATCCTTCAGGAGGGCTGAACCAGTATAACTCCCTGTGTCTTTACTCTTTGGCTTGTCTCAGGACTCGAGTCGACCATCGAATCCGTCGGGGAATAGCTTCTCTACCATTCTCTTTCACCTCTTTGGGCACCCCCTTTGAGGACAGCCGACCCATCCGTCGATAGTTGGCGCGCTAGGTAGGGGACATCATTCGTAACCGTGAGGCCGCTGTGCGGATTGTCAAGTGGGCCTTGGAGATGGGTGAATTTCCCATCGACTACAAGCCGCGCAACGCCATCAAGTCCCAAGTCCTTGCGGACTTCATGGACGAATGGACGGAAATCCAACTTTCGCCAACCTCCGTAACTCGGCCAATCTGGACCATGTATTTCGACGGCTACCATAGCATTGATGGCGCTAGAGCTGGCGTGCTTTTAATTTCCCCGAAGGGAGAGCATCTTAAGTTCGTCCTCCGGTTCCTTTTCAAAGTGTCAAATAATGCCGCCGAGTATGAGGCCCTACTCCATGGTCTTCGAATCGCAAAGTCCATCATTGTTGACCACCTTATGGTATATGGTGACTCGAAGCTAATAATTAGCCAGGCCAACAAGGACTGGTCCTGTTCGAGCGAAAAGATGGACGCCTATTGTGCCGAGGTCCGAAAACTCAAGGGCAAATTTAGCGACCTCGAGTTTCACCACGTTCTCCAAGACGCCAATTCGGCGGCCGACCTGCTGGCTAAGCTTGGGTCTTCCCGAACTTCCGTTCTATAGGGGATCTGCCTCCACGAGTTACATAAACCGTCGATGAAAGACTCGGAGCTTCCCAAGCCTGCCCCTCCGCCTCCAGCCGAGTCGGTCCTTGGTATCACCGACGCCGCGGGTGACTAGCGTTGACTATATCACTACCAAGGTGCTCCCTCCCTACAAGGCCATGGCCAAATGCGTCGTCTGACATAGCAAGCAGTATGTCGTGGTAGGCTCGAGCTGCTTCAAGCACGTGGCCTCCACCCGAGTACTCTTCTTTGTGTGTCCCCAGGGACCATGGAATCCAAATCCTTGGTGAGATTCACTCGGGCATCTGCGGCAACCACGCGAGCGCAAGGACGTTGGTCGACAAAACCTTCCATGCGGGCTACTATTGGCGGCGACAATGAGGACGCTAAGGAGCTAGTTCGGTGCTACCGGGGTGTCGTTTTTCACCAAACGGCACCATCTCCCGGCACAGCCCTCCAGACGATCCCGACGTCGTGGCCCTTCGCATGCTGGGGCTCGACATGGTCGGTCCGTTCCTGAGGGAACCCAGGGGTTTCACCCACCTCTTTGTCGCAATCGACAAATTCACAAAGTGGATTGAAGTAATCCCGTTGAAAGCTTGCATCGCCAAGAAGGTGGCGAATTCATCGAGGGCATTACCATCCGCTTTGGCGTTCCAAGGAGATCATCACCGACCTTGGTACGCAGTTTACTTGGAACGACTTTTGGGAGTTCTGTGAAGAAAGATGGATCGAGGTCAAGTATGCCTCGGTGGCGCACCCCCGTGCAAACGGGCAGTGCGAATGTGCTAATGGCATGATCCTAGAAGGCCTGAAGGCCCGGGTCTTCGACCCGCTTCGGAAGCATGAGGGCCGCTGGTTGTGCGAGCTTCCTGCTGTGCTCTGGGGGTTCCACACTCAGCCGAGCTGAGCCACGGGATGATCCTCGTTCTTCCTGGTCTATGGCTTGGAGGCAATTCTCCCGGTCGACATGCTCCACGAGTCCCCAAGGATTTGGCTCTACGATGAAGGCATGGCAGAGCAAATGCGGGCCGAGGACATGGACAACCTGGAAGAAGAACGAATGGCGGTGGCAATCCAGATGGATTGGTACCAGCAGGCGCTTCGTCAATATCATGACAGGAACGCCCAAGGGAGGTCCTTCAAGGTCGGCAACCTCGTCCTCCGAAGGGTGCAGTCCTCGGTTGGCATGAACAAGATCTCGCCTCCTTGGGAAGGACCTTTCATCATCTCCGTCGTCACACATTCGGGCTCCTACAGTACAGACTGATTCACGAAGACGGACAAGAAGTGCCGAACTCATGGAACAACGAACACCAACACTGATTCTACGCGTGAACAGCTAACTGTCTAGCCCTTAACCCCGTCAATTCTGCAAATTTGGTTATCCCTTGACCTTTTTGCTGGTTATTTACCCGACCCCCAAATGGCTCGGGGCTCGGAAGCCTTCCCGAGCGTATCGCGCTGCCACGTTGATCCCTTCTCGGCGAACATACTCATGGTAAGTCTGAGTAATGCGGCTCTAGCTTGATAGCAAATGGTTTCTGAGAAGATGTTTCGCTTGCTGACCTTGAACTGCTCGGGGGCTTATTCATTACCCGCTTCGACTGAACGTAGTCGGCTCGACTCCGAGTCCCTCGGGTAGCGACTTCATTCCTACTCGGGGCTGGCTGGGGTCAAGGCTGGCCATGTTTAGGTCAAGTGCCGGCGAATGAGCTCATGGCACTTAACGACCAAATCCTGTGTATACGATTAAGACGCCAGGAGCTCGACTTGGGTCACCCGGACAATGTTTGTCGATTGTCCGACTCGCTCTACTTCGAGGGTTAGACACACAGAGATTGGTCGGATGATGACGACATCATGTTCATTCGCTACTACACAACTAAGTGACCTTGCTTGACTAAATGCCCACCCGGATCCGTCCCGCCGGCTTTCGCCGCTCGGTCATGAGAGTTATACGCGTACCGGATGATCGCCGATCCTCTCCCGCCAACCTATTCACCTTGCACTCGGCTGAGTCAATCCGAGTAGACTAAGGAAGCCTCCGGATCTGTCCATTAAGGCCTGAAGAATATTCGGGTGTTAGTGATATGCCCTAGAGGCAACATGGAGATGTTTGATATCACATCAATGTTTATGTATAAATGAATAAAGTGTTATTCAGTTCCATGAAATAGACATCTTGTATTGATCAATAAGTACATGACTTATTTATGAGACTCTATATGTATGAATCTATTTCTAACCGATCCCTGATCATATGTCATATTGTTGGAACAAATATGATTCTAAGATCGGCATGTTTATTGATTGATGATCATGTCTCATAGATCATGGGTATGGAGATACCAAATCAATAAACATGGACACATGTGTTGGAGAACACATTGTTGGATAGACCCACCATGAGACACTACAGAATTAATGTGCCATTAGTTGGTCTCGGGTAGTGTTGGTACAAAGTCCTTAGACCTGAGATCACCATGGATTCCAACATGTGTAGTAGCCTACTTTGGGACTACCAAACGCTATTCCGTAATCGGGTTGTTATAAAGGTAGTTTTCGGGTTTGCTATGAAACATGGAGTGGGATGTGAGTGATCAAGATGGAATTTGCCCCTCCTTTGGAGAGATATCTCTGGGCCCCTCGAGGTAATGGATTATGGAAATGCATGGCCATGCTAAGTTGATCGAGGAGTCAATCAACGACGATAATCCAATACGATTCGAGTGAATGGTTAAGCTATTGAAGGGATGGCACACATCTTGCCTATAGCTTAAGCTGGTATCGTGAGGCAAAGGGATTTGTGTACACATTACAGGTTCGAGCCGATATTATTCTTGTATACTACGGTGTCAATATGTGCTTGCTAGGCGCGCGTTGACGGGTCGGCTGAGTTGGACTCGAGCCGACGATCGGCTAAGTTAGACTATAGCCGAAACCGAGTATACCTGAACCTCTGGGTCTCACGCTTAAGGGGATAGAATAGATATTCGAGTTGGACTCGGATACGGCTCGATCGGATAGGGATCCGATCGGATAGAGTCCTATGGGCTTACGAAGTCCGGCATTGAACCGAATCCGCAACAGAAGTCGCCGAGATCAATCTCCACGGAAACCCTCCCCACTTTCGAGCCAAACCCTAGCGTTGCATCGCGTGCTAGCACCGGGTGTTCGGCGTTCGTCCCCGACGTGTGGATACCGGTAGAGGCGCCGCTACGCTGCTGCGCGCTGTTGATCGGCTTCGGATCGGCTGCGGTCGAGCGCATCGGAGCGAGGTGCGAGAACACAGTCGGACGACTCGGATCGGCTACGGCATCTGCGAATCGGTTGATTGGCGAATCGGCTGTCCCCGGGTATCGGCTGTCGGCTTGCGGGAATCGGCTACACAGTTCCAGATCGGATTGCCCTGATTGGCTATTCCGCTGCACTACACTCCAATCGGTAACGATCTATCGGCCCTTACTTGCAAGTGTTCCTGGTTTGCACGGTAAAAGTTTTTGTTTTCGGCTAGCGTAGCCTCCGCGTAACCCTTCAGTGGTATCAGAGCTAATCTTGCTTAGTTCGGGTTTTAGATTGGATCTGGAACAAGTTTTGCGCACGGGTTGATTAGATCAATCGGTTTTACGGGATTTGTTGAGGGGAGTTGATGGTAATTGCGTTCCTTGATAGTGTATCGGAACGGCGTAATGTGATTACGTCGAAGCAATTTCCATATAACTCGGTTTGAGTCGGCTTCGAGATAGCGTTCCTTGATAGTGTATCGGAACAGTATAATGTGATTATGCGAAGCTATCTCGTAGTCCGATCTTGTTAGCTGCCTCGCGCCTGCGCAAACCATCTCCCTTGATTAGTGTATCGGGACGACATAATATGATTATGCCGACATGGTTTCCGTAAGCGATTTCATAGATTGGATCTATGAATTTCGTGTGGTGTTCCTGCGCCGCTAGTATCTCCGCCGTATCTCTGCCGTATCGGGACGAGTCATGTGCGTACCCCTTATAGGTCGTCTCGGTGCCGTATCTCGCGATAGGTAGAAACGTTTCTTCGCCTAACTTGTTTTTGCGAGAGAATGCTTTGAGATGGTATGGCCCTATTGTATGTATGAGATGCATGTGATGCATGTAATATTCTTTCATATGTGCAATCCCTGTAATATTCTTTCATACGTGCAATGCTTGTATATTCTTTCACGACCTGCGAGTCGATGTAATCTTCAATTAGAGCTTCTATAGTAGTAGCTTAGTTTGAAGATATCAAGCATTCGACACTTGGAAGATGGTGTCGAAGAAGGAGATCTCAGGCCGACATGGAGATGGAGATCACCATGTGAAGGGGTCATACTATTTTATTATATGCTATTCTTCTTGCTTTCATATGTGATATGTTTGTTTGATAGGATAGCATCCCTCTCAAAATTAAGTAGTAATGATGCCCTTCCAAATGTTGCCCCCGTCACCGTTATGCTCGTCAATGGTGGGTCTGCCAAAGCAGAGTGCCATTCTCTATCATAACACGAGGGGGTATATGTCAGACATATACATGCAGGAGCATTTGGTTTACTTAACAAGGCTATCAAAACAGTTTTGGGCCTTGGGGCATAGGTTGGGGCCGGGGCATGGAGATGCCACACCAACAACAAGAGTCACATAGAGATGTGATTAGCAAGGTGTTGCTTACCGATGTTACTAATTTTCTAGCAGTGATGCCAAAGCTCACTAGAAAATTAATTAACATGTGGATCTTGACCCAATACTTAACCTAGAGGGAAGGTGAAAAATACGTAATGAGAGCCTAATGTTAAATTGTTTAACAATAGACATAGCATAAACATTGTGCTAAACTTTGCTTTTTCTGTTGTAGAATAAATGGCGGCAAATACTACACCCAGTACCTTTAACTTGCGATCTATTCTCGAAAAGGAAAAATTAAATGGAACAAACTTTTATGGATTGCTTCACTCTTTTGATTTTGAATCATTTGAGACATGTGAGTCTTGTTTACTTGGTAAGATGACAAAGGCACCTTTCACGGGACACGGTGAAAGAGCAAGCGACTTATTGGCACTCGTACATGCGATGTATGTGGACCAATGAGCTCAACGGCCGGAGTTGGTTATCGGTACTTCATTACCTTTACCGATGACTTTAGTAGATATGGCTATATCTACTTAATGAGGCATAAGTCCGAATCCTTTGAAAAGTTCAAAGAATTCCGGAATGAAGTACAGAATCATTTAGGGAAAACAATCAAGTTTCTACGATCGGATCGTGGAGGAGAATACTTGAGCCAAGAGTTTGGTAATCATTTGAAAGATTGTGGAATTGTTCCACAGTTGACTCCACTAGGAACTCCACAATGGAACGGAGTGTCCGAACGGAGAAATCGCACCTTGTTGGACATGGTGTGGTCGATGATGAGCCAAAGTGATCTTCCGTTATCCTTCAGGGATATGCTCTTGAAACATTGCGCTCACACTAAATAGAGTTCCATCTAAGTCGGTTGAAAAGACACCATATGAGATATGGACAGGGCAACCCCTAGTCTGTCTTTTCTCAAAATTTGGGGATGCGAAGCTTATGTAAAACGTTTACGATCGACAAGCTCACACCCAAATCGACAAGTGCTTCTTTGTGGGATATCCTAAGGAAACTAAGGGATATTACTTTTATAATCGGGAACAAGGCAAAGTGTTTGTCGCCCGACACGATGTCTTCTTGGAGAAAGAGTTTCTTTCAAGAAGGGTTAGTGGGAGCAGGGTGCATCTTGAAGAAGTTCAAGAAACACCGGAAAAATGTTTCAACGACCACGGAACCACAACAGGAGGAGCAAAGTGTTGCGCCACCGGTTGTAGATACACCAGCCCACGGAGGTCGAAAGATCACGTCGTGCGCTGACAGTACAGTGCGGAACAACGTGATATATTGTTGTTGGACAACGATGAACCTAAGACCTATGAGGAAGCGATGGTGGGACCCGATTCCGACAAGTGGCTTGGAGCCATGAAATCCGAAATAGAATCCATGTACGACAATCAAGTTTGGAACTTGGTTGATCCACTGATGGTGTCAAAACCATTGAATGTAAATGGGTTTTTAAGAAAAGGCCGATATGGATGGAAATGTTCACATCTATAAGGCGCGATTGGTGGCGAAAGGTTTTAAACAGATTCAAGGAGTTGATTATGATGAAACCTTCTCGCCGTTGCAATGCTTAAATCTATTCGGATTATCCTAGCGATTGCTGCATATTTCGATTATGAGATATGGCGAGATGGATGTCAAAACGGCTTTCCTAAATGGAAACCTAAGCGAGGATGTATACATGATACATCCTCGGGGTTTTGTCGATCAGAATCGCTGGAAAGATATGCAAGCTGCGAAATCCATTTATGGATTGAAGCAAGCATCTCGGAGTTGGAATATTCATTTTGATGAAGTAATCAAAGGGTTTGGTTTCATCAAAAACGAAGAAGAGGCCTGTGTTTACAAAAAGGTCGTGGGAGCGCAATTGTATTTCTAATCTTATATGTAGATGACATATTGTTGATTGGAAATGATATCCCTATGCTAGAATCCGTCAAGTCTTCATTGAAAAATAGTTTTCCATGAAAGACTTAGGGAGGCAACATACATATTGGCATTCGGATCTATAGAGATAGATCCAAGAGGCTAATTGGATTAAGCCAAAGTACATACATTGACAAGGTGTTGAAAAGGTTCAACATGCATGATTCCAAGAAAGGTTTCTTGCCCATGTCACATGGCATTAATCTTAGCAAGAATCGGTGTCCTAAGACACATGATGAGCGGAATAAGATGGGTATGGTTCCATATGCTTCGGCAATTGGATCCATCATGTATGCCATGCTTTGTACACGCCCGATGTCTCGTATGCTTTGAGTGCTACGAGCGAGATACAGTCGAGATCCAGTGAAGGTCACTGGATTTGTAGTAAAGAATATCCTTAAGTACTTGAGAAGAACTAAGGATATGTTCCTAGTCTCGTGGAGGTGAAGAAGAGCTCGTTGTAAGTGGTTACACCGATGCTAGCTTCCAAACGGACAAGGATGATTATAGATCGCAATGGGTTCGTGTTCTGCACGAACGGAGCGCGATCAGTGGAAGAGTTCTAAGCGGGATACGTTGCGATTCTACAACGGAGGCCGAGTACATTGCTGCTTCGGAAGCTGCAAAGGAGGCTGTTTGGATCAAGAAATTCGTTTCGAGCTTGGTGTGATGACTAGTACGGCGGTGCAATGTCTCTCTATTGTGATAATAGTGGAGCCATTGCGCAAGCCAAGGAGCCGAGGTCACATCGAAGTCCAAACACATACTTCGGCGATATCATCTCATCCACGAGATAGTGGACAGAGGTGATGTCAAGATATGCAAAGTGCACACGGATCTCAACATAGCCGATCCGCCGACAAAACCTCTCCCTCGGCCGAAGCATGAGGCGCACACAAGAGCAATGGGTATTAGATACTTACATGATTGACTCTAGTGCAAGTGGGAAATTGTTAGTGATATGCCCTAGAGGCAACATGGAGATGTTGGATATCACGTCAATGTTTATGTATAAATGAATAAAGTGTTATTCAGTTCCATGAAATGGACATCTTGTATTGATCAATAAGTACGTGACTTATTAATGAGACTCTATATGTATGAATCTATTTCTAAATGATCCCGATCATATATCATATTATTGGAACTAATATGATTCTAAGATCGGCATGTCTATTGATTGATGATCATGTCTCATAGATCATGGGTATGGAGATACCAAATCAATAAACATGGACACATGTGTTAGAGAACACATTGTTGGATAGACCCACCATGAGACACTACAGGAATTAATGTGCCATTAGTTGGTCTCGGGTAGTGTTGGTACAAAGTCCTTAGACCTGAGATCACCATGGATTCCAACATGTGTAGTAGCCTACTTTGGGACTACCAAACGCTATTCCGTAATCGGGTAGTTATAAAGGTAGTTTTCGGGTTTGCTATGAAACATGGAGTGGGATGTGAGTGATCAAGATGAAATTTGCCCCTCCTTTGGAGAGATATCTCTGCGCCCTCGAGGTAATGGATTATGGAAATGCATGGCCATGGTAAGTTGATTGAGGAGTCAATCAACGACGGATAATCCAATACGGTTCGAGTGAATGGTTAAGCTATTGAAGGGATGACACACATCTTGCCTATAGCTTAACTGGTATCGTGAGGCAAAGGGATTTGTGTACACATTACAGGTTCGAGCCGATATTATTATTGTATACTATGGTGTCAATATGTGCTTGCTAGGCGCCGTTGTTGACGGGTCGGCTGAGTTGGACTCGAGCCAGACGATCGGCTAAGTTAGACTATAGCCGAAACCGAGTATACCTGAACCTCGGGTCGCACGCTTAAGGGGATAGAATAGATATTCGAGTTGGACTACGGCTCGATCGGATAGGGATCCGATCGGATAGAGTCCTATGGGCTTACGACGTGTGGGCGGCCAACTCTATGAGATACGGATGAGACCCGATACAAAATAGAGTCCGATCGGCCACTAGTCCCAGTCGGCCAACTCTATATAAAGGAGGGAGGGGTGGAGAGCTGTGGGATGTCAATTATACGACATTGAACCGAATCCACAATAGAAGTCGCCGAGATCAACCTCCACGGAAACCCTCCCCACTTTCGAGCCAAACCCTAGCCTTGCATCGCGTGCTAGCACACGGGTGTTCAGCGTTCTGTCCCCAGACGTGTGGATACCGGTAGAGGCAGCCTTGCTCGTTGCGCGTTGTTGATCGGCTTCGGATCGGGCTGCGGTCGGCGCATCGGAGCGGGTGCGAGAACATGGTCGGACGACTCGGATCGGCTATGGCATCGCGAATCGGTTGATTGGCGAATCGGCTGTCCGGGTATCGAGTGTCGGCTTGCGGGAATCGGCTACACGGTTCCGGATCGGATTGCCACGATTGGCTATTCCGCTGCACTACACTCCAATCGGTAATGATCTATCGGCCCTTACTTGCAAGTGTTCCTGGTTTGCACGGTAAAAGTTTTTTTTTCGTCTAGCGTAGCCTCCGCGTAACCCTTCATCGGCATCATAGGTCGGTCATGTGGTGAATAGAAGGTCGTCTCTTTGCGTTTCGACCAGCTATGGAGGAGAAGGATCTGCTTGGAGTTTGATCGGTAACCCTCGGAATTTGTCCATAGACACCGAGATCGCTCGGCGGGATCATCTCCACGGGACGGACGTCCTTGAGTTTGATTGGAAGCCTTCCGGTTGTCGGTCTGTTGACGGCCTAAGTCACTCGGTGCAAACTACCTGAAGTGGTAGCTTCCCCCAAGCTCGACTACTCGCCCTCTGGATTCGGACTATTGAAGGACAAAGTCGCTCGGACGGTCTATCACATAGCAGCATGTCGGGTGTCCAAAAAAGGACATATCGTGAATCATAGGCATAATACAAAGGAGACCAAAAAAGTTGTCTTTGTCATATTTTGCGGGGTGACGATCATACATAGGGCCGGGTCCCCTAACCTTGATGTCCATAACGGCTACGATCTTCTTATTTGTTGGCTCCACGACAACATAGATGTCATCGATATCGTGCTCCTCGATGCCGCAGCCACCCTTCGGCAACCACGTGAACGTCAACCCGGGGGTATAGCTTCTGTACCACTCCGGGGGCATGTCCTCATGCTGGAATGATTGGAACTACAAGTCCAAGACAAATCATGTTTCCAAAGCACCCAGCACGTGCACATGCTATACCACACCAAGGACGTGTGTCACCACCATCTCTGCCACACCCAGAGAGTAGGCCTGGAGAACCTCCTTCGGGTCGGCTGTCATCATGGGAACGCGCATCTTCACAAGTGCCAGTTGTGATAGAGCACCAACATCCTGCCATGGCATCAGCACCTGGTAGGTGAGGTCCCAATGAATGAACAAAAAGGCAACAAAAGAAGAAGCACCTGAATAAAGGATGAAATCCAAGACTTAACTATTGGTGATGGCCTTCGGGGCTCTAGCTCCCTCCAACCCTCAGTGGAACTCAGTGATGAAGCCATGAGCCCTAGAATGCTTTCAGGGAGCAGAAGGTTGCGGAGCAACGGTGGGAGCCTTGAGGTTTTCTATCAAACTAAAGAGATAGGTGGCATAAGAAGAAAGGACCTGGAATGACCAGGTTTAAATAGGGAGCAATTATGGGATTGGTGGTATGCGTGCCGTCGTTTATGACTGGTGCGGAGCATTCGAAGTGCCCCCCGTCCATCCATCTTCCCGGTGTGCCACGTTGCCCCTAAGAAGAACCTTGACCATCGGATTCTCAGAACGACAAACGACGACCGCTTGGCTTCCATTTCCCATGCCATCTTGTCGCACAACGCTCTGTGGTTTCCACGCCCTCGGCGGGTGCAGCGAGAACTACGCTCGGGGATGTCGAAGACCCCCACTACCTTAGGGCAGTGGCAATCACCGACTCAGGGGATGGCTTTCGGGCCGACCCCCGGTCAGGTTCGGGACTACAAAAATCCTCCGAGCAATAGCTCCGAACACATTGCAGACTTTCGTTGCATGAGGGCAATGGATTTCAAGGACTTGTGCTTTAGGGCAATGGACCCCATCGTCGGGTTTGGGACTACTATAGGCTTCTGGGTGGTAGTCCCGACCGCACAGCCGACCTCCACTACCCTAGGGCAGTGGCATCCGCCTCTCGGGGGCTGGCGTTTGGGCGAAACCCCGGTCAGAGCCGGGGCCACTTGCTGCCCCCGGGAGTGGTGCCAGCCATCACACCGAATAGCACACGCCTTCAAGCTGTGGAATCCTTAACTCCGTCTGTGGCCCCTCGGGCCACGATGAGGGCAATACAAGGACTACTATATGCTCCCAGGAAGCGACCCGTCGGATCCAAAAGGGCCTTCGTTGGATCCCGGGTGATATTCAGGTCAGAAGGTGAATGAAAGACACTTTTGATGACTTGACCCTAGGCTCGGATGTATCATCCGACATCCGACCCTAGGTTCGCGGGCTACACCTACCAGGTGCACCTGTAGAACCGAGAATCCCCAAAACTTCGACAACCTGTAGAGAACTAACACCTTGGAAGGAAACTTGATCCTAAGGCCGAATGTTCCATTCGCCCTTAGGCTCGGGGGCTACACCGTGAAGGTGCACCTGGGCGGTGCACCTGCCAAATAGCTCGATGCTTTGAGGATCCTTTGAATATGTTGACGAAGAAGAAACTCTGATCCTAAGGATGGATGTTCCATTCCTCCTTAGGCTCGGGGGGCTGCTGTGGGGGGTGTAACCCCAGGGTACACTATGGACAGGAATCTATGTCCAACTGAAGTTAAACCCGAGAGTCCTCAGGATGTGGTCGACGTCCTGACCTTTCCCCGAGTCCGACCTCGGTTCTCCTCTCTCGACTCCGTCAACCACGGCCCGACCTCGACCATCCTCGGGACAAGACTTGGCGCGCAAGAAGGAAGAGGGAGGGGACAGTCCCGACAAAGACTGACGACGCCCAACAGCATAGTCTGAGAACAACTTCTCTACCATTCTCTTTCACCTCTTTGGGCACCCCCCTTTAAGGACTGCTGACCCACCCGTCGACAACGAGAAATCCCTCCAAAATCAAGAGGACTTGCTCATTCTTGAAAAGAAGAGAAACGTTGCCTTAGAGGAGGATTTGGCTAAGGAGCAAGAGATGATTAAGAAATTGACTGATGAGCTCTCTTTGGTTAATGGATCAATGGATCATCTAAAGGATATCAATGACTCACTTCAAGAGAAGCTTGTGACATTGGACCAAAGTCACAAAGCGCTTGAAGTGCAATTTGATACCCTTTGGAATAGCACCTCTCCCTCCAATGAAGCCGCTAAGTTGTCCAATGCATCCACTAACAATGGTTGTGCTTGGTGCTATAGCTATGATTTAGATTCCTACGCAACTAACCATGAAGCTATAGTGGCACTCAAGAAGGAGAATGAGAGGCTGGGCACCTTGGTGAATTATGGGTGTTTGAATAATTATCACTCCAAGGATGTCCTCTACAAACCATCACCACCCATGTCAACAAAGATGGGCATGGCCTTGGTTTCTCTGAAGAAAGCAAGCCCTCAAAAAGGGTAATTGTGAACAGGAAGCCATGCTTGATGTTCGTCAAAGAAGGAGGCACCCCAGAAGGAAGCAAGGTGAGGTATCCCTTGGCTGGTCAGAGATCTGGAAGTTCTGGACCAGTTGACCGGAAGTTCCAAGCCAGGAGATCTCTCGGACAGAGATAAATTACCGGAAGTTTCGGTGCGACTGACCGGAAGTTCCGAACCTCTACCAGACCCAGAGAGCAGGCATGAAGTTCTGGGCATAGGGCCAGGATGGCCGGCCAGAGGGTATATACTATGATTCATTTATGATCAGCAAGAACCACAATGGAGAGGTGGTTGCTCACTTCAATGGAGGTCACAATGATGAGTATTGTGCTTATGTGTGGGTGCCCAAGGTGCTAGTGGCTAACATTCGAGGACCCAAACTTTGACAAGTTTGGGTACCTGAATCCCTAGCGTGACTTCCTTTTTGTAGGCATACTCCTCCGGTGGATCAAGTTGGGCGGTGGATAGCGGATGCACCAACCATATGACCGGGGAGAGGATTATGTTTACAAGTCTTGATGAGGAGAGAGGAAATCATGAGAATATTATCTTTGGAGATGATGGTAAAGGAAAGTTAATTGGGTTAGGTAAAATTGCTATCTCAAATGATCAATCCATCTCCAATGTCCTCCTTGTCAAGTCATTGAGCTATAATCTTCTTTCCATGTCACAATTATGCAAAATGGGTTACAATTGCTTGTTTACCGATGAGGATGTGACCATTTTTAAGAGAGATAACTCATCCTTGGCCTCTAAGGGAAAGTTGAAGGGTGATCTCTATCATGTTGACTTTAACATAGATAGAGTAAACCCTGAAGCTTGTTTAATGGCTAAATCTTCCATGGTTTGGCAATGGCATCGAAGGCTAGCCAATGTAGGAATGAGAAATTTGTCGGCTCTTTTAAAAGGGAGCACATCCTCGGACGTACTAATGTGACATTTGAGAAAGATCGTGTGTGTAGAGCTTGTCAAAGCTGGGAAAAAAGTTGGAAATACACATCCTATCAAGAACGACATGACAACTTCAAGACCACTCGACCTTCTTCACACGGATCTATTTGACCCCGTGGCTTATCTAAGGATAGGAGGTTACAAGTATGGTTTTGTGATTGTCGATGATTATTCCCGTTTCACTTGGGTATTCTTTCTCCATGACAAAAGTGAAGCTCAAGAAGTATTCAAGAACTTCGCTAGACAAGCCCAAAATCAATATGATCTCTCCATCAAGAGGGTGCAAAGCAACAACGGAGGAGAATTCAAGAATACACAAGTGGACGAATTTCTTGATGAAGTAGGCATCAAACATGAGTTCTCCGCCCCATACGATCCACCTCAAAACGGCATCGTCGAACGGAAGAATCACACACTAATTTAAGCGGCAAGGATGATGGTTGATGAGTAGAAGACCTCCGATGTCTTTTGGGTGGAGGCCATGAGCACCGCATGCCATGCCATCAACCGATTCTACCTCCACAAGCTTTTGAAGAAGACTTCCTATGAACTCTTGAGTGGTAAAAAGTCTAACATCTCTTATTTTCGTCTCTTTGGGAGCAAGTTCTTTATTTTGAGTAAGAGACCTCGTTCGTCTAAGTTTGCACCTAAGGTGGATAAAGGTTTCTTACTCGGTTATGAATCAAATGCCCATGCCTACCGAGATGTCAACAAGACCTCCAGTGTTGTTGAGATCACTAGGGATGTGACATTTGATGAATCTAATGGCTTCCAAGGAGAGAAATTTGTGGTGCATGTTGTAGATGATGTGGATCCAAGCAAGGGAATTGCGACGAAGGCTATTGGAGACATACGACCAGTCGAGACACAGGATGATCAAGTGAATGGTGATTAGCCTCCGTCGTCGACAGCCAATAGTCCTTCGCCAAGTCAATATGATGATGTATCGGAAGTTCCGATGCCCACAACCCATAACCTCCGGTCCGATGCTCCGAGTCCTAGGGGTCGGAACATCCAGACATCAGGTCACCCTGAAGTTCCAGGTCAAATAGACCGGAACCTCCAGAATGATGAAAATGAAGGTGTGTTTCCGACACAAGTGGATGGGCTTGGCACCGATGGCACTCAAAAGCTACTTGATCAGGCTGTAGTCCCCTCCGGGCACCATCCAAGGATACATCACATTGTTCAACGAGATCACCCCGTCGACAACATTCTTGGAGATATTCAAAAGGTGGTAACAACTCGATCTTGTGTTGCTATCTTTAGTGAGAATTACTCTTTTGTCTCTTCTTTGAAACCAATTAGGGTGGTGGATGCTCTTGGTGATCTGGATTGGGTGATGGCCATGCAAGAAGAGTTGAACCACTTCACTCACAATCAAGTGTGGTCATTGGTGGAGAGAACTAATCAAAATGTAATTGACACCAAGTGGATCCTCTGCAACAAGCAAGATGAGAATGGAGTAGTTGAAGGGTTACGCGGAGGCTACGCTAGCCGAAAACAAAAACTTTTTAACCGCGCGAACCAGGAACACTTGCAAGTAAGGGCCGATAGATCGTTACCGATTGGAGTAGAGTGCAGCGGAATAGCCAATCAGGGCAATCCGATCCGGAACAGTGTAGCCGATTCCCGGAGATAGCCGATTCGCCAATCAGCCGATTCGAGTTGTCTGGCCGCGTTCTCACGACTCGCTCCAATGCGCCCGACCGCAGCTGATTCCACCACAGCCGATCGCTCCGATTGCAGCCGATCCGAAGCCGATCAACAACGCGCAACGTAGCAGCGCCTCTACCGGTATCCACACGTCCGGGGACAGAACGCCGAACACCCGTGTGCTAGCACGCGATGCAAGGCTAGGGTTTGGCTCGAAAGTGTGGAGGGTTTCCGTGGAGATTGATCTCAGCGACTTCTGTTGCACGCGATGCAATTGACATACCGCAGCTCTCCACCCCTCCCTCCTTTATATAGAGTTGGCCGACTGGGACTAGTGGCCGATCAGGACTCTGTTTTGAATCGGATCTCATCCGTATCTCATAGAGTTGGCCGCCCACACGTCGTAAGCCCATAGGACTCTATCCGATCGGATCCCTATCTGATTGAGCCGTATTTGAGTCCAACTCGAATGCCTGCTCTTATCCCCTTAAGCGTGCGACCCTGTAGGTTCAGGTATACTCGGTCTCGGCCATAGTCTAACTTAGCCGATCGTCGGCTCGAGTCCAACTCGGCCGACACATCAACAGCGGGCGCCTAGCAGCACATATTGACACCATAGTATACAAGAATATAATATCGTCTCTGAACCTGTAATGTGTACACAAATCTCTTTGCCTCACGATACCAGTTAAGCTATAGTCAAGATGTGTGCCATCCCTTCAATAGCTTAACCATTCACTCAAACCGTATTGGATTATCTGTCTGTTGATTGACTCCTCAATCAACTTAGCATGGCCATGCATTTCCATAATCCATTACCTCGAGGGGCACAGAGATATCTCTCCAAAGGAGGGGCAAATTCCATCTTGATCACTGACATCCCACTCCATGTTTCATAGCAAACCCGAAGACTACTTTTATAACTACCCAGTTATGGAATAGCGTCTGGTAGTCCCAAAGTAGGCTACTACATATGTTGGAATCCATGGTGATCTCAGGTCTAAGGATTTTGTACCAACACTACCTGAGACCAACTAATGGCAGATTAATTCCTGTAGTGTCTCATGGTGAAGGGTTACGCGGAAGCTACGCTAGCCGAAAACAAAAATTTTCTACCGCGCAAACCAGGAACACTTGCAAGTAAGGGCCGATAGATCGTTACCGATTGGAGTAGAGTGCAGGCGGAATAGCCAATCGGGGCAATCCGATCTGGAAAGTGTAGCCGATTCCCGGAGACAACCGAGATCAATAGCGCGCAACGTAGCAGCGCCTCTACCGGTATCCACACGTCAGGGGACGAACGCCCTACACCCGTGTGCTAGCACGCGATGCAAGGCTAGGGTTTGGCTCGAAAGTAGGGAGGGTTTCGTGGAGATTGATCTCGGCGACTTACGTTGCACGCGATGCAATTGATATATGGCAGCTCTCCACCCCTCCCTCCTTTATATAGAGTTGGCCGGCGGGATTAGTAGCCGCTCGGGACTCTATTTTGAATTGGATCTCATCCGTATCTCATATAGAGTTTGGCCGCTCACACGTCGTAAGCCCATAGGACTCTATTTTGAATTGGATCTCATCCGTATCTCATATAGAGTTTGGCCGCTCACACGTCGTAAGCCCATAGGACTCTATTTTGAATTGGATCTCATCCGTATCTCATAGATAGAGTTGGCCGCCCACACGTCGTAAGCCCATAGGACTCTATCCGATCGGATCCCTATCCGATCGAGCCGTATCCGAGTCCAACTCGAATGCCTGTTCTTATCCCCTTAAGCGTGCGACCACAGGTTCAGGTATACTCGGTTTCGGCTATAGTCTAACTTAGCCGATCGTCGGCTCGAGTCCAACTCAGCCACTGGCACACAACGCGGCGCCTAGCGCACATATTGACACCATAGTATACAAGAATATAATATCGGCTCAAACCTGTAATGTGTACACAAATCCCTTTGCCTCACGATACCGGTTAAGCTATAGGCAAGATGTGTGCCATCCCTTCAATAACTTAACCATTCACTCGAACCGTATTGGATTATCTGTCTATTGATTGACTCCTCAATCAACTTAGCATGGCCATGCATTTCCATAATCCATTACCTCGAGGGCCTGAGATATCTCTCCAAAGGAGGGGCAAATTCCATCTTGATCACTCACATCCCACTCCATGTTTCATAGCAAACCCGAAAACTACCTTTATAACTACCCGAGCTTACGGAATAGCGTTTGGTAGTCCCAAAGTAGGCTACTACACATGTTGGAATCCATGGTGATCTCGAGTCTAGGGACTTTGTACCAACACTACCTGAGACCAACTAATGGCACATTAATTCCCGTAGTGTCTCATGGTGGGTCTATCCAACAATGTGTTCTCCAACACATATGTCCATGTTTATTGATTTGGTATCACCATACCCATGATCTATGAGACATGATCATCAATCAATAAACATGCCGATCTTAGAATCATATTTGTTCCAACAATATGACATATGATCGAGGATCGTTTAGAAATAGATTCATACATATCGAGTCTCATAAATAAGTCACGTACTTATTGATCAATACAAGATGTCTATTTCATGGAACTCGAATAACACTTTATTCATTTATACATAAACATTGACGTGATATCCAACATCTCCATGTTGCCTCTAGGAGCATATCACTAACAATCTCCCACTTGCACTAGAGTCAATCATGTAAGTATCTAATACCCATTGCTCTTGTGTGCGCCTCATGCTTCGGCCGAGGAGAGGTTTTGTCGGCGGATCGGCTATGTTGAGATCCGTGTGCACTTTGCATATCTTGACATCACCTCTGTCCACAATCTCGCGGATGAGATGATATCGCCGAAGTATGTGCTTCCGAAGCAGCAATGTACTCGGCTTCCGTTGTAGAATCGCAACGGTATCCTGCTTGGAACTCTTCCACGACTGCGCCTCCGTTCGGCAGAACACGAACCCGCATTGCGATCTATAATCATCCTTGTCTGCTTTGGAAGCTAGCATCGGTGTAACCACTTACAACGAGCTCTTCTTCACCTCCATAGACTAGGAACATATCCTTAGTTCTTCTCAAGTACTTAAGGATATTCTTTGACGGCATCCGGTGACCTTCACCTGGATCGGCGGTATCTGCTCGTAGCACTCAAAGCGTACGAGACATGCGAGGCGTGTACAAAGCATGGCATACATGATGGATCCAATTGCCGAAGCATATGGAACCATACCCATCTTATTCCGCTCATCATGTGTCCGAGGACACCGATTCTTGCTAAGATTAATGCCATGTGACATGGGCAAGAAACCTTTCTTGGAATCATGCATGTTAAACCTTTTCAACACCTTGTCAATGTATGTACTTTGGCTTAATCCAATTAGCCTCTTGGATCTATCTCTATAGATCCGAATGCTAATATGTATGCTGCCTCCCTAAGTCTTTCATAGAAAACTATTTTTCAATGAAGACTTGACGGATTCTAGCATAGGGATATCATTTCCAATCAGTAATATGTCATCCACATATAAGATTAGAAATACAATTGCACTCCCACTGACCTTTTTGTAAACACAGGCCTCTTCTTCGTTTTTGATGAAACCAAACCCTTTGATTACTTCATCAAAACGAATATTCCAACTCCGAGATGCTTGCTTCAATCCATAAATGGATTTACGTAGCTTGCATATCTTTCCGAGCGATTCGGATCGACAAAACCCTAAGGTTGTATCATGTATACATCCTCGCTTAGGTTTCCATTTAGGAAAGCCGTTTTGACATCCATCGCCATATCTCATAATCGAAATATGCAGCAATCGCTAGGATAATCCGAATAGATTTAAGCATTGCGACGGGCGAGAAGGTTTCATCATAATCAACTCCTTGAATCTGTTTAAAACCTTTCGCCACCAATCGTGCCTTATAGATGTGAACATTTCCATCCATATCGGCCTTTTCTTAAAAACCCATTTACACTCAATGGTTTTGACACCATCGAGTGGATCAACCAAGTTCCAAACTTGATTGTCGTACATGGATTCTATTTGGATTTCATGGCTCCAAGCCACTTGTTGGAATCGGGTCCCACCATCGCTTCCTCATAGGTCTTAGGTTCATCGTTGTCCAACAACAATATATCACGTTGTTCCGCACTGTGTACTGCGGGTGCACGACGTGATCTTTCGGACCTCCGTGGGCTGGTGTATCTACAAGCGGTGGCGCAACTCTTTGCTCCTCTGTTGTGGTTACGTGGTCGCCAAACATTTTCCGGTGTTTCTTGAACTTCTTCAAGATGCACCCTGCTCCCACTAACCCTTCTTGAAAGAAACTCTTTCTCCAAGAAGACACCGTGTCGGGCGACAAACACTTTGCCTTGTTCCCGATTATAAAAGTAATATCCCTTGGTTTCCTTAGGATATCCCACAAAGAAGCACTTGTCGATTTGGGTGTGAGCTTGTCGAGTAAACGTTTTACATAAGCTTCGCATCCCCATATTTTGAGAAAAGACAAACTAGGGGTTGCCCGTCCATATCTCATATGGTGTCTTTTCAACCGACTTAGATGGAACTCTATTTAGTGTGAGCGCAATTGTTTCAAGAAACATATCCCCGGAAGGATAACGGAAGATCACTTTGGCTCATCATCGACCGAACCATGTCCAACAAGGTGCGATTTCTCCGTTCGGACACCCCATTCCATTGTGGAGTTCTGGCGGAGTCAGCGTGGAACAATTCCACAATCTTTCGATGATTACCAAACTCTTGGCTCAAGTATTCCCTCCACGATCGATCGTAGAAACTTGATTGTTTTCCCTAAATGATTACGTACTTCATTCGGAATTCTTTGAACTTTTCAAAGGATTCGGACTTATGCCTCATTAAGTAGATATAACCATATCTACTAAAGTCATCGGTAAAGGTAATGAAGTACGATAACCACCTCTAGCCGTTGAGCTCATTGGTCCACATACATCGGTATGTACGAGTGCCAACAAGTCACTTGCTCTCTCACTATGTCCCGTGAAAGGTGCCTTTGTCATCTTACCAAGTAAACAAGACTCACATGTCTCAAATGATTCAAAATCAAAAGAGTGAAGCAATCCATCCTTATGGAGCTTCTCCATGCGTTTCTTATTTATATGGCCTAAGCGACAATGCCGGATAAACGTGGGGTTTATATCATTAGAGAGTTGCCTTTACGTATTAATGTTATAGATGGGAGACGCTTCAAGATTCAAAACGTATAATCCATTCACCAATGGAGCATGAAAATAGAACATATCTCGAGATATATTGAACAACCATTGTTCATTGATCTAAAATCATATCCTTCCGCTTGCAAACATGAAGCGAAATAACGTTTTGACATAGTGTTGGAACACAATAACAATTATTTAATTCCAAAACTAATCCCGAAGGTAGATGAAGTAGTGCGTGCCGACAAGCGTAGCAACGCTTGCTCCATTGCCGACGCGCAGGTTCACCTCGCCCCTTCTCAATCCTCTACTTCTTCTCATTCCCCGCAACGTTTTGCAAATATGAGCTACTGATCCGGTATCAAATACCCAAGAGTCGGTAGGTGAAGTAGCAAGATTAATGTCTATAACATTAATACCTGGCGAAGTCGTACTTTGCTTCTTTTTGAGATCCTCCATGTACTTGCAGTTCCTCTTCCAGTGGCTTTGTCTCCTTGCAATAGAAGCAAACGGCATCGATGCCGCCGACCCTTCTTGCCCTTCTTTGCATTAGAGGCACTCGCGATCTCATCGGGAGTTAACTTCCTCTTGGTGCAAAGTTTCTTGACGTGGTTTGCGTTTAGCCTTCGCATCATCATCACATGATGACCATTCTTCGGATACTCTCCTCATTGTCTTTAGCATCCCATGCAATTCAGCCAAGGTTCTATCCATATTGTTCATGTGATAGTTTAATATGAATGGCTCGAAGCTCGGAGGGAGCGGCGGAGAATCACATCGTAGCCAACTCTTGGCTAAGGGGAAAACCTAGTTTTCCGGACTCTCAATGTAGCCAATCATTTTTATCACATGCGGATCGACGGGATTCCCTCAACAAGCCTCGCACGCAAACAAGGACTTTGAGGTGTTGAACCTCTCGGCCCGTGCTTGGTTCTCAAACATGCCACGCAGTCCCGAATAATAGTGTGAGCATCGCTTGCTCTCATATTGCTTCGAAGCTCGGGGACATTGTAGCAAGCATAAGACAGCTTATATCTAGGGCATCATTAGTGTGCTTCTCATAAGCCCTCCGTGCGGTTGCGAAGTGGCGTTATTAGGCAAATCCTCGGGATAGGGTACTTCAAGAACGTACTCCTTACGCTCTTGCTTGAGAACAATTCTCAAGTTGCGATACCAATCCATAAAGTTTGTTCCATTTAATTTTTCCTTTTCGAGAATAGATCGCAAATTAAAGGTACGGGTGCGGTATTAACCGCCATTTATTCCACAACGAAAAAGCAAAGTTTAGCACAATATTTATGCTATGTCTTTTGTTAAACAATTTAACATAAGACTCCCATTACGTATTTTCACCTTCCCTCTAGGTTACGTATTGGGTCAAGATCCACATGTTAATTAATTTTCTAGTGAGCTTTGGCATCACTGCTAGAAAATTAATAACATCGGTAAGCAACTCCTTGCTAATCACATCTCTATGTGACTCTTGTTGTTGGTGTGGCATCTCCATGCCCCGGCGCCAACCTATGCCCCAAGGCCCAAAGCTGTTTTGATAGCCTTGTTAAGTAAACCAAATGCTCTGCTGTATATGTCCGACATATACCCCCTCGTGTTATGATAGAGAATGGCACTCTGCTTTTGAGACCCACCATTGACGAGCATAACGGTGACGGTGCAGCATTTGGAAGGGCATCATTACTACTTAATTTTGTGAGGGATGCTATCCTATCAAACAAACATATCACATATATGAAAGCAGGTAGAATAGCATATAATGAAATAGTATGGCCCCCTTCACATGGTGATCTCCATCTCCATGTCGGCGCGAGATCTCCATCTTCGGCACCATCTTCCAATGTGCATGATGCTTGATTTCTTCAAACTAAGCTACTACTATAGAAGATCTAATTGAAGATTACATCGACTCGCAGTCGTGAAAGAATATTACAAGCATTGCACGTATGAAAGAATATTACAAGGATTGCACATATGAAAGAATATTACATGCATCACATGCATCTCATACATCTCATACATACAATAGGGCCATACCATCTCAAAGCATTCTCTGCAAAAACAAGTTAGGCGTAGAAACGTTTTCTACTTATCGCAGAGCTACGGCATCGAGACGACCTATAAGGAGGGTACGCACACGGCGGTCCCGCTAGCCGGTTAGCGGGCGGGGGTCGAGGGGAAGCCAAGGACGAAATTCATAGATCCAATCTATGAAATTGCTTACGGAAACCATATCGGCATAATCACATTATGCCGTCCCGATACACTATCAAGGGAGATGGTTTGCGCAGCGCGAGGCAACAAACAAGATCGGACTACGAGATAGCTTCGGCATAATCACATTATACCGTTCCGATACACTATCAAGGAACGCTATCTCGAAGCCGACTCAAACCGAGTTCTATGGATATTGCTTCGACGTAATCACATTACGCCGTTCCGATACACTATCAAGGAACGCAATTACCATGAACTCTCCTCAACAAATCCCGTAAAACCGATTGATCTAATCAACCCGTGCGCAAAACTTTTTCCGATCCAATCTAAAACCCGAACTAAGCAAGATTAGCTCGATACCACTTGAAGGGTTACGCGGAAGCTACGCTAGCCGAAAACAAAAATTTTCTACCGCGCAAACCAGGAACACTTGCAAGTAAGGGCCGATAGATCGTTACCGATTGGAGTAGAGTGCGGCGGAATAGCCAATCGGGGCAATCCGATCGGAACAGTGTAGCCGATTCCCGAGACAACAGCCGATCAATAGCGCGCAACGTAGCAGCGCCTCTACCGGTATCCACACGTCCGGGGACGAACGCCCTACACCCGTGTGCTAGCACGCGATGCAAGGCTAGGGTTTGGCTCGAAAGTAGGGAGGGTTTCCGTGGAGATTGATCTCGGCGACTTCGTTGCACGCGATGCAATTGATATATGGCAGCTCTCCACCCCTCCCTCCTTTATATAGAGTTGGCCGACCGGGATTAGTAGCCGCTCGGGACTCTATTTTGAATTGGATCTCATCCGTATCTCATATAGAGTTTGGCGCTCACACGTCGTAAGCCCATAGGACTCTATTTTGAATTGGATCTCATCCGTATCTCATATAGAGTTTGGCCGCTCACACGTCGTAAGCCCATAGGACTCTATTTTGAATTGGATCTCATCCGTATCTCATATAGAGTTGGCCGCCCACACGTCGTAAGCCCATAGGACTCTATCCGATCGGATCCCTATCCGATCGAGCCGTATCCGAGTCCAACTCGAATGCCTGTTCTTATCCCTTAAGCGTGCGACCCCGTAGGTTCAGGTATACTCGGTTTCGGCTATAGTCTAACTTAGCCGATCGTCGGCTCGAGTCCAACTCGGCCGACTGAACAGCGGCGCCTAGCGGCACATATTGACACCATAGTATACAAGAATATAATATCGGCTCGAACCTCGTAATGTGTACACAAATCCCTTTGCCTCACGATACCGCTTAAGCTATAGGCAAGATGTGTGCCATCCCTTCAATAACTTAACCATTCACTCGAACCGTATTGGATTATCTGTCTATTGATTGACTCCTCAATCAACTTAGCATGGCCATGCATTTCCATAATCCATTACCTCGAGGGGCCCGAGATATCTCTCCAAAGGAGGGGCAAATTCCATCTTGATCACTCACATCCCACTCCATGTTTCATAGCAAACCCGAAAACTACCTTTATAACTACCCGATTACGGAATAGCGTTTGGTAGTCCCAAAGTAGGCTACTACACATGTTGGAATCCATGGTGATCTCGAGTCTAGGACTTTGTACCAACACTACCCGAGACCAACTAATGGCACATTAATTCTGTAGTGTCTCATGGTGGGTCTATCCAACAATGTGTTCTCCAACACATATGTCCATGTTTATTGATTTGGTATCACCATACCCATGATCTATGAGACATGATCATCAATCAATAAACATGCCGATCTTAGAATCATATTTGTTCCAACAATATGACATATGATCGAGGATCGTTTAGAAATAGATTCATACATATCGAGTCTCATAAATAAGTCACGTACTTATTGATCAATACAAGATGTCTATTTCATGGAACTGAATAACACTTTATTCATTTATACATAAACATTGACGTGATATCCAACATCTCCATGTTGCCTCTAGGGCATATCACTAACACATGGTGGGTCTATCCAACAATGTGTTCTCTAACACATATGTCCATGTTTACGATTTGGTATCTCCATACCCATGATCTATGAGACATGATCATCAATCAATAAACATGCCGATCTTAGAATCATATTTGTTCCAACAATATGACATATGATCGAGGATCGTTTAGAAATATATTCATACATATCGAGTCTCATAAATAAGTCACGTACTTATTGATCAATACAGATGTCTATTTCATGGAACTGAATAACAACGTCGAAACTTGGTTTCGGCAATATATTTTATGGGGTCGCAGTCGAGATCGCCAAGCACGATGGGTTAGGAGAAGAAGAAGATTTAGACAGTTCAGGCCCTCTCGTGAGGTAATACCCTACTCTGTTTCGGTGGATTCGATCCGCCGAGTGTCTTTATTGATCTCGTGATCTAAAGCTCTTCGCCTATGAAGTTGAATCTCGATCTAGTGTTGGAATATCCTCAAGGGACGCCCCTTACCCCCTTATATAGTCTTGGGAGGAAGGGTTCACAAGTCGGAAACCCTATCTTATTCTAAGTTGGTTTCCTCAATCTTACCAAACCGTGACTATAGGCCGATTGCCTTATCTCTATCGGCAACCGTAACACCTAAGTCAAGTTCGGCTTACGAGATATAGCGGCGCAATCTATCCCTACCTCCCAGTCGGATAAGCTTGCCATGTGGATACCCGATTGCCACAATCTCCACAAGTAGCCCCCGAGTCCTTTTCGGTCGACGAGACAACTCGGCTTCGGACCAAAGCGGCACTCAACCAAAAATCTCTTTGACCGAGTGCTTTTGGCGCCGAGTGATTCCATCATCTCTGCCTGAATCTTCCCGAGTGGCTCCAAAGACTGTGAAGGGCTGGAAAAATTTATATATATAAATTCTCAAAAAATAAATATCTAGGTGCATCTCCCGATGCACCTAATTATAGGTGTAGCTCCCGACTATGTGGTTAGTCAAAAATAGACTAAGCATATAGTCAAGAACTATATAAAATTATTCTCATGTAGATGCCTAGCTCATGCTAAAGCAATCATAGAAATCTCATTACTCAGCAAGTTCATACTCAACCGAGTGAATTTGCCCGAGTCATCTCGTAACAAATAATTCAATCATCCCTCATGGGTAAAAGCACTCGCAAACTCTTGCTCAACCGAGTGGATTCACCCGAGTAATCCCGGAATAATAACTCAATCAACCCTAGCGGGTAAAAGCACTCTGCAAGCTCATGCTTATCCGAGTAGATCTCGCCCGAGTCATCCCGGAACAAAAACTTTAATCATCCCTCATGGGAAAATAAATTCTTTCAATCATATGAAAAATATGACCAAGTTATTAAACAAATTTTTGCCATAATACGGTCTCAATCTTATAAAGATCTTCACCAAGGTGGAAAACAAACAAAGATCGGTAAGATTACCCGACCAAATGCCGAAAAACCAAACAGCCCTTGTTCACCAAGGTGGCTATAAAAACTCGCTGTTGGTCACCTTCCAAATTGCATCGTGTCGGCTTCTCATGAAGTCGGACAAACCGCGGTATGGAAGGATCTTTAAAGGTATTGGGCACTCGGACACGCGCATATTGCCGGGCAAATCTGCTTAAGCTCATCCGCTTAAGTCCCTAAGGACACGTATCGAGACCACACCTTAGTTGGGCCATAGATTTTCTTATGGGCTCGGCCCACTCACCGAAAACCTAGCGCAACCCTCAAATCTTTCTTTATAAAGACACGAGGTCGTCCCGCCTCTTCATCTTCTAAAAATTCCCCTTCTCACAAACACGCTCATCGGTTCATCGCGGAGAACCCTAGGCTTGCGCGCTCCTCGGTCCATCCGCCAAGAAGCTTGCTCGCCGCGACAACTAGCTCCCTGCGGCCAAAACTCCCACATCTATCGCCCAAGATCCAACCTTTCTCGGCGGATCCGCTCCTCAACAACGTCGCTCTCATGGCGGAAGAAAAGAGGATTCCGTTCGACCAATGGGCCACCTCGGACGTGAGGGAGTACACCCTCAAGGAGATGGTGAAGCACGGAGTGCTTCCGCCCAAGGAACTTGTGGAATGGCGCCCGGCGGCGGGGAGGACTTCCCGACCCCAAACACCGGTGAGCTCGTTGTCTTTACCTCCTTTTTCTATTGCGGATTCAGTCTTCCCTACCTCCGAATTCTTTCGGGCTTTTGGACTATTATGGTCTTCAAATATACCATCTCGAACCCCAACTCGATGCTTCACATAGCACTCTTCATTCATGTATGTGAAGCCTTCCTTGGCATTTTTCCTCACTTCAATCTTCGTCGTATGTTCTACACGAAACCCCATCCGAACAAGGACCATCCTTGTGTCGTTGGCGGGGCAGCTTCCAGCCTTCGCGGATCTCTCCGCAAAGACTACTTCTCTCTCCCTTGAAATCCTCGAACAAAGGCCGGCACTCGAACGGTTCTACATCGGCAATCTTGAACCCAGGCGTCCCTTCCTTTGTCGGTCTTCCTCCTGTCCCCAAACCATCTTGGAGCACCGTCCCGTAGCCCAAGAATGGGATGAGGCCAACGATCTGCTCGCGAAGATCCCGGCGATGAAGAAGAGGAACCTTCGCGGGAACAAATCACTCGGCATTTCATCGAGTGCGACCGGCGCCAATCGGGAGCGATCGAAGCCGGCCTTCGAATACGAAGGCGGAACGGACCCCAATTGGGAGGACCCGGATCCGCTCACATACGAGATCCCGAAGATCCGGATGTACAAGCTCTTCTCATCCGGATCTCGGTCGAGCGAGCCCTCATACTACCAGTCCTTCCATTCAGCATCCATCGACCTCCTCCTCCCGGTAAGCCGATTGATTGCTTTATAGTATCTTTCGATCTTGATGTCTTGTCGCTTAACGTTGCGCCTTCCTTCTTCTCGCAGAGAACGCCTCTATCATTTCCAAGCCATATAAGATGGCTCATGATGACGTGCAGCATCGCTAAGAAGCCGACCGGCGGGATAAAAATCCAAGCGATCCGGTCGGGAAGCGGGCGGCGCCGAGTGAGGACTCGAACAAGCGCGCAAGCAAAAGGCGGCGATCATCGAGACTCGGATGACGACGTCCCGGCTCCTCCGATCGAGACTCCTCTAAGGCGATCGCCACGGATCGCACCGAAGATCCGCCGATCAACCGAGTAAGCTCGAAACCAAAGTCCCGAGCTCTTTCATAGAAAACTTTTCTTTATCTTCGCTGTATTTACTTGTGCAGAAGCCCCAGGATATAGATCCGTCGGAGGGGATGAAGGGCCGACCCGCGGCGTGCACCTGAAGCGCCAAGGCCGTCGAGCCAAACCCCGAGCCCGCAACCAAGTGCGGCGTTCCGGAGAAGCACCCTTCTCCTCGTAAGGAGAGCGCCCCGTGGAAGAGCCCCGAGCGCCGGCGGGATATCCCGGCCCGGAAACCGCCAGCTGCCGGAAGCCCACGACTGCGGCCCGAGCGCCCAGGCCGAGGTCACTCGGCACGAGCCCGAAGAAGAAGAAGGGCCCGGCTGCCCCACCTAGGCGGGTGCCACCGAAACCGGTGAGATTTGCTTGAACTTTCCTTTGTTCTTTCAATTTTGAATCTTTCATGTCTTCATTGGTCTTTCTTATTTGCCCCACGGTAGAAGAGATCCCCGGGTTACGCTTCGAGACTCGGGTTCCTCCGATCGAATCGAGTGGCGGGACTCGGAAGGCGAGAGACAGGGCATCATCTCGACCAAGGCTGAAAAGGATGAAAGGGATGCCCTCGTCGAGAGCTGAATGAGGCGACCCGACCGCTCAACGTAAGCCTTCATCTTTCTTTTGATTATATCTTCGTTATCCTTCAGCCGATCATCCTTACGCCTTTGCATGCGAAAGAATATTGCCGCTCAATGGCAAAATCCGAGGCGCTGGAAAAGCTGGTGCCTCACTTAAACTCCTTGGAGGACGTTCGGCGACACCTGAAGGTCACTCGGGAGGAGGCCGCTTCAAGGGAGGCCGCTTTAAGGAAGGAGATCTCGGAGCTTCGAGAAGCGAACCTCGACCTCCGCGGATCAATCGGAAGTAAGCCCGCCTCTCTCGGCTTCATCATGATTCTTTCGTTGATCTTGTCAATTGATCATCCTCTTTCGTTGTAGAAAATTCTTCGGAGGTCCATTCGCTTCAAGTCCAACTGGAAGCGGTCCACCTCGACAAGGCCGAGATGGAGGCCGAATTTGAAGGTAACCTTCTTTGAAGTTGAATTTCATGTGCCGCTTCATTCCCGAGTGCCTTGACTGATCTAGACTCCTTGCGGCTTATAAGATAAAGACCCGAGCCCAAGTATGACGTCTTACTCGGGCGGATCAAATCCAGCGACGAGATACGGGAAGAGGTCGCCAATGCCGCCGCACCAATCTTGGTGACACTTGTTTGATCAAGGGGTTGGGGCCAGCATGCGGAGCCACCGAGATCTTCGACAAGCTTCGGGCTCGCTCCCGAGCAATGTCCAAGAACATCACCGGCGGCCAACATGGGGGCTGGTCTCGGCTCTTGCACGTACTCAAGTCCTCTACCCCGAGTGGATATTCATTCAATCGGGAGGGCTTCGCCGAGGGGACAACAGATGAGCAGGCCTTAGATATGCTCGCCGAGGCGCAAGAGGCGGCGAAAAGATCTCTTTGGATGTAGTAAACAATTTCAAGCTTTGAACTTATATTCGACTTCGCTTTGTGAATGTCATGTAATCGTGATACTCTTGACATGGAATCTTTGTGACTATTTTTAGTTTATTTATGTCAATGCCTTGATTCGAGCTTTTGCGTGAAATTTCTTAAGTAGTTTTCGTCTCGCGTCGTCATCAAGCCTAGGCTCGATTAGGTCATCGGAAAACTCTCGGTCCTTAGACACGAGCTCGAGTCGAAGGACATTAAACAATGATAAACCAAATTATGCACAAAAATTTGACGAGAAAATTCGAGCTTTATTGATATGTGTATCACCCGATTGCTAGCTCAAGAAGTCATCTTGCTTGAGGTTGGCAAGTCAAGGAAAACATGAGGCCTTAGCCAAATTAGGCGTAAAACCGCCGAAGATGTTCGATGTTCCAGAGTTCTCCACCATAGACCCGTCCTCGCGCTTTAGCCTAGAGCACCGGGCCGAGTCACTTCGGCGATTATATAGGGTCCTTCCCATAAGGGAGATAACTTGTGTCGGTCTTTGGTGGTCCTGGATCTTGCGTAGGACCCAGTGTCGCCAACAATGAAAGCTCGTGCTCGCACGTTGCGACCGTGGTATCTTCCGAGCCCTTGAAGGTATTTGGCCGACCGGATGAGGGCTGCCTCGCGGGCCTCTTCCAATCGGGTGAGGTCATCCACTCGGCCGATGTCGTAGCGTTCATCGTTGAAGCCGCGGACCGGAGGGACTCAAACTCCATCTCATTTGGCAACATGGCTTCGCGCATAGACCGAAAAGAAAGGAGTTTGGCCGGTGGCCCGACCGGGTGTAGTTCGCAATGCGACCATAGAACCGAGGGAAGTTCTTGGACCCACTTGCCGGCGTAAGGGCTTAGCCGGTCGAAGACGCGAGCCTTGATGCCTTGAAGAACCATGCCGTTTGCTCGCTCGACTTGCCCATTGCTTTTGGGGTGAGCTACGCGTGCGTAGAGCATCTTGATTCCGAAGTCTTGCGAGAAATCCTTGAAGATGCCTCCGTGAATTGAGTCCCATTATCGGTTATGATTCTGTTTGGGATGCCGGTGCACGATGTTGAGGAAAAAGTCCCGTGCTTTGTCGCAGTGATTGTGGCAACCGGCTTGGCTTCAATCCACTTGGAGAACTTGTCGATTGCGACGAAGAGGTGTGTGAAACCTCCGGGCTTTCTTGAAAGGGCCAACCATGTCCAACCCCCATACCGCGAACGGCAGAAAGTGGGATTGTTTGAAGCTCCCGGGCGGGACATGGCTTTGTCGGGCAAAGAACGGCAGCCCCGCGGTTCTTACGACTTTATCCGCGTCGGAGACCGCGGTAAGCCGAAAAATCCTTGTCCGTAAGCTTTGCCGACTGCAGTGCGTGCACGCCGCGTGGCTTCCGCATATGCCCGAGTGGATATCTTGGAGTAATTGTTTCCCTTCTTCGGGTGTGATGCACCTCATTAGAATTCCGTAGGGGCTTCTCTTGTATAGATCGGAGTCGACCATGACGTACGCTTGGCAACGGCGCCGGACGCGTTTCGCTTCATCCCGGTCATCCGGCGGCTCTTGCCGAGTTAGAAATTTGATGAGCGGCGTCCTCCAATGGTCGGTATCGATCATGGTGACTTCGTTCGTGGTTTGCTCGTTGGGAGCTGTCTTTGCGGTGACGGTTGGCTCGTAAGATGTTCGACAAAGACATCTCGTTGGAGCGGCTTCGCGCTTAGATCCGGCTGCGCTAGCTCATCGGCAGCTTCGTTGTTATGTCTCGGGACATGTGAGAGTTCTAGCCCATCAAACTTGTCCTCAAGCTTGCGGACCTCTTGTCGGTAGGCCTCCATAGTGTCGTTTAAGCAAGACCAGTCTTTCATCACTTGATTGACAACCGGTGGGAGTCGCCTTTCACAATAAGTCGACGAATCTCGAGTGAGACCGCAAGGCGCGAGTCCATGTAAAAGAGCGTATTCGGCGACGTTGTGTGAGGCGGAGAAGTGGAGGTGAAGGGCATATCTTAGCCTTTCCCCAGTCGGGGAGATCAGCACAACTCCTGCTCCCAAGCCGGTGATCCTCTTGGATCCGTCGAAGTGCATGGTCCGAGTGTTGGAGGTCTTCCCAGTACGTGCTCTTCTTTGTTCGATCCACTCGGCCGTGAAGTCCGCTAAGGCTTGTGACTTAATGGACGTCCCGGGCTTAAAAGTTAAGTCCAGCGGCATCGGTTCAGGGGCCCACTTGGCGATGCGCCCTGGTTGCCTCGCGGTTGTGGATGACGTCGCCGAGTGGAAAAGAGGTGATGACGGTGACCGAGTGACCACTGAAAGTAGTGTGCCAATTTCCTCGCGGTTATTAGAACACCATAAAGCAATTTTTGTACCGGGGTATCGGATTTTGGCTCACTGCCAATACTTCTCGACAAAGTAAATTGGTCTTTGGATCTTCGGGCCGTCCTTCTTCTTCTCGTTCAACCACAAGGACCGTGCCGACCACTTGGTGAGTGGCTGAAACGTACAGCAAGAGGGGTTCTGGGGCTGAGGTGAAGCTAGGACGGGTGGCGTGGTAAGGAACTCTTTGAGGTCTTCAAAGGCCTTGTCGCTTCTCGTGGTCCACTGGAAGTCGTCCTGTCTTCTTCAGCAGCTTTGAAGAAGGGCATGCCTCGTTCGCCGAGTCGAGATATGAAACGGCTTAGTGCCGCCATGCAAAGCACGAGTAAGCTTTTGGACGTCTTTACGATTACTCGGGGCTTCATGTTTAAGATGGCGTTGATCTTCTCCTCGGGTTTGCTTCAATGCCGCGATGTGATACCATGAAGCCAGCAGCGCTTTACGATGGGGCGCCGAAGGTGCACTTCTCCGGGTTCAACTTCATTCGAAGGCCCGGATGTTTGCAAAGGTTTCTTCTAAGTCGGCGATCGTCTTCTTTTACGCTTGGTCTTGATGACAACATCGTCGACATAAGCTTCAACGTTTTTGCCGATTTGCGTCCTGGAAGCATCTTTGGATCATGCGTTGGTATGTAGCTCCGGCGTTCTTCAGGCCGAAAGGCATGGTGATGTAGCAGTAGGCCCCGAACGGCGTGATGAAAGATGTCTTCAAGCAGTCGGATTCTTTGCAAGCGATGCGGTGATAGCCCGAGTAACAATCCAAGAAACTCGGGTTCGCGGCCTCGAACGTTGAGTCGACGACTTGGTCGATGCGAGGCAGCCCGAATGGATCTTTGGGGCAGGCCTTGTTGAGGTCGGTGTAATCGACGCACATGCGCCAGCCCCGTCTTCTTGCGGACCAAGGCTGGATTGGCTTGCCGTCGGGATGAGACTTCTTCTTTAATGGCTCTAGGCAGCCCAAGAGCTTTGCAAGTTCTTCTTTGATCGCGTCTTTTCGATCCTGTGCGAACCTGCGTAATCGTTGTTTTATTGGTTTGGCGTCATCTTTGACGTTCAAAGAGTGCTCGATCACCTCCCTAGGAATTCCAGGCATATCAGATGGTTTCCAAGCAAAAACATCTTTATTATTTTGGAGGAAGGTGACGGCGCGCTTTCCTATTTAGGATCTAGGTCGGCGCCGATTACATGCAGCCTTGGGAGGGATCGGACGAATCAAGCGAGATCTTTTGGTCTTGGCGTCGCCGGATCCCGATTTGGCTATCTTCTTGGGGGACTTCGTCCTCTCGCCGAAGTTGATGCAGCCAATCGGACTTCTTGTTGGCCACGCAATCTCGAGATTGGGCCATGTCGCAGCTCTCCTTGTCGCAGTGAAAGCTTGCTTCACATCGCTGCGAAGAGCGATGACGCCGTTGGGACCGGCATCTTCATGCAAAGATAGGTGTAGTGAGGATCGCCATGAACTTGGCAAGCGCAGCCTTCCGATGATGGCATGATATGCCGTTTCGAAGTCGGCCACCTCGAAGGTGACGTTCTCCGTTCGGAAATTCTCTTCGGCCCGAAGGTGATTGGGAGAGAGATATGCCCGAGTGGTGTTGAAGATAGCCCGGGATAACTCCGTGGAAGGGGGCCGAGCTTGCTTTGAGTTCGGCCCTTGGGATCTCGCATTTCATCCATAGTCTTGGCAAACAGGATGTTGAGGGCGCTGCCCCGTCGATGAGGACGCGCTTAAGCCCGATGTTGCGGACTACGGGGTCCGGGGGACGAGTGGATAGCGTCCGGGTGGACCACTCGGTCGGGATGATCCGAGCGGTCAAAAGTGATGGCCACTTCCGACCATCGCAGATACCGAGGGACTTCCGGGTTGAGCCGCGTTGACCTCCCGGTCCGTTAGCTTTTGTTTCCTCTTGGATTCATAGGCTAACGGGCCCCAAGATGTGGTTGAGCTCCCCCCTGGATCTTGAAAAGGTTCGGCATTCTCAGCCGCGTTGTTCTTCTTGGCGCCTGGACGGAGCCGGCCTCGTCGATCGGCTTCTTGTTGAGCTGCGCGCCGCATCGCTTCAGCCGAACCGCTTGTGAGCGCAGATAAAGAGTCCTTTGCCGCGTGCTTGTGATTCGGATGGTGGGTGCCTTTGGCGTTCATGATGGCGTCGTGGCGGCGACTGGGACGGCGTTGAGTATTGGAGGTTGCGGCCACCAGGTCTTCGGATCGCGCTTGCGATCTTTCGGGCCTGGTTGTTGTTGTTGCCGCCATCCTTCTTAGGATTTCGGCTTCCTCTGCTTGCTTGTCCTCTCTTACGTCGGGCGATCTTGACGGGCGGCCTTGATGGCGTCGTTTGATTTGGCGTATGGTCGCCGTCTCAAACATCGCTTCACCGTCTTCGGTGGCTTGCGTCTCGAACTTGCCGATAAGCAGCTCATCACGGACTCCCTTCGGAAGGCGGCGATGATGATGTCATCGGTGATGTTCGGGATCTTGTTGCGCTTCTCGGAGAAGCGGCAGAATGTAATCCTTCGAGGCTCGTCCGGTTCTGGATGACATTGTAAAGGTCGAAGTGCGTGCGTCTTGGGCCTCTCGAAGGTGCCTTGGAAGTTGGCGACTGCAGAGTGGTCCCTCGGCTCGCTCCACGAGCCGATTGAGCCTCTTGGCGTGTGGTGAGCCAATTTCGCCGAGTTGCGAGGGCCACGGGGTAGTAGTTCGCCATGGCTTTGTTGTCACCACTGCGGCTCGGATGGCAAGGGTATACACGCTTAACCAAGATTCGGGGTCGGTTTGCCATCGTACCTTTCTATCCCGGTGGGCTTAAAGCCACTCGGCCAATGCACTCGGCGGAGTTCCAGTGAAGGCCGGTACTCCATCGTCGCCGCTATGGGTGATCCCCTCCGATCTTCCTCGAGTGCGACGGTCGCGCTCTTGGTAGCGGCGGTCGAGAGGACTTCCGCGAGATCACTTTCGGGCGGGGTCTTACGTTGGCTGGTTGGGTAGGCCCAGAACCCATTGCGTGGACTCGGTGGTGGACGGGTGGACGCCCATGTCGTTATGCGGCGGAGTCGACCGTGCGCTCTTGGTGCCTCGGCATGGACTCTCTGGGAGCGGGCCTCTTGGCCTAGTTGACGATCGAGCCGCTCGGGCCTCCCGTAGTCTCCTGACCTTAGGGGTGGGAGCCGGCTTTTGTCGGGCGTTTCGGCCACGGATTCCCGATCGGCCTTCTTGCCGAAGTGGTGGGAGGGCCGTTAGCCGTGGCAAAAGCAACGATGGTCTTGATCTTATCCGGTATAGGAGTCACGTTGGCCGGAGCCGTCTCCATGACGGTATCCAAGAGCGTGAGTGCGGCGACAGCGTTCTGCGCTGTGGCGTACGGGAAGACATTGGTGTTGCGAACCCGTGTTTGGAGGATGGCCTCTGGGCGGTGCATCGTCCGGCTGGCACGCGATCACCGCTTCCTTTTTATCGCCTCGTCTTTGCGTTGTTTGTCTTCTTGGTGACTGTCTTGCGTTCGAGCTCCACTACGGCTCGCTCTTCTTCGGCAAGCCTTCTGCCAAGGCTGAGTCGGACTCATCCGGCCTCGGCCATGAGGACGCTTCTGAAGCACTCGCCGCAGTCCATATGGCGGTCGGAGTTGTCGGCTTCGTCCGAAGGGATGCCGTAGAGATTGTCAAAGCCGGCGGAGCCTGAGGTATCCGTGAGCTCGAAGATGGACGGGAGCCAAGGACGGGAGGATGACGAAATGACTTCCCTTGATCTGGTAACCCGGATGCGGATCGTTCCAGGAGTCGGAGGTTGGGGGATCGAGCTCTTCAAGTGGATCTCGCCAACTCGGGGAGAGCTTGCTGGATTTGTAGATCTTGGCGACATTTGGTAACCCAAACGGCACCGAAAGGTCTTCGGCCAGAGTAGATTGCTTCCGTCGGGAGGCAAGAAGATTGGCGCGAATCTGGCGGCATTCGGTAATCCGAATGGCGCCGAGTGAAGTCCGTCGTCGGAGAAGGTGGATCGCATCTTGGTCTTCAAGATGTTGTCGAAGATCTCGGCGCTGTTGGAGAGCCCGGCGGGCGCCAAAGTGGGTTGTTCCCTCCGACTGGTTCGAATCCTGAGTCGAGGAGGAGTCGCCGACGAAGTTGGCGCGAAGTCGCCGAAGTCTTGAAGGGGATCCCATCACGCTTGTCGGCGAGATTGTTGAAGAAGTCTCGACGCTTGCGACCCCCTACCGGGCGCTCAACCGCATCGAAACTTGGTTTCGGCAATATATTTATGGGGTGCAATCGAGATCGCCAAGCACGATGGGTTAGGAGAAGAAGAAGATTTAGACGAGTTCAGGCCCTCGTGAGGTAATACCCTACTCTGCTTTCGGTGGATTCGATCCGCTTGAGTGTCTTTATTGATCTCGTGATCTAAAGCTCTTCGCCTATGAAGTTGAATCTGAGATCTAGTGTTGGAATATCCCTCAAGGGA